>OX104068.1:92761531-93111453 GCA_944474145.2 Dicrocoelium dendriticum | reverse complement strand
ATGACTCACAATTTTGACATCTTCTAATACAGACAGTCTGCGTCGTATGCATGAGTACGCTCAAGCTAAAATAGCTTATGCTGGTCATTACGGAAGTCCCGACCTTTTCGTTAGATTCACATAAAATCCAACTTGGGAAGACATACGACAGCTGCTAATTCTTAGGCAGCCGATGGTGGATAGGCATAAAAACAAAACACGTGTTTTCAGATAGAAGTTGAAATCTTTGCTGAACCTATGATGAAACAAGAGGCATTTGGGCTGGTGCTTCATTGGATGCACGCATTAGAATGCCAAAGAGAAAACGACCAAATGCACATATACTAATACGGTTCTACAACAAAATCGTTTTCAACGAAATGGACGATCTACTTTGCGCTGAATCCTCTCGTCCTGTCGCCGATAGGGACTTGCAAGAATAAATGACAAAAATATGATATATGGACTTTGCAGTTCACTGAATTCAAACCCGCCATGCATATTAAATCGAAAATGCTCAATGCGGCAGCCTAAAGTTTTTGATGCAACACAGTTACAGGAAATGCCAGACAACCCTCAAACTGAAGACGATCAGCCGAAGACGGCGGTAACGCAGTCAATATACAAATGTGAAGCGGTGACATGGAAGTCCATGACGGAATTGTTGATCCATATTCGCATTTACTGTCACGTACCTACAGGACGCACTTACTCGTGAAATACTGCAACTCCGTTAAAGTCACCAAAAACATATGTGAGTACGTGAATAATGTAGCGCCATGAATGTTTCTGGCCTGAAACCAGACACAAGTGATAAGAATATGGGTGGACAAATAGATATAATCTTTTATAACGAGGCTGTAAGATCTATAAGCAGCAAGGAACCTGCGTGGCGCCTCCTTTCAGTTCCCATACAGGAAGGAAGTACAGATGTACTTCCCTCAGCAGTGAATTTGTAGAACGAAAAAGACGTTTATTTCACATATCTTCAGCAAATGGCCCTGAATCCAGCAGCTACAACATTAACTTCCTTCCTTAAGTTATGTCGAAATGACGCGTTTGCAAAAGATCTACTATATTACGATGTGCTTACACAGTACACTTTGAAGCTGAGTAGAAAATCATTTGAACGACGCAAACAAGTAGTGCTTGTCGAAGGACAAACTGGTATCGTCAAGGAAAGCAGCATTTGCAGACCGTACACCGTGCATCACAATTAAGATTAATATCTTTTTCTTCGCATGTTTTTTGGTAATATGTCTGGATCTACTTATTTCCAGCTATTGAGAATTGCACACGTCGTTACACAACGAACTTTACGCATGGCTTGTCAAGCTCTATGTTTATTGGAAAACGGCCGACACCGGGATGTATGCACTATTGCCTTGTGCAACATGTCACTGCCAGATCGAATCCGGGCATTGTTTGCAACAACATTGAACGACTGCTCCCCTAATACAGTAAAGGAGCTCTACAGGAAATAGACATCGCACTTGGATGAAGATATTTCCTGTCGAATAACTAATGGGAAGGCAGACTGGAACATAAAATTGCCTGCATAAATACACAACAAGTTGTTAAAAATGCTGGGTTTTTTCTCAGAAATCGTGGACAAGGATATAATTCAGTTGAGGATGCCATTAAATATTCCATCTGCTACCGCTTCGCTTGATACCAAAGTGCGATCTAAACTAACTTACATGGTCGATGTTCGACGTATGTGCAAACCGACATTCCTATGTTAACATTTGTGCAAACAGGCATTTACAATGAAATAATGCCATCTGTCAATGACGCAGCTGTAGCAATCTTCTCAATAAATGCGCCTGGAGAAACTGAAAAAATATTCCATCCTAGGTTGATTTTTGTGGCAATTGGGTCGCGAAAGAACATAGCCTAACTGTCACGTCAATGGAAATAGACGGAACATTGCTAACCGGTGGAAAAAAGGCTCATTTCACATTGGAATGACCATTGAACATAAAATTCATTGCAGCGCTCGTATACAACATTTCTAAATCGTCCTGCGTAAGAAATTTATTGAATTTCTGTTTGGAATGAATATACAATGGCACACAAAATATCTCTGCAGGCCCTTGATCGATCATATAAGATTTGCGAGGCAAAAGCAAGCAATGTGGGAACTCGTTATTAATTTTGCAAAGATTTCATGAAAACGTTGTCTGTAGTTTCTCGATCGAAACGCTCGGACGAAATAAATGCTTGCGTGAAATTCTATTCTTTGTGGTGTCACCTTAAGACATCAAAACTAACAGTATATGTGTGTGTCCAGATTTAACACGATCACATAGCTGAAGTAATCTTAAGTTAATTATTGGATATTTGGAACATAAAGTTGGCGGTTTGTCATACATCAAGAAGAATTACATTGCCTCATATCTTCTGCAATATGGTGACATGAAAGGAAGAACTGATTGAGAAGTGTTTCTTGCTATTCAAACCAATTATCCCAATCCGGATTGGCTGAGTAAACGAGAGATTCCTGTGGCAAAGTACTAGGAGGTAGATGAACTGAAGATTATTATTTCGCTTAATATTTCGAGCAAAGCAGTCATATATAGATCACGCGACACAGTGTTGGAAGCAGATAAAGCGGTTAATTATCCACCATAAGTTTGGGATTTAGTCGAGCTGCCAGTAAAACGCCACCGCACCTACATAACACAAAAATCGGCACATCTATTCACGTGTTGTAACATCAAGCAGCGAAGGATTTCTAACAGCATCCGGCTTGTAGTAAATGAATTATTCAGTAACTTCGTATACCCAGCTGCCTTGACCGCACATTCCAAATGTGAAAATATCCTCATTTCTCGCATTCTGTAGATTCCTACTGATACGCTATTTCAATTTAAGATACTACAAATCTCTATTTGTTTGGCGTTTGCTATCCAAATCAACAAAGTTCCTAGCCACTCTTTTGAACTGTGCAAGTTTGATCTACGCACCTTCTGCATCTCATATAGACAATTGCATGTTGCGTGTTTTAAAGTCGACAAATCTGGAAATCATCATATTTACACCGACAACGTCAGAACACAAAATGTTGTATACCTACAAGAGTTGCAAAACTACAGCAATTGAAAAACCGAGTTTTTTCCTTCATTTTAAAGCAACGGGACAACAGTGTAACTAACAAACTTGCCTGCCATCAAGTGTTTCGAAACTACCTCTAGTTCAAAGGTTACATTATTCTTTTCATTATGTATTTTTGCCAACACTGAGCCACAGCAACGCTTGGAAATTTTCGGCCAGTAATATATAAATAAATGGTATGTTTCTCGAAGGTTCGACGCGCAGTCCAACTGATTGTTGTGGTCATTAGGTACAACGGGATCACTTGGACAGATTATATTGCTTCGCGTTCTTTTTTTGAGCAGTTATTGATGCATTTTTGCTACTATATTATCGATTGCATCTTTCAAATAGATGAATTGTTTAAGAATACTAGTGAATGCAGATAACTCTAAATGTTTTGTACAGTAATACAGCCAACCGGGGATTCGTCCTCATGGAACCTGTTTTTATGCAGGAAAGATTGCACTGCAAATTCATGCCTAGTTTGACCGTATGCCGTCGTGAATTCAAAGCAGGTTTGCCATGACCAATTATATTAATCCTTAGGGTACTTATATAGATAGCGGCTTTTAGAATCAATCACTTATTAACCTTTAAGGATTCTATGGCATGCTGCCTCACATGAGTTCATCCATTAGTTTGGAAGTTACAATTCGTCACCTCCGGAGATTGACACAGTCGGGGTCAACAACGGATTACAATAATATAAAAGATGAGAAATATAGTTACGGTACTGCTGATAAAGAAGAAATTGTTGTAATCAATTAGCGCCAAGAAAGTTCGACGGATTTTTAGATCAATTTGTACGGTAGGATCACTGTACTAGCTGGGTAATCAAATTATCGATATTAGCGACGACTCTGAAACGAATCTGCAGGTTTATCCGACAGTTGTCTGTGTTAGCAAAAATTTATTTGGCATGGCGGCGCACTGAGAATTGCTGCCTGCTTCTTGGCTCTTACTCTCGCTCAAATAGAAGAAATATTGTCTGATACGAGTCGAAAGTAAAAATATAAAGGTGAACGGGAAAAGCAGTTTATGTTGACGGTGGCAGATGGGGATTGTGTATGATCTGGTGGAGTGGTATACTTTGATGGCTGAAAAAGGTTTTTGTTCAGGTTCAAGGTCTTTTCGATTTTTAAGGTATTTATGCTATAATGGTGAGACCACGTTAAGACAACATGTGCGAGGCAATTATAATTAAAAAACTACCTTGAGCCCCCTGTGATACACAACTTTAGCGTAGGCAATTTGCCTCGGTCTTCTCGCGAAATCATTTTGCGCTGCCAACAGTAATTTCAGATATATATTAGAGTCTACTATGTATCACCCTATGACACGTTAAATTAATTTTAAGATGCAGAAACGGCTGACGCTTTCACGAGTTTTGCCGTCACAACTCATGCACATTTTCACCCTCGGAAATTCAACTGTTAGAGATGCAATGGTTTTGCAGACAATTCGTTAAAGAAAAAACATTAACAAAGTGTGAATTGTCATTTTAAAATCTCGTTGTAGTAGACAGCTACAGGTTCTCGTAAAACCTTATCAGCTGGTACTTTTCTGCGAGTTAACTAAAAGTCAATGAAATGTCCTACTGTCCGAAATCCCAGTATCGACTAAACAGAACGACAATAAGCAAATTAGCCGAATGTCGCCTATGTGACTAATTAGGAGTTTCCTCATGAAGAGCACAACATTTATCACAGTGAAGGTTCACCGTTTTAAAGCATGTCCTGAATGATTAAAATTCATGAAATATCTACAAAATTTTTGCACAACTATAGAAACCATGCACATGTAATTACGCTAAGCGTTCATAATGACCTCCGGGGTGCTTTAATCTTGAATTGCAAATTTGGACTTTTGGACTCATAAATGACTTGACAGTCAGCATGACCATCGGCATCCTCAGTGAAAACTGCTTCTTGCCACTAATTATGTATATAGCTTTTTACCATTTATGGCAAATATGAGTCTGTTTTATGAGCACATCTTTTCGCGTTGATCAATATAAATAGTTCTGTGTGATGTAATGCTTGCTTGAACATCTTCGGCGCAAATTTGGCAAATGTTTGCCTTCGTTTTAATATTGACGCATTTACTTTTTCTTCGTGTTATATGTGATTTGTTTGGTAAGTTAAAATTTAGAATTATTGATAATGCACCTCAAATGTTGGTTTACTATCTGCAGCTATGAACAGTTTGCTATTTGTGAACCTATTACCCTTAGTTGTGTTCACTTTTGATGTTAACGTGCCTCTAAGTTTATAGATAACTTTATTGAAAAATTCAGCTAAAAGTTGTGCAAATAGAAACAGCAGAATAGCGTTTGGTGAGAGTGGGGTAACATGAATTCCACAAAAGTGAATTAAGTGCGTTTGCTTAGATAGTGACAGTTAGCGTACCCCTATTTGGTTTGCCTTGAGGAAAATATTTAACGACAACACAATAAACCGCATGGCAAATGTGACCAAAATTATCCGCCGAAGTTAGTGCTGGATCGTTCCAAGTGACCATTTTTATGCCCATGGTCGTCCCAGTTGGACACCTTTGAGAAGCCGTTTGGTCGCACAGCAAAATTTCAGCGTGCCTTATCATATAAATTAAAATCATTTTAGGGTTGCAAAAGCGGTCAACAATGACAGGAAACTGATATATAAATTGGAATTACGTAAACTTGTGTGCTTAATAAGAGATTTGCATTGTTCTTGTGTGCCGAAAATTTGTTTCAAATTTGTCTAACTGGGAAGACTATGAGTATAAAAGCGTTGAATCAGTCGGACAGCAATTAAGGTTATTAAAACGAAGGGAATTATTAGCAAAGAAACGCAATGTTAAAATTCACAAGGTTATTTATTAACATATCAAGATATATGACATCATTTGGCGTTTACTTTTAGTATCTGCTTTGCCAAAAAGGTTAAACCGGATGGATAAGTGTCCAACTTTGCAGATATTGAACATAGTTTGCAGTGATATCTTTCTTTTGCATATATCTTATTGACTAGAATTTGTTCTCAAAGCTTAATCTACTAGAAAGCTAGTGAGTGTCCAACGTTGCTGCTTTCCTGTATGTGTTACGCTATAGTATCAACTGGAAAAGCAGTAACTGGTGCCCAAACGATTTGGCTTTGTTTATTTCTCACATGTCCGACTTACATTGAAGTGGTCTCAATGTGTCATAAGTTAGTTTACTGCGACTTCGATCGTTCCAGTGACCGGGATCAGAAAACTAGAAAACGGATCAACAAACGCTCTGGCTGGAACGTGCAAACCGGTAGGCAACTCATTTTAATAACAATAGATTTCTAGAACTCGCTTTTTCTTATAAAGTCACGGCGTTTTTTAACCTACCAGCTCCGGGAAAAAGCAAATTTAATGTGGATTTATGGTGTAATTGTTCACTGCGAATATGTTGGTTACACTAAAAGGAATCAGCACCAATACGACGCGGTGTATCGCATTACCGTTAATCCCAAGTTGCTAACTAATTATCATGAGACCATGCGTTATACCGAAATATTTGCATTAGTCAACGCAGCTTTTAACAGAAAGGAAGGAAACTGCTCCACAGTAACGGGCTCGGGGTGGGTGAACTCAGTCATCGAAGTTGGTAAGTGTGATATAATGGCAAATGTAAAATTCAGAAATATTTCTCTGCATTATATCGTGAACAAATACAACAAGCACACATTTTGTTAGGCATTTACAGAATAGCACTTGTTTCATTTGATTTGATCGCTTGGCTTAATGTTCCTCATTGGCAATAATCAGGTTTTGGTGGCCTATTTAGAATAACGTTGGAATCAAATGCGGCGCTCTTTCATTGTTAAAGGCATATGACGTAAGATAAACAGCGCTTCCTTCTGCGTTACTTATTAATAGACGCGGTGATTTAAACACATATGTAAATATACAAATAACAAATAGATAACTAAATGAAGTTATATAAATAGTCCACACCTTTGCATGTTTGCGCATGCTTTGCAATAATTATAGGGTTGCGGTGCACCGAAAACACTTGATTAACAAACTTGCGTTCTATAAAGCATATTCAGCTTGTCATTGTACATCGAAATGTCATCAATGCTGACCAACTATTTCTTCCAGTAATATCACATTAACAACAGTATTATCGATTGCAAATATTAGTCAACTTAGTTGGCAGAAGCGCTTACTAGTTATTGAGTTTTCTTAGTTGTTTGTTTTTCCGCATTTTTTAGAAACAACCTTTAAAGTTACGGTTTATTACCCAGGCGATACAGTCAATGCCAATTGTGCTAACGTAAGCTTTGATTGTTGAATTAAGCTTAGATCATGTTATAACGCATGCGGAAATCGAACAAATACTTCATCGTGTGTTCAGATTTCTTTGTCGCAGAACAACGCGCATCTAATAATTAGATATGCAAAGCTTACGTAACCGAAATGAACCAAGAATAACCATTAACTTGAATGCCTTATAATCTGTTAGAGAGCAAAGATCGCTTGTATGTATTAAGTAACTTTTGCAAGTGTTGCTGTTTCACTTTTTGCCAAACTTACTAGTTACATTTTGGGCCTTCAACCTATAAACGCGAAAATCTTCACTTAGCCGTATCAGATCCAGACAAGTGCTTTATTTTATAGGGGAATTTCAGTGTTGCGCGTTCTTTTATTCCCTTGCAGAGGACGGAACTCGTGACTGCTAGCAGCTTAAATCAATTAGCTAAAATTAGGTGCTAATAAACCATGGGTGACTAGCAGATTGCGACAATATATGAGCCAACCTCGATAACGTGCGACCTAAGCAATATGTTCCCCTAGGTTACTAACCTTGCGGATGAGAGTAGACACATGCGTTAGTTATGTTTGGCCATAATCATGATCTTCAGTTCTTCCAAATGAGGTTCATTTTTCATGGTTGTCGGAAGTAAAGCAAATGCATTCACATGTGTTCGGTGTCATGTTAAAGTCCATACGTAATGCATTGGACGGCCCATTGGGCATTTGCAGCGTTTTTGTTAAATCCAACTTGGTTTCTTTCAAACGTTGTGTAATAAGTGCAAAAACGTGGTAACTCGGGAGAAGATTGAGCGTAATCGCAAACCGCCTTGCAGTGTGAATCATTCCTTTGAGATCAGTTCCGTGTGTTTGGTCCAGAAAGCTATCCAGAAGAGCTTACATGAATCAGTTAAGGTTTTTTGCTCCTTCTGTGCAAACTCACCGGCACCAAGCGCCGCAGTTACCAGCAACCAAGCTGCATCTGACGCAACCATTTCACCTGTTGTATTCTACAGACACAGAAGTTCCATTGTGTGAATGCCTAGGTACTGAAGACACGTGGTAAGTACAAAGAAACAAAAGGAAGTAAAATAATAGGAGTTTAGCTGCGGCAAAGCAACGACAGGGCAGACCAGATGAAGCGCGAGGAAATCCACGTCCAGTAAGTTTAACCATTTCCAACCAGAGGCGTGTAACCTTGTGATCATCCACGAGCCTGAGTCCAATGATCCGAATCCCCAGATATACTATGACCATGGCGTAAAAATTTAACAGAACCTAATGGAGAGACATCTTGAAAGGTGCGAAAACTGGTTGATAGTGAAGGAATTACCAGCCTTACAACGAAATATGATCAACAAAGTCGACCGACGCAGATCACCTATGCAGACGAAATCAGTCCGAGGCTAATCTTTTCCTGATCAAATTGGTTGAAATGTCTGAAGATCCATGTTCATAAATATTTAAATCCGGTTGATATATAACGAGTACAGTTTGCCAGTAGTAAACTGAAGAGACGAAATAGAGATAAGGAAACCAATCTCCCAGTCTTAAATTTCCGTCTTTTCCAAGCTTCTATGAGCAATTCAGGTTGCTCGCACTAGAAGTTCGCACGGTGGTTCTTGCTGCGACCTACTTTTAGCCACCACTAACATGCTTATCTTATGAGCAAGCGCCATGAACTCTTTGCTTTTGTTGCAATTAAGTGGCCGAACATAATAGGACTTGCAGAGACGTGGCTGAGATCTGTAGTGGTGGCCCAGAAAATTGAATTCGGTGGCTAGCCATGCTTCCGCTGCAATATACTGTCGACAGTCCACGGCAGCGTCTCGCTCTACATACAGTCCTCACCATGTGGGAGAGTTGGGAGAGTCTACAGAAACGGTGTTGATCTGTGTGAAGAGCTGCTGTGTTCGAACCAACTCAGACGTGGGCAGCTGCTCGTGGGCGCATAATATGGCAGTCCCCAGAGCCGTTGTTTTGATTGGCTTTCACATCTCCGGTCACCTGAGTCGTTTTCCTTTTCTACTCACAGGCAGTTCCATTTGTCATCAGATACGCCTGCCTGAAGTTGAAATTAAGCCAGGACATTGCGAAGTCAATACAAAGTTCGTGGACTTAGTACTTGAAAGTAGATTAGCGCAACACATATGCCATTCGACTCGAACAACGCCGCTCTCAAATGCGTTGTGCCAGGACTTGGTGTTAACATGATGTAAACAATATGTTCAAGTCCTAGAGCCCGTAGCAGCAAGCAAGCACCCAGTGCTCATAGCCCGTATGGATATTCCTCACCGGAATCCCGTCCGCTGGAGCTAGCTTACAACTACTGAAATTAATTTCGATGGCCTAACTAGAGCCGCGAGCTAAGTAGATTGGTCTCTGCTGCTAACTGAATCTTTGGAGGAATTTGAGACTGTTAGTAGAGAAAATGGCATCTTATGTGGTTCTCACGTTGCTATATTTAGGTGCCGGATTTATGGACCAGTAAACCTGCACTGGTCCGACAAGAACTATTGTAAAATGGCTCGCTGGCGGGACAAATTATGGGACACATTCCTACTCTTCGGATCTTTCAATGATTACTAGGCGTATAAGAGACAGCGATATATTTGGAAGAAGGCAAACACGATCAAGCGCCGGTATTTCGAACAACAGCTTTTAGCCACCGCAAAGTCAGTCCCGAAAAGAATATTTGATTACATGAAAAGACGCTTCATGCCCGTAGGTGATCTGTCGGTGCTAGGCGGCTTGGACGGAAAACCCCTAACCTCTAAACTTTAGAGTGGGTTAGCCTTAACTACGCGCTTCTTCTCCCTGTTTGCAACTGACAAAGTGCCTGTACCGAGTTTGACGTGTACTGCGCTAATCAAACGGCAGTCTAGTCTGCAATTTTCAAGAGGTGCGACAACTAGTTACCAACGTAAAGGGCACCAAACCTGCTGCCCTGGTGGAGTCGAACTCCTGATTCTCAAGTCCCTATCGGCAAGCAGTTCACCCACTATGACTGATTTGCTCTACAAGCCATTATCCTAAGGTGCGTTGCCATGCAACTGATTTTGCTTTGTGGTTAAGCTGATTCCAAAATGCGGTGACCGCGCATAGTGAATAAATAGGAGCCAAGGTTGTGACACCTATTTTGGACAAGCTTGCCGAGAAGATCGTGAATAAATGTTTAATCACTGCGTTCTACTTAATAGGTCTACTGTCGCCCGCACAGCACTTTTTTATGCTAGGCCGCTTATGCATTATCAACCTGCTGGTGATGGAACATGAATGGTTGTAAATAATAGCTCACGGGTTTTGTCGACTTAATATACATGGAATTCAGTAAAGCATTCGAAAAGTTAATACCTGTGGCCTCACTCCACTAGCTGAGAACCTACATTGTTGATGAGTCACTGCGTCAATATATCTAGGACTTTTCTTCGAGCGAAGTTTGAGGTAGGTTTCACCGCTCGACTGATTACTATCCCTCTACCAGTCGAGTACTCTAAGAAACGATTCTGGGAACAACTCTATTCTTAATCCACATCAAGGCTCTACTTCAACTTCTTCGGACGTTGCGTACATGGTATGCGGCGGACCTGAGGGTGTGAAGAGATATTAGCACCACAGACGACTTCAGTATACCTCAGCATATCCTTAGCCGCTTTTCCTTGTCAACTTCGGAAGTCCGCCTCCCGGTGAACCCAAACATATTAGTATTTTTGAGCATGGAAAAATGCGGTAATGGCAAATGCACGGCATCCAAGCCCAAATTATATATCCCACATCTACGGTAAAAGGCCAGGGGAGCTTTGCGCTTCGATTTGAAATCTGTTGAAAAGACGAACAGACAATATTGTAACGGACTGCACAAGCTTCGGATGCTCAAACACAGCTGCTCTACTTGGTCTCAAAACGTCATCACTCTCCTCTTCATCATAAAATGCATACTGGAGTACGATATACCTGCCCACTACGCAAGCGTTCGAGGCTAGGCACGGAGGAACCAACTAGTCCAATACATCGCTACCGGGTTTACGAATTATCTTATAACGACCGGTGCGAGAAGCTCCAACTCCACTCCTTGTCTTATCGTTGGGTGCGAGTAGATCTCCTCATGACCTACCGTATAATATGTCTCGGTGACTTCCCGATGTTGATGTCGCTGTTTTATCTGCGAACGCAATGTAAGCAACGCCCACACTGGAACAAGCTGTGGTGCCGAATATAACAAAAAGTCCCCATCCCCTGTGCTTCATAGGGAGAGTGGTAGATATTTAAAAAAGGGCCAGGATAAGGCGCGGAGGCAACAGCTGTAAAACGGTTCGTAACCTTATTAAACATGCACTTCAGTCCTATTTGAATAAAAAGATTGCAAATGTAATAATAAAAGCTTGCAATGTGAAGCTGCAGGTTAGCTATTCTGAAATGTTACATAAGAACTAGTCCAATCAATCGGTTATCAAGGAATGAGGATACGTTTTATATAAGTTAATTTTATTGAGATGGGTTTTACAGATTTATGTTTCTACTTGCTCCCGCATACAATATTAATTAATTAGTATTCGCAGTGTCGTTTTCAATGACTGATGAACAGTGGAAGCAATTAAGCTGAGAGGACAATCGGTACAATATGGATATATATTGCTGCGGTTTTGTGTCCTGACGTTGTAGCAAGTTAACAGTTGCCAAGAAGCTTACTGTCTGTGTAAGCAATAAACATAACCGCAGTTACATTCTTTAATAACCAATATCCTTATTGCAAATTATATGCCAACTTATCCCACTCAAATTTATATAACGATTATTCCGCCATTATCGAACAGCGGTTCCAATACTCGTCAGTTGCCTAAATGCTCTTTCATTGCTCAATGAAATCCTGCTTACTATAACCGAAAAGCGAGAAGTAGAAATTTCGCAACTGATTAATTCGGTTTTTAAAGGTGAACCGTCACTTTTCTCAGTCTCTGTTTCATGTGTGGTTGTAACTGAGAACAATACGGAAGAAAGTAACAGCTTTGTCGTTATTTTAATCCACCAATTCCAATGTTTTAAATTCGTTCTTAGGAAAGCAGTTGTTTCCAAACCACCCACCAATTCTTCTGCTCCACCCAGGCATAAGATACTTGTGATGAATAATTGACATTCTTGCTCAGTATTTTCCAAAATATTACTTATGTTAAAGTAAATGCCACTCACACTAGGTTAGCATCTGCAACATGGCCTTGGCATTTTAAATTTGCTATATTTTATAGAGTGTAGAATGGGCATTGCTCTAAATTCACATCATAACCTACTTTTAATTGACAAATTATTTACATATTAAGGCTACTTAACTACTTTAATCCCATTTTTCCAGATTTTATCAATAGCCCATCATTCACTTCAAGGTCAAGCGCTTAGGAGTTGTCATAAACCTGTTACTGAGAACCATGTGCCGAATGGCACTTCTCCCTCATTCATTCTCACTGTGAAGGCTGATCATGCACTACCGTTACTGTCTTTGGGCATATTTAAAGAACTCAGGGCAATCACCCGCGCCCTAAATTATGAAAGAAACTTTTGTCTTGCGGTAAACTCCGTCTCTTCGGAGGATAAATGGCTCTCACTGAGTAAATTTTCAAGTATTTTTATTAATGTTTTGTAACATAATGCAACGATATTTTAAATTTAGGTTTGGCAACAGCAAACTATATGTAAACGCCCGTCACTAACTTACTCTTTTGCCATATGTGTGCTATTATGCAGGATTTATAATATGGCTTGCTGGATATCAATGGAATAAAGAACTTGTTAAACAGAATAACCTGACATTATTATATATTTATTTTGACCATGGGATAATAGAAAGGGCACACTGGCTTTCTCATTACTTCCATAATCACACTATTCCAGTTTTTGTAAATCGTAGTTTTGCTAGTTCTTTGAAAATCTCTATCCGTTGTTCACAGCCGGGTAACTTTCGCATTTTAATATTTGCTTGTTGTTAATGTCAAAGCTTAACTTTTCCATCGGTAGTTTTGCTAGAAACAAAGTTACTCTGATGCTGTGATTGAGCGGTTGGACAATCGTCGTGGCACATGCAAGCTTAAGCAATAATTGAAGAATAATTTCATTGATATGCATAGACAACCTCTCGAGAGTGAGATAAGTAAATTCTGTTTGCGTACTATTATAGATGTATATTTATGTGCACAAATATGTCTTGTACAGGAGACACTAACTATTTCGAGAAGAAACAATATAACCTGCACTCCTTGTTAGATGTCAGATTAGCGTGCAGTAGCCAGGAACACACTACAATGGCTAAAATGTAGAAAAAATTTACCTAAATAAAAAGTTGTATCGACTTGAGTGAACAACTGTATAACCCGATATTTAAGTTGAGTTTGAAAAGAGTTTATCTCTAAGGTAAGAAAACATTGGTTAACATTTTTGGCAATGTTACAAAGGAGGAACATGCCTTTGTTTTAACGGTCTGATATTTCGATACGGACAGTTAATTTCAAGTACCTTACCAAAAACGCTTATTATTTTATGTTAATAAGTTATATATGTTAAGCTAAATTACAGTTCCCATTTATTAATCCGCTATTAGCATGGAATTTTGTAATCCTTGTGCTTTCACACCAACAGTTTTGAGAATTCAAGTTGTTCCATCAATCACCAGTGAGAACTTTTGTGACTGGGTAAGTAAGGAACATTATCACAAGCGTCTCCGTTTTCCCCTCCATACCACATTTATATGCATATTTTTATGTTAAGTGTGAATATAAATATATAGCAGAACTAAATGCCATACAAAGTTAAATATATTCAGTCATCTTCCAAAGAATGATATAGACTGTTCCACGACACATTTTACCCCAGTTAAACTTTATTTGTGGGAATTATTTCCCATTGCGATTCATTTATTAACTTTACTTGCAATGTGATTTATATATATATATATATATATAATTCGGTTACAAATAAATTCCTGTTATAAATATTTAGCCTACTGCTACATAACTAGCATGCAAAATGTGTGTCTGATGATAAATACGCAATGGTCTCCTAACTCAGGTACTGCCTCCATTTGATTCCTTTTTCTAAGTGACAATTTTCGGAGCGCCGCAGATTCGCATTTGCATGATATGATCAAGATTATTTACTCATTTACGTACTATTATACACTGCGTAATCTTAAGCTAAAAGTATGGCATTTTAGGAGACAGCTGCTATTACGTATTTTAAGTCCATTTGTTTTCTTTCAACATTTGCAAATTTTGTTTATAAGTATTGTTATAAACACTAAATCTTTGTAATTTGTAATAGCACGCTTAGTTAGTAGCAGATCTTAATTTCAATAAAATGTCCATATTGTCTAGAGTTACTAAGAGGTATGCAAATTATTTTCCTGCGAATAACAAGATCTCTAATCTAATCCTTTGTACTATTTGATAGTTTGTTAGGTACCACGCAAAGGCTTATGGTAGAGGGCCATTCCACAACTGTTCTTTTACAAGCAAGGTAAAACTAGAAGGTTCAGTTTTATTCAAGCTATATTTAAACGGATGGCTGGATAATAAGTCACTACAATTCATGAGCTATTCGGAGATTGCAATGCATACGGAGTCCTTGTTCAATGCGGATTTTATTGGATGCATGAGTTATAATCAAACCTCTACAATGGCAACCTTACAAAAAAGTAAGTCGTGAATTTCAATATTCTAGTTGCAGTATCATTAACTTAAACCTGGTAGTTACGTTTTATTAAGAATACATACCTGTACCGCTTGCTCTATATAATTTTGTTTATCCTAACATACTCAAATCTTATCTAATTTCAGCCATATTTATTGCCCTAATACTGCTTCCTTCCTAAGAGAAATTACCCGACAGTCCAAAGATATTTGCAGATTTTAATCTGTATATGGAGTGAAGTATAAAATTTAAAATAAGGCAATGCGGACATATTTCACGTATTGCGACTTTAGAAACAACCATGCGTATTTTTACTCTGTAGTAATCTTTTGTCATCAGATACTTTGTTCTGTACTAGTTGTGTAACGCAAGCCTAGGTTATTGTGTCTGTATATGGTTGATAAATTTGTTTAATACGAAATATTTTGTAATTACTTTGAAAGCGTATTATTTCTAACACTCAATACATTTTGCAGACGAAGCAGTCATTAATTTTATGATAAAAGCGGCCACTGTTTAATTATTTTTGTAAAATGTTTTAGAGCATATCCTCAGATATATTTAATGTATTACATTGGAAAATAGTTATTGTGCGTCTTCTGCTTTTGTATCCTAGCAAACAAGTTATTCTGTGAGTTCTTTTGCCATGTAAACAGATAAAACCTTCAGTTGTGAATGTTTTATTGTGAAAGTTTATAGATTGAAATTTTAATTGGGATACAAAGGTTAACCCAAAGCGTAACGTGCTGCTGATATCTGCTGCGTATAATTAATGAAAGTGTGGAGTTTGTCGCATTTTGCTCTTTTAGGATTTCCCACAGTCAGCTATTTATAGTTTAGAGGTTTTCTCCATTAATCTTACTAAGCCGGCGGTTCGATTGGTGTGTACATATATATATATATAATTTCATTTAGGCTCATGTGTAACAAACATGAAAATTGAAGTAACACGCGTTGTCTATGAGTGCTCAGTTCATCTGGCAGGATCTACATTTGAGGAATCGATAAACAATCAAAACCTCTACAAAGCGAGTTACTATTCATAAGCTACACATACACCTAAACCTGTGGAATAAAATCATATGTTTTCAACACTGACAAATTAAGTATAAGTTAATGACTGCTGATAATCTGAAGAATTCCAGCTAATTTGATGAGACATGAAAAGCTAAAAACGAAAAGTAGAAAATGGACTAGATTGTAATCCCATTCTAGGCATTGTCGTTAGTTTCTTGTCAAATGACATATTTTAGGTTATAGCTGTTGCAAAAAAACTATCTCCTTGTACTGGATAGATGTGAACCACATGTTTCCAGTTGCTTAACTACAATGCGTAATACTTCAGTTAAAAGGTGTACCAATCCCATTCATTGTATTGAATCTTTACATGACCAAATTTTTCGAATTTATTTGAAACCGCGACTAGCTGCATAGAAAGAAGGCTTGTGCATGTGAACGAACAGTTGCTGGTACGGATTGCCTCAGCCGCCACTCCGCACACATAACTATAATCCATGTAAGCCTAAAAGAATAGGGCTGGGTGTAGGCGGACGCTGATTACAGTTGCTCGGGTGCTAGCCCACAATCTTTCAGTTTGAATAGCACTACTATTAAACTAAGGTAACAAGCAATCTGTACCTTCCCGATTGGTGACTAACCGGATTTCATTCTGCACTAAACGTAACCAATACTTGTGCCAAATGTTGTCAGAAAAACCCACAGCTGTTTTTGAGCAGAAAGGAAGTAAAGATTCTTGGATCTATACAACAAGTTGGCAGCTTTGAATCTGTGCAAATGTGTGCATAGCAAGTTCGGGGGTATAAACAGCGGAAACTCTAAATGCGACAAAGGTGTTGTACAGTGATATGCAAAAGTTAATGAATAGGCGATGCAACACACGTGTAGCCTCCGGCGCATCGCTGATCAGGACTAAAATATATACTACGAAGCAGCCATTTCAGTGCGCTGATGAATGCTAATTCAAGTAACTTTCAACTCCACAAGTTAGGCCACACTGAGTTAGGTTAATATTTTAATATATAACTCAGTTATGGTCCGCGAGACCGCGTGTGCTGCAGCACCATGCGCGAGATGTTGACGGACAAGGCTTTATGTGCTTCTTACGAGTACGTAATCGGTGCTCTAGATCACGTCTGATATCCTAAATCCGGTGCGGACAAGTGCCAATTTTATGTACTAAGTAAACCATCTGTCGGGTGTTCCGGTATCCTGTAAACATCTATATGACGGAGTGTCCGGGTCACATTAGTTTCGCAGTTTCAGCATTCCGTGTATTACTTAAATGCTGCCTAGCTCGGAATAATGTAATAATGGGGTATTAGTTAATGTGGGGTAGGGAGAAACAGGCTTAACTCATCCCGTAGTTTGGTAGCCGCAGAAATTGAAACCGGAATGCTACATAAATGGACCAGTTAATATACTCATCGATGAAGCGATAGAGCAAAGCCGTACAGAGGGAGGGCTGCGAGTGAGATAGCACCAGGCAAAACGAAATAACTACAAGTTATAGCAAACATCCATTGCAAAAAGCCAACAGTTTGCTCACTGAGTACACAAAGTATATGTGACACTGAGTCAACAAGGGAACAAAGCTGTTGGGCCGAATATATGCAAAACATCCGTTCAGTTACCAAAGTGTACAGCGTTTAATTCAATGTTGACTAGCTATTGTAATAGGCTAAAAATGGAGCACCGACGACTGGAGCAGTGCACATAGTGTTGGCGGACAGGGAGGGTGAAATGGGTTCGGCAACTATATAGACAATTTTATTGTTGACTCTGTTGGGCTACCACCGCTGCGGACGTTGTTTGTGCCTGGTTTCAGAAGGTTTTGCCGTGCGTGAATGGAATGGCTCAGTATGTGTTAAACTAATATGTGGTATCCACCTAACCACCGGTAGCTTCTACTAAACACTCCGAAAGTTTTTAGTCTTTGCTGGTAAACAAGGTAGAGTAAGCCCTTGACAAACTCAGGGCTCGAAATCTGGGATCGTTGAGGGCTGCAAGGGCAAAATTTTGCTAACTTTCCCGAGGTTGCATTGCGTATTCATCTTCGGTACGCACGTATTATCATGCATGAGAGAAAAGCTAATTGAATTCATGATTTCGAAATGATTCCGCAAAAACCCAAATGATGGTGCTCTTCGTTTGAAGCGGAGAATGACTGTCCAGATTAATTGTTATCTTCTGCTCTACCACACGGAGGCCAAGTTCCTGAGCGATTGTCTGCATATCATCATTCAAGTTGGCATGTCGAGGACGGATGTGGACAATCAGGCACTTATGAACAGTGATTGGTCGTGCATTTCTCACCTACCCATGCCATGTCATCAGCTAGGTCGCGCAAGATAATTTAGTGGTCTTACATATCTTGGTCATCCGCCAAACCTAAAAGTATTCCGCGAAGAGTAAGATTTTTGATGTAGTAACTCTCGCTTGATTGTTAAAAAATCAATACGAGGGAAGGCCCTAGAAAAGAAACCTGCGATATGTCGCAATCTAATCAAATAGGAGCGGGCGGAGATATTCGGACGCTAAAATCCAGTTGCTATTTGCGGAGAGAGTAACAAAATGATCATAACACTTGATGTTCGTTTCCGTAGTCTTGCAGTTTGAGACGCAGGGTTCGACTCTCTAAGCGATGGAAGACTTTCAGAAATTTCTCGTTTATATCATCGGCTCCAGCCCACACATTCACTTTTTCCGTCTGTTTGTCATTTTTGATCAGCAAAGTTGTGATATATGATCTATGCTTACGAAAGCTCTGCTGCTGCAGCGCAATGATGTCGCAGCTTTCCAGATGACCTGTCAGTGCGTTCGCGAGTATTGTTGCCATGGCTACGGAGAGCGCAGCGAGAAGCGTCCGTTATCGTTAAGTAACAGGTTCAGCACAGCTTCTTAACTTGTGCATGGGGGTTAGTATTTTCCGTTTCTACTTTGCTACTACTACCTTTTTTCATGAACGGACAATACTACTGCTTTCTTACTAGCTGCGTTTACCTGTTCTACTTCTGATGGTACTATAGCTCTACCACAGATATATTTATGTATATATATATATATATGTCGTTATAGATCACAACCTATTTGAAGCTGAAATAAAACAGGCAAGTGGTTGTGCCAAGTTGCTGGATGCTAACGGCAAAGCTTTAAGGTAAATGTTATTGACTATAGGTGAGCTGCTTTTAAGCAGGTAGAATAGTTTCATCAGCACCGTTTTCGCTGTGAATGTGGTGATGGATAACAATGATTTACAATAACAGAAGCAAATATAGCATGCGAGTGGTTATCGGAAAGTAGGTCAGTACTTCTCCCGTAAGAACCTGGCAGCATTATCTCTGTGTTTGTATACGAACAACTTGTAGTTAGTGCTGGGAATTCATACTAAATCCAATGAAGTCTGTTGTTGTTTTTGTAAAGATGCGTCAAGATTTCACCGTAATCCTTTCGCCACCTATTGTTGATGAATTTTCAAGTGTTAACGAACGGAATGCACGGAACCATTTTCTATTATTTGTCCAGAAAAAAGATTAGATGCCTTATGTTCTAATCCAGTGTAAATAAACACGCGTTAATTCAGCATCTTCCATCCTCAGCCAACAAGCTTTAAAAGATCTAGAAGAGCAACAGACAGCGCAGCTTAGGCCTTCAATGTCTCGGAAAAGGTGCGCTTTCCCTGAAACCTTGTCGGGTTCCGAAAACGTGACTTCCGGATTACAGCAATTTTATGGCTAAACCATGAGTGACGGTCACGGACCTTCACGATAGACTTTTGGTCATGACTTAGCCCGGCTCTTATTCCGTTGTTATGTTAGTTACAAACTGCGCACAGACAGCATTTAACCCCGCGAGCTAGGAATGTCTTATAGCGAGTGTGCAGGATACAGCACTTAGAAGCTTTTAGTTTACTACTTATTAGCTGGGGTCAGATATAATTCACAGATTATTCATCACAGTCCATAAGTTACTAGCATCCGGAAGTCATAGGTTCGGAACAAAGCAGGCGACGGCGAAAAGCGCACCACTAAGGAAACTCAGAATGTAAAAACAGCACTGTCGGACGCTTTTCCAGATTGCATTTGCCTGCTGACCGAGGGTGGACCATGAAGTATTACTTATGAATTTACGAAAATCCCTGCGACTTACTATTATTGTTATTAGTTATATAGTGCCATCTTTGCGTTTTGAAAGCGGAGTGATTTACCAGCGCACATATCGTTCATGGCGGCTGCTTATTCAATTGATTTGCCCTGAGTACAACAATGTCAACGTGCGCAGCATGTTTTTATACATACCGGTAAGATGCAACGAGCAGGGCTTTTATTCGGCATTCATTAGTTTAGCGGATGTTCTAAGATCAAAATGGGAGCCTTATCCGCAGGTGCACGGGATTGTGGTTGGCATTCACTTGAGTTTGGCTTTGGAGCTAGTTAAGCAAAACAGTGGAATGGAGTATGCACCGAATCAATACAAAAAGAGAAAAAAGATATATAAGGTGCTAGCGGAATCATGTGTTTATCTATTGGCTCAACTGTTTCGCGTATAAGTAAAGAACATTACCGCAACTGCGAATTCCTAAAAAAGCATGAGCGTTTGCGTTGTTCCTATTTTGTGTTTTGTCTGCTGCACTGACAAGTCATCCAGATCCAGATATTTTTAAGTCACGAGCCTTAAGTCAAGGACTTTTATAACGTGTCTCGAGTATGGCAATCTAACTACGCTATAACTAATTGCGTGTACGCGATAGTATTCTACCTTTGCTCTAGAAAGAAGTACTTAACCTACTAGCACTCACCAGTGATTCCGAAGATGCGTTCTGTAACGGAATCGAAAGCAGAGAGGCAGCCGCATTTGGCTAACTCTTTGTATGGACTTTACCACCGCAAACCTTAGCCAAGCATGTACACACCTATTAATTATATGGCTACTGGCATCCATGTCCTACTTTACCTCCCAATGAGGCCTACATTAGGACAGACACAACATGCCCTAGTCTTCACAGGGGACATGGTGCTCTTGCGTTACACTACACAATGATTGATTCACTAAGTTCATAACTAGAATAAACCCCAAGCGACATGACCGAAAGGCATATTGATCGGAGCCGGCTCATGCTTCTGTAAATTAAACCGCAGCAGCAATCCTGTAAACCTACAGTGGAATCATGCGTTCCAGAGGTGTAAAAGGCGCCGACTGGGCGTTAGTTCACATCGCATTAGTTGGAACGTCCATTCAAGCTTAGCACGACCACGAGGATCGTGCAACCCGCTCGTAAAATAAAAATAATACAAGTCTGCTTAGAGACATGAATCGAGGTGGAGTGTGACAGAGCAGGCACACTTTGTCAAAATCCACATTAGGCGCAGCCGCATTGGAAAAATCAAACAACCAACATGCAAAGTGGACGAGAATAAAAACACAGAATTACGTAAAAATAAGCTGAAGTATAAAAGATTTGACCATTTATATAATTACGTAACTGCATTTTGTCCCTATACAAATGTGGTAGAATTATGAGCTTACTTGCAAACAGTTTTTCTACATTTCGCCTCTAGATTACACGCGAGACATTTGCAATAAAATATATTTGTATAACACGCTTGAGATTAATTGCATGAGAGAAATGCAGTGTTGAAACTACAACCTAAGCCAGATTGTTACTTGTTTCTAAAATGATAAATAGCCACTAAATGAAGACCTGAGCCAACATCATTCGCCTGCAAACTTCGAAAATGCCAATTTGAATCGTTAACAGGAATTTTTGGCAAATAAATACGTAAGCGATTCAGCGCATTTAAATTTGACAAACGTAGCTGGTAGTTTGAAATAGGGAATTATATACCGTAAGCTTTTGAATGAATTTGATAACCATCGATTTGACTATAGCAGTGTTCAATCCTACGTCTTCTTGAGCAGTGCAAGAAATTAGTGCATACAGTTTTTTCATGTTACACGCGCGACACTGATTAATACCAGGAAACTTGAGGGTATATTTGTCGCATCATTCCAACGCGACCAATGGGAAATCGGCAGTAACAAGTTCTTGTAACATGGGTTAGCAGAGGGAAAAGAGCTAATGACTAATGTTTAGCCAGTGCAACTAACCCTACTTATTAGTGTTTTGGTGGGAGTACTCTAACATCCTACATAATAGAAAATAAGCAGTATACATTAACTGTTAAAATACTTGAGCCAAAACTTTTGGCCGTTATTTAATTAAATAAATGACAAAGACAAGATAATGAAAGGCATACCTCTATAGACATTTTAATGTTCAAAATGCACTGATTCTCGCTAAAGTAAACGAACACCATAGGTTTACCGATAACATTGCATATATATTATCTCCCTATATGCAGTTTGAAAGTATATGTGTGCCTCATGCTCTGGTTAATGCTACATACAACATCATTCGTGACGACAACTAGACTCCACCGATATACACTTAAACTAGATCTTCTCGATTTGGATAAAACTGATTCCCAGATGTTGATTTGCTCAGTTCCGTGATTGTGCTGCATATTCCATATAAACATTTTGTCATCATATTTCATTAAATTTATGTTGAGAAGTTGATGTTCTCGAAGTGGTTGCAATTGATGTCAATGTTGCCGAGATTCCTACTTCTCTGTAACCCTCCACCTCAATTACTGGCACAGGAAGACAGATAAATTTTGCTAGGGTATACAAGCCACACTGTCCTCGTAACCGCCGTGCCAGGATCACATATTAATTCCACTTTGTGTGCGACAGTCTACGTTCAAGCCGCCACCCTGCATACGTCTGGAACTCGTGAACCACTGCATGTATAGATAGGAATTTTGCTACTTTAGATATTGAAGGAGTGGCAGCGGCTTTCGCTGTAGAAGTGTGGCTCTCATGTACATGCGCTCAGGTATTACGCCTACGGGTTTAGACCAGGTATGAGGTTTGTGGATGTAGGTTTGTTTGGTACAACGCATGATAGCCATGATCCATGCGTGGGTGCTGGCGTTCTGCAAAATGTCTGTGGAGGCAACAGGCATAATTCTAAATGGAAGCGGATGGCTTGCATCATCTTCACGTTGCAGCGTTGCGAGTAATATAAACTATTCTGCTGTAATTGGAAATGTTTTATTTCAAATAGTTAGCGTGAAGAAAAATAACAAAGCTACTGTTGTTTGGCGAAATAAACTTTGCTCCATTGGCTTTGGTTAAGTAATTTATAGATAGATTTCACAGAAATCTCAGAATTCTTCTACACTACATCGGATGTAGATTATGCCCGATGGAGGGATAAAAGGGTGGATGATGGCGAAACTTCAAGTCGTCATTTTATGTAGCGCATCTTGTCGCTTCCACGCGATTACTGCTTTTGCAGCCGTTCTTGCTTAGCTATCAGTCATTTGAAGAAAGGAAAAGTCCCAAACCATCTTTTAATGTAACTGTATTGTATACCGTTGGTGTAAATGAGTATTGAATTTTCTGCTGTATCGCTACTTTGACTTCCAGGAGCAATTTAGTTCATTGCATACGTTTTTATGAAAAGGTTGCAAGTGCAAACACTTGAGCAAATCGGTACCGTTGCCATGCTTCATTGCTACCGAAATTCTTTTTTAATTCCACTTTTTACAAAAGAAAGCCATTTCAAAATTTTGCAAACGTTTTCCGGAATAAAATTTAATGCGTACCATAAGATGCGGAACAAGTTCCTCCAAGAACATTTCTATGGATTTTCAGTGCGAACTAAGCAGATTTTGTAGCAGAAGCGTTGAGGCTTCTTGTCCTATTAACAAAGGTAGACATCTAATTCTCCTCAGTCAAAGTTCCCGGGTGGCTAGGGAAAATCAATAAAATAACAAGTTAAGCATCATAATCCTATTGATATCATAAAAAATACCATACTGCATGGTTAACAGCGGTCTTTTTATTTCAGTAATCATTTCTTTTATTAACACCGCAAACTCACTAACCGGGACTGACCGACAGACTACAGCTAAAGGACTAGATTAAGTAGCAATTTGCGTCGTCATAATACGTATTTTGTCACTAATTTGCAATGCAGACTAATCCTGAGTAGAAAGCTTACAACCTGAGTAATACATTCTGAATATGCGGCTGGACTCATACTGTTGAAGTGCTAGGTTTACGACTAAAAAGCATTCACTTGCAGTAAGTGTTAAGCTTTCGCTAAAGTCCGTCCTCTGAGATGCTTCAAATGCACGCACATTATGACTAGTTTAGGAATCCACAGACAACTCATGCAATTGTAGCTATAATGCTTACCACATCATAAATTAATCGGTACCTTTTACTGTGTAGGTGTTTGTCTCGTGAAATTTTCTGGTAGATTAAACTGAACATATGATTGCATGGGCACTATTGCCCAAAACATCTGAGCTAGCAGGTCAGTGATGCAATAAGTTGGTTTGGTCGAAACAAAATCCTACAAGTACAGCATCTTGACTATTCTGATCATAATAAGTGAACTGACATATTTGCAATCAGAACATTGACAAAGTCCTCTCAGAAATATGCTATGAGCAAATCAGGGAAAATGAGGGGAGTTTTACTTAAATGGGTGTGTGATGGCCCACATTGGAAATTTGCTTGTTTTTCCTCTCTGATTAGCTTTTAGTTTACTCACCAGATGGCAAGATGTTTGCGCTGTAGTTCTCGGTACGTTAAACTAAACAAGTGCACGCAGCGTTTTCGATTTGTCAAAACTACGGAGAAGCTTGAATCGAAGACTTCACATATATCCTCACACTTTAGGGCAGTTTGTGAGATAGAACTACCTATCTTGAATATAGTATTTGAGAGAAACTGCGTAACTTGTGGAATGACTTCAACAACCAAATATCGGTCTGGCGATTAGTATCACTTATTGTGAGACATTAACGGTGATTGAGTACCCAAGTAATCAGAAAAGCCCCAAAAGTTGGTGGGAAAGCTTGCCAGCTTCTTTTTTGTTAGGAACTTACGGAGGACGGAATCATTAATGTATAACATTATGATTTGCGATGCAAAGACCTTATTTTACATGGTACTGTGGCCTTGTCTGAAGTACGACTGGGCCGCGTTGAATCCCATGTTTCATTTTAGCTAGTTTAGTATAGTATTACATTTGATTTGGCGAACAGCAGTATTGAAAATTCAAAGGCCAACTTGCCTGTTTAGATGAGATCATCCATAGCTTTTAATATGCGCTTGCAACACTTAGCAAGGAAGCAAATTGTGAGCTTGTTGTACTGCTTGTAGTACTTGAACATATCTGCGGTTGTATACTTTGAGTACCATTTATGTTCATATAGTCTGTAAATGTATCACTTGTTACTTACTGAAATATATATGTGTATGGCGTGACGTTATTAGCAAACGCATGCGTATCATGAATGAACCACTGCTGTTCCATAGTTTGAATCTTAATTTTGTGCAAATCTCAAGTAAATACTTTTACGCTAATTAGGAATATTATGTTTGGGCTATCGCAACTGCTCTGGTTTTTACATTATTTCTGTTTATTTCTATACGTTTCAAGTGATGTTTGTATACGTATCCAACTTAATCCCTACCGAAGAGAGACTACGGCATGTACATGCTTTTAATTTTTATGACGAAATTCAATTTCACTCTACTGAAATTTGCCTTTGCTTATTCCTGCCAAGATTTGATGCTGATTACCGCATACAAGGTTTGCGGATTTGGTTTGGAGTTTAGCAAAATGTATGTTTAGTTCTACTGAGTTATTCGTAGGACGATCATCCCTGTAAGATAATGGTGGTTGACACGGGGAAATTGAAACACGCAAAAGATAGGACACTAATATCATATTCTATATTTTTATATGCGAGGATTTTTATTATTGATTCAAAACGCTGAACAAAGATGAAGTTTTGCTTTTGATTTCCATTAGTTTGTGTGTTCGTTGCAGACATCCCTTGAAAACGGGGTTTAAATGGAATGTGCTAAACTTGTTGCGTTGGTAATAAACATGCAGCTGATTTATAACTTAGTCAGATAAGTGTAATCTCTGGTTACAGCAATTTTTTTATCTGACAGCCTAGTTACTACTAATGCTTCAAGCAGCTGAGCATGGTGTAAATAAATGGATCCCACGCTACTATCAGATACAAGAGTTTTACTATTCAGAGACACATTTAGTGACCAATACTTCGTCTATCATCCGCTGATGTCCTATTTCCATTAGAGGTAACTGCATAGAAAGCTGGCAGCAGTTTTATTCTAAAAATCAAGATTAGCACTGTCGTTTTGCTGAGAATCAGCCACATCTTTCTATTTGTCTTTAAGTAAAACTAGGCAGTCTCAGATTTCATATGTTTTGGACAACAAGCTGTTAATCTTTCCAGATGACAAACTACGATAAACAGGTCCAGTCCTAAAGGGAAACAGAAAACTATCAATAAAATTAAGGACCTCTGATTGGCTGTTCCATATAATTCCATTTCGTTTCGAGAAAATAAATACATACGGAAAAAGGTCATTAGAAGGCGCAAGCATACTAACCAGGATTAACAGCTCCGTTGGAGATTCCTAGGCGAATGGTGCCATCCGACTTGATCTTAAGTAGTGCCGAAATATTTATATTTCCATTGATAAGTTGGTTGTCAGTTACCGAATGGCCGACTTTGTAGTTTTCGGTAATCCAATATACTTGTTTGTTCATCCACACCAGCTAGATTAGGCATGGGGTATCTGGGTTCATATGAGCGTGGAATTCGTTTTGACAGCCGTTGCGCCTCCCTATGAGGTGTGACCGACAAGCATACTAGTACATAGAAGCGCAAAGGGTGTTATTTAGGTTTTGGGTACTGATCGTTCCCGATTTTATGTTGTTTAACAAAAATCATACTAACAGACGCGGTGAATACAAGTGATAAGTAGGATGAAAAACTTGTAGGTAACAAATTTCTGTTGATGGTAACCCGAAAATATCGCCCTTTATGACGCATTTCGACCGCAATTTATTTTATTCCAAAGATATAGGGCATCGGACACGATGCTGTTTGAATATTTTTGATATAACCCCTAAGCCATTAAATCTCAATAGGCAACGTTTGGTACCACGGTTTGTGACTGCTTGTACAGACAACTTGAAACTTACGTTGCGAAGTTGGATTGCGATGCCCTGTCTGAAACAGCACCGCGATTCACATCTAGTTGGAGATTGGTAAATCCATCACGGGACCGTAACTCTCAAGGCAGTAGCTATCAGTTGCTGAAAACCCAAAAACTGCAATTCACGCCTCGTTTTGATGTAATTTTATGTCGGCAGCTAGAGATAGCGGAAATTAAACTGGAACCATTTAGATGGTTGTTGTGACTACTACTTTTTAAGCCACCATGTCACGACAAGGTTATCTTTAGAAGTCTCATTGCAAAACGCAAATATGAAGTGTAGGTTTAAAGATGCTGCCTCTCATCTTCTGTAACAACGGAAGATGCACACATCATTCGCAAGACCTTAAGGCTTGGATAAATGTTAAAAAATATTGTCTATTTCTTTGGATTGGTGAATTCGTGTTGAGTAACACTATCTAATTTGTGTGACGCCTGAAGTTACGTAACAAATTTGCAAAAGGCATTAAAGCTAACAATGTGCAGTCTTATGATGTAATGGTCTTAAAATTTTACACTTGAATGCCTGCGGAATATTACGTTGTTTTGACAGAGTAAGCCCTGTTAATTATCTGAAAATTAGTGTTGTTATGCATAATCGCTAACCACATAATGTCAACCTATTAATTCTAACGGTTGTGTGGCACTCCGATGCCACGGTTTTGGAGTTATAACTCTACAATTCAGAAAGCTTACAGTAGGATTATTAGAAGTATAAATACTTTGTTTTTTTAGGTCGCAGTTTACTTTTTGCATTTTAACTTTTCAATTACAACATGCTTTGCGTTTCTTACACATAACGTGTTACGTGTGTCAACTTTTTCAGATAGTTATTTGTCCGGACCGCCTGATGTGGATATTTGCTACAAAGTAAGAATAGGTTTCGCGAAGGTTCTACTCTGAATCATGTACAACCCTCATAACCGTTATTTTGCTTATTTTGTAAAAGGCTACCTTGAAGCTGCTGTGCGATCCTAGAAGTGACCACAGGAAGTTGTTAATTGCGAAATTGAATTTAAGAATGTAATTTTTCATATCATAACTGTGTCAGTGATCTCAAAGAAAGAGTTAAATAACACCACTTACATAGTTTTAAATCGATTATATAAAAACCTTTATCACAATAAATAAGTTCAGACCAGCTTACCGGCCTCTCACGGAAAACCAAGACTTAAGCATACTTTGATCCTTCTACTTGCTGATGAGTAAAATTTAAGACAACGGGTTACTTTCTGTTTAAGTATTCTTTAGATCAACCATTCATTTCACGATATAAATTTCATAGCAAGGGGGACCAAAATGTGTCAACCATACTAACCGATGCAGCTCCATAAGTGCTCAGCTTTTAGGTCCATGAGCATCCCGATTGGGTATATCATGAAATAATTTCGATAATTTGGAAATATTCTGCAACATTCATTTACTTTATATACTATAAATAGGTTCCGTTAATGAGAGCAAACACTATTTCCTAATTTAAATGGGCGATACTGTGGCAGCTGGTCTAAAGTACACATTATTTTGAGTGACCATAATTCGTCCCATATGTGTCCCATTGAGAGGTGTATTGGCATAAATGCAGACACTCGAACTGACTGAAATTAAGATTTCATTAAAAGCTAAAAAATTTTGGCAAAGTATGGCGCTGCCTACGTGGTATGATACAATTAATCAAAATGTTTGGATATAATGCGATATTTATTCTATATTTACTTTTTACTTTATTGACTGACCAAGAGAATCCCAACTGGAATTGCTGGGCTTACATCTTTGCTAAGACTGGTCGTTCTAAATAAAGAACGCTGAATATCTTGTTGCAATCAATGAGTGAAAAGTCAACTCTGTATTATTCCATGAGATAAGAACAAAACTGTTAAAAAGTAATACCGTCACCTCATGAAATACCACGCTGCAATTTAAAAATTCTGGCTTACTGGGTTCACAATGCTACGATGTCATTGACAATTTGCAGAATGCCTCTGAATTTATTAATGAAGGGTATTGAATACAATAAGTTTCTGAACTGCTGCACATGCCATTGCCTCGGCAACGTATTCCTGTTTAATATTGCAATCAGTTAGCCCTTTCTATTCAAAGCACAGGAGCAAGAAACTTGCTTTACATCCGACTGTACAAGCTTAAGCGGGTTTCCGCGTGTGCTGGATAGCGTACATATCTAAAGCAACGTTCTTAATACGCAGAAGTCGATGACAAGCAATGGACGGTTGTCCAAGTTTCGTTATACTTGTAGCTGACCATAAGGTGAGACGTAGCGTCCTAGTATCTCCCACTGCCCTTTGTAAAGTTATACTCATAAAATCTGATTAAGCCTGGTAGCATAGTGTTGGAATCGTTCGATCGTAGTTGCCAGGATTTGGATAATTAATCAGTGTGCTGGTCTCACGCTAGAAACTAAGAGGCAGATGACGAGCTCATTAGGTAATGTGTGGAAGCTTCTTCTGAGGGTCTATAGTATACGTCGTCTTTTTTGACATATGCCTTTCCTGTTTACTGGGAGCTTTAAATCACAACTCGATATAACCCATAGGTTCTGTACGGATGACTTATGATGTGGCGCATGAAGAGTATTTGTGTTAACACAGTAATCAATAACATATATATGCTTGTGAATATTGACTTGCTTAGTTTCACCACAAGTCGGAAATATGTGGACTGTCTGGAGAGGATTTTGAATTTATGCTGAATTACGTTAAAGTCATGGTAGATGCTAATCAATCACCAGCTCTTACTTTTGTCTGAAAGCAAGATGCAGGCTAAAGAAGAAGTAGAATTAGCTTGTTGATAAGTACAAGTGACGAAGTTAGCAGTTGCACCGTAATTGGTGGTTCGCTACTTTGATAGACACACAAGTCGGTTACATTGTCATCAATCTTTAGCCTCCACTTTCTCCAAAGAGAAAGTCGTGGATTATTTGGTGCAATAGTCAACTAAAAATGCACACACCCAGTTTGTAGATGAGGGCAACGTAAAATACCTTGTTACACGTAGCTAAAATCGATGAGGAATGCTACTATAGGTTTGCCCCGTTCAATGTCTTCATCATACGTAAGAGTTTCGTTATACTGCGTGTATGGTTTGGTCAGCATTTCAAAATTAAGTAGCTAACACATGACTTGAGAAGCTTACTCTATATTTATATGCAGTGTTGTGGTTGCTTTTATAAAGTGCAAATAGGCTAGGACTCATGTCCAAGATATTCTTAAGATTTCAAGGAATCGCTAACCTTGAGTGACAACTTGTGTCATATTTATTTTCGGTGCTGCAATGCTTGATACACTGCATTTGTCTTAATTATTGTCTTTAGAAAAGTATTTTCTGCGGCTTATCGGGTGCTTTTTCCTTTCTTTTAAATACAAGTCTTATCTTACATGGGCGTTGCTGCTAAGTTGAAGTAATAAGCGGCTCAAATAATTTAAATAAGGATAGCTAGCGTTAGGACGTCTTCTAAGCCACGATAACGTCATTGGTAAGTAAACTGTCGTCTGGAGCCGAAGGAATCCCTGTATTAATTTAAAGAGAACGCTGATGAAATTGTTTCGCTTTCCTTGGATAGTGCCTAATATTTCACACGTTATCGTGCTTGGACACTTTAGCTTGTTCAAAACAATTTCATACCTTTCATAGTTTGTTTACACAGCTAAGTCAAATATCTGGTTTTGGGCAGCGTCGATATGCCAACAATAAAGCTTTGCCTTTTAGCACTCAATGTAATCTGATCATGCTTCAGACCTAGTGGCTATCAATTTATGGGTGTTAAAGAGGTACTAAATTTAGCAAAACAATTCAGGAACTGAAAGCTACTTGACGTACTACGCTTTTGCTTCATAAGGCTCTTAAAACATATCCGTCCCTAAGACGGAATTTAAGATCGGCGTATAAGCAGAGGACTTCACCTCAGATCTCTAGTCAAGATAACCAATATTTTCCGCGTACTCTGGCTTCAAATTACTTACGATTAGTCATGATATTTCCGTGAATTAAAGAATATGCAACATTCTAAATCTTACACAAGATATGCGAACAAATTCATGATGACTTTACAGCGTCCGACCTAGCCACTTAATGAATCGTTTAAGGTAAGCACCGTGCGTAAGTTAAGAGAAACGGATGAGGAAATGAACACATCATCCAAATACCAATTAACGATAGAATCATTGCTGAAAAAGATCCATGCATTTTTATTGGTAGCTTACAAATATCAGCATTAAATTTAGGTGATACTTTGGCAAGCGTCTATTGTTATGCGTTCAAAGTATCACGTTCAGTGCCAGATAAAAGTATTCTTTATTTGGTAACAACATTATGCATTACGCTTTCTGACGTAAGTCATGTGGTTTACGTTCGGACTTCTACATGAAATGTTTACTGGTACTCGAAGAATCTTGGGCAGACCCAGTCAGCGCATATTTTAACCAATTGATACGCAAACCCAAATGAGATTTTGATGTAGATAGATATTAGTTACATTATAACGTAGAATAAATTTCTCTTCATTAGGTAAGCGAATACTATGGCCGTAACTACGGGCAAATGTTTTCTGAATGTAAACAAGTATACGGTCCTGAAGAATCTGTTCTGCACAATCATTCCTTATATCGATTGTCATCTGCCATACCGACATACATGGTTGATTTCAAGTGGTATACTGACTCGCATAGCAAAATGATTTACGAGCTGAATAACAAACAAAAGGAATGTATTTACAACGGATTTGTGCTTCGAGAAACAGGTAATATAGCTTACTTCTCAGAGACGGCAATTGTACAGTTATCATACGGACAAATTGTTGTCTTAATAGACATATAACTAAACCCTCTTTAATTATATGTTTCTAAATAACTTACTTGCATTTTACACATTTTTGGACTGACTTACCTCTGTTTGTGCGTTGCTTGATTTAACGTTTGTAATTTACAATAGGTTACGTTGCCAAGTACATATGTACTATCGAAGGAATAGAGACCTATATCCAAATGTTGTCACTTATCTCAACAAATAATTAAGCATAATTGGTTACTTTGTAGCATAGATTTTGCCCCGCTTTATACATGCTTACGAATAGACAAATAATAACCTTTTTAAAGATTGTGTCTAGCTACATTCCTAAACCAGCTGTGATATGCTTGCAAGAGCTCATGATAATCTGGGTTTTGCAATACTCAGCGAGAATAGAAGCAATTCTGACGACCTTTAACGCAGGTAAGTTGAGTCCTCAGCTGAAATACAGATTCACTCTCATTAACACTGCTAAGCAAGTGGTTAGCATATCTGTTAAAAATTGTTTTTTACGTCGGTACATTCAGCATATATGACATTACTGTGTATTTACTTTACTCATAAAATGTTTAGACAAAATTTTATTTTATTATTAGTTTGTCTGCGTCCAATCATTTACACGACCTTAACTTTCCTTGCAGATATAATATCAACTAAACTACATGAAGGCAAAGGGCTTTCACTGTGGACTTAATTTGCTGGATTTTAAACACACCTCATGCAAAAAACATAAGTAATGCGCTGTATTAATTTAAACATTTTGCACAGACCTCACAAAAATCTATAAACTGATATTTGTGTATCTTTAATTCTTTGTGAATTACCATGTTAAACAAATGCAAAAATGGGAAACATGCGCATTCCATCATATCATGGTCTTTTCATTATGATAGTATTAACTGCTTTACGGGCACTCGGTTTTACACTTCAAATAACGCTACTAGTAAAAGCGCCTCACCAACGACCATGTACGTGTATTATTATTAAAAATGTATAAGGGATCTTATCTTATGCATGCTGATAAACTTCACTCTTACGGTTGTGGAGCTTTGCGTAAACAGACCTACTGATTTTCTGCTACCCAAAATCCTCCGATTAATAAAAGGATTGGAATTTTACGGGGACCATTTAAAACGTAGTCGGGTGTGCACTAGAGCTACCCACTACTAATACGGGTTTCGCTAGGACGACTATTTAAGATAAGCGACAGATAATTTTACACTGTCAATATTACCTCGATTTAAGACTAATTGACTTCACTCAACTTGCCAAGCTAATAGAAAAAATGAATCTTTGTTTGATAAATCGATTTTTGCATAATTCACCTAATCAACTCATTTGGCTGCATTCGTTCCGCTGGTAATCTGGGTTGCTTCTTTAGTACATAGAAATAACAAAGCTACCAGGAAAATACCGGAATCAAGGAGGACAGGTTCTGTCCAAAAATTAGTTTTTATTAATTATACCCTACCGAGATAACTGGTGGATCTATTAGATTGAAAACAACAAAAACTTTACAAAACGTTCGTGAATAAGACTTTAGTAATTATTAGTCAGAGACGGCACATGCAGTTGAACGCGCATATCAGCAGGTCAGAGACAGCGAAATACATATATGATGAGCTACAAAATACGTAGATAGATGAACTAAAATTCAGCAAATACCTGCAATATGTCTTACGGAGCAGGCCACTATGCTTGGATGGAAACCGAAGCTTGTGAGAAATAAAACCAAAGCATATAATTTGAAAAATTTTGGCGGCGCATTTATGGTGAAATATGAGAGTTATCCATTGGTCGTTTCAGCGCTCTCTGCACAAAAATCCAAATAAAAGTGCCTTTAATATTAAAATGACGTCTGTTAGTCGTGGTTTAACGGATAATGTCATGCCTCGTGAAAAGGTTGTTGAATCGTTCATGTCGGGGTCTTCCTTGGTCATCGGAATACGTTGCTCCGTTTGCATTTATAGTTTAAATGATTGTAAGACCGGATGCACCACAGTGTGCAGTCAGAACCAGCCTGTCGAATTTTTTATTACTTACTATTTCAGACAAAATTCTACATAACTTCACACTGCAGTGTATGAAGGGACAATTTCCTCGCCTTCCCGCCCCAAGGAAATGCGGACGTTGTCCAAAACTACGTCCAGATTCGCATCCGAGATTTTTTTCAATGCGGCTATACATGAGCACGTCGCTCGTTACGGCTAGTCAGTAAAAGATGTGGTTTAGAGTTTTAAAAACTACGAAAAAGCCAAGCGCAAGCAAAACAATATATAGCGCAAGCAATTAGCTTGTGTGCATATATGTACCGTTTTCAGCTTTTTGGATTTACAACTAGTTGCGCTTAGCCTTTTCTTTTCTGAAATTATAGAAAGTTGGAAAAATTAGTAATATTTACTAAACGACCACTTAGTTACACTTTTCTTTAGCAGCAAAGCGAATGAGCTTTCGAAACTCCTGAAAACGGCGGTTGCTCGTAGGCGGCTACAAGATAGTTTAGGAAAATATCGGAAACGCTGGTGCGCGTAGACCATGATCGTGGTCTGATTCGACGAATCGAAGCTGCTAATCATTAGTGCGTTTAGTTGTAGCGTTGCGAAACTTTGCTCTACGACGGTGGCGAAGTGATTTTTCTAGGAAAACTGGTTTCATGCAGTTAGTGGTGTCCAGTTCGTGTCGGACACCGCGGTCGATCCTCAAGTTCGTATCTGTACCGTAGATAACTTTGGGCAGACCGATACACAGCGACAGTGAAGCCTGTTAAACACCGCAAGGGGAAAACAAGTACGTGGGCGCAAGTAGACATATTTTATTTACTTACATCAGCTTCTTTTGCAACAATATGGCTGGTTGGCGCAGCTCACACATTTGATGACCTAACCGACCATTGCGACATCTGAAGAAGAAGTGGAAGGTGCTGATGTTACATTCTCTCCGAGCAAAAGCACCTTGCAACTGTAGACTAACGGTACCAGGGTTACGTTAAAACCGGGAATTATTGTGTTCTTATGCTAAGGATTACGAAACGGACGGCCTCGCATCATGAAGACTTTATGTGTTGCCCGGCGCGGTGCTTTTAACATCCATGAATCGATATTTATCTGTCAATAGGGAAAGCATGACAAACGAAACCGGTAGCAGACAAATCAGTCTGACTTGCACATAATGAAAGATTACTTAATGGGCTTTTCGTTTGTTTTTGCACCTTCGCACATCGAAACATAAAGGAAGTAAATATTCAAGCATACACTTCTTCATTAATGTTGCGTCAAACCAATGTCTCGCTTGCGAATGGTACCGGTGCACCAACGCCTGGGAAAGAGAGATCATGTACATTGTTATACAGGGTACTTTGAAAGTTTGAAAAAGTATTACAAATTATGTTGGCAGAAATGTTTCGCATAGTTCCGTCCAATGAAATTTGCGGTACGGAAGGTAGGTTCAGTAAAGGGTATTTGCGTATTAGAGCTACCTCTGCGTCATTGAGTTGTGTGGCTACTACAACTATTAGCTCGATGGAATTGCCGACGTCATCAGAGATGGAAAAGTTATCAGCGACGGCATAATAAATACCTGAGAGAAGTGGCAGATTCTTCGTTTACTAGCCATTTGCTTCATGACATTGTTAGCCAGTGATCAAGATAAGCAAATAATTTAGCGGATTTTGATTGGTAAAGGCTGCAAAGGTTTGATTCTAATATACTAGAACAATTCCACGGTCTACTGTCTAAGATACGTCAGCATGGAGTATTATTGAGAACATTGTCATTAGTTCTCTATAGAGATTCGGCAAGTTTCTGACATTTTCATATAATGACAGCGGTTGCTACGCGTCAAGTATCTGTTGCTACAAGACAACCACAAACTTCTGGTTCGTAATTTCGGTTCTGAGTGTTAGTGCCGCCGCTACGTCTTGGTACGATACAGAAGTTATCTTAACGGTGTCATCATTAAGTCGTGAAAAGCAGTGCATAAATTAAATACGGAAAAGGTATTTGCCTGAGTTTATATCGGTAAAGGTCCTTGACGTTGAATAAGTGACAGACGTATTAGAAACCAAGACAATGCTTAACGAGCCCGTTAAAAAACCTCAGTCTTTTGAAGACATGAAAACCTATGCAGTCAAATATGACTTATATTATGCACTGCAGTGGCAGAAATCTAACCTAATAGACGACCAACGAAATAATTTCAGCTTTGTTCATCACGCTGTGTTAGAATAAACAGACAAACAGTTCGCAGTTGGCCTAAGTGTCAGCTTGAGAAGCTTGCGATTAGGTTGTCGTTGAGATTTACATATGCGAAATGTCAGCAACTACGAACTTGTCCGATTGAAGAAGAATAAGTTTGTGCTGTGTGCTTAAGACCAAATGGAATACGCGATATAATGAAAAAACGCAAACGGAGTCGTCATGGCAGTTTTAGCGACCTCCGCCTCTGCTACTGTAAATTGGTTGTGTTCACAAACAAAGTGGATTTTGCTAAAATCCTTTGTACTTTTACTGACGGTGTGATACAAGATATGTGGGATCGGTTGGTGACCAGACGCAGCAGTGTTGTTCGAGGTGCAAAATCCGTTACAATGACGCCAGTCATACATGACCTCCGTTGAGTGTCCATTTATTGGTGGAGTACATAGGCAGTTTAACGGCCTGAGAATGCCAAGGCAAAGCATGTGGTTAAATACAGCTCTTGCGATACGTTGCCTATCTGTGGTGCGCCATCTCGATCGCGCAGTCGTTGGCGTGCCGCACGTGAAAATGTGATGAGCCACCACTGTCATGTTTGTGAAAGCTCGCAAGCTTGCGTAACCGGACGCGCATAATCTCTTAGTCGAGATGTGCGTTGACTATTAACAGAGCTGGACTAATAATTTGGACTTCTGAAGAGCATCCTTAAATCTTCACAAATTAAGGTCGACTAGAGTTCTGCGCCGACGAACATCAGCAGGCAATCAAAAAGGACTGAGTATTTTATACGGAATATTGCGAAGGGTGTGGATGCAGCCGTGAAAGCCCACTAAAAATGCCGGAGCTTTAGGTCTAATTTTATTAAGCCTGGACCATTTAAAGCTATCGGATAAATATTGGCTGCCCGCTGGCTACACTTGGACATTGCTTGTTCTTCGCTTGCGCATGCGGGATTGAGGTTCACTTCTCTGTCGTCGAGTAAGAGAATAATGCAAAATGTAATACAGGTGGTGTCTTTGGTTCTTGACGGATGCGCTGGTTGTGATAGTACACGGGCTATTCGGTTTCCGTAGGTCGGCTGAATTTCACTTATTGCAGGGAGCCGGGGACCTTCTAGCATTTCTGCAAGATTGACGTTGATGCCAGCACAATGTTTTCAAACATTTGGAACTTTCAAACAGAGGACATGCAGCAACAAGTTTGCGCGCTTTTGTAGAACAAGTCGTAATGGCTCAACTACACGCGAGCTGTGAAGAACCGCAGCCAAAACGCTGTCAGCATCTTACCTTGGCGTAAGCAATCAAGCGTGGCAGCCTCGGTAAAAACAGGATCTCTTTGCCTTTGAATCCTTACAATAGAGCACTTCGGAACGTTAGTGGCATCTTCCATCATTTCTTTCTGCATAGACTGTAGTTTACACAAATATACCGCTGCAAATACCGGCGGTTTTAAGGGGATCACGTAATGTTTTGCCAAGTAATGTAGAAACCTACCAACACTTGCCGTCCGCCACTGGTATTGAGCCAAAACACTAACCTCCAAAACTGACAGTATGATTTAGTCGACTGGAATATCATAGAACTTCATGCCTTCTTCAAGTACGTCAGTCGTAGGATGCTCCACAAATTATGTCAAGTTCGCCCCCAATTTAACGGTTGTTAAAATACGACTGGAAGAAACGTTGTCTTATAACCACTTTGTTTTAAAACATATACCAGGCAGGTGACTGGAAACCTATTCAATCGATGTGTTTCAAAACACCAATTAGATTTATGCATTCAAAAGTTTATCAAGAGAAAGTCTCACCTCTTATAAATATGCTGTGATAAAGCCACTATAATTCTTTTCCCATTTTTAGGAATTTAATTGCTCCTTGGATTCTCCCCTACGGGACATGTTAAGCTTTGTCTTTTGACCTGCTGTAGACTATTGTTCCACTCCTCGAAGCCTTGATTTTGGTTATCAAATTGCGATATAGCGCAATTTCCTTACTTCATGGATTCTTTCAGTCTGACGCTTATCGGATCAGTTGTGACGCGCGCTTTTTACCGGTGCGAATCGGTTACAGAGGCTACGAGTGGCCCGTGGTAGAGGACATGCTAACGCAGTGTCTCTTGTTTGACTATTTCTTTCGAAATCTTATCTAAAGACATAAAAAGCAACCCCTGCAACGGCTTTGGGAGCGTAAAAACACATGGTACTTTTATCTTTTTCTGTTCGTGGAAAAGAAAGCAGCAAGTCGCTTAATTAGGTGGAGCAAACTTTATGGCGTGCAATTACGCAACTGAAAACTGCAAGCTATAGTATTTTTTCGTGTGCTGGGATGGTACTGTTTAAAATAATTTGCTTCATCTAGTCGTACTCTATTCTTATTAGTAACTATAGTGGGAGTGATGAAGTAGAGTTAATACCGGTGATGAGACGTTTTAAGGAAACTGACTGTACCTTCACCCTTCTGCCTGAATGCACCTATGCACGAGCTTAAACTAGAAAATAACCATCCAACTATTTGGGTAATGTCCCATGAACTGTAAAACAGCAAAGATGGGAAACAGCCTAGCCAATACGCGAAATATATGCACAGCAAAGCTCAAGAAACCACACGATGGATAGACCTATAAAGTCTGGTACCAAGCATTATATTTACGAGTAAAATCAAGCAAAATGAAACAATCCCAAATATTCACTACAATGAAGACATTTTTATGCGCTCGTGCAAACCTGGGGAACTATTTGACAGGGATGGTAAGCGCTATTTAAAGCCACGGCGCGCAATTAAGCGCGGATATCAGAATGTAAATGGATTCTGATACATCATCCACATCATTATGCACGCTAACTAGAAGTTGAAAAACCTCAGCTATATGGCCGCATTTACAAGAAAAACAAAATTTTCAACGGTTGTAACCCAGCTGAGCTACCAGTATTGGGTGTGCATCGTTCCGAAGGTATACTGCACGGCTACTGTGCAGCTCAAAATTATATTACTAATGATTATTGGGGAATGGATATGATTAGAAATAGTTAATCAGGGTTGACACACAGAAGCAGGCTTTAACTAGACTGGAAAGGCACCAGACATTGATGTTTCGAACTTTTTCGTCTGGTTAGTGGTGCGCTCTCCATCGGAATCCTCCTGGGTTCTGCTTCCATTTCTTCCGAATGGCAGCAGCTAGTGCAACTTTGCCATGGGTGAAAGCTCGTGGGGCCAGCTGCTGTCCTCTTAACAGTTCGTAACTGGCATGTCAGTGGGGGGTGAGCCGGGCTGTATCACAGTCAACTGTCTATCACGCCCTTCTTTTAAAATTATATTCTCCACAATTTTTATCATGCTAGGTAATGAGGTAGCAATTGCAAGAGGCTAAGCAAGAAGGGTAAAGACGAAAAAGTTCACAACACAAACGCTACAGAAATCTGTTCCTTGTCTTGCCACGCAGTGTATACAGCCTTATGTTTTCATCACCTTTAGGACCTCAACCAGGAAGTTCGGAGTCTTCAATCTTTGACAGTTTGAAGCAAATACCTTCATTTCTCTTGACTGAGTCATCGATTTACCACCTCTCCTACTCTTTTTACATTCACACACCTGGACCGCAGAAAACGCAGTTTACGTGAGTCGGTGTGCTGGCGAACGGAACACGTCGCTAAGGCACCCGAGCAAGGAGCGTCAAAGAACGGCGTTGAACCCTCCAAATCATCTTCCTGTGCTATGAACAAAGCACCGGATGCGCTATTTGCTGGAGCGGTGCACCCATCAGATTTCATCCAAACTGCGACAGCACCGGCGTTTGAAGGTTACTAACGACTTTATTTGTCTAAGCTCATCCTTCCCGGCTATAAAATGGGGTCGAACATATGGTTTTAGAAAGATCAAGCCTAGCTTCTTGTTGAGTCATTGCTTTGAATAGGTAGCGTGTTTATGCTGATCAATAGCTTCGTTGTTCTTCCAAGTTCAACTAACTAGAATAATCTAAACCTAGGTTGCGATCTGTGCGACTATTGCGAAACGGTATGTCGTGAAGCACCAATGTATTAGGCGGCACAACGCTTCGGTACGAAAGAACGTAGCATTTCGCCGGTGCGAATGACAGCTTCCAAGTGCTTCAAAACATCCAAAGCCTTATGATCGCGAAACGATCGATTTGTCTCCATGGCTGGCCCGAGACTGGTGGCCGCCAAGTCAGGCTTCTGCGGCTGCTGTGTCAAAAGTTAGTGCTCGCTAGAAAGAGTCGAGCATCTTCACAAAGCTGGAGCAATGGCTCACCGTTATCATTATAGGAGCCCACATCATGTTTGCTGCCCAGATGACGCTCATCAGAGGACAATATTTCGACTTTAGCGTTTAGATCGCAGCCAACATGACAGTATCCGTGCTTTTTCTTTAACGTAGGAGCTCATTAAGTTGCTGATAGAAATCATCTTTTACGGAATCAGCGCAACGGTTTGTAGGGGCGTAGACCGCAATGACAAACAGGCACCATTGGTCCCCGCGCGATTTCGTATCATGGAACTAACCAGCTAACCTAAAGGCGCACATCCTACTGTTTACTGGGATCCAATCGATCAGGGTGGCTTCAGCCCGGGGACTCAAAACAACGCCGACGCCAGCTTGACCGGCATTTAGAGGTGCATCATCGCAAGACAGGTGCAATGAGAATGTGCAGCCAGTGTCGCATGTGGGGGATGCAGGTTAACCCCGGAGCTCGAATCTTGCAGGTGGGTTTCTGATAAACAGCAAACCTCGACCGATAGGATCTCTAGTGTGCGGGCAAGTGCTGCCTGTTGGCCAACCTGTAGCAAAGTGCGCAGGTTGCGGCATGCCAGTCTTGGCAAGACGCAAGGACTCCAAAGGGAAACGCATGAACTGACGTTTCAGCTTGGTTAAGCATGAACTTGTCGATTGGATTGGAGCGAAGCCCTGCGCCTGTGTGTGCTTAGAAACTAGCAGACTAGCGACTATTGAAGCAAACGGGGGGAGGGCCAAGAATTGGCGATTAAAAATGGGGGATAAAAGTAAAGTTGGAGCGAGACGATAAGCAGGAAGGAGCGAAAGTACGGGGATAAGAAGACGGGAAGGTCTAAGCAGTAGCATCCATACCCCTATCCATCTTGCTTGATGCAGCAGATAGGGCGCCGTTTATTATCCTCTGCGACGGCCACAGCATCATGAAATTGTTTGACGAAGGGTTCATTGTATTGCGTGGGCAGAATACTGTCAGGTTGCCCACGCATAAACATGAGAGCGATTAGAGTTCTCAGCCATAGCCTTTGGTTCAAAAACCTGACCGCAAGGCAGCGGGTTTTGGCACTGCACTGCAAAATGCCCGTTTTATGAAATAAGCAGCCACCCTCATTCCCACCCCAATCTGGAGAAGCGGGAATCTGAGTTTGTCTGGCCTCTAACCATTGACCAATTTGGCATGAGTGGCTCTAAAGGTGCAAAATGAAGCGTCATCCGGCATGGCTCAATAGATCTCAGAGGTACGCAAACCATGGCACCACGGTAAGGTCCAGCCTAGTTGCGATGGGAACATTCTAGTAGGTACGGGTTAGATAGATGAGTCCGTGTACGTAAGTCATTAGTTTTGGTGTATAAGCAATTTGCTTGAAGAAAGCAACTGGCTTATCTGAATGGCTTCAGTCTAATGGTCTCGTCAATATCCAGCAAGCAGGCCTTTAACTTTGCCACCTGTGATTCCATTTTACATTGACGGGAAATCCTAAGAATGTTCCCGACAATGAAAAGGGAGTCACAGGGGGCAAAGCTAAAGGCCTGCTTGCTGGATAGTGACGGCGGATGCTCCAAAAGCACGAAAATCTAATTCTAACCGTTGTGTCAAACACTGCTGGCAAAGCTCTGCGGCCTAGTGATCACTGCGATCTCCGTCAAGCACTATGCGACAAGCTTCAGTTCCAGCACGGCTATATCTACTTGATGAGACTAAACATAGACGAAACCTTCGGTCGTTAAGTGCAGGGATGAGAGAAATCGACACGGAAACCGTCCACTTAGGCGACGGTCCCAGTTACCGTATTGGCAGAGGCTGAATTCAAACTCAACCGACGCAACTAGTGAGACTGCGCGTCGCAACCCAAGACAAAAGTGCGGGTGCTCCGAAAATCCGTAAAGCTTTTAACCGCTGTGCTAAATACTGTTCGCGGAGCTCAACTGCCTATTGAGCATGGCGATCGCCGCCAAGCACTATGCGCCGAGTTTCACTCCCAGCTCGTCTATCTCTACCTGATGAGTCTAAACAAAGACAAAACCGTCAGTGTTGGGGTGCAGGGATGGAAGTGAGGGACACCGAAACCGGCAACTTGAACAAGTTTTTATCCTTTTTTCATCACGAAATTGCCATCAGTCCTTCTAACGTTGTGTTTTTTCAACCGTGCTTCGATTTTTCAGGCCACAGAATTTTAACTACTTCAGCCACATTCGTGATAATTCTCAAGCAATCTATGACGGCCTATCATTTCGAAGCGGTAAAATCCTACTTGATTCCTCTATGTGATCATTTGCTATGAGAGGTTCAATTACAGCTTCTCTGTCGCGCTTCAACGACAGACAAATTTGCTTAATCTTAGACCGAAAATGTTTACGCTTACAGCAGAAGCCGAAATGGCATTTATTGCCATCAAACATAAGCTTATCCAGGTAACGTCTATGAGCTACTTAAAGGCGGTCGAGATTGCCATTCTACTTCTTAATAATGACGTTCAGCAATGCACTGTGGGAACTGATTTATAGCACCTGATCGTCAATAAGATCCAGGCACTGTGTTTTTTCCCCCAAGCTGCAAACAGCGCATACCAAATACTACACATTTAGCCGCAAATGCTAGCTATATATTTGGCCATCAGACATTTTCGGTATGTCCTTGGAGGATGACAAGTTTGTTTTCTACTCGTCTCGTTGCGCTTCCGTCGCTGTTCTCCACGAGAAACATGTCACTTAGGGCAGTTCTCTCAATTTTTTGCATTTGTTCACTATATTGTTGTTTCAAACAATGTTGCTGCCAATGCAATATATCGTGCTCACGTTCGCAAGGTTTTGCCTTCGCCCATTAACCTAAAGTACATGTCCGTGGTTCAGACGAACAATCTGAAACTTCAAAAACTTAGATGAAAAACCTTACTGAAAGTCTTACGACAGCGTGTGTTACACTCAGACGCAATGATTTACTGTGATGTTTCCACCGGCAAGCCAAAACCGTTTGTTTCCCATTCTTTCCTGAGAAACGTGTTTGAGCATTATCAAGAACTATCGCATGCAATCATTCAATTAAATCCGAAGTTAATCACCGAGGACTAAATTTAGACTAAAATGCACGGATATCCGTCAATTAGCTAAGCGTTGGCTTAGCTGTCAGTGCAGCAAAGTTCTTATACCCACACAATCACTGCCACCGGAACTTTCTCACAACTTGAAGCACGGTTCAGACATGTCTACCTAGACTTAGTTAACAACTCCATCTATCGAACGGCTTCACCTTTATTCCGACGTGTGTGGATCGTTTCACTCGTTGGCCGCTCTCGATGCCTTTAGGTGACATTATAATGAAATTGTGGCTCATGCTATTTGAAATTGTGGCTTTCCTTTTTGGCGTACCAGCTACGAGCAACAGAGATAGAGGATCTCAATTAAGCTCCACGTTTCGGGACTTGAATTGTTTATTGGATTATGTTCATATTTGAACAACCACTTATCCTCCTGCTGCAAATGGCCTTGTCGAGCGTTTCCATCGAAATCCGCCAACAGAAGCACTTCGCATGACACAGTTTCTTCTTGGTATTCGTAATAACGTCAAAAAAGATACTGGATGGTGCCCAGCTGAACAAGTCTTCGGCACGACACTCAGACTACCAGACGAACTTATATTGGATTTCAGACACACTAAATAAGTGGATCAAGTTTCTTATGCTGGACGCCCTAAAGTCGCAATTTCGAGTCATTCCAGCCATTTCTCATCGAATCACTAATCGTGAACAACTAATTCATTCGGATTTGCACGGGTCCGTTGTTTCTATTCGCATCGATACATTTCGGAAACCGTTAACACCTTAATGCAAGGACCTCTTCAAGATGTCGTCACGAAAGTCATAATTTATCCTGGATAAGAATGGATCAAAGGAAACCGTGAGTAGTAACCATCTTAAACCAGCTTATGTTGAAATTACACACAAAAATACTGTGATAGATTCTTGGTTGTTGTACTCTGTTAGTCACTTTACCAATGCTGATAAATCAGAACCTTCGTGCACTCGCAAAACTATCGATTTTTGACAAAGGGGTTCAGGCCATTTTGTTCCCTTCCCTACTAAAGTAGCTGAATTCGTTCCCTAAAGAACTTCATGGAACGTTTCTGAGTCAGCTCACGCGCCACGGGGTGTTATCTATTAGTTATTATTCCTGACCTTTTTCATACAAGCAATCTTATTAAGGCACATGTTGTACCGTTCGTTTCATTAGTAGAAAAATACTAGGATACAGTAATTCAAAACCCGCACTCACCTCCTGCTCATTTTCGGCTGTGCTGTTTCTGTTTTATATGTTGCTTTCGAGTCCGCTTGAAAAAGGCATAGCTGCTGTGTAAATTCGATTTGCTTGAGAGTTATATCGATGATCGTAACTGGAACTTAACTGTGATTTGACTGCGAGTTAACTTTACCTTAAGAACTACTTTTCCTAAGAGATAGACCGTTCTGTATATCAGAACAAATGTTAGCGAATAAGTTCGTTTTCCTCATCAGGCTAATACACCACAAGTGAATGACATGAATGTAAACATCAGCTAAGAGTACAGGTTCAAAACCCAGATGGTCTGAGTGACCAAGCTAGGCGATTGGCCCCACGACGATCAACAGTTTGTTTGTGTGTGTGGCCTTGTCCACACTAAGTGTCCATGTTACAGGGGACCAGGGTAGAGTTAGTGCCTGGACAAATTTTTGTGTGCACATAGGTCAGGGTCATGAAGCCTGATCGCTATCGCCTCGGCCGCTGCTAGTAGACGACATCTAACCGCTCTTCTTTGAGATCTGGGTATGCGGTAGATGGGCACTCTGACTTGATGACTCGAGTCGATCAAGTGTGTATACACTGCAATTGCCACTGACCTGGTCACGCCGCCATACAGCCAAGCTGGACAGTGTTCCCTGGCTCTCTCGGACAGTATCCTGGTAGTTCTTACGATATATCTTGAAGAAATACACGCTCGAAACTTGGCTGTATCGCCGGCAGTCACAATCCCCTCTTGAGCAGGTGTTTTGTCTGGTTTTCATGTTCGCAACTGCTTGCCTATTACTTCATTCTCAATTCTGACTACATAACAACTGGCTCTACATTATGACTCTAAACAAGCTTAGCTAATCAATGTCTATCTTCCAAAGCCGTTTGTTAATTCATGTTACTCTAACAATCTTCACTTGTGTTGTTGAAAAGCCTCAACACACTCTGCTGCCCTCCCTGATTAGTCCCTAATTTTATTGCGTTAAAGCCACCTACCATTGCTGCAACAACTAACTTCTCAACTAATCATTACCACCAACTCTGACTACACGTGAAGCTGGCTTACCTTTATGACTGGAAGTATGCGTCCATTAGATTAGTCTGTCTTCAATGCTGTCCTTCTGATCTCTTTCTGTGACATGTGGCTTACATTGAATTGAAAGCAACCCTATGCCCTGAGGAATTATTGACTATCACTTCACAGTACGGCCCCCAAGTTCGGTTAGATCATTTAGCTGTATACGTTGTAGCTTCAAAGGTGCACCTATACATTTAACCTAAAAACCATGCAAAGTGTACTGCCCACGATTTAACAAAACTTGTTTTTCTATCCCCAGCTTTCTGCCAAAAGTTGGTTGGTCTCAACCCGTTATGACCACGTCCTAATCCTGCGTTATTTCCGATTTTCATATAAGTATCCTCTATCTATTCCCACTCTTTAGCCTCATGCCCACATCCGACTATTTTTAAGACTAGCTCACTACTATGACTTGAGGTATGCTTCTCATATATATATATGTATATATATATATATATATATTCCAAATCGTTCGTTGCTTCCTTCTCTTCTAGTACAATTCACTTACATGACAGTAAGTTCGACAGTAGGCAAAGAATGTAGAGCGCGGTCGACGCGAGAGGTAAAGCATCGGGGAATGGGTTGGCGACACCTAAGAAATGCGACATGTCAGCAGTGAGTTGCGTAACAAAGTCTAAGTGCCTGGTTTTCTTTGGTAAGTATTCATCAGATGGTGAGCTAAAAGCGAAAGTGTGGGGCTTGTGGTCAGCAAAGACGGCGAGAGCCCGACGTTCTAATATGTGTCGGGCATGCTAAGTAGACAGCTAGCAATACTCTACCAGACGTGCTGTGGCGTGATTTCGCTGGTTACGAACGTTTGAAGAAAAAAATTATTGGTTCTTAACGCCCACCAAAGTAGTATTGAAGAACAGCTCCTACCACAAATTCTGAAGCGGCAGTTGTCAAAGAAAGGGGACAGGCGCTTCGGAGTGAGGGAAGGAAGATACTTTGGAGATAGCATCCTTGAGCTCAGTGAAAGCCGTTTGTGCTATATCTGGGAAAGCAAAATTAAGTACCTTCTCTCTTGAGGGTGTCAGATGGAAGATGCATGACTTAAGCAAAGCTGGGGATTAAGCGTCAGTAGTAGTTAAAAGAAGCACACAATCGACTTAGGAGAATAACTTACTTCGGAGTTGTAAAGTTTTGATGGGATGGACGCAGTCCGCAAGGACCTCGTTACCAGATGGTGAAACAGTTTGTCCTAGTTATTCTAACGCGGACTTGTCAGGTTCACACTTAGTCGAACTGAAGGAGACTACGTCTTGGTTCAGCCGCTGGAAATGTGATTGAAAACGAGCGGGATGCCCATTGTTGGACGGACTGACTGCTAGAAGGTTATCGAGGTAGGCATAGTAGAACACTAGACCACGAGTGATGTCGTGCATGAAGCGCTAAAGTGCTTTTTGGCATTGCGCAAGCAGAAACACATTCTAAAGTATTCGAAAAAGTCGAAGGGCTTAGTGAGGCCTGGTGTAGTTATGTCTTTATCCTAGCGTTATTTTCGGCTAAGCTCGAACAACATCGTTCTTTTTGAAGACCGTCTTTTCTGTGAGGCATGAAGGTAGGTCCTGCAAATGTGGCTTGGAGCAGATGTCAGGGACTGGAAGCGCGGTAGTCACAGCGAAGGCGCCAGTCTTTTTGGACTATCCGAAGTGAAGGTGACAAAGAGTTATCCGAAGAGTGGATTATTCCAATTTCGAGCACACTCTCAAACACTGGTTCCTTGGCGCAATTCGGCGCGAGCGTGATGAGACTGGTAGGCCTTTGGTACGGATAAACGGCATGAGCTTCGATGTTATGGAGAGAGGTACGCTCTTTATTAAAGTAACCTTGGGGTACTGGATGAATATTTGAACATAATCAAAGCAATGCTAGTGATAAACGCAGACTGGGGTGATAAGTGCAATGCTTGCGTTGGCGCCAGCGACGCTGAGCGTCGTTGCGGCGTTGACCATCGAGCAAGAGGTCGAAAGGTCAACGGAACTTCATACCGGTGACAGCAAACGGGACAGTGGCAATAATGAACACCCTATGCACGTTCTACCGCGAACCAAGTAAAGGGTTTTATGCCGCTGTCCGTACGTTGCGATTAGTGAGCCTTTGGTGGTACGAGGATCAAAACTGGTCGGTTGAGTTGTCTCTCCAAGTGCGGGAGGAACTAGGCTAACTTCAGTTCCGCTATCGACTAGGAACGCGGTTCCAGGTTTGCAGTCCTTAACATAAAGGAGGCGACTGTCATCGGAAAGGCCATTGACGTTAGTCGCATTTACCTCGTTGCCGAGCATTTCCCTGTTGAGTCGAATCGGATGTGCAGAATGTGATACAACGGTGGGCTTGTGCATCAAATTGTCGGCCATACCAGCAGTACTGATTACCGCATGCACAGTCAATACGGTTAGGTGGTTTGCTACGTAAGCGGCGTCCGTTGGCTGGAGACCTAGTGTTTAATTCACTGCGCAAAACAGCCAGTTCCGCTAAGCTAATCGTGCGTTCATGTAAAGTATGAGCAGACTGATTGAGGTATGAACAGCCAGAAACAGGAAAGCTATTATGAGTACAGGGTAACTGTGGCAATAGGAAATTGACCCAATGAAGCTGAGAGCAAAAATATTTATATTGTTTCAGCTATCTGAGGAGCATGACCCGGCGATGTAAGTAGAATCGCTTTAAGAATGCATTTGGATTTTTCTGTTGAAGGCCGTAAAATGTGTTTGTGCAATAGTATGTGATCCATGGACAATGTATCGTGTCTTTGGCGAATTTCATTCAGCATCGTTGAAGGTTTCTTGTCACTCAATTGAGACCTTGGAATATCAGCTGAGTTTGAGCACGCACGGATCGGATGCTTCTTCCAATGACAGCTCGCTTAAATTCTGTACCTTGCAGGGAAAAACGCGTATTAAAACGTCCCTAGTTTGCAGAATTGCACTGCTGGGCTGGTGAGTTAGTGGATACTTACAGTCCGTTGATTCCAATGTAATCATATGTCGAATACATTAGACTCTAAAGATACGAACCCAAACTATGCATCAGTGCGGAAATACGGCGTGAAGGTACGGGTAAAAACCTTAAAAGCAGGGTCAGGGAGTTTGACCTCCGAAACAGATCCGGTAAAGCATATAGGCGTTGAATAATGGAAAACCCAACAAAATCGAAGTTTGGTCTTATTGGTTTGCTTAATGCTAGATGGCGGCGAAGGATTCCACAACCGGGGTAACGAAAGTGACACCGAGCTCAGTGAATTGTAACGACAATTAGCAGTAAGACGAACCACTGATACCGAGTACGCTGAAGTAAATGCTGCCGAGCAAAAGGTTTATTGTACACGAAGCGAAGAACCGGATGTTAGTTAAGCATAAACCCATTAATTGCTTTGCTCACAGGGAACTTACACGTGAATGCTAAGTACCTTCAGTGAAACAACTGGACAATCAGAAGCTGCCAACCATAATTATATGCAACGTCACGAAATAATAAATGCATAGATGTTCCACGGTCACTGCGTACCTCGGTTTTGCTTTGGTGAATGTATATCCCTGCGCAATCCAACGTTATTTATAGTTTATATGTCGTTACAACCATACCAGTATTTAGAAATAACTTGTCCCGGTCTGTGAATCTGATTGATTCAATAATCTTTTCTAGATAATACGCTGGTTGTCTGTAAGCGGTCACTGCACTCGCAGCGTAACTCCTTAGCCTAGTTATCTCAAAGGAGAGATTCACTAACTTAAGTTTACTGTCTTGTATATTATCTAGCACATGCGCGAATACACAGACTACTCTTTTGGTGACATAAGCTCACAACGCTCTTTTGTCTACAGGTACAGGTTTCTACTCAGTCCAATCCCATGTCGTTATAAGTTCTAATTTGGCGGAATATATTTGTAAAGCTGCCAAAGATTCCCGAGTAGTATGGAGTAAATAATATTCACCGCCTAATATTTTGTAACTAAGCTGTATTTGGAACATTATCAAAGTGTGTGCCAAGCTTGGGCGAACGATCTTTGTGGCTTTGGTAAGTTTCAAATGTAGCTAATTAAGGGGTTTTCTACTGCTATGCATTTAGACTTTATCCACTGGATTACCAATAGGCAAAACGGCTAGTAAAGTGACCATCACGGAATTTCATGTAAAATTGATATAATATGGCTTGTCAACTGCAATGGAAGTGTGTCACATTTCCTTAAAGAGCAAAACTTATAAAAAAGGGGATTCTATAAAACGACTAACAAATATCTTCTGTCTGATCAAATGTTAATGAAATGCAGGGTTGGATATAGTTTCACTATATGTAGTAACTTCAATATCGTACGTTATTCACACCCGCTGGTTTCCTTGCATTTTTCAAAGTTTGCAGCTGTTGAAGTCGCTTTCCCAGTAGATGGGTTGCACATATCGTAGATGAGACAGGCGATACATTCATGACCTATTCTTTAGAGCATTTATTGTGACACTTGGACTTCTTACCTACTGCAGTCAGGTATGGGATGAGAGAAACTTGCGGGATTGTGTATCATAAATGATTCTAACTAGATGATGTACCCCAGCTATGCTGTTCCTCTGGAACTAGATTTGTGCGACGTAAAGAGCAATATTCCATAAATATGTTAGTTGTTTGTAAGAGCGAAGCATTTTCCCGAAATTGTTCTTAGGGCTAAAAACATGACGGATGGTGGCTATCATTGTGTGTATTTGTAAACACAAGTCCGTTAGTCTAGTTATCTCGCGCTTGATCCCTAAGGGCGATCAATTTTGTCGAGGTGGTGGGCATTATCTAAGATTTGGCAGCTTTGGTATATTTAACTGACGTGAGCGTCTGTGTGATTAAGTGAGATGTAAAGACATGTTTTGATGAGCTATAGTGGCTTGAATAGTTGTCTTTTAGTTATTTATTTTCCTGTAAATTGGTAATTTGTTTCTTGGTGGGAGCCAGTGTAAATTTGTGAACATGATATCATTAACCTTTTTGTCCTTTATGTAATTAACTGCGGCGAACGGGTAGATGACGAATATTTCATATCAGGACAACATGCGTTTCGGTAGCAACAAGAAGCTGGACGGCGGGGATGTTTAGATGCAGTTCTTTTTATCGTTCCCGACTTTAACATTTTCTTTGCAGGTAAAATTACCTTCACAGTAGTAAGTAGATATGTCTGTCTGGATCAGACTGTCAGCAATTGCAATCTGCAGCGCAAAACGTTTTGTTTCTTAGCAAACGATGCGCATGAATATGGTTTGGCTTTCAGTAGTGCGATGTTATCGGGTTTAACTATGGTCTGTCTAAGCGTCGCTCGATCTATCAGCATATACATGATTTATAACGCTTTGCAAATGTTTGGCATTTATTTTTTATAGTCAGTTGTACAGCTTTGTCCTGACGTCATCATCGTCAGCAATTTACAGCTTTAACTGACCCTGTAGCATGCTAAAAAAGCTTAATAGTACGACCATTAATCTGTTGAAAGCCAGAAAAACCAGCAAATTTAACGGAACTGCGTTAACGTCACAGCAAGTGCGCTCATTTATTTGTTGCAGCAATGGTAAAAATAATGTTTATATCGTGTAAGTCATAAGATGTATGGCCATTTTCGAATCTACGACGGCCAGTCTAATAGCAAAATCTGCGAAGTTTCAATACAGCAAATTACTTCTTTCTTTCGTATCGTTGTTTCTTTCACGATAGAGTTAATTTTCAAACGTGTTTCGTGTTTTGCCGTCCAGCAGCAAGGTTGGCATCAAGTTTGGCGCTGACTGTTTGACAGTCGTACGGGTTTATACATCCGTAGAATAATGATTTCCACGTCTGGTTCGCAGAAAAGATAACATGGAGATACAAAGAAAAGCAGTGACGGGCTTGAAATTACACAAAACTGACCCACCTACATTACTACATGGAAATAAGGTAGATGGACACAGCGGTAAAACATTATAAATCAAGTGTCGGCAAGGATGTCTTATATTTTAAAAATATATAATTAATAAACTGAGTTGTTTAAATGCTGCTAATGTCCATATAACCTGTTGTGTCGAGCGCAAAGGTTACGCGACATGCAACCAATCGGTAAGGTAATAGCTAATCCGCATTTCAATAGTGAATTTCCTTCTACTTGTTAAAACTGAAAAACTGTAAACTGCAAAATTTAGTCGTTTCGCAGACCGCTACCTTCTGTAACGTCAGTAGTGTCGTCTTAGCTTGTATACTAGACGACGATTTTTAACTAGCGCTTGTTATTCTCGTAAGCCAGCCTGGATTTGCATTTCACGGACTCGCAGTTCGTCTTGTGACACAGTTTGCACAGGCCATTTTTTCATAACGGTTAGCAAGCGTTCTGTCTTGTCCACAATTTAAAATCTAGGACACTAATCAAATTGATGGGATTGTGTGCGTGCCACAAGCGAAGGTGTGGGCTTCTGACTCGGCAGTACTACAAGGTTAATTTACTATGGCGATTATGCGATTACAATGAATTTGAAAGGTTCGCACGGTACACGATTCTTTGATCTTGGGATGAATAATATTGTGCAGAGCCTGAACTTCGGAAGTCTCTCGGAGGGACAAATAATTTAATGCATATTTACAGGCAGTTTCTCCATATAATCGGACGACGAAAAAGGTTCTTTAAAACTAATTAAGCTGTGCGTAGATACTCGCTCTAACACTGCCGATACTGTTCAATTTGCATACAGATAAAACATGTAAATTAAACGGTTACACTTACGTTGTCGAACTTGACCTAAGTTCACTCTAAGCAACACTTCCAAATGGTTCAACCTGATTGATCAACTGTTTCCTAAGTTGTCAATTCCAAATATAGTTATTAGTTAGCGCTGTAATACCTACCATTTAACCTTTGCTACCATTACGAAAAAACACTTCTAAATACACTTTTACAGAAATCCTACTTGCACTTCTGCTTGGACATTATAAAAGGTACTAAGACACTCTAGGCTAAGATTTTTGGCAATACCCATAACTTTCCTTGGAAATTACGCAAAACAAACTGATTTGCACTGAGCAAAACGATAGCATTTAACCTTCTTTGTCGGCAATATATTAAGCTTTGAGTATTACTAAGGTGTCTTTCTTTAAAAGATGCGCCTGAGTGCTACATGTGAATGCCCGATAGAATGTACGGTTGTATCATTAAACCCCAGGGTTTGACTAGCCAGCTAGATTACCGGTTAGAACAACAGAAAGTTACTTTATGTCAAGTCAAAGACAAAATATGCTTTACGAACACTAACGGGCTCATTTTCAGAATTTACTCCATAATTGCGGACACCAGGATGATGATATTAATGTGCATACCTGGGAAGAAAATAGGGAAACTTATTCAACCGTTGCTCAAACAAAAGATCGCGCATCATGTCAGTGACTTTCGCTGGTACAAAATCAAATGTGAGAGATATGCCGAAACAGTATTAAAATACCGTGACGTTGGGGAGAATAAAATTCAGAATTCCGAAAGAATAGGTGAGCAAGAGTGAGTTTTGAAGAGATCACGCTGAAGTGTATGAAATCGATCACTAAATGCCTCACAAAGAAAAATTATTGCAGTCAGCTATATATCTGTAAATAATCAAAACAACTAAATAATCCATTGACAAGCCGCTATACCTGGAAATATGATTATAGATCGCAATAATAAAATGTTATATTTTTGAAGCAGTCCAAGAAAACCGACAGGAGAGCAATATAACCAACGGGGATTAATGCAAGTGGTCACACAACTGAATAATAACCTACGAGTTACTGAAATCACGTAAAGTCTGATACGAAAAGAATTATTTATGACCTGCTAATACGTTTAATTGGCATACGTGGACCAAGAAATTGTCTGGGAGAAAATGTCGACGAGATAATTGTCAGTAGGAAGAGCTGCGTATAGATTTTTCTCATAGTAATGGTGGGAGAGCAATCTATGAGATACTGCAACTTGTCGCTAAGAAGAAAATATATTATACCTTTATATTTAGAAGCATTAAACTTTAGATATCTGGATGATGACCATTCCACCATGTCTTCCAATTCACGTTTTTACTGACTGAGGAATATTGATTAGTGGGAGCATGCATCCCAGCATAACATCGTTGGGCGGAGCCTGGTATACTAGTCGGTAAGCAATGACACATAAGACGTGTCAAATACGACGGTATAGAAATCGGAAGCGACTGAACCCAACGTATATTGTAAGGCTACAAGGATGGGAAGCGAATCAGACAGGGCAAGAAACGTGTGGCGAGGAACTCACCAAAACGGTTTATGACAACGGACGTGCAGTCAGTAAAACAAATGGACGTTTCGATGGTTAAACCAACCATAAGATCCAATGTTACAGAGTACTGAAAGAGCATGTTTTCCGGTGCACTACAAGGGCCTCCCCTAGAAGGCTGAAGAATGGAAGCCTTCGATGGAGCTGTTAGTAGGGGGAACAGAAGGTGAGGGTGGATGCGAATGTTTGCAGGGGCTGGAGAAGGGCTTCCAAAGTGGGGTGTGTAGCAGATTTCGCTGGGTCCAGTCTTTTGTTAGTTTTATTTATGACGATCGTGTGGACCAGAGTGCATCATCGGTGGGCCGTCGGGGCGGGCTGGTCGGACTGCAAAATAACTGGCTAGTCCAGTAAAAAGGCCGACAGGACCTACCCTTTGCTGCAGACCCGACGGTGCGCTTGGGAGGTGTCACTCCCCCCACCGCACTTTAGTCCACGGTCTTCTTCCCACGAAGAAATCCAGGCGTCCTCGTCCCACGAAGAAATGCGGCATCCTTGTCGACAATGCCTAGGCGGCGTTCAGGGACTAATCGGTTAGTGGGTGTCTGCGGTCGAGGGCGAGGAATGGGGTGAGGATGAGGGCTGTGGGACGGCTGGCGAGTCACTCAAGGGTTGCCTGGGCAGTTCCGGCGGTTGAGTTTCTGGAAGGTAGAACTCAGAGGGGGTTGGCAAGGGTCGGAGAAGTGGCTTGACGCCGGAGAGGGAACATGGCATGTATGCCAAAAGCAAAGCCTTTTTAGTTTTCAAAATGTTTTGGGCTTTTTTGTTGATTTTGCAAAACGTTTGTGGGTGAGACGCAGGATAACCATTAAAGACGAAAAAGGCGTGTTAATGGAAATAGCAAACGCTTACAAAATCGGAAAAGCGGACCGGACGATTGACCTGTCTACCGAGTCGGTCGGTTGCCTGGGGTTGAGGCGGGATAGGTTGCGCGTCAAGGGGTACGGAGGGTTGCGGATTATCCAGTGCTCGGGAAGTCACCACAGGTACGGTTGCTGGTGCGAGAGCATCAGGATGGGCTACAAGTGGCTCGTCAAAGAAAGCCACTTTGAGTCGGTCGATGGACACCGTTGTTCGGTGCCCATTCTGGTCTATAGTAAAATGTTTCGGAGTCCGTTGCAGAACTCTGAAGGGGCCAGTGTAGGGAGGCTGGAGAGGGCGCCGCACTGCGTCGGTGCGGAGGAAGGCGTGAGTGCAGGTAGAGAGTCCGCTGTGCATTTGCACATCTCTAGTCTGTTCACGGAACGGGGTCTGGCGTAATGAACGCATGCTTTGAGCTAGGGAGGACGCAAAGTTAGGCGGAGGCATACCCGATGATGCGGGAGTTGAAACGAATTCTCCTGGTAACTTGAGCGTCGTGCCGTAAACCAACTCTGCTGGTGCACATTGCAAGTCAGCTATGATGCTGCTGCGAATGCCTAAGAGTACGAGCGAAATGTTTTCGTTCCAGCTAGGGTCGGAGGAGGCGCAGAGCGAGGCTTTAAGCTGTCTATGGAAACGTTCAACCAGCACGTTGGCTGCTGGGTGATACGCTGTGGTATGAATGCGGCGACAACCTAAGAAGTTGCAGAACGTATCGAATTGTGAAGATTCGGAAGGAGTTCCTCGGTCAGTTTTGATGGTGGATGGCATCCGTAGTGCGAGACCCACCTAACTAAGAAGGCCGGGATAACAGTCTCAGCTGTGCAGTCTGTTACAGGAATGGCTTCTGGCCATCTGGTGAAGCAGTCGACACATGTAAGAATGTATACGAATCCGCGTGATGGAAGCAATGGGCCTACCAGGTCTAAGTGTACATGCGAGAACCGAGAGTCCGGGGCAGGGAATGAACCAAGAGGACTGCGGGTGTGACGATGTGCTTTGGAGCGCTGGCATTGAAGGCAGGCGCGAGCCCAGGTACGAACATCTTTGTTTACGCTTGGCCGAACGAAATGTTCGGTGACCAGTTTCAAAGATGCACGGACACTGGGATGTGATAGTGAGTGCAGTGCGCCGAAGACTGTGCGTCTGAAGGAGACGGGCACGACAGGTCTAGGACAACCTGTGGAAGTGTCACGAAGAATGGTTCCTTCCGTGGTTTGGAGAGGAACAGGTTGCACATGCAGCGAAGTGGACTGCAGAGTGCGCTGGATATCTTCGTCTTGAGCCTGAGCCGATGCCATGGCGGCAAGGTCGACGGTAGGCAAGGACTGTAGAGTGAGGTTGACGCGTGAGAGCGCGTCGGCGACGGGATTGTCTACACCTGAGACATAACGTACGTCAGCAGTGAACTGCGTGACAAAGTCTAGGTGTCTTGTTTCCCGTGGTGAGTATATGTCGCAAGCAAATTTGAAGGCAAATATAAGGGGCTTATGGTCAGTGTAGACCGTGAAAGCGCGGCCTTCAAGTGTGTGAAGGAAGTGACGTATCGCTAGGTAAATGGACAGCAGTTCTCTGCCAAACGTGCTGTAGCGGGATTCCGCTGGCTGCAGGTGCTTGGAGAAGAACCAAAGGGGTTGCCATTGCCCAACAATGGGTTGTTGGAGGACGGCTCCTACCGCGACGTCTGAGGCATCAGTCGTAATAGAAAGAGGTGCAGTCGATTCGGAATGAGCGAGGAGGGCTATGTTAGAGATAGCATCCTTGAGCTCTGCGAAGGCTGCTTGTGCTGCGTCACGGAAAGCGAACTTACGTTCATTTCCTCTAGGTAGGTCAATCAGTGGCTGCATGAGCTGAGCGTAACGCGGAATGAAGCGTCGATAGTAGTTGACCAAACCACAAAATCGACGGAGGTGCTTGAACGACGTCGGAGCTGGGAAGTTCTTGATTGCCTGGATCTTATCAGGAAGGACTTCGATACCAGACGATGAAACGAGGTGGCCTAGGAATTCTACCTTTGATTTTCCGAGTTCACACTTTGTCGGGTTGACTGTGACACTGTGTTGGGTCAAGCGCTGGAAGAGAGCTCCAAGGTGCTCGAGTTGCTCTTTTTCCAATGAACTGGCTACTAAGATTCCATCGAGGTAGGAATATACGAAGTCTAGGCCACGAGTGACATCGTAGATGAAGCGTTGGAATGTTTGTGCGGCGTTGCACAGTCCAAATGGCATTCGTAAAAATTCAAACAAACCGAAAGGAGTGATGACGGCTGTTTTAGGAATGTCATTGTCTTCCACAGGTATCTGGTGATAGGCGCGAACCAGATCGATCTTGCTGAAGAACGTCTTACCTGTGAGGCATGCGGTAAGGTCCTGCATGTGTGGGATGGGATACCTACTTGGACGGTTAGGCGATGGAGTGCGCAGTAATCACCGCAAGGACGCCAGTCACCAGATTTCTTGTGGACCATCTGCAGAGGCGAGGACCAAAGGCTGTCGGAAGGGTGGATTATTCCAAGTTCAAGCATGTGCTCAAACTCCACCCTAGCGACCTTTAGTTTCTCAGGCGATAGTCGGCGTGGACGGCATGAGCAGGTGGGCCAATTGTCAGTATGTGGTGCGTGACTTGAGCTGCCACGGGCAAAGCTGCGTTCATTGGCTGAAAGAGCTTGGGATACTGAGAAAGGAGATTAGCGTAGGCTGACGAGGTCTGAGGAAATGCATAAACCGGGGATATAGATGTGACATCGGAGGTGATACCACGTACACTGAGTTTCGTTGCAGTGTCAACTATCATCTGGCGTTTTGCATCGACCAGGAGGTCGAAATGCCTGAGAAAGTCAATGCCGATGATGGCAAAGTGGATTGCTGTGACAGTGAATATCCAGCGGAACGTGCGCCGAGGACCTAGGTCCAGGGTAAGTGACCGATGACCATAGGTGGCTATTGGCGGCACTGAGACTTGTCGACAGAGAAGTGGTAGTCTCACCTGGCACAGAGGGAATGACACTGACTTCTGCCCCGGTATCAACTAAGAATTGGGTATCGGAGTCATAATCCCTAATGTAGATGAGAGGACTTCGGGCTTTGCCGACGTTCGTGGCCATTACAGCCCAGCGTGGCGGATCATCTATGGCGGAGTAGCTACAATGCTGTGCGCACTTACGGGCTTTAGTACCGAAACGTGAGTGGTAAAAGCAGTAACCTGAGGCATCAGGTTTTTTGCCACAGTGCGATGATCCAGAGCGGTTGCGTTGCTTACGTTTTAAGGTGTTCTTTGATCTGGCGCTGAAGCGACGCTATCTGCATTGATAATGCGTCTATTGCCGACGGCGGGCTAGTCGCGCTTGTCGTTTTAGTTGCGCCAGCGCAAAGCTGCTTGGATGCTTTGGTTTTAGTCTCTGGTTGGTGTCGTTCCATGACGCGGTCTGCTAGATCTGCAATTGCCGTGATTGGCAAGTCACTTGCTACTGCAAGGATAGCTTGAGTGCTTGCAGGAAGGCGTTGCATCCACAGCTCGCGTAGAATCTCTACGTCCATGTTGGACGAGCCGATAAGCTGTTGCATTTCGCGCAACAAGGCTGAGGACATCCTATCTCCATGCTGCAGATCACTAAGTAGTTGCTGCAGACGTACCTTGTCAGAGGGTGTGATTCGTTGAAGTATAGCCTGTTTAAGTGTCTCGTATTTCATTACTAGAGGGGGGCAACGAATTATGTCTCTCACCTGCGAGGATATACTATGAGGAAGGCAAGATATTAGCTGGTTATGCATTGCGAAATCAGAAGAAATATTACGAATTTAAAATACGGCTTCTAAATGCAAAACCATAATAAAGGATCATTCTCCCAAAAAGGAGGGGCCAATGCAACCGAATGGACCATGGCAGGCTGAACGGCGTTAACCGCACATGGAGACGGCTTATCCTCTAGATTATCCATTGCAAAAAGCATATAAAAAAGTGGTAGGTGAGAAAACAATAGGATCACAAGTAATGAATCACAAAAATCACTGGAACGAGCTCACCAGAAAGAAAATTCACAATGGCGGGCGGCGTGTTCCTGACAGTGGGTCACCAATTGTTGGGCGGATCCTGGTATACTAGTCGATAAGCAATGACACATAAGACGTGTCAAATACGACGGTATAGAAATCGGAAGCGACTGAACCCAACGTATATTGTAAGGCTACAAGGATGGGAAGCGAATCAGACAGGGCGAGAAACGTGTGGCGAGGAACTCACCAAAACGGTTTGTGACAACGGACGTGCAGTCAGTAAAACAAATGGACGTTTCGAAAGTTAAAACAACCATAAGATCCAATGTTACAAGATACTGAAAGAGCAAGTTTTCCGGTGCACTGCAACATCATCAGCTTATATACACTTCGTAAACTTGGGTATTGTAGAGAGATGTACAATATACAAGAAAAATGGAAAATATATAGGATTTCTACCTGCGGAACAACAGAGTCGACTCGGAGGATGGTGGATTTCATACAGTTCTACTGGCTAAATTTAGTACGGTCCGTAAGTTAGTCACGTAAGTGATTGCACACATTTGGGTGCAGGTTTAGCAACACCCCATCAAGACTTCCAAAGGCGCTGGAATAATGTAGGAAGAGAAACGTACATATTTCTATCTTTGTTCTTATGCAGAGGCCATCGAATGAACAAGATATGCCACTGCAACCGTTATAGAGCGTAGGGGACTATAGACAATTTGGTAGATATCATCCCCGGGGAAAGGCTGAGCAATTCCGTGTGATTAACACTATTTTAAAACTGTTAGCTAGAAAGATTGCATGCAATTGAGCGATAGTTTTGTGATCAAATTCTGCTACTAGAGTTATACTAGCCGTTCTAATGTCTGGGATCACACCCGTAGTAAGGGATATGTTTAAAGGTATTATGAAAAAATCGGCAAATTGATTCAAAGCTAATGGTAAGAGAGCTTCCGGACTACAAGGATTATTTGCCTTTAATATATTGAGTTACTTGTATGTAGCCCAGCCAACGTCCCCCATGGCTCAGTGGCTTAAGCTGCTGGCTAGTTGACATCTGCCTCTAGCGGTCAAGTGGTTCGATCCTCCTTATAGAATGCGCGCCAATGACGAGCCTCAATAGGGCGAAACGCGTCTGGTGCTTTTCCGGACTAGGCTCTGCTATGTAGCGTGTGAACTGTTGGGATGAAAGCCTTATCAGATTTACTTGTAAAGCTTGATTTGAGCTAAGGGCGCAGCTGGACTTGTGCTAATGAAGGAAAGCATGAAAGATAAGCTTATTGAGGCAAAACTAAAGCAGAATTCAGTTTACTTACATCCAATTCATCGCTCTGGTTGCATAGGTTATAACCACAAAGCTGTCTTGCGAGCCTCCGTAGATAATGGCAATTATGATTGCCTAGAACGGCGTTGATGTATAATTGGTTTAGCCGTTTTATCCAACATGTAATTGCTGCTGTTAGGATTTTGACACCGTAGCACTCTTGCACTTGTAAACCCATTGTTTCAAACTTCATAGCTGCTTTAGTAGTGGTAATAAAAACCCATCTTCATTTAGGTAGATCGCTGCAACTGGGGAACACATGTCAAAGCAATATTTGTTGTACTCGATAAGATGGTCACATTCCAGCGACCGGTCCACGTCGCTGAAGTTTGCGAAATTAATTAGAGTAAATATCGTCTGGAGCCTCATGAGATTTTTCAAGAATCCATTTTGCCGTTTGCTAATTATGTAAGGACGTCTAGTCAGCGTTAAAAAATTAGACCTACTGTATATCGCTGGACACATTTTAAATATACAATTGTCTAAGCTGCTCAAAGCAGCCCGATATGGTGTGGAAAACAGCTGTTTGTTGGTGAGCGCCGTGTCCCACTGGGCGTCTTGTCTTGTAGACACAGTCGTCAGGCCTAACAAGCCAGGTGTCTTCAGTGCTGTTGTAGCCTTTCTAATAATTAGCCAGCAACAACACAGATATCAACCTAATTTGAGCAGGTGTTGCGAAATCTTGGTTCACAAACATCTTTAACCCTGACGCAGACATTTCATGACCAATGTATCAGTCACCGGTAACGAAAGATTGAAGCCATCAAAGAAGTTCAGTTCGCATTCAACCAAATGACTGATTCTAGAGAGCCTAATGTGTGGGAAAATTACGCTTGTTGAATTGCGCCAAGTTTGTTTACTGCGTTCTATCACCACCACGACCACGACCACGACCACGACCACGATCACGACCACCACGACCACGACCACCACGACCACCACGACCACCAGCACGACCACGACCACCACCACCACCACGACCACCACCACGACCACGACCACGACCACCACGACCACCACGACCACCACCACGACCACCACCACATCACGACCACGACCACGACCACGACCACCACCACGACCACCACGACCACCACCACCACGACCAGGACCACCACGACCACCACGAATGATGACAGATTGCCAGCCAACAGGGTGCTTTGGTATTTTATAAGACATATATTCCTATTTCGTTTAAAGGTGTTTCAGTCTTAATGACCTATACGAAGTTGCTAGATTTAAGGAAGCAACACAGAACCATTTCAAATAGGTGACAGAGTTGGACAGCATAGATTTAAGACTTGATTGAAAGAAACCTATTGCTTCAAAATTTACAAATAAAATATCGTGTCTGCAGTCCATGTTGCAAAACAATTTTCCAACGAGAAAAAGACGGCAGAATCTATTTGCCCTGCAAATTAATGGTTGTAGAAATGTTTGCGAAAATTCCTAAAGTTGAGTATTTCTCTACGTTTCATTTGACACAAAATCTACTTTGATTTGGTATTACAATTGGAACAAACAGGACCCGCTGAAATATATCTTGTCTATAGTATCATAATGTTTGCATGATCACTTGGCGTTTTTTAGCTCACGGGTATATTACCGCGTGTTTTCATAAAATTCCGTTTAAAGGACTTTTCATTTGTGTAATTAGACGCCTTGCAGATGATATTTTTCAACCATACATATATTTAGGTCTACGTCTGTCTCGTGTAAACTAAAATCTCTATGAATCACGTGCCAAAATCGTATCTATGATATTAGAAATGAATTGGCGCACTAAAGGCAAGTTAACCGTAAATTCGTATTGTGTAAAAGCGCCTTCTTTACAGTACGAAACAAGAGCATGGTTCACAATAAAATATGCTGAAATGACTGTGATCCTATTTTCTGAATATCAGGTAAACTTTATGCGTATAAATAACGGAGTGGTAAAAATACTTGCACACTGGTGCGAGTATATTTCCGCATAAGCAACTCAAACCGAACGCGTTCGTCCAGTTCCATACTTGTGTTTTGTTAAAGAAATGCATATTAGAAAGTTGGCTTATGTAACCCTTTTGGTTTGATTACTGCAATTTTGTGCCTTTGCTTTTGAATTTGCTCAATTTGCAGCTTTTGAAAAGCTTTCATATAGTAGCGGTTTGTGAAAACCTTTCAATATTTCAATCTTTCAAATGAATACTCATCGGTTGAACACATTTTGCGAAGCACATTTGCTTGCACAGGAGGAAATCTTTATTAGGATCTTTCGCGTAAACATGACTAAAATGTGAGCCCAGATCCAAGAGTTTAAGATAAATCTTTGCTTTATAGAAAGCTAATGTTTAATAGTTATTAGGAAAATTTGCTAAGGAACATTGCAATCCAAATTTTACTTGAATGGTTCTGAGGTCGATTGAAACAAATGCTTGAAATCTAGCATTCCCTTCTAATATTTTTGTATCCCTTTCAAGGAAAATAGACGCGCAAAATTCTTCACGGGTAACCTGACCACCAGCAGCTTCATACTGTGGCAGAAAAGAAATGACTTGTCAGTCGAACTGTCATAATGCAATGCATGACGCGTAGTTGATTTATTTTTTAGGAGTGCTTTCAAAATATGTTTATGTAAGCGTAGTGGCCCAAAAACAAAATATTAATACGATTGCAGCTTAAAGTTGCTGCGAAGAGAGTGGTAATAACTATTTTTGAACAATCTGTTGTATTGATCGTCCTTCACTTGTTGATATCTTCAGAGTACCGAAGTCAGTTAAAGATTGTGAGGGGCAATATCATTGATATACATCAAAAATTTCCATTTCCAATACCGAATACCATGTTCCACTAGATTCAAACTGTAGGGGATTTTACTGGAGTACGCGCAGTCTTGGTTCCAAAGTAGTGGTAAAAGAAAGCTTCTGTATAACGCTAGATGGAAATCTCAATAAAATTGTTCGTTGATTAGAAAGCAGAATGTCATAATCCGACAGCTCAAATGCATTCTTAGGACTGTGGGAAAATGCATCAACTCCTGTGCTAATGTCTATTGCTTCGGTTCAGTGTAATAGATCTAGTAGTAGATTTGCAGTGCACCATTGATTTCTCCGGTAGCCATAGTGTTTTATAGCAAGGTAGTCAAATTCTCCCAAGTGGGTCTCTAACTCACCAGAAATGATAACCTCTATGACCTTTAAAAATACTGATATTAAGCTTACTGGACTGCAGATGGGTAGCCCGGAAAGAGTACTTTCCATATGAATGGGAGTATTCACCTCTTATCCCTACATGTATGGTATGTAAATTTCGTCAATACATTGTTGGCAGAATATTGACTCTGGCAATGCTACTCCATTTCTTACAGCCTTTCTCGACTTCGAGTTTGTTTTGTCAATTCCAGTGAGTTGTAATTAGGCCGTGCGCAAATCAAGGAGCATAAGCGTGAAACCTGACCAGTTGCTTTCGTAGTGTTAAATCGTTCTCTGGACAGAAGTTCACGAGGTGTGATATGCGAATTTAGTTATTTTTAACGGATTAGTAACCAAAGATTCCACAAAATAATCACTGAAATCCACAAATAGTACCTGGTGCGTCTGAGCATGTCCCATAATGAATGGGGATAAAACTGAGTGTGTGTTGCTGCTACCAGGACTCCGGGCAAGGAAAGTCCGTATAGTACCTTTTTAGGCTCGACGTGTTCAGTGTTTTATACTCTTCTAAACCATGTGTTTCATCAATTTACGCCTGTTTTTATGATATTAGACTGCTCGAGTGATAGTGCCATGCTAGTAGTTAGCTTGGACTTCTGCCGGAAATTATAAAGTATGTTTACTGCATTTAACCCTATGCGTTTGGGTTAATATTTAGTTTGGTGGGCAGATTTTAGCGTCACTGCCATAAAGATATAGCAGCCTTACATACTATTAGAAGGTTTACCCTTTTTTAAAGATATAAAAAAAGAAAGAACTAGTCCCAATAATTCAAACTGACTAAATCCATGAACGCGTTCCTGTGGACAGAATTGTAGCAACACTTATAGACTGGGTGCAGTACATCGGACGTGCATAGAATTTGAAATAATATAACCAGCCGATAGTCGCTCTTAGGAAATTCATCAAGTATAGTTTTGTTAAAAGTGTTTTCTCAAAAAAGTTAAGTGCAATGTATGTTCACGTTTGGTAGATTAGTAGACATGTTACTACGAACTGTTTGAATGCATGTGATGATGTTTTGGAATTTTAAACAAACGTTCCCATGAATCATGTAATCTAAGCAGAATAAACTCATCAGTATGCTTTAGTTGTAACGGTAGGCGAGCGGCCCATTTAGGTATGTACGCGCCAGAATTGCGCGGTCTTTTCGGCTGAAGTTTGCACGCCTTATATTCAGCCCAAAATTAGCTGCCGTTGATGTACATGTATCGTAGGACATAGTGATCAATGAACATTGTCCAACACTAGGTACCGAAACATTTCTAATGCGTGCGAGTTACCCGGAGAAATTACGCATTTTCCATTTAGAAAAATATCGATTTCTCACAAAACGTTTTCAAACGAAAGTGGTTAGCCTATTGTCAGCGGTTGCAACACATACCCAGGTTCGATTATAAGCATGTTCGAATTATTCACGGAAACAAATAATCATAGCATATAGACCTTAAAATGAGGAGAACCAATGCTACTCAAAATTATTTACCTTGTTGTGAGATGAGAAATACTGTGTAGATTGCTTTATAAACAATGTGGTTTTAAGCGGCGTCTCTATACCCAGGAGCGGCATTCCGCCAGATTATAGCACAAATGTTCTATTTTAAATAACATACGTAAAAATATAATTGCATTAACTTAAACTATTGCTATTCCATTACAAATAATACACAATAATATTACGCTACTTTCCAAACTTTCAATTTAAATATTGATCAAAATGCATGTAATTAAAACGTTAAGAGGTTGTTGTGTAAAGGCAAATAGTTGCTCCGTTGCACTGCATGAAAAATGGTCAAAGCGCATATTTTTGCCAAATGAACGGCCACCAACTTGGCGGATGCGGATGCAAAGGACTGCAAAACACTAAGTACACATATGTGTTATGTATCCACAGCCAGAGTTTAGAAAATACAACGGGAAACAGAAATCTCTGACTTATATGCTAAATCGTAGAAACCGTCCGTTAAAACAAAATAAGATTATTTGCATTAGGCTGTTGCCCACATTTTAAATGTTAGTTGAATATGTTCTTATGCCAATAACTGTATCAAAATCCCTGTCTTATAGAAATTAGTATTACGGTCTAGTGGAACAACAACCTGGCAAATGGTGATTTAAATAATACACGTAGTGTCGCCGTTGAAAATTCATATGGATGTGATCACTGCGGATGGGTTGTAACTGCGTATCACTTTCATGTAAATGGTACAATAGAGCCCAAGTTTAGTTTAATAGATTTTAGGTGCGAAAAGCTACAAAAAGAACTTCATGCAAATTCTTTTGTGGAGGATCGTTTTTAAAGCCCTATAACCTGCATCACATTAGTGATAAGCATTTGACTGTCTGAGGCATGGATAGGATTCAGTGGACACCTGACATTCCTCACATGGTTTATAAACATTTACTTGCACTAGATACCAAGGCTTCATTATAAGCGATGCAGGAATGCTACTGTCAATCCATTCATAAGTGGCAGCATAATTCGTGTGATTTGTTGATAGAACCGCAAAGTGATGGTAGCCAATTACACCGTGTGCTAGGTGCACATAGGATGGAAAATCGACCATAACTTTATGACAAATGGACGTGCCTTTGCAAACTGCATGATGCGACATATCCGCCAATGACGCTTAAAATAAGTTAATGTCAAACGTCCGTTTCCTGTCGATCAATCTGACCGAGTACATCGCTATCCTTGACGAGATTAAACACTGGACAAAGTAGAATTTAGGCAGGATATGACGGGTCGTGGCTTAAGATTGTGGTTTCGCTTGCACCTGGGAATTAGGGTTAGTCTGTTTGTTTTGCTCTGCACCAACGTCATGTTAATTTGCAGGCCGAACACAGTTTTACTATGTCTGTATGACTGCTTGAAAGTGTTGTTAAGAGAAAACTTAATCGACATCACTAGTTCTGTGGATTGCAGTCGCTTTTCTCTAGACCGGCGTATCACGCATACTAGTGAAACTGCTGTCTGTTGTAGATCTTGCAGTGACCACTTCTGCACCTGACGTTGGATTTATCTCCGAGTTGTCAGAAATTCGTATTCAATTAGATACAGCATCTTATAAAAAATAGTGGTCCGCATATGCCTGCAATTAGCTACACATGTCAAAAATAGTTTATTGTTCTTCACATGGTTCTTATCTGCAGCAAGCGAAGAATTAATATCAAAATTATAATACCAACTATGTGGAGCTCTGTCAACTGGATGCGGGCGTCACTAGGCCATTTATTATTTGGGTCTGCCTCTGCCTTTCGCCTACTAATCTCTCGTTGTAACTGGGTATTGACATCCTTTTTCAAACGATGAAATGTCTAAATTAACATGATGGCGTTGCGTTTTCAGATAAACATTTTAGTAGCCAGTTCAGTTTCACACTGAAAAAGTATGGAGCACGCAAACGTTGTTACGTTTATATTTAGTCTTGTGCAACTGGACCAACAACTTTGCATACGGCATGATGTGAGGAACAAAGTCTGAGCCGTTTTTAGTGGTAGCTAGGCTGGCACATTAAAAACCACAGCAATGCTTGAACGGCGTACTCGATTGTATATTTCGTTCGAACTTGAGCCTATTAATACAGTGCACTGCGTGCATCACATTTTGAGCAATGAACAATGAACAATGATTTATCACGGGATAAAAGCAAGTGCTTGGCACGTCCCGTAGGATGGTAGCGGTGAATATGATGCAATTAAAATATGTCTGGGTCATCTATCGAACGTCTGCCGAGATGAATACTTTGATAATTAACATCAGTGTAAAATGAAAAAGAAATATCCGCGTAAACATTCAGAAAGACACTGGGGCACAGTGCTAGTTGAGGTAAGGAGTGAGACAATAAAATATGGTCGCTTACTTAAGTCCATTTGATACATTAGTCCTGTTGAAAACATGCTTGGCGTAATCCACAACAGAGGAGCTTAGGTAACAAAATGTTGGGAGCTGAGAGCAACATCTAATCGTTTTTTGAAAACATCCAGGGTAGGAGAGGATACTACTGAGTCTGGGAGTGCGTTCCATGGTTTGCGAACCCGAGCGGAAAAGTAATTCCGTCGACACTCTAGACGGCTATATTGTTCCTTCAACTTTAAGCAGTTACCCCTGAGCTGCGTGTTGTGGCTAAGTTTCAGCAAATGGCGGCATACGTGGTTGGGGTCACTCAATATCTGATACGCTTATATGAGATCGCCGCGCAGCCTTCGATAACGTCCGCTGAAAATTCCCAGCAACTTCAGTCTTCGGTGGTAAGAGTGATACCGCAGGCCCATCACGTTCTTTGTTGCTCTCCGTTGTAGTGCCTCTATCGCTTCTAGGTCGCGTTTCAACCAAGGTTGCCAAGCTTGGATTGCGTACTCAACATGCGGGCGCACTTAGGAATTGAGCATCATTGGGGAAATTGATGGGTCAAATTTCCCGAATGCCCTTCGCAACATGCCGACATGCTGGTTGCCTCTTTTCGCAGCTACCTCAGCCTGTTTTGAACAGTTGAGGTCGCTCTGTACGATCACACCAAGATCATGTTCCTGGGGGCTATTCTGTAATTCGTTTGTCCCAAGTAAATCTGTGTAGTTATGTCTATGGCGTAATTGTACTACGCGACATTTGTCTACGTTGAACGGCAGAGCGTTTAGAACTGACCAGTTCGACACTGTGTCAAGATCGCACTGGAGCCGTTCATGGTCATCCGGTCCTCTGATCCTTCGCCATATCTTGATATCATCAGCGAAAAATAAGAAATCGGAAGTACCTGATCTCACCAAATCGTTAATGAACACCAAGAATAGACGAGGTCCAAGAACCGAGCCTTGTGGTACTCCACACGTCACGTCGATTGCATGAGAAAATGATTCTCGGACTCTCACCACTAGCCGTCATTCTTGTAGAAAATTGCTAATCCAACTCAGGATTGGATCGCCAATGTCGTAGTGCCAAAGCTTCTGAAGGAGAACTCGATGGTCTAAACGATCAAACGCTTTGCAAAGTCCAGGTAGATGACATCGACTCCAACTCCATCATCAACAGCTTCAGTCCAGCTATTACGTGCAATTCATAGGTTAGTATTACACGAATGCTTTTGACGAAAGCCATGTTGCTCTGGGGCTATTAAATTGTGGCTTTCCGAATATTGCATCAGCGGGTCTGCGACGATTGATTCCATCACTTTGGATAGTACGGGAAGTAGTGTTATTGGACGGTAGTTTGCAGGATCAGTGCGGCTGCCTCCTTTATGGATAGGAGTGATGACCCCTTGCTTCCATACTCGTGGAATAAGGTTTTCCTCTAGACATCGCTGATAGAAAACTGCCAGTTGTTCTGCTAGATCACTAGCTACTGCCTGTAGAGCCTTTGGTCAGATGTTATCAGTTTTGGGAGAACTGTGGATACGCAAGTATAACAACTTCTTTAACACAGCCTCCGTAGTGAAGGTGATGTTTTCTAAACCAGATGGTGGAGTATTAGAAATGAGGTGAATGTTTGGGCTCGACACTTGTTGGAACGTTTGGGAGTAATGAAGCCGTAGGAGATCAGCTGCTTCCATTGCTGACCGCGTGTATCCATCAGCTGTGACTAGCGCCGGAACCCCTCGCTTTACCTTACGAAGGCCGTTAATGTGCCTGTACAGGAGTTTGTGGTTAGTGCAGAATCGCTTCATTAACTTCTGCTGATGCGTGACCTTGTCTTCGCGGATCAGTTTCACACAGAAGTTACGGTGTGTCACGTATGAAGTCCAGGTTTCGGCATTCGGGCAACCCTGGTGACTTCGCCATGCCAAATCCCCCTGGGACATACATTTACGTGTTCTGCTCCTCAGAAATGACTTACTCTGGTTTTCGGGTTGGAAGGACTTCTGTTCCGATGCTTGTGCTACCAGTGGGCTCAAAGTCCTTGTAAACATATCCCAGGCCAGATCTGGGGGGCATTCGATTAAGAAAGTCCAAGGTGTATCCTTAACAAGCTTGGACAACACATTGTAGTGCGTGACAGTGTGCACTTTATCCTCCTCCTTTTCCGGGTACTCGGCATAGCATATATAATCAAAGAGTAGAGTGACATGATCACTACGACCCAGTGGTGTGCTTGTAACTATCCCGCCAACCATGAGTTCTTCGTTAGTTAGCACAAGATCCAGTATCGACGGCTTGTTAGAAGTCCGAAATCTGGTGGGAGAGGTTACGTGGTTGTAAAGAGGGTGGCTAGAAATAAGTTCTTGCAAACAGGCTTTAAACTGCGTACCGTCAGTTTCCGGCGTTTCTATGTCGTGCACGTTAAAGTCTCCCGCGATAAGAATGTGGGTGTAGGACTTGTTCAAAGCAAACTGAAAAACGTGGTACAGTTTGGAGTCCATTTCCGACGTTGAGTTTGGCGGGCGATAAACCACGGCTAGTAGACATGTGTCCTTGTTTCGCAACCAAAGGCGGCGCCAAAGCGAATCGGGAGCTAGGATTTCCGGGTGATCGATAACTTCACATCGGAGGCTTGTATTATAGTAAAGAATCACACCGCCACCCATTCCGGTTCTATCGGTCCGAAGCAGCTACATACCGGGTAACTTGATCTCACAGTCGGTTATCTCAGGGTTTAACCATGTCTCTGTAATCATGACGAAGTCCCGCAGTTGTGAGGCATGGAGTTCTCTAAGTTCGGCCAACTTGCTTCGAAGGCCTTGAGCGTTTGTGTACATGCAAGATAGGGCTTTTGTGGTTAGGAGTTCATTGGTGGATGTCAAGTTAGTGTTAGCTTTTAAGCCGGCCGTTAGGTGGCCGGCAATTAATCGTTTTTTTGGTTTGTGTATTTCAGTCGTGTTACATGACATTATTGAGCATTCCTGAACTGATGGTTCACTCGTGCTGTGCTCGGTCCTCCTGTTTGACGTGGGCGCTGTTGTGTCGGTCTCTCCGAAGGACTGTGCAAATAAAGAATTTGCAGGGTTTGCAAGTTCCATCGAATTTCTTCCGACTTTTGGTCGTTCGCCTGCTGCCTTTAGTCGTATGTCTGTTGGCAACCTAGCTCGAAACTTTAACCAGCTATCCAACAGAACTTGCGTCATTTTATCAATAGTTGAAGGCGATTCATATAATACATCGGAAATGTACAATGTTTGTGATATAAATGTATGCATGTCAACTTTTAATGATAGATCAGCCAGTGCGACTTCCGTTTTGACGCATATTTTTCCAGGTGTCTTACTTAGGTAGTAAGATGTCCGAAGGACTTTCCTAAAGCACTTACACTACTCCTCTCGTTTTCGTTACTACTGCTTCTAGCCGTTGCACGGCGTATCATGGTATTTTTTCGCATCTTCTGATCGGTAACGGCCGCATCATGGCTAGTCAAACGTCTTTCCTCATAGAGTGTCTTTACTGCAGACATGAGCATGAAACAAAATGTAAAATAGACTAAAGCCATACAATATAATCTATAAGTATGGGTGCTAACGTCTAATCTTTAACAGGAAATTCACGCTGAGAGTAATGCCGGTACAACTGGGTGAATCATTTAAGAACAAAACGAGCGCAGCTCAGTAAATAATTAGAATCTGCGCCATCAATTTGCACTCGTCCTTGCTGCGGAAACACGAACATTCCATCAATTCCGGGCGTGTTGCTAACTCCCACTATTCCAAGTAAAAGGCTGGTAGCATTCTGGGCAACACAGATTTTCTTACTTTTTCTTCACATGTCACAAGCTGATGCATATGAATGCAGACTAACGTTGGAACGAAGCACACGCGCAGCTGTGCGTGAGCACAACTGGCTGGTTGTCGGTGGGTTGGTTTCAGAAGATGGCAGCCTCAGTGGCTATGACAAAAGGTTAAACCATTAGCCGTAGTGCTTTATTACCGCTGCGGCTAACTTCCTCGCGCATCAAAGGTTAGAAACGGTGGTATACTAGGTAAAGTGCCCTTACCTTTGGCTTCCTAAATTGGTGCAACTTTTTGAAGCAGGATGCAAACCGATAGAAGTTCCGCATGTATGCCTCCATAGAATGAACGCAAAGATGCATATCATTAGAAGACAGTGGTCCGTAGTTCGTAGATTTGAGAGATGCTTCGCGTTTGGAGGAGAACATTGTACTTAATCCACCGAGTGTGTAAAACAACTTACCGATAAAAATTAAAGAAACGGTAGCAAATGGATGCAAGAACGCTAGGAGCTTCCAATCAGGAAGTCGCAGTGCGTTCATTGGAAGAGAGCAGAAAGGCATTCACTTCTATACACGGTAGTAACTGTAAACATCACTGATGTAAGTTATTATTTAGTTTATCTAGTGAACACATTTGCAAACCGGCCAGGAAATTATAACCCTAGGCAAAACGGCATACCTTTATCCGAACCAATAGACTCAGTATTTTGTAAAATGTTCAAACTAAGATGCAAATGGTTATGTTAAGTTAAAGTCTAAAAGTTAAATGATCCAGACCGAAAGCCAAAAATGCTTTCTACGCCTATAACATTACCGTCAGCTTGTTTGAGCAAAACAACCCGAGGTTCGTAACAAAACAAAATTTCCTTTTGAAATACATGTTTGCGCACTGCTGGTTCTGGTTCGTTCTTGAAAAGATTGACGTTTTAAATTGCATAAGGAATTTTTAGTAGCTTAACATATACTTAATGACCCATAAGCCTATTTAGTCACCATTTTGCTAGGCATTCTGAGTAGTGATTAACTAATAAAAGCTTAAGTAACAGCGTTCGGACTAAAAAGTTGTAACAATTTAGTTCGTATTTCAAAATTGTGTAAAACAGTAAAACTTAGTTACCACACGGCTCGTTGTTTGAAACTCTAATCTTTCGTCTTGACGTGAAATTACCTAGTGGTTTTTCCTAGCCATCTAATTTTTCAAAATGTATCGCTCTGTTACTCAGTAATTACATTTCAGCGGCCCTCTTAGGTTTACGCCTGTGATTTTACGCGATTTGCACAAATGATATAATCCCGGTTTATTAATATAGTTTCTTTCGCTTATCGCTGCGCGCCTTGCTACACAGACTATTGGACATTAGCCCACCTGTCTGCATATGCTCATAAAACTTAAGTCGGGAATTATGAAGAGGTCTTGAAAGAACCTGCTGAGTTTGCACTAGCAGCTGGAATGTATCCGTCCTCCGTTCCTACAAAGCAGTAGAGTATTTTAGAAGAAATATATTGTTGACCGACATTAGTTCAACATTTCCCGGTGTTTCCAACTCAGATCAAATGTTCTTAGAATACGACAACCATGAGGTTCGACGCAAGCTAGAGGACAAAGTATACATTTTCCAGAAGTGCCCTAAAGCTCGTTGTAGTTAGCACTTGTGACTAAAGCCTTAAATAATGTGACCTATGACAAAATATTGGAGTGATTGATTTAGGCAGCAACATTCAAATGCTTGCGTCTCTTGGCATCCCCACCACTTCCCATGTGATAGTGCACGGCATTTCACTCTCGTTACAAACAACAAAACTAAACTCGGGGCGTTTACTTCTGCATCTGAGCCACCTTGTTTGTGCGTATTTGTAGACAGCATAAGGAAAATACAAGAGTATTGTATTTTGAAACTTCTGTATGGAGGAATACATACATTTTCTAGCAAACCTAAGTTGTTATTACACCCCAGGACAATTGAACGATGCTCTGGAATTGACGCAGGACATTGAAAGCGTACATGCAGCGATGAGCTTGTCAGTCAGTAGCATCAAACAAATGTTTGTAGCAACATCAGTACCCGCTGTCGAGTCGGAAATAAACCCACAGCTAGGCCATCCGCAACGCCACATAAGCAGGAAGACCGTGAATACATGCGACCTGTGCCCAGCATGATTTGTGCCGCTGTTTCCTATGCGTTTGGGCGTATGTGTAGCCTCCGCACGCACGCACGCACGCACGCACGCACGCACGCACGCACGCACGCACGCACGCACGCACGCACGCACGCACGCACGCACGCACGCACGCATGCGCAGACGGGACGTGCAAGCTTGGCCGATACAAGGTCACTTGGCTTTATCGACTCACGTGAGACTTGAAAATACACATTATATAGTATCACGTGCACCACGGCCGAGGAAAGTCAACAGGGGCTGACTACATGCTATACCATTGAACCGTGCCTTGTGCACTGCCGTGATACATGGTTAAAATTGTGTCAACCTATTGTCACGTTTGACAATCTATTTTCCTACCTAATCTCGGAGATTTCACTATTATTTGTTGGGTCCTTAATTACATAATATTACGCAACCGTATTTTCCTATAAAACCCCAACATATGTAGACGAAGACTTTCATAATGCTGATTGTTACAGAAGCGACAAGTGCTCTAGTTCGAGTGTAATGCCTAAACCGACATAAGCACATTTTATGACGGTTTGGTGAACTTAGCAGCAACCACCTGAATAACTGTCAAACCCATAGGGTGGATTACAGTCCTAAAATTTGGGAGAGTATTCAGTCTCCCAACTTTTTGTTATTAGCAGCTATTCACCAAGCAACGCGGTCTCAGGAGTGCACCTCTTTACAAGGCTTACAAGGCTACAGTTACTTTGGTCTGTAATACATTGGATGGCAAAAACAAATACTACTATTTCTCTCCACCAACAATCCGACGAGTTCTTGCATGGTACCAGCTTATTATGTGGAAGGATCATTGTAAAAATTAAAACAATGCTGGGTAGTATTAATATAAATAACATTAAAGACAATTTAGTTAACTATCAGCAAGATTTTGCTTGAAAAGAGAAAACAGTAAGGAGCTACAATGGTCCATCACAACTCCTCGCGTAAAAAATACATTAGCAAATAGATAACCGTATGGTAAGTGCCTCTTCTTTTGCAAAAGGAATTGGTGCTCATTGCCGAATGCTATCGTAATCGCACTGGACGTCATCCATCTCACGACAACGAGTTCGTGATGACTTTGACTCATGAGGTGGGGATTTCCTGAGCGGGGTGGAAAACATAACTTAGTGGATCACGGCTCAAGACGTAAAAATTGACACTGAGATCCGCGATCAACGCCCGGTACAGCGGAAACGAATTCAAATTTAGACTTCAGAATCCGCTTTGTGGTTGGGTTGCTACAAACAACCTCGTTGAGACATTGGTTCACTTAAGATGGACCACGGTCAGTCCGACAAAAGACTGTGAAATAGAAATATTTGGGTGCTGTTTATCCAAACCGTGCACCACTCGTCCGCGGTGTTGTCCTAATTTGGACTTATCAGGTAAATATACCCTTGGCTGTGTTAAAACTCATAGTCTAATGGTTGTCGGCCGATACCAAGAAACACTATGCCACTGCGATGCGAAAGTAGCGCTTGGTACAGCCGCAAAGAACTCAAAGTTGGATTTAAAGAGTCGGCTTTGTGGTTGGGTTGCAACATCCAAAAATTATTTAGAATTTGGTTCATTTAATTTGGACCCCGTTGATTTCTACCAAATTATCGTATGTGAAAAGGAATATTTGGTGGTTCTTCATCCCAAAACTGTAACACAAAACCGCGGTTTCGTATTAGTTTGGACTCATCAGGTGGAGATAAACTTAAATAAGCTGGAAAACATAGCCAGATGGTTAACGGCTGACGGCTTATGAACTACGCAAATGAGATCCGCGATCCACGCCTCGGACAGAGTAATATTCAAATTTGGACTAGTATAATTGGTTGTGTCTTGGGTTTGTTACAAGCGACTTTCCTTGAAAGCTCTGTTCACTTAATCAAACGGACCGTATGTATGTTGGAAATATTTGGTTTTGCTCATTCCAATCCTGACACCCCTCGACCGCGGTTTAGTCCTATTATGGACTTATCCGTTTTGGATTGTTTAAGCTCAAGTTTTAACCAGCCTTTATGTTAACGGTTAGCGCCATAAAATCTATGCCACTGAGATTCACGAATAGCGCTTGGTACAGCGGAAAGGAATTCAATGTTGGACATGAAGAATTCACTGTGTTGTTGGGTTGATACATGCAGCCTCTGCTGGTAACTTGGTTTACTTGAGGTCGACCTCGGTCATTCCGATAATAGTCCGTATGTGAATTGGCAATCTTTGGGTGTTGTTTCTCCTAAAACTTGCACCTCACAACCGTGTTTAGTCCTAGTATGTACCCATCAGTTTTGGATACCCTGAGGTCAAGTGGAAATCATAATCCATAGGTTCACTGCTGGCGACAAAAATTCTATGCCATTGATAGTTGCAAGCAAAGCTTGGTACAGAAGGAACGATCTTAATATTGGTTATGATGAACTAGCTGTGTTTTTGAATTGCTAAAAGCAACCTCTACGGATTTCTTAGTTTATCTGACGTGGACGTCGGTCATTACGAGCAATGGACCGTATGTGAAATGGAATTATTTAGGTGCAGTTATTCCCTACACTGTACCGCTCCTCCGCGGTTTCGTCCTGGTTTGGACTTTTCAGTTAATGCTACGGTAGTTTTGTTGAAAATCTTAGCAAAATTTATAGGCTAAAACAATAAACACCATGCCATTGAGGTCTGCATATATGCTTGGTACAGAAGGAACGAATTCAAAGTTGTGTTTAGAGTATCGGTTGCGTGGCTGAGTTGCCACAAGCAATCTCTATTTAGAACTCTTTTCACTGGGATTGACCTCGTTAATTTTGATCACAAACACCGTATATGAAATGGAAACACATTGGTGTTAATCATCTTATTACAGGCAACACACGACCGCAGTTTTATCCTAGTCTGGACTCATCCGTTGAGACATCCTGATCTGGGTTATAAACTAAGGACAAATGGCTCACGGCTGACGCCATTAAGACTATGCCACTGAGATCCACCAACAACGCTTTGTACTGCGGGAAGAACTTTAACGTTAGACATAAAGAATCCACTGTATGGTTTGGTTGCTGAAAGTAATCTCTATTGAGAGCTCGATTCACTTGATGTGGGCCTCGGTCATTCCGATCACAAGGGCCGTATGTGAAATGGAATTATTTGGGTGTGGCCCTTCGCATCGCTGACACGCCATAGCCGCGGTCTCTTCATAATCTGGCACATCAGGTGGGATATATTCAGCTTGGTTTTCAGCTAAAGCGTATTGGATCACGGCTAACGGCATAAAGATTACGCTACTGGAATCCGCGATCAGTTGGTACAGCGAAAAATAATTCATCGTCCGATTTGAAGAATCCGTTAGTTGGTCGTTTTCTACAAGCCGCTGCTAGTTAGACCCAGGTTCACTTAAGTTCGACTCGGTGGTTTTGAGCACAAGAACAGTATGTGGAATGGAAAATTTTGGGTGTTGCTCATCGGATTACTAACACCCCACGACCGCAGTTTTGTCCTGGTTTAGACTCATCAGTTAACCAAATCCTTAGCTGACCTGGAAATCATAGCCTAGTGGTTCACTGCTGACGCCTTAACAACAACGCAACCGATATCCGCTAGTAACGTTTGGTATAGGGGAAACAAATGCAACGTTGGACTTGAAGTATCTGATGTGTAGTTGGATTGCTACGTGCGACCTCACTTGAGTAGTCGATTCGGTTGTTGTGGACCTCGGTCCGTCCGATCAAAATGATCGTAGGTGAAATGGAAATGTTTGGGTTTTGCTCATCCATTCTCTGGCACCCACGACCATGCTTCCGACCTAGTCTGGTTTCTTCGGTAGAAGATAGAACAACTGGGGTGGAAATCATAGCCTAGTGTTTCACGGCTGACACTACAAATACTATGCCTCCGACATCTGCGAGCAAGGCATGGTATAGCGGAAACGCATTCAGATTTGGACTTTGAGAGTCCGCTATGTGCTTGGGTCGCTACAAGCAACCTCTATTGAGACCTAGGTCCACTTGAGATATCCATTTGTAATTCCGATCAGAAGGACCGTATGTGAAATGGAACTGTTTCCGTTTTTCTCATTCCCACCCTGGCACCCAAAGAAAGCGGATTCGTCCTGGTTTGGACTCTTCAAGTCAAATAGAATGAGCTTGGTTGGAAAGCGTAGCGTTGTGGTTCATGGTTGACGCATTTATAGTCTACCACTCTGATCGGCAAGGAACGCTTAATACAACAGAAACGAACTCATATTTTGCGTTGGAGAATCCGTTGTGTGGTTAATTTGCTACAAACAACCACCCGTGTGTCCCAGGTTAACTTAAATTGGAGCTCGGTCATTCCGATCAAAGGGATCGTATGGGAAATGGAAATATTTGAGTGTTGCCCATAAATCCTCTGGCACCCCAAGACCGTTAATACGCACTTGTTCGGAATCATCCATTAGGGATAGTCTGAGCTGAGTTGGAAATCCTAGCCCATGGGTTTAAGTTTGACCCCAAAAAACTAGGCCACTGAGATTCGCAATCATGTCTTGCTAGACCGGAAACAAATTCAAAGTTGAACTTGGGGAATTCGCAGTGTGATTGTATTGCAGCAAGTAAATTCTCTTGAAAACGCGGTTCACTTGATGTGGACCTCAGTCGATCTGATTTTAAAGACCAAACGTGAGATGCTAATATCTTGGTGTTGCTCCTCTTAAAACTGGCACCCCATGACTGCAGTTCCTTTACGGTTGGGACCCATCAGGTTAGAGGTATACTGAACTGAGTTGGAAATCAGTCCCTACTTTTAAACGGCTGACGCCATAAACACTATGCCACCAAGCACCTCAAGCCACGATCGGTACAACGAAAACGATTTCAAAATTGAAATAGGAGAATCCGTTGTGCCGTATGGTGGCTACTTGCCAACTCTATTGCGATCTCGGTTCACCTGAGTTGGAACACGATCATTTCGATCAATAGGATCGTAGATGAAGTGAATACATTTGGGGATTGCGCCTCCCAACACTGTCAACCGACGATCGCGGTTTCTCCCTGGTTTGGAATTATATGATTGAGATAGCCTAGGCTGCGGTGGAAAGCGTAGCGTACAGCTTCACGGCTGAAGCCGCATAAACTATGCCACTATGATCTGCTAGTAACCCTTAGTACACCGGTACCAAATCCATATTTACTTAGAAAATCTGTTTTGGGTCTGGTTTGCAACAAGCCACATGTATTTCCATTTAACCTACGTTCCTCGTGTTTAGAATGACCAAATCCTACGTCAATGGAAGCAAATGCTCAAATGGTTGCTTGTGGCAAACCAAGCGCACAGCTGATTCTCGAAAACCAAGTTTGAATTCCTTTTCACTGTACCAAGCGTTTCTGGCGGATCTAAGTGGCATGTTTATGGCGTCTGTCGTGACCCATTAGGCTCTATCTTAAAACCCAGCTCAGGCTACCTTCAGCTGTTTGTTACAAACCAGGACAAAACCACGGTCGTGAACTGCCAATGTTAGGATGAGCAATACCCAAATACTTCCCTTTCACATACGGTCCTTTTGATCTGAGTGACCGTGGTCAAACTTAAGTGAACCTGGTTTGCAACAGAGGTTGCTTGTAGCAACCATACCACACGACGGATTTTCTGACTGCAACTTCGAATTCTTTTCCGCTGTACGTGGGGTGAGTCGTTTTGGGTTGAGAAAGACATACATATTTCCAGTCTACATACAGTCCTTATGATGGGAATGACGAAAGTCTGTCACTAGTGAGCTGGTTTATTAATACGGGTTGCTTGTAGCAGCACAACCACGATGCAGATCCTTGATTATTAACCATACCTCTGGCATTGTTTTTCTCATATAGCCATTCGGGCATTACGCCCACCAGTCAATGATCTGAATTTTAAACTTGGCTAACCCTAAAATTCAGGTTGCCTTTTATCACGTGTTTCTGCATATTTATCATTTGGTATGGCATATCTGCACAGATAAAAGGTTTGCGTGCGTCGTCTCTCTCTCTCGGAATCCCGCAATGAATCATACATCAAGTGCTACGTGCACAACGCCTTGCATAACCGCCGCAATCCTGAACGCACTCGAGACAGCATATTAAATTATTTACTGCCGATGGTTCCGGGTGTGTACCTTTTATTCAACGGCATTGCCTTGACCAACGCATCCGGAACTAGCAGGCACCAGTTTGGAAACTAACTGCGTTGATAGATATGGCTTTACAAACGTGCAAGCGACAGTAATTTTTATTTTCAAAATAGATCTTCTTATTATCCAGCATTTGCTGTTCACCTTAGTAAATCATTAAGTGATGCGAAGGATCCGTGAAGTGTTAGGACACCAAGTATGGTAATTAATGGAAGCTGTACTTCGAGTTCAAATCTAGTTGCGACTTCTACAACATGTAATCTGTGTACACCCCCAAGGGCACACCTATTTTGCATGGAAGGATAAACTTGTAAACATCAACCGAAGACCTCCGCTACCAAAGAGGAATACATTTTCGAGTCAAAATATAAGCATCAATACAGTTCCAATGTCAGCGATTGTTATGGGCAATGGTTAATTTTTCGTGGTCGTGGGTTAAATTACTAAATGGGGTAAAACAATCCTCATTCAAAATCCAGACGCATGTAACGTGACACTCTTCTTTTATCCACCAAGTGTTGATGTGTAAACCACCCAATCAATTACAATCAAACCGCCTTCCACTATGGAAGCACATCCTTGAGCAAGCTGTATTATATTTTCGGCCTTCGAAAGCAATGGATTACTTTGTAACATCATGAATGAAATGGCCTAGTCGAGCGAACAAGTAGCAAACTGGGGGAGTTATAACAATCGATTCCAAATAGCTGTACTTTCCATGAACATACACTGCACTACCCAATTGCTCAGTTAGTTACCGAACAAATGTAGATTCAGCGATCTGCGCCTATCTTTCGATATTCCGTTGTCAACATCAGACGATGGACTTCTAATCACACCTGAGCATGCACTTCGCCTAAATTTGAGTTCGTTGCAGATACATCAGGCGCAGCAGATGCGTCTGCAAACCTCATAAAGCAACCAAGTTGCTCGCTGTGACGAAAATTCGTTCAGAAGTCTGTTCACTTTTGGTGGCTTAAGGTAAAGTTAACAACACCGGTTGTCAGTACAATACTGCGTTGCCAATAGGAAGAACCATGCGTCATGGAGGAATTGTTGTGGGATTCGACGTACCAAAACATGAAGTTTTGTGTTCCTAATTTATTGACGGTTATAGCTTTCAATGGGAGAAAACAAGCTAAGGTAAGCCAAGTCGTCAGGTAGAAGGTAGAAAATTGTGTAGTTAGTTTTATATTTGAAAATCTCAAGGCTTCCAGTTCGACTTGAAACGGACAATGATTTTCTTAGTTATCTGGTCTGTCAAAGTGCATTAACGCGTTTTTCATTTATTCACTATAATTGTTACCGTAGTATAAAGTCTGTGATTCCGGCGTATTAATATTTTTTATTACTTACTCTGCTGCGAGTTTTGTTGTCCTGAAGAAGCTGAAAATATCAGCATTTTTCATCAATTTCGTCCCCTTGTATGGTAAGTGCCAGTTGCTAGCTGTATTTGTCCGACACAAGAACACTATGGCTAAAGCAAATTAGCAGTAACGGATTTTTATCAATACCGGGTACCTGGTACATAGCTCACCCTTTTTTCGAATTACACGGAATAAGTTTGTTGTTAACTTCCATGCAGACATTCACCGTTTATAAAATTTTCATTACGCAAGCGGATAATTCATGATATAATCTGAATTCATTGTAATCGCGTATTCTATGTCATCTTAAGGAGATTCTATTGTAATCTTCGTTGTACTTGTAATTACAAGTGCTGGATAAACATAATCCATCGGTTGCAGTATTAAATGCGGTATCTCCACCTGCTATATACCATGGCAAGTATGTCTTCAAGAGTAAGTTGTTCGTATATTAAATGTGGATGTTTGTGAGTAGTGTAAAGTTGGTAGAAAGAAGAAGTCAAGATTAAAACTCACACACAATGATGTGCCTCGAAGGGAAATCGAACCCCAGCCCAACGAATTTCCGGTCCGCTGCTCTACCACTGAGTTACCGAGGTCTGACGATTAGGTGCGCAAATTTTAATACATGACTTCTGCTTGGTGCGCGACGTATTGCCAATGAGCTCACAGTACCTGTCCTGGTGTTGCAGATTGGCTCACTCACCCGTCACTTCCCAATGGACTGATTCGCCGTCGAGGCACATTATTGCTTGTGAATTTTAATCGTGACTTCTACTTTCTACGAACTTTACACTACTCACAAACATCCACAATTAAACTACCATCGTTGTTTGGACATCTGAAGGACAGATACTTCGTTCCATTGGGAAGTGGCAGATGAGTGAGCCAATCTGCAACACCTGGACAGGTACTGTGAGCTCACTGGCAATACGTCGCGCACCAAGCAGAAGTCATGTATTAAAATTTGCGCACCTAATCGTCAGCCCTCCTTAGCTCAGTGATAGAGCAGCGGACCGGAAATTCGTTGGGCTGGGGTTCGATTCCCCTTCGAGGCACATTATTGTGTGTGAATTTTAATCGCGACTTTACTTTCTACGAACTTGTTTGTATATGTCGCTTTTTAGTCACCAAAATCAGGGTAAGTTATGAAACGGAGATCTTTTATAACATTCTGTTTGCTAATGTCATTAAAGGATATGCGAGGGTCTTTGTAATGGACGCAGCGAAGTAGATGATAAACAAACGACCGGCGGATAGCAAGAAAGTCTCAATGTTGCAATGCATTAATGTGCTACACGGATTTTTATCTTGTTACCGTAGGTAATGTGAAATCAGTGGACGCATAAAGTAGCTGCTTGATCGAAATATGCACATTTAAAGAAAGTTAATTATTTTTGAAGCGACCAAGTTCTTCATACTGAACTTTCTCGAAGATCCTCAGTATAACTTTGACTAGCCCCCTTACCGCGCGGGTAAATTGGTGGTGTCGGTAGCCACGGACCTACTAGATATATGTCCTAATGGGTGGAGCTGAAATTGTTAAATACGAATCATAAATGAACAACACTGTAAATGCGACATTTGGGTGACATTTATTAAACATAGCACGCTATAAGGGATAACATCTTGCTGTTTTACTTAAATAGTTGTCCATCAAAAATCAATGTAATCGTATAGTTTGAGTCCAAAAACATTCCGTTCCTTATATTTACCTTCAAACAGGAGACCAAGTAACATGCTGGTATGATAATTTTACCACTAAGTACGTTGCAATTATGCTGTAACTAAGCTGTAAAATTTCAACACCCCATTTATATTAAAATAAAACGATAGGTTTGACTCATCCTGATTGCGAGATCTGTTAATAACCAAAGTGCACCATAGTCTGTCGAACAAAAAATAAATTTATTAGTGTGTAGGAGAACTTTGATTCTGCCCTAACTGTACGGCAATTCTCTTGGTACTTGTAACATATTTAGAAAATACTTTGAAAATTTTTGTTTGCATTACCATAGAATTTCTATAAAGTAGTCGTGGAAACTGAATACCGTTTAAATGCGAAATTTACATCGATTGAGTAGAAAACATCAGAGCTTACTCTTTAGCATTACCCTCGTTGTTCCCTCAAACCCATAAACATGGGCCAGGCGTTTTCACTGCCAAGAAGCGCTAACTACGTTGAGAACCACGAACCAACCGGTCCACACAAACGTCCGGAGCATAACTAGCGTCACTGCTCACCTCCATTAATCCGGCAAAAACCGGTAACAATTACATTCCTGAGTGAGCAACAAAAGCCAAAGTTCTCTAAAAAATTATCCACCTAATCCATCGTGACTGCTCAAAATAATCAGAGTAATACCTGACTAGCCTTACCCAGCACCGTTAAAACGAGGGTCAATGACCATGCGCCAAAGGCATAGACGTCGCCAAAGCGCCAGATAACCGTGTTAATACATCATTCATGTCCAGGCGTAACTATTCTATCATAACTTTCATATGTATCTTTCCGCCAATTGGCAAAGGAAATTTCTTAATGGGTAAACTGCAGAATAATGTAATATAGTGAAATGTCGTTTCTCTTAGTACAAGAGCTCAAGCCAGACTGACAAAGTAATCCTCAACGATGCATAACCAAACTTATATGCACTAAGGGCATGTCAAGTTAACGCGGGTAAAATTAAGATTAACAGATGATGAAGACACGGAGCTTCTGTCAGCATACAATCTGAGGGCTGAATACAGTGAGGTATGTATATTTACTAATGTTTAATATTGCGAAGGTTTACAGGACATAGATAATTCGAGCAAATACTACACGGAGGGTAGCAAAGGAATCATGTTCTTTCATGGCGCACACGAGCTACCGAAACCTAGCAAAGAAAAAGCGCATTTCCATGGCCAGGAAGAATGGCTGCACACTTGCGTATCCAGCTGTGCTGTCGACCTATTTACTTAGCAAATCACTGGTTTACCCTTGTAATCACACCAAAATGGCATTGACCGTAGTTCCTGAAAATTAAGGTGCAGCCACAGCAGATAAACGTGAAAGTAATCCGCAGCCGACAATTACTACACAACACTCTTCCATTGAAAATAGGAACAAAGACATCACTCGAAGTAGAGCAGCCACGCGTTGTCCGCGGTAAAAACACCACATGCGGCATGACATAACCAAAATACAGAGTAAGAATATTGCGCATGTTCAAGCAAAACCAAAAAGAACTCGTATAAAAATCGAACCTTGCAAGTCAGTAATGATTGATTAGGTGCCAGACTCTTATCAGTAAGAATAAATCCATCTCCTTCATAGACGCTTTGACACGAGTCTTTAGCGTCCAAGATCCTTTCATGCATGTACACTGACGCTAAAGGTTTGTTTGGTGAATTCGTCTAGTATCAAAGACATGTGTTCTCGTAGCTGTACTGGTGTCATACTTACTCCTCGACATATGTGATATCGAGATCGCACTACCAAGCACGATCTACTTACCGAAGGTAAAGCTGCGGCTTTGTATTCCTGCTACAACCTTCACTGTAAGCCTATAGAATATCCGCTTAACACAGCACGTGGTTCCCTTTAGTGTCGTTTACGACGACGCCTGCTTGGTGGTATTCATTTTCCGGTCACCTTCCTCCATACCCGAGATGTACATTCGTCTGTCATCTGCACATATATGGGAGATATAAATGTGTTGCATTCGTCTCCTTTGTGCTGTTGGATCTAACATATTTTCTCCGGACCCTCAGGCAACTCTTGGAGAACATTTTGAGACAAATAAACGAGGTTGTTTTTAGTTACTTTCCGTATGTCTAAATTAATACCCAAGATATTCAGGGAGACAGACAGGTCGTTTATACTTGATCGATACTTCTGCATCGAAAATCTTCGATCGATAAGTGTTTGTCGACGTCCTGATAGGCAGCAACGATTATGCAGTCTTTCTCTTCGAATACAATTGCCATCCATAAAAAACATGAAAACTGTCGAGACAAAGAGGACGAAAATATGATACGAAATAGTAATTCGTCTAACTAAGATAACTAACCGTAACTTTCCAGAAGACGAGACGCAGGATAACGCATGGCATAACTTTGTCAGCTAGTTGAAATTTGGTTTCGAATCGTTAGTGATTAACAATGTGCAGCCGAAAAGTGCAGATCCTTTTCCATGTGGTAGCCTAGGCAAGTGTGTGACAGTGCGAAATCTGACTGGACATGCATGTACGTATATATAAGTACAAATATATCATATATATAGTCGGGAGAGACTATGGTGCGCTGAGGCTGGTGGTGGCTAGATCCTGACTGATGGTCTACCCATTGCTGCTATTGTTGTGCCATTGGCTCTTGTACTGTATACCTCCTCGTGGCGACCACTGGGAGGGAGATGGCTTAGGCTCTTCTTCCTGCTAAGATTTAGGGCACCGATCCGCGTGAGTCAGTTAACTGAGCATTTACTAGATCCGCTGCACTTCGGATGTTCATTTAATCGAAGGCATTGGCTGAGGACCCGAGTCGTTCTCCTGTCAGTGGTGGGCGCTCCGCCATTATCCTAGTGCATACTCTTCGGACGTTAGGAAGTGGTCCATGGCCCTCTTCCGGTAAAACCTAGCCATGGGAGACAACAGGTTTAGGGGTTAAAAGCTCACAGTTCGATTGGCGTAGAGCACGAGCTCCATGCATTGTCTCTGACAGTGGGAGGGCACCTCAGCGTGTTCATTGGTTTGCTACCGTCTACCTCAAGCCAGGCAACCCCTGGTCAAATTGGTGCAAACCCGCCAAAACCCACCTCCGTCTGGCCGTGGTCGCAGGTGTAGCTTAATATGGTCGCGAAACATATATTAATCGTTCCAGTACCTCAAAGGCTGCGTAAGACGTCCGTCAAGCAGATCATTATATGTCTCTGCCATCACATTCCCGACCTGAATCTGTTCCCCACTACCTTGTGGGTCAGGTTATTGAGCCAAAAAGTCCGGGTGCAGCTCCTCATGCAAATCTCCAAACAACCCGCTACCTTGTGGGTCAGGATACTGAGCTAAAGGCTCCGGGTGGAGTCCCGCAAGCAAACCTCCGAAACACGACAGCTACCGCGCGTGCGATTGCTTACTAATGCAATCGTATTCCTGCGCCCAAAGCACTTAGTATAGGGTGCTTGCACGTGCGCAAACTATTGCACCGAAACTCAAGTGATCCCCCCCCCCCCGAGCGACGCACTGCACTGATCGCGATGGAACTAGCGCGCTACCAAATCGATATCACCGCGCTCCGTGAAACCCGTCTCGCTGAAAAAGCTGTTGCATGAAGTAGGTGCTGCCCACACACTCTACTGTGTGGGTAACCCCTCCTCAGCACCACGTGTTCATGGGGTCGGAATTGCAATATCCGACCGCCTCCATGACCAGCCTGTAGGTAAACCAAAAGGCATCAGCATGAGACTGATGGCTGTTCGCCTACAACTCGGAAGAGGTAAGCTTGCCACCTTTATAAGCACGTACGGTCCGACCACGTATTATCCTGATGACACGCGTGATCGATTCTAACTCAGCTCTACTCTGTGATACGGTCTGTGCGGAGGAGCGGCCGACTATTTCTGCTAGGTGATTGCAACGCGCGCGTTGGGCGGGAGACAGCGGTGTGGACAGACGTTATCGGTGCGCATGGCATTGATTAAGCGAATTCGTACGGTGACAGGCCGATCTCACTGTGCCACTTACGGCCTGACGATCACGAACACTCCGCTGGGCACGGCACTGATCATAAATTGGTACGTACCCAATTGTACATATATTTTCGCAAATCTATGTATTGTACTCTACCGCGAATCGGCGTAAATTTAACATTTTCTCCATCGGTACAGTGGCGAAACGTATTGAGCTGGAGAATGCGATGGCCACACGCCTGTGTGACTTGGACTGTATATATATATATATATATATATATATATATATATATATATATATATATATATATGGTTGGCGGCATCCGGTTTCCGATTTGCCTGTCACTGTGGCCAGCCACAGGACGTCTGCGCCTACAGAGGGACCATTGGTGGCTTGCGCTGCACCACCCACAGCTCCAACCACACACCCCATGTCTAGTGTGAACCCGAAGGAATAAGACCCGGTGGAATGTGGATGGGAACCACGTTTCATCAACGCAGCCGGCCCACACTCCTTCACAGGCAAACACAAACAGGCTCTGTTTGGGGAATCAAGCGCATACAAGGCGGTGGCTGGACCGTAGTCCGCTCCACACTGAGTGCATGAAACTGCTCTTCGAGCCTAGCACGGCCACAAGGACCGTGCACCCCGTCCCCTTCAGCAACGACCAACTGTCTCCTGGAGCCAGTATGGACGAAGTAGTGCGTAATAGACAGGTAGGCACCTTGTCAACATGCACATCAAGCGCAGTCACACCGGAGATATCAAACAATAGCCATTCACTAAAAACGACAAGCTGAAATAAAACAAATCCAATAATGCTACACATACGGTTGCATAATTCTTCGCTAAATTAGCATATGAAGTGAATTGGGTAGCAACGAATCCGCGATAAAGAAAAAATGTCCACAAGTTACTTAAACCTGTTACAAACGCAACAAAGTTGTCGAAGATAAGCGCAATTAGCGAAAGTAACTTGGCCAGTTAATAGATGATTATTCAGGTAGGCAGAACAAACCAAATAAAGTGGAATGAAATTTAGCCAGCCTCAAAGGACCTAGTTTATGTGTACATTGGTTTAGCCCAACTGCGGTGAAGAAGCAGCGATAATGCGGCCTCAGACTCAGCATATATATATATGTATATATATATATATATATAATACTCAAGCTGTGGTACTAATATCTTGCCACCGGACTTACAGGTAAGTAGGAAAACAGTATGAATAATAAGAAACGAGCAACAACAAAAGCCTCTTTTTTGTCTATTTTACCGCTCACATTTTTGAAATGTTTCTTCTGTTTGTTCTTTTTTAGGGAAAGAAGAAGGGACACCGCAACAAACCGATGCACACGTCCGCCATTGAAATCGATCTTGAGCCATGGCTTCCAAGTTCTTTAACCAGCAAGTATCCGCATCCCTCGGACTACAACCGGGTAGTCGACAACAACCGGCCGAGGCCAACTGTTTCATCAGCTTTTTCATGCGGCTTCTCCATATTCTAGGTTGTCCACCAAACCGTCTCTTTCAGCCATGTCCATCAACCGAAAACAAAGTGCGACGCGGGTAACGCTGGACAGGCATGCGAAACACGTTTCCAAACCACCGCAATTGATGCAGTGAGATGAGCTCCTCGAGTAAGCGGCTTCCACGTCCAAAGACAAGTTGTCTAACTTCCGAGTTGCTTATGTGGTGTTGTTACACACACGGACAATGGACCGCAGACAACGCGGCTCGAAGACGGATAGCCTTGGCAAGTCATCTTTACGAATGGGCCAGGACTCGCATCCGTACAACGGTACAGGATGAACAGTTACACAATAGACCCGCCCTTTGATGGAGAGACGAATGTTGTGGCGACGCCACAAATGCCTCAGCATAGCCACATTGGGCGACTTGTGGCACCATATTCGCGACCAGGTGACGGCTGCTGCCGAAGAAACCATCGGGCGCAAAAGGCAAGCTGCGTGTTTGGTTTGATGAGAACTATATGATGATTGGCGCATTGGTGTGTAAGAAGAATGCAGAATTTGTTGCATATGTGCCAGACCCAGTGATTTGGGGAAGAATAGTTAGTTATGAAAACCTGGATGAGCGACTGGCCCGAGAGCTCCGTTGCAACAAAAATGCACGATGGACGGAGAAGGTGAAGCAGATGGAACTCTACGCCGAACACCACCGACACCAGTATTTATTTGACTTCTTGAAGGCGGTGTATGTACCAAGATTGGAGCCGCTAAGGACACTGATCGATGGTAGTTCAGGCGTTACCTGCACACAGACTGCAGACATAATGCAGATCTGCCAAAAGCGGTTTGACTGTTTCGTGCGCCACTGTTCAGAGATCGAACAGCCTAATTTCAACGGCCCAAAGCAGCAAGATGTGAGGGCGAGTCTGGTGGACACGCCGTCACTGGATGAGACGCAGACAGCACTTGCTCAGCTGCAAGACGACAAGTGTGCCGAAGCCGAGGAGATCCCGTCTGAAGTATTGAAGCACGGCGGACCCGCGTTGATGACTGCGCTGCACCACTTGGTGCAACGCGTATGGATTGAGGAGGTGCCTCCTGAGATGAAGGATTCCATAGTGCTATCATTGTACAAGGGTAAAGGGTGCAAGCAATGCTGCACGAATTATCGTGGTGTCAACTTGCTGAGTTGTGTAGGCAAGTTGATTGGCCGAATCCTGCTCAACCCCATGGTCGGCCAGGTTGTGGAACCTAACGTGGCGGAAAAGCAGTGTGGATTCCGTTCGGGTCGCAGCACTATAAACTTTGTGGTTGTGGCATGTCAGTTGCAGGAGAGGTTCAGAGAACGGCACCAGCCGTTGTGCTTGTTTTTTTGTTGATTTCACCAGGACATTTGTTACCGTGAACCCCGAGGCATTGTGACTAGTGTTGGGTAAGCTTGGTTGCCCTCGTAAGTTTGTAACTCTAATTAAATGTCTGCACAGTGGCATGCGGGCAAGAGTGCAGCTGAGTGGAAAGAACGCGGATGACTTTGCAGTTGTTTCTGGTGTGAAGCAAGGCCGTGTCTTAGCTCCTGTCTTTTTTACTATTTATTCGCGTGTAATGATATCTTGTGCTGTTGCTTCGGCTTGTGCTTGCGGTGTTCGTGTGGAGCACCCTATTGATATTGGGATGCTAAACACTCGTCGTTTCGTTGCGGGAACTCTAGTCTGTGCGATAACTAGCCGTATGTCGTTTTTGCTAACGACGGTGCGTTGTTTTCACACAGCGCGGATGAGTTGCAGCATATGACTAGCGCTCTGGCTTCTACAGCGACCAAATTCGGGTTCACTAGCAGCACAAGTAAAACTGTTTGTCTCTTTCAGCCTGCACCGGAGGTGCCATCTTCAATATTGCCGCGAATCAGCATTGGTGCTGAAGTATTGGAATCCCCCTACCACTTCTGCTACCTTTGGAGTTTTGATGCCGACTGATCAGCAGCTACAAAGTGAGCTGCCTGTCCTGGTGTCGAAGGCAGCAGCGGCATTCGGAAGCTTGCGTACCGAGTACAGCACAACCATCAGCTTAAAATTGGCACGAAGTAGATGGTGCACAAATACATGGTGCGGTCCGTTCTTCTATATGGCAGTGAAACGTGGACGATGTACCGTCGGGATGTGCGAGTTCTAGAGCGGTTCCATCAACAGTGTTTGCGACGGATTCTGCGCCTCGGTTGGGGCGACAGAGTTGCGGACACCGAAGTGTTACGTCAAAATGGAATGTATGCAGTGGACTGCATACTTTGGCTGAGACACCTGGGTGGCGCGTTCTTGCCTGCCGTATTGATTCGACGCGGATACCCAAACAACTCTTATATGGTCAGCTGAGTATTTGGAAGCGGCATGTAGGGAAACCAAAGATTTGTCACCAGGACATGATCAAAATGAGCCTCACACGTACTTATTTTGATTGCAGGTCATAGGAATCTATGGCGGTTGATCGGCGGGCATGGCGCGATCTGATCACAAAGGCAGTGGCCGAAGTGCGGGAGAAAGACCTCATGCATGCAGAGAAGAAGCGGCAAGTGCGGAAGCGGCAAGCATCCGTGTGTTGTCCTCCATCGATATGGTGCTGTAACACATGCCGTCGCGAGTGCGCGGGTCAGGCAGGCCTAGTGAGCCATGAGCGAATCCATTCGGTACCTCCACCGAAGCAATGACTGGTCCCGCAGAAAACGTAGGCAAAACCGGCGCACCGTTTGTAGGTATGCTGCATTCGATTTAGTAAGCGAGTGCCTGCATGTTAACTCGCTTTATTTTAGGTGTTCGGTTTACAATGTCTTAATGCATTTCTTTCTCTCATGATTTGCTACCTGTACTCTCTTCTATAAACTTGCACAAGTCACTGAAGATAATTGAATTTATTTTCGATAGTAATTTCACGTCTGTGGGATTTCCTTAAGATCTATATCCTGACCTCTTGAACTCATATGCAATAGACTTTTTTATACGCCCATTTAGTGAATCGTTTTGTCGCCGTATCTCTATGCATTATCCGATTCATTTTTTTCAATCTTCCCATTTCAAGTGATTGGCTGTTGCTTGATATCCACGGTGTGGCTGCGCTTGACGTGCATTTTGACAAGGTGCCTACCTGTCTGTTACCCACAACCTCGTTCATACTAGCTCCAGAAGAGAGTTTGTAGCTGTTGGAGGGGACCGTATTTACGGAGCTTGTGGTCGTGTTATGATTATAGAGTGGTTCTGTGCACTCAGTGTGGAGCGGACTATGGCACAGCCAGCGTCTTTTTTGCGATTGATTCCCAACTACAGCGTGCTTGTGTTTGCCTGTGTTAATGAAACGAGCTTCCATTCACATACCTCCTGGTCCTATTCCTTCGGGTTTGCACTGGATATGGGGTGTGTGATTAGAGCTGTGGGTGGTGCAGCGTAAGCCACCCATGGTCCCTCTGTAGCCCCAGGCATCCTATGGCTGGCCGCAGTGACAAGCAAATAAAATACTGGATGCCACAAGCCGTATATATATATATATATATATATATATATATACATATATATAAAGCCTTTTATTTAGCTCCAAGGATTGCATGGCCTATGTGATCCAATTTAACTATTTAAGGGGCTATGTTTGTGAGGATAAAATGTTATGCCTGCGCAGGTTGGTAATGCTCAGGGCCTGAAACCATAAACTTTGGGATCTGCAAGCAAACAGCCGACATTATTGGAAACGGTTATTTTCTCCTTCATAAACTACAAATGGACTCATAGGTACCCCTAAATATGCGCTGAAAAATTAGCGTCTATATTTAACTGCGTCGGTTTTGTGCGATAAGAGACCAACTATTCCTATGAAAACGGATGCCTCAAACACAAAACTCACTTACCTAAACTTCACGAAAATAATTGTAATAAAAGCTGTGACTTTTGCCAAAGCACAGCTCTCTGGGATTAGACAACTTTTACGTGAACTCGCTATCAGTAATAATAATGAGTTTAGCAGAGCATTTACATCAATCCAATCAACACTGCTTTGAGGAAACCTTTTGCTTGACATGTGGAAAAAAGCTATGATTAGTTCTATTCACAAGGAATGTGGTCCATGTAAAGTGTCAAACTACCGCAAAGTAGTTTTGCTACCGGCACTTCCTAATAGATGATAACTATCATTTCTGATTCGCTAGCGCTCAATTTAAAAATCTAACTACCCTGCACTGGAACAGCATGGTTTTCCACGTAATTGATCGTCCACTGCAAATATAGCTATCCATCGTGCTGGTGGATCAGTGGGGCTTTGAAGCTTGAGATCATGGCCTCCGAAACACCTAGAGTGACTGAGAGATAACAAATAACGACATACGTATCATGAATCTCTGAAAAACTGATGTCAAATTAATTTCGATGAGATCCTTGGAATTGCCCGCTGTTAACCCCGAACACACAGGGCCTCCGTTCATGCGGCATAGTATGCAAGCCTATGAGATTCCTGTTTATTCGGCATTGTGTTATCTCCAAAGTGGCAGTATCTCTCCTCAGCCAAGGCTGCCAGACCTATATTTTGTATTCCACATGTGGAAGCAGATGCGAGTCGAAGGACTGTTGAACTTAATTTTGTTAATGGTTTATCTATATTTTGAATATACACAATGATCATCCTACGGGACCAGTTAAGTTTTTGTTAATGTACCCGTATTTAACCATTGTACCCTTATCCTTACTATTATTTCACATCGAAACTATACCAATGGGAGTTTCTGCAAAAAGTCCCTTGTACGCATGCATAAGATGAGACGTGCTTTGTCGCCGACGTTTATAATTTCTGACGAGCTCCCAAGTTGAACAGACCAACCTTTCAAAGAAAAGGTGCTTCCGGTACAGGTGAAATACGCGTCTATTACTACCATGCTATCTAGCAGCTTTAGTGCATCAGACTTAGCAGTGTATCACGCAAATGCAAGTAACTGTGACAAGGTATCCTAGCAAGTTTATACAAATGAATCCTTACCGGTATGGACTTTGAATGCGCACATTAAAGCTACATCATCACCACGCATTTTGACAAAAAGCAAGGGATTGCCCTTATGTTTCCCTTAACTTAGGTATGTTTAGAAGAGCTCTGCGTAATTTGCGCCGAAAAAGCAGCTAGACACCGATTAATAACTACCTTAGAAGTGGATTCTCAAAAGCTAAACACAGGAACCTATTGTATCCTGCTGCACTCCTCTGCTCTGTAGAAAATTTGCTAAGGTTTTATGCAGTCTGCACAAAAGGCAGCAACCGGGAACGCCAGGAAACACACCTTGAAGTACACCAACATTTAGACTCAGTATCAATCAGCGACAGTTCAATGCAGTACACTCTTAGTCATTAGGCTTTGTCACATATGGAGAAGTAACTGAAAGCGCTGTTTTCAATTCCAGGGTACCGTCTGTGGTGCGCCTTAATTGGACCCTTGCCCAGTTCAGACCCCATGACTTCCAGATGCCAGCAGCCCGTCCCACTATTCCATAGTTGATGGCAAAGAAGCTGCATGATTTAAAGTTGACATTAGAATATCCCGGCTATTCTTCCACTACTATGCCCCTCACAAACAGTGCAGATAGCAGTTAGCTCTACAAGCATGGACTTTCCGCATAACTAATATGTACGATACGGCACTTAGAATTTATATGTAGATTCCACCAACCAGCTGGTTCGAGCGAAGTTAAAGAGCACCTCCTCAGGTTTGTCGCCGAGATTATCTATCGGAAGGACGAGATACTTATCTTTATATTACATGCACTTAGCAGTACTTCGCGAACTTTGGTGTGTACGTGTCTCGGATGCAGAAGAAAGGAGCATAAAGCTGGGGATTATTCCGCAGGATACAGGAAACCGATGTATGCAACTAGTGATCCACTTATCGCTCCTTAACAAGTTGTATCTTGCTTCCCGGCAATATTTAATAACCCGTTACGTTTTGCTCATGTAGATAGGAATGTGGCAAACGACCGTCCTTTGTTAGAGGGCACATAAATGGCGCGTCATTACCTTTCCTTTTGTAACTATAAAGCATGCGGTATAATTATTTAGCGACTGAGCCCCGCATACCATTTCACTTCGTATATGTTCCTGCTAGGAGCTATTCAAATAATATTATTTTGGTTGTAGATGCGATAAACATTAATTTTACAATACTGAATTTCCCTGTCTTCTAGAATTGCGGTGGTGACTCAACTTTACGTGGTAGCAATTAGCTAGCGTTTAGTTTTTGACTGTGAACAACAGCGAGGAATATCTGTCAAGAGGCAGCTCCCCAATGACATATCACCGATTGGCAGTAGACCAGGACGTGGTAGATGTTCGTCTGGCAAGCGTTCTCTATACAAAAAGCCACAAATATCTGTATAACAACACTGTAACGTGGCGTATGTAATTCGCCACTCAATAAAGACATTGCTCCCTAACACTCATTGGCAAGTTGAACGATTTTACATTTCACATTTCTGTGTATAAATCAGCTCTCATGCAACTACACGTATAGGTTTGATTTGTGACACGCCACTATTCTTCAAAGGTTTATACAGTATGGTCCTCATGCTTCACTCAATACGACTCGGACAGTATACACAACCTCATCGGACCAGTTCCTCAACAACATACTCGACTCCAAGGATCTCTGTAACTATTATCCTCACATTTCCTACTCTGCGAAAATCTCGCCAATGTAATTCTGATTATGCCTGCCGAGGCATGCTACCATACGCACGAGGGTAAACGTTATTCAAGTTTTGAGCAATGTGGGCCCACACGACTGGATACATCTGTATTACTCTTGCTCTTGGACATGCTCATTATGTTATTATATAGGACAAGTCATTATTCTAATCATGCCCAAATGGCATGCAACTTTTTATCTGGAATAAATATGTCTTACGATATTAATTAAGTTTTTTATTTACTAGGTCAACATTTGAAATGACATTTTTGTATTTAATTCCTTTTCAATATGAATTAATTTAAAACTCTTTGTCTTTAGTGTCCCCACCGCACTCTTATGACTCCATCCGCCCACAAATAACCAGGACCCCAGAATAAACCAAAATATTGCAAAGCCCCTGGATTGAATAACTTCGAGACATAGACCCTGCAACGTTATCGTGTTGTGGCAAAGATGTGCGTTAATATCCGGAAACTGACATCCAGTTGATAAGAGAAATATGCACAGAGATCAACTGTTTGGGTCCGGATGAAGAGCAACTTGACGTAAAGTCACCGGTATATATTTAACGGCAGCCGCAAGATAAAGCTTACAGAACCGCTACTTATTGCTCCTCTGAGCAGTACAGTGTCCACAATCAATGAGCGTACACCTTTATCTTTTTCATTAATCATGCAACAGCATGTGATTAATACGTAATAATTTATTCACTACGGGTACAGATAATAACCACAGGCTGGAAATACACCACCTTTATTTCCTCTCGTTAATTAAATATCAAATCAAACATTTTCACCGTGTGAAAGTCACTTATCAGAATAAAGTATCAGAAATGCATCTCAGTAAGGGAGACATAATGAATCAAATAATGGGTAATATAAATGCAAAAAAACTGAGAATAATGAAATCTTCTAGCTCAATTTGTTCTACTGACGGTTGAATTGTTCACTGGTTAAGGTGATTTATCGCAGGCGTTACCTCAACAATCGGTGGTATCCTTAGTGCTTTGTTGCGCATTGTGTAGTAGCGCAACGAAGAGTTGCCTCGGTGATAGTGCACTCTCACACGTGAAATTCAACCACCTAGCTAGCCACTAAACACTCTCCGACTACTTGCTAACACGTCAAAACTGATGCGTCCTTCACAGGCCTAATGTGCAATCAGTGGACCCTAAACCTTCGGCTATTGGTGCCTATCTTTAACGATCGAAAACGACCGCCGCTGTGCTTTCGAGAATGCTTGAAGGTGACCCTCAGTATACCGTATGAAACCATGTGTGTTTATATATATGGTCACCATTTGTTTTGTGCAAATTTTGAAACATTTTTGATTGATTGAACGCAAGAAACAAGGACTTATTCTCACAACGTAAGTATCTTGGTTTTTATACTTTGTATCATGATATCTTGATCTAATGGTTCTCTGCTTTCTGCATTGGAGTATGCAAGGATATTGGATTAAAACACTCTCCCTTCAATAAACTCTCGATGTTCGTCCTCACTTTCAGAGTAAAATTACGTGGTCACTGATAAGGTTCGTGCCCGTTTTTGATGGGTCCATTTGCGTTACATTTTTCTGCGCTTTACTGCGCATCTATATGATATTAAGCAGCCTTTTGTAGTTTGCATCAAAACGCTTTCATTTCTTTTCACTGGCGATGTCATAGTCACACTAGCGATAATCCTTATTAAAAACAGCTTCGCTTTTACATTACCCACCTTGTGTTAAAACAATTTAAATGCGAAAAGTACTGCAGGTAATCTCTGCCAAATATAATTCGTTGATCAACATCGTCAGTTACAGAACGGATACATTAGAGTTATATATTGCAGATTGCCTAAAAGGAGCAAAAATTTAAGACTTGTTAGAGACAATATCTGCTGTCTAAAATACAAACATACAACTTCTAATAATGACAGGCAACACCTTTACCTTTTGCACAAATTTTTGTACTGTTTCACCACAAACTCTCCACGGTTGCCTTAAACCTGCGCGCCAAATTAATTTAATATTTTTCCCATATGCGTATAAACTCTGAAAACGCGACCTCTGTGTATCGGAGAATCTGAAGCCGAGAGTATTTTAGGAGTTTAACGCATTTGTGAGTACGCCACCAATTTAACTTGAAATTCTTCAGAATATATTGATGTCGAAATAAGAGCATTTTGAGGTTCGTCATATTTTCTAGTCAAATTGAGACTAATCTCAAACATGCTTATTACCTTCTCCCAAAACTCATTCATTAAACCAACGAAAAAGGCAACGGAGTTTAGCCGACTAGAATGACCCCACAACTTATTCTCTCTTCGATCCCGTCTTCCGTTAAGCGCCATGCCATTGTTATTAAAATTAATTCAGAAGTATTCTATTTAAATATGACTTGTCGATTCATAGTGTGCTTTCCATAGTCCAGATTACTGTTTCGCACAGGATGCGAGAAACTCTAAGGAACAAGAGAAACTTGCGATACTAATACTCAGCTATGTGTCACCGTACTTCAAGTATTAGGTACCAAAATAAGAGATATTAAGAAATATAAATTTCTGCTCAACGTTTCTTTTGCAGATTACGTAAATAATGCTTAGGATGTAAGGTGCACCAAATAATGGAAAGGCCGCATAAGTATACTTCTTTATCCCATGGCATTTTATAAACTTATGTGAATATCTGTACTAGGTACAACGTGCACAGATTATAGCAACTCTAAATGTCTTGTGTATAGATTTACATGTTTTTAATAGCTTTAAAACTTTTTTCTGCGTTCTTAAATTTACACCATAAACCCAGGACTACTTTAGCTATTATTCCGCGTGGGATGAAAAGTATATGTTTAATTGCAAACACTGTTTTCATTTGTGTTGTTTTAGCATATTGGGTAGTTATTGTTAGATTTCTTCATAAAAAGTAAACCAACCAATTACATCACCGCTTTTGTTAGCACCAATATTTCTTACCCTAGTGTTTTTCCAGCACAGCATTATTCCTACTGCGACAGTTGTTAATCTTTCCATAGCAACATCGTTGCCCTTTCCAAGAACGGTGATAAAATGCTCACGGGATACTCGCTGCCCACTTCGGCCAGAATTTAATTCTTAATATCAAACTAATCAGGTTACTTGGCCATGCACTTAATAAATCGGAGGCGGGGTTTGGTGGAAAATGTTGCTCATCCACGCTGAGATTCTGCACTGAAATATAGCAATGCTTACATTTGAGAATATATGCACTCTCGGGTTAAGATATCAAAACAAACTGCCTGTGTGCAGTGAAGCAGCTCGGGTAGTTAGCATAAAATCGAAGGGAGACATATTTCCTTGTATGTGTTCTTGACAGGTTTATCTGAAAACGACAATAGGTATTTATTGCACCGCAGCGTTTCAGTGGTAGGATCTTTGAGAATACAAGCCTCTGGGGCAACTTAGGAGGATAATAACTTTAATGCTTATATTTCCCTCAAAGGCGAGGTATAAACTATCATGGATTTGACTAATTATATGTATATATATATCTCTCCAGGTGTGTCCTATACGCTAATCTCCGAAATAATTTCACCAATTGGTTTAAAATATTGACATCAAGTGGCATTCCGTTAGTAGTAACTTTACATATATTTCATTTATACACCTTAATTTTCGTAGAAAATATTAAGGTCTACTTTTTTCTATATCTGAGCACTTATCTAGATATTGCCAGAAGTTTGAATGGACGGATATTTCTGGATATTTACAGTTGGATTACAATCCGCATTTGGACTATTTCGTGTGACAAAGCATTTCAATTGAGCTGCGTAGAGAACATAGCGTTCAGTTTGTGAGTATTGTTAAACATTCATTTCTTGAGTTATTTTTGTATTCGCGCTTTGTGGTACTATTTTTCAAATTATGCACATTTACCGTAGAATATTTTCCTCTTTTTCCATATTATCAATCCGATTTGGTTCGCTTAATAAATTCTCGATGATCAAGGTTAAGCAGCAGAATAAATGCGACAAACACTAGCAACTCAAACTGAGGAACACAGACAGAGAATGGATCAGATACTTGCGGTGCGACTTGCACCCGGATGCGAGGGTGCAAGATTACGAAAATGTTCACATTCTGCGGTTTCTGATATGTTTGATTCTTAAAAGAACAAACGCTTCGGGTTGCCAGTGGGGGATACTCGTCAACGAGAAACAGCAGATCAATGCCAAGCACGACCACGTGCACAGCGCTCGCACGATTGTAATCACCGTGCACTCCAGTACAAACCAGCTGAGTATTTTGGTTTAGGTCAGCATTCTCCCATTGGCACCATAACTGAGGTGTGTTTTTATTAAAAGGCTACTATATTCAAAGAAAAGGAAGGAACGTGTTATGTTGTAGGATCAACTAAACTCACTCTATGGAAGTATCGCCAGAGCCATTAATAATGTTGTTGGACGATACCGCGGAATCGAAAGATATAATTTTCAGGGAATGCAACTGAAGCTTCCAAATAACGTCTTTCGGCGTCGAAATAGTAACAGCTCCATTCATACCCACTTTCAAAGTAAAATGACAGATTTATCATGAAGCCGGATGCTTGCTTGCTTTTTCGGATGATCAAACGAATTCCTACAACTTTTCTTCATGGGTATTAGAATGAGGAAATGGATGCTCGATACGGAATTTCTACCGGCAAAATATCCAACTGTTTCCCAATTACAAAAGCGTCTTCACTAGAAAATAAGTTAGCGCCATAGTTCAAGACAGCTATTAACATGACGACATCTGCTAAGCACGATATTATTATCCATGCTGACAAAACACCACCAGAGATCAATTCAGACCGATAGTTAATTTCCTTCCTCAGAAAAATTGCAGCTTACAAAAGTTACCGAAATTCACTTATACTGCGATGCTCTGCAATCATCTATCGTTTACGGGCTAACGCTTATAATTATCACTTCAACGTTTAAATGATAAATTCAGTCGGTAGCAAAGAAACACATAAGAAATGAAGTGCATTTAACTATTATGCGCACCGATTAATGATTTTGGAGAATAAAGACAATGACATTTTCATTTGTCGTCACTTGTTTCATAAATGCGTCGTCTGTAGGTGTACAGAATATCTAAACTGCATGTGTATTATTCACCCGCTTGAATCCAGCCAAGCTTCACACTGAAGATTACTTTTATTTGATAGATGCATGTGTGAACGATGGCAAAGCAGCTGATGTTTGGCGACTCATAATTGTGCCACCCTCATATACAGGCGGTCCGCGTCGTATGCATGAGTAGGTCTTAAGATGCAAGTGCCTATGTTTGTCATTACGCGTGTCCCGACGTTTTCACAACATTCACATGAAATCCAACTTGGGACTATATACAACAGCACTTGCGTTTAAGGCAGTCGCCAGTGGATAGGCGTAACATCACAGCACGTTTTCAGACAGAAGCTGAAATGGTTGATGAATTGCAAGTTGAAACACGAACCGTTTGGGCTGGTGCGTTGTTGGATGTACGCAGTGGAATGGGCAAAAGGAAAATTGCCAACTGCACACATAATAATATTGTTCAACAACAAATTTACTTTCAATGAAAAGAACACTGTAGTATGCGCTGAAACACCAAATCTTGACGTCGATAGGGACTTGTATGAATTAGTGACGATAAATATGCTACCTGAACTTTGCGGTACACTGAATCCAAACTTGCCATGCATGCTAGACGCAAAATGCTCAAAGTGTCATCCTTAATTATTTTTATAAACAGGAGCAGGAAACTGTCCCAACCGACTGGAGCCGCTCCGTTATTGTTCCCATCTTCAAAGGCGGCTCGCGCTCGGAATGCGGCAACCATAGAGAAATCAGTCTGATCTCCATCGCCTCCAAATTACTCGCGTCCATAATTCTCCACAGACTGACTGGCGCTCGTGAAAGCCAGATTCGTGAGGAGCAAGCCGGGTTTCGTCGGGGTCGTGGCTGCATCGACCACATCTTCACCTTGCGTCAGTTGTTGGAGCACCGCCACACATATTGGCGGCCCACCGTAGTCGTGTTCCTCGACATCAAAGGTGCCTTCGATTCGGTTGATCGATGTGCCCTTTGGAATTGTCTACTCAGGAAAGGTGTGCCCGAGAAATATGTAAATATTATCCTAGCATTATATGCGCGTAGCACGGGCAGAGTAAGGGCTTACAGCAGGCTGTCGCCACCCTTCAATATCTCTAGCGGTGTGAGACAAGGATGCCCGCTGTCACCTTTCCTATTCAAGTTCGCTATTGACGAAGTCATGGAGATTGCCTTTACAGGACATGACTTGGAAGGTGTGGAGCTACTCCCAGGAGAACGACTTATTGACTTGGAGTATGCAGACGACATTGCCCTCATCTGCGACAGCTCCCAGACGTGTCAAGCCGCGCTGGACAGATTAGCACTGGCTGTCAGTCGCTTCGGGCTTTGCTTTGCACCACCGAAGTGCAAAGCGTTCCTCCAGGATTGGCAGGGTTCGCCCCCTGTGCTGACGCTTGTTGGGGATCAGCTAGAAGTCGTTCAGAAATTCAATTACCTGTGAAGTTGTATCAGCGCCCTTGGGATCGAAGACGAGATCACGAACCGCATAGCGAAAGCTCGAAGTGCTTTTGCTAACCTTCGCCACGTATGGCGACGGCGCGACATTTCTCTCGCCCTGAAGGGTAGAGTGTACAATGCAGCGGTACTTTCGACCTTACTGTACGGTTGCGAAACCTGGCCCCTAAGATCGGCGGACATGAAGAGGCTACTTACGTTCGACCATCGGTGCCTTCGCAGTTTGGCTCACATCTGGTAGGAACACCGCGTGAGTAACGAGCGTGTTCGACGCCTTGTTTACGGCCTAGGACAAGGGAATGAACCGCTCAGCACCGTCATTTCACTCACCAGGCTCCGATGGCTGGACCACGTGTTGCGCATGCCAGCCCACCGACTCCCTCGACGTGCGTTGTTTGCTCACCGGGGATGTGGGTAGAAGAAGAGGAGAGGTGGCCAAGCGATGACTTGGTCCAGAGGAATGAAGGCCCTCACTTCGGAGCTGGCCTCAGTTGGAGCTTCACGGCCCCCTGGTTGGGGTCCAAAAGACGGTGAACACGTTTGGCTGGATACACTTGCTGATATGGCAAGGAGCCGACCTCAGTGGCGTTCGTGCTGTGAGTTTCTTTGTCCCTCCCGATCCCTTTAGCCTCCCCCTCCATCTGAGATCTTATTTCGTTGGGTAAAACGTAATTAACTTTTTGTTTTTGCCTAGTAGCCGGCTAGTAGCTTACCGGAACGATGCGTATCCGTTGCTGGTAGCTCAGCTGGCATTCATCTGTCGTATTTATTTTTCCTTTATGTATTGTATGTAAGTATGTATTTCCTTTATGTATTGCGGTACAATAGCGGATGTGTTTTACCATCTCTAGCTGACATGTATAATGATGATGATGATGATGATGACGTGAATAAGGCAGCGAGACGGCAATTTCTGGTCTGAAACCAGATATAAATGATACGAATACAGGTAGACATATTTATGCAATCGATTATTACGAGGCTATAAGAGACATAAGAAACAATGAATCTGCATAGCGTGATATTTCACTTCTAAATGTCCTTCACTCAGCAGTGAATCTGAAGAAGGGCCAACGCGTTTACTTCATGGTTGCTAATGTTCATAAAATGACCCTGAAACAATCAGCTACAATGTTATTTTCCTGCCTTAAGTTATGTCGAAATGAGGTGCTTGCGAATGATATGTTGTATTTCGATGTGCCCGCGTATTACACTTAGAAGCTGAATAGAAAATCATTTGAACGACGCAAATGTGTGGTTCTGGTCGACGGACATCCTGGTTTCTACAAGGAAACTAGCATATGCAGACTGCACACACCGCATCACAACTACGTTGAATGCATTTTTCTTCGCATGTTCTTAATTAACGTCTCTCGTCTTACGTCATTCCAGCAATTGCGAAGTGTTCACGTTATGTTATAACATGCTGCCTGGCAAAACACGCTCTGAATTTATTGGAAAATGACCGAAAGTGGGATTTATGCATTGTTGACATGTGAAACACATAGCAGCCGAATCGATTTCGCGCATTGATTGAAGGAATATTAAACGACTACTCTCTCACTCCCGCAATCCAAATCTGGACGAAATACATATTGCACAAGTCTGAAGACATTTCCCGTCAAATAAACAATGAATAGGTCGATTGGAACATAGAATTTCTGGAATAATATACACCAAAGCGTTGGAAATGATTAATGTTTCGTTGCTTAAACTCCTGAACAAAGCTCTAACTCATTTGAGAATGCCATTACAGATTCCATCTGCTACTGCTTTGTTTGATGTAGAAAGGAGTCATAAACTTAAGTAAAACACGGAGGATATTCAACCTAGGAGTAATCCGACATTCCTAGGTTAAAACTTGAGCAAACAGGCATGTACAAAGAAATAATACCAAATGTCAATGACGCGTTTGTAGTAATTTTCCCAGATGCGTCTAAAGGAACTGGTAAAATATTGCTCTTGTGTTGCTTTTTGCGGCAATTATATAGCAAAATATCATAAGCTAACTCTTGAGTCCTCAAGAATAGATGGGATATTGTTACACCGTAGAAGAAAGGCTCATTCCACTTCGGAATGGCCATTCAAGATAAAATTCATTGAAACACTCACCTACAATATTTCTAAGGCGTCCATCGTTGAAAAAGTATTTCAGTATTGTAAGCTCTTTGTTTAGACTGAATGTACAATAGCGCAATAATATTGCTGGAGGCACTTGATGGAGCCTTGAAGGGTTTGCGAGGCAAAGGCAGGCCATTTTTTTAACACATTATTATTCTTGCATTAGTTTTCGGACAATTCTTCTCTGCAATTTATCTATTTACACTCACGGAGGAAATAAATGATCGCTTAAAATACTATTCTTTTTATGACGTTACATTAAGACGTTAACATTAACTGTATATAAATGTATCCAGCTTTAACACGAGCACATGGCTAAGGTATTCTCACCTATATTACTGGATATTTGGAATGGAAAGTTGCCATGTTGTCTGACAACATATCTTCAGCAATTTGTTGACGATAAATGAAGAACTTCCTGAGCATTGTAACTTGCTATTCAAACTAATTATCCAAATCAGGACTAGCTGAGTAAATGGGCGATTCTCGCCGTCAATGTTAAGGATGTTGATGCATTAAATATTCTTATTTTGCATAAAACCTAAAGCGAAGCAGTCAAGTTTATGTCCCTGGACTCTGTGTTTGAAGCCGATGAAGTGGTTCCTTATCCACCAGCATTTTGGATTTCCCTCCAGCCGTTAATAAAATGCCATGTCGCGTACTGGACGTGAAAATCAGCACAGTCATACTAGAAGGTACTTTGACCACAATCCACAAATGTGAAGAGCTCCAAATATTACGCAATCCGATGATTCCTTCTGATAAGCCATTCCAATATAACAGACTACAATTCCGTATTCGCTTAGCGTTTGTAATCAAAATCAAAAAAGGTCACAGCCAGTCTTCGGAACTGTGCGGGTTTGGTTTACGAACCTCCTGCTTCCCATATGGACAATTACATGTTGCGTGTTCATTTTCAAAAAAACGGAAAACTGTGCACCTAACAACGTTGTCTGCTAACAAATATTGCAAATGTTAGCTTATCTGTTCCTTTGGTATTATTGTTCCACACTAAGCCCCATCATAGCTTCGAAACTTTAATCCAATAATATATAAATAAATCGTAGGTTCCTTGAGAAGGCGAAGCACAGTCGAATTGATTGTTCTGGTCAGTATGTACAACGGAATCGCATAAACTGTTATTCTTTCTTCGAGTAATATTTTGGACAGTTTCTGACCCACGTTTTGTACTGTATGATTAGTTGCATCTTTCAAATAGATGGACTTTTGAGAATAATATTATACACGCAGATAAAGCGAAATGTTCTAATAAAGTCATACGCCCAACCAGGCATTCGGCTCCTTGGGACCTGTATTTATGCAGGGCAATCTTTCTAAAGATTTCAGCTGGATCTTCATGTATCTTCTGACCTTCCGCTATTGTGGCTTCAAAGCAGGTTTGCCATCACTACTTGTGATCATCTGTAGAAACGCTTTTAGGTATAAATACGCCTATTTATGCTATAGATCTGTAACAGCAATCCGCTTTTTGATTTAAGCATCTTATTACTCTTCATGGGGTCTATGGCGCTGCGTCCCATGGGTTTTTCATTTAGGTTGGAAGTTAAAATTCATCACCTCTAGAGACTGACCCAGTGATGATCAAAAATGGATTTAAAAAGATATAAAATATGGGGTTAGAAATCTGTTTACTGTACTGCCGATAAATATGAACTTGTTAAAAGCAATTACAGCCAAGTAACCCCGACGGATTTTTTGATCAACTTGTACGGTGAGAACACTGTAACAGGTTGCTTATCGGATTATCTATATGTGAAGCGTCTCTAAAAGTAATCTGCAGGGTTATCCGACAGTTGCCTGTGTTCACAACATACTATTTGGTATCGCGGTACATTGAGAATTGCTTCCTGATTCTTGGCTCTTGCTCTCGCTCAAATGGAAGAAATAATGGTTGCTACCAGACGAACAGCAAAATGGAGAGGTAAAGGATAAAAGCGGTTTATATTGACGGCGTGAGTTATTGATTGAGGAAGGTCCGGTGAAGTGTCATACATTGATAACTGAAAACCCTTTCTATTCAAGTTCAGCGTTTTTTTCGATTTTTAATGCATTTAAACTTTAGTGGTGAGAACACAACAAGACAACATGTGCGGCGCAATGATAATTAAAATTCCACGGAGAAACGATTGTGTTACAAACTTTACGCTCATCTGTCAAAATGACCTCCCGGGGTGTTTTAACGTCGAAATGCAAATGAACGACGAAAACATTTTCGAATTGCAAATGATCTGACCACCAAGTTGACCATATAACAACTTCCTCAGTGAATACTGGTACAGTTCGCCCATCATTTATATATTTTGTTAGCATTTATGGTAATTCTGAGTACGTTTTAAGAGCCCATAGTTTCTCATTGACCAATATAAACAGTTGAGGATGAAGTAATGCTTGCTTAACCGTTTTCGGTGAAATTTGGCAAATGTCTGCCTATGTTTTACTGCTGACCCACCTTCTCTTTCTTCGCGTTATGTGTGAATTGTTTGGTAAGTTATGCTTCTGAGTTATTAAGAATGCCTTCCAAATATTGATTTACCATCTGTAGCTATGAACAGTTTGCTATTTGTAAGTGTTTTACCCTTAGTCTTCTTCAGCTTTATTGTCCGGGTGCATCTAGGTTTATAGAAATGAGCAATCCTTATTAAAATACAATGCTAAATGTCAAGCAAACGGAGGCAGCAAAAGGGTAATTGGTGATAGTGGAGAAACCTGCAGTCATACTTAGTTGAATACCACAGAGCAAATAAAGTAGGTTTGCTTAGATATGGACGGTTATTATAACACTATTTCAGTTTACCTTTTGAATAATATTTAACGTAAACACAATAAACCACAAAGCCAGTCTGTCCAAAATTATCCGCTGAAGTTAGTGTTAGAGTGCTCTCACTGACCGCCTTTATGCCCATGGCCATCCCATTTAAACAAATTTGGGACGTTGTTTGGTCGCTCAGCAAACATTGACGACCTTTGTCATATAACATAAATCCTCTTTAGGGTTGCAAAACCGGTCAACCATGACGGAAATTGATATTAAAATTATAAGTAGGCCACAATGTTGGCTTAAAATGAGACCTGAAATCTTAGTGTGTTTGAAAGATTTTCAAATGTGTCTAAATAAGTGGGATGTGAGCATAAAAGCGATGGCTTACTCAGTCATGACTTACAAATTTGCTAAATGTGAGGATTTATATGATCAGAGAAATTTAACTTCAAAACGCATTACATTATTTAATTACCTATCAAGATATATGAAACCATTTGCTTTTTGCGCTTTAATTCCGCATTTGAAAAAACCACGGACAAATCGAACGGTTAACAGTCCACCTTTTCGGATAATGAACATAGATAGTTCGAAGTGACTTAACTCCAGTGGGCATATCTTGCTGTCTGTATTAGGTTCTCATAGCACAAGAAGGAAATAAGCTGCGAAATATCTAGGGAGTGTCGAACGTTGTTGCTTTCCTCTATGCGTTTTGCTGTGGTGTCGTCCTGACAGGTAGTAAATGATGCCCAAACAAGTTGGCTTCCTTTATTTCTCACATGTCCGTCTTATGCCTACGAAACTAATATATATTATTGCAATAAAAATGTGATGTGCTTAACTTGACTATTTATTTTAATCATTTTTTGAAAGTTTATAACTGATAACACGATGCATTACAAAGCAGAACTGTTTGTAGTTAATTCCTGGTAGTGCTTTCTTCAGCTGCATTTTGCACAGGCTATTATTATAGTCTCATATCCAAAGTACAAGGTACCAGACATCTTTAATCTGCTGGTGAATTACCAAACATTGGATGTTTGATGAAGAAAGGAAGTCACACAAATCCACTGAATTAATATTGTATTAACTTAAATTTTACACATTAAACCTGTCTGATTTTGATAAGCCTACGTTGAGGAATTAATATACATAAGTATAAAAAATATGTCACATCTGAGTTCGCCGCAAAGTGCAGAAATGTTTCTGCTTGCGTTCGTATTTTGGCACAAACGCAGTCGGAAGTTAACATGTAAGAATTAGTTGTCTTAACTTGTAGGTTGAAAGGAATGTAAAAGCTTATCATTAAAAGGCATCCGCACTATGTTGCTCTTTACATCATGTGCTTTCTTACATCGTTTGGATGAAGGTGCTACCAAATAATCAACTTAACTTTGGATAACAATAGCCCAATTTTTCTGGGAAGTCACAATTTGGTTTCATATGCTTCAGTGTCAGATGAAGATTGTTGTCATCGTTATTACTAATCAAAAGTGAACGTTCCGATTACTGCTATTGCTTTTTCCATATCTACCAATTTCAAAATTAAGGTTGTAGATGCTGTCTTTCTTTTGCTTTAGATGAGTTAAAACAAATGTTTATGTAACGGATTAAGGCAATATATGTGCACAGGTGAAAATTGGGGTAGAAGCGCAATAGCTTTTTTTGTTCGGCCCGGTGACTTGTTTTCCTCTGTTCCTTAATAATCTTGGTTATCTTATGCGCTTTACCCATGCCACGGGTAATATATCGCTGCCTTGCTAATAAATACCAGGCATACTTATATGTGAGTACAGGGATAGATTTGTGGTCTAGTATACAACTATCTATAAACAAATAAATACTTTAAACATTCCATGCATATTTTATCCTTAAAGTCCTCTCAAAATGTTATAAATTAGTTTACTGCAACATTGTTGTTTCAGTGACCGGAATCAGAAAAAGAGAAGACGAATCAACGAACTATCTTGCTGGCACGTGCAAACCGGTAGGCAACATATTTTAATAGCAATAGAGTTTTGGACTTTGCGCTTTACTTATAAGAATATCACAGCACTGTTTCTCTTAAAAGCTCCAGGAACAAGCAAGTTTAATGTGGATTTATGGTGTAATTGTTCACTGTGAATATGTCGGTTACACTGAGATGGATCAGCACCAGTACGACGGGGTGTATCGCATTACTGTTAATCCCAACTTCCTAAATGATTATCATGAGTCCATGCGTTATACCGAAATAGTGGCGTTAGTCAACGCAGCGTTTAACAGAGAGGAAGGAATCTGTTCCACAGTAACCGGCTCCGGGTGGTTGAACTCAGTCAATAAAGCTGGTAAGTGGTATACAATGCAAAATATGAAATTCTGAAATATTTTCCTGTGTCACATTGTGAACAAAAACATTAAGAGCTAGTTATTATGGGTATTTAAAGAATCACACATGTTCACTTGAGTTCATTTCTTGGATTTATGTTCCTCATTGAAAATCCTCCGGTTTTTGATGCTCTATTTATAAAATCGTTGGAATCAATTGCGCGTTCTTTCATTGTGAAAGACATATAGCCTAAAATAAAGAGTTTCATTATTATTTTGTATATTATTATATAATACATGAGATTATATAAATAGTTTACACCCGTGCATGTTTACGCATGCGTTACAATTATTGTGGGGTTTCGATACACGGAAAACAATTGATCAGCAATCTTGTCTGCTACAAAACTATTCCGCCTGTTGTTGTATATCGAAATGTCATCAATACTGACCAACTATTTCTTCCAATAACAAAACATTAATAACAGTATTATTGCTTGCAAGTATTGTTCATTTTATTTGTAACAAACTTACCAGTTTTTAGGTGTTATTAACTGCTTGTTATTTTGCATCCTTTAGATACAACTTTCACATTTATGGCACATTACCCAAGCGGAACAGCCTATGCCAATTGTGCTAACGTAAGCTTTGATTGCTAAGTTAAGATTGGATCATGTTAAAAGGCATGCGTAATTAAAAGTCTGTGTAAGCGAACATTTGTTTTCGGCAATTCTTCATCAGACTTTTACAGTTATATTAAATGCAAAATTTTGTGTACAAACCCAGCTGGTCGTCGGTCAGCCAAAATGCTCTTAGTGCGCTTTGACAAACCGTCGGTTAGGTTCCAGTTGTAGTTGTACGCGCACACAGGTCAACTGCAGTCCGTCCTGGCCAAGGTAGGCACAACACGTGAGCGAATCTTTTTAGCGTGCACAGTGCTGGTTCGTACAGCCGAATGTCGATGGTTTCTGCGACGTCTAATATCGGCTTACGGAAATACTTTGATCAGTTTTCTGGGGCCTGATAGCTTCTTTTAAACAAATACTTCATCGCATGTCCAGATTGTTTCGTAGAATAAAATTATTATATTTAATACCGCGCATATAACGTATACATACTCCGAGCCTACCTAACCGAAATGAACCAAAAATAACCCCCAAACTGAATGCTATATTATTTGTTAGAGAGAAAATAAGATCGCCCATGTGCATTAACTGCGTGACGTTATAACTTTTGCAGGTGTTAATATGACACCATTGACCAAAATACTGTTCACATTTTTGTGTCTGCGATGCATAAGCGTGAAAATCTCTTTTTATTCGTAAAAGAACCAGACAATTGTTTATGTTTATTAGGAGATTTCAGTGGTGCGCATTCCCTTAGTCCCCTGCAAAGGACGCAACTCGTTACCGCTATCAGCATGTAGCAATTAGCCAAAAGTGCGTGCTACTAAACGACGGGTGACTTCGGCCAGATTGTGACACTATACGAGACGACCTGGATAACGAGCGACCGATCCTCCTATGTCACGTAGGTTACCAACGTTGCAGAGGACAGTAGACACCAAAATTAGGTGTCGGGAATTTAACTGCGGTTAGCGACCTACGGTGGAATTTTCCTCGCAGTTTCGATAAGAATATTTGTTTGATTTCTATGTGTTGGAATTATTTCGTGGAACATACGACAGCAGTCAGTTTCATTTTTGGTTCTGGATTTCTCACTCAGAATACTTGCATTAGTTTGTTTGACATCGATGATCTTGCTAGCATTTTGTGCTTCAAGTGTAGCCGCCATCATCGTCTCACATTCTTCCCAATGCTGACACACTCACCTTGCCATCCTTGTTTTAAGCTGGTTGGACTTATGGAAAAGTCATTCACATGTCTTCTGTGTCCTGTTGAATTACATACGTAATGCATTGGACCGCCCATTGGGCATTTGCTGCGTTTTGTTAAACGCAACTTGCTTTCTTTCAAAGGTTGTGTAAGATGTGCAAAAACCTGGTAACTCCGGAAAAGATGGAGTGTAATCGCAAACAGCCTTGCAGTGTAAATCATTCCTTTGAGATCAGTTCCGTGTGTTTGCTCCGGAAAGCTAGCCAGAAGAGCTTGCATGATTCAGATAAGGTTTTTGGTTAATCCCGTTCAAAATCAACGACACCCAACCCAGCAGTTTCCAGCAACCAAGCTGCGTCTGACGAAGCCATTTCATCTTTGCTGCAATCAACAGACACAGAAGTTCCAATGTTTGAAGGCCTAGCTAGTGAAGGCACTTAGCAAGTACAAAGAAACAAAAAGAAGCAAACGGAACAGAGTTCGGCTACGGCAAAGCAACGACAGGGTAGACCAGGTGAAGCGTGAAAAAATCCACGTCCAGCAAGTCCAACTATTTCCGACCAGAGGAATTTTAACCTCGTAATATTCCACGAGCCGGAGTCCAGTGATCTAAATCCCTAGATACACCACGACCATGCTGCCGAGACTTCACAGATCCTAACAGACAGACACAGTGAATTGGGGGAGGACGGGTTGCAAGTTATTGCCCGCCTTGGAACCAATTTTGTCCAATAAAGTAGAACAATGCGAATCTCCTATAAGAACGAAATCAGTCCGTGGCTTACTTGTCTAAATTAAATTGTTTGAAGTATCTAAAGCTTAATACTGGTTTATATTTATATGCGCTTGATCTAGGAAGAATAAAATTTTCCATCATTAAAATGAAGAGACGAACTAGTGCTAGCCAAACTAATCTCCGTATCTTAGATTTTCCTGTCGTTTTTAAGATTCCATGAATAAAATGAACGGGTTGATCGCACTTCAAGTGCGCACGGTGATTATTGCTGCAGCCTACTTGTAGCCTCTACTAACATGTTTGTCATATGAACAAGCGCAAGGAACTCTGTAATTCTCTTGCAGTTTATTGGCCAAACTTAGTGGGACTTGCAGAGATGTGGCTGAAATATGTAATGGTAACCGAGGAAATTAATCTCAGTGGGTACCCAAGCTTCCGCAGCTATATACTCTCGACAGTCCGAGGCAACGTCTCGCTCTACATCCGGTCCTCATAGTTTGGGAGTTGCGAGTGTCTACAGAAGCGATGATGATCTGTGTGGGCAGCTGCTGTGTTCGAACCAACTCAGTTGCGGGCAGCTGCTCGTGGGTGTATTTTATCGCAGTCCCCAGAGCGGTTGGTTTGATTAGCTGTCACATTTCCGAAAACATCTGAGGCATCTTTATTTTCTATTTATAGGTGGTTTCAATTGTCATCGAATATGCCCACCTGAATTTGAAATTGCTCCAGGCTATGGAGATGTCAATACAAATTTGTGGACTTAGTATTTAAAAGTGGATCAGCTTAACACATACACCAGCGGAATCGAATAACGTCGCGCTCAACTCTGTCGTGCCTGTACTTGGTGTTAACAAAATGTAAGCATGTTCAGCACATATATACCTTAATAGCAAGCGCTCACACAGTACTCATAGCCAATGTGAATAGCCTTCACCGTAATCCCGTCCGCTGGAGCCAGCTTACAACTACTGGAAAACTAACTTGGACGGTCTAACTGGAGGCGCGAGGCAAGTTGATTGGTCTCTGCTGCAAGACTGTTGGACTGGCATTGGAGCGAAATGTACTTTACTGGGTACCTAGTTTGCTACATTAAGGTGCCAGAAAGCTGGACCAGTCAAGGCGCAATGGTTTGATAAGGAGTATGGCAAATTGGCTCGCTGGCGGCGCAAATTATGGGACACATTACTACTCTCCGGATCTTCCTATAATTAAGAGGCGTATAACAAACAGCAATATATCGGTAATAGTGCAAACACAATCAAGCTCCGACATTTCGAACAACAGCTGGCAGCCGCCGTAAAGACACTTCCGAAAGGAATACTTGCTTACGTGAACAGGCGCCTTAAGCTGGTAGGTGATCTGCCAATATTAGACGGCTTGGACAAACAACCCTAACCTCTTATCCTTAGCGTGCGTCCGGTTTATCGACGTGCTTCTCCTCCCTGTTTGCAACCGACCAAGTGTCTGTACGGAGATGGAGGTTTATTGCGCTTACTAAACACAACAGTTTAGTCTGCGCTGTTAATGAGGTGCATCCAATAATTATCAACCTAGACGGCATAAAACCTGCTGGCACAGATGGAGTCCAACCATTGCTTCTCAAGTCCTTATCAGCAATCAGCTCCCCCGCTGTGATTGATTTGTTCAACAAGTCATTATTCTAAGGTGTGTTGCTATGCAACTGACTTTGCTTAGTGGTTAAGCTGATTCCGAGAGGCGGTGACCCAGCAGAGGGAACAAGTAGGGGCCAAGGTAGTGACACCTAATTTGACCAAGCTTGCTGAGAAACTCGTGAAGAAGTGTTTAATAAATCTGTTCTACTTAGTAGGTCTACTATCGCCCGCACAGCACATTTTATGCTAGGCCGCTTATGCATTATCTACCTGCTGGTGATGGAACATAAAGGGTTGCAGCTAATAACTCACGGGTTTTGTGGACCTATTGTACATGGAATTCAGTAAAGCGTTCGACAAAGTAATATATGAGGCCCCACTCCACTAACTGAGAACACAGTGTGTTGATGATTTACTGCACCAATGTAATCAGGACTTTCTCATTTGGCGAAAGTGGTTAGTTTTCACCGTTCGACTACCTGATTACAATCCTTCTAACAGTCGAGTACCCTAAGGCACGATAATGGGGACAATTCTGTTCCTAATCCACATCAAGGATCTACCTCAACTTCTTTGGACGTCGTGTACATTGTATGCGGCGGACCTGAGGGTGTGAAGAGATATTAGCACCTCAGACGACTTTAATATATCTCAGCACACCCTTAACCGCTTTTCTTTTTCAACTGCGGAAGTCCGCCTCCCGGTCAACCCAAACATATTAGTATTTTTGAGCATGGAAACATGCGGTAATGGCAAGTGCACTTCATCCAAGCCCAAAGTATATATCCCACATCTACCGTAAAAGGCCATGGGGAGCTTTGCGCTTCGATTTGAAGTCTGTTGGAAAAGCGAACAGACTCTAAGGTAACGGACTGCACAAGCTTCGGATGCTCAAACGCAGCTGCTCTGCTTGGTCTGAAAACGTCACCACTCTCCTCTTCATCATAAAATGCATACTGGAGTACGATATACCTGCCCAATACGCAAGCGTTCGAGGCTAGGCACGAAGGAACCAACTAGTCCAATACATCGCTACCGGGTTTACGAATTATTTTATAACGACCGGTGCGAGATGCTCCAACTCCACTCCTTGTCTTATCGTTGGGTGCGAGTAGATCTCCTCATGACCTACCGTATAATATGTCTCGGTAACTTCCCGACGTTAAGGTCGCTGTTTTATCTGCGAACGCCATGTAACCAACGTCCACACTGGAACAAGCTGTGGTGCCGAAGGTAACAACAATTCCCCATCCCCTGTGATTTGTAGGGAGGGTGGTAGACATGTAAAAAAGGGCCAGAACAAGGCGCGGAGGCAACAGCTGTAAAACGGTTCATAACCTTATTAAACATACACTTCAGTCCTATTTGATTAAAAAGATTGCAAATGTAATAATAAAAGCTTGCAAAGTGAAGCTGCAGGTTAGCTATTCTGAAATGCTACATAAGAACTAGTCCAATCAATCGGTTTTCAAGGAGTGCGGACACGTTTTGTATAAGTTAATTGTATTGCGATGGGTTTGTGCAGATTTATATTCCTATTTGCTCCCGCATACAATATCAATTAATTAGTATTCACTGTGTCTTTTTCAATGACCGATGAACAGCGAAAGCAATTAAGCTAAGTGGACAATGGGTACAATATGGATATATCTCGCTACAGCTTTTTTGTTCTGACATTGTAGCAAGGTAACAGTTGCTAAGCAGCTTACTCATCTGTGTAAGCAATAAATATAACCGCAGTTACATTCTTTATTATCCAATATCTTTATTGCAAATTATATGACAATATATCCCGCTCCATTTTATGCAACGAACATCGGTTCCAACACTCGTCACTTGCTCAAATTCTCTTTCATTGCCCGAGACGATCATGCTTACTATAACCGAACGTGGGAGAATTTGAACGTTGCAACTAAGCGATTCCGTAATCAAACGTTGCCCGTCCTTTTCCTCAGTTTCAGTTTCATGTGTGTGAGAGCAACTAAGCAAACTTCGAACAAAAGTAACAGTATTGGCGTTATTTTACTCCTATATCCGACTGTTTTAAAATCTTTCTTTGAAACTCAGTTGTTTCCAAACCACGCATATAGTTTTCCGATTCGCCCAGTCATGAAATAGTTGTCACGAAAAATTGACAATCATGTTCAGTATCTGCCCAAATCCTCATTAGGTACGTGAACAATTTCAAAGTGTTCTTGGCATGTTAAAGTTTAGTTAGCTTCTGTAGAGTATACAATAGGCGGTATTTTAAGTTTACATCATATGCTTCTTTCCAATTGACTACTTATTCACACATCAACGTCATTCAATTAGTTTAATGCACTTTTTTCAGATTTTATCAATAGCCCATCATTCGCTTCAAGGTCAAGCGCTTAGAAATTGTCATCTACATGTTTCTGGAAAGCAGGTGCTGGATAACACCCATCGCTCATTCGTACTCACTGTGAAGGCTGATCATACACTACGGTTACTGTCTTTGGGCATATTTAAAGAACTCTCGTCAATCACGCACGTCATAAATTATGGAAGAAACCTGTGCACTGCGGTAAACTCCGTCTCTTCGGAGGCTAAATTGCACGCCTTAAGTAAATTCACCAATCATCTTTATTAATATTTTGTAGAATAATGTGACCAACTTTTAAATTTAAGTGCTGCAACAAGTAATTTTGTAGAAGTCCGGCACCAGCTTAGTAGATTGCAGTATGTATGTTATCATGCAGCAATTAAGCATATGACCTGCTGGATAGCAGTGGAATAAAGAACTAATGGTTTTATTGAACATAATAGCATGATCTCATTATATCATTTAGTTTGGTCAAGGGATAATAGCAAGGTCAAACTGTTTTACTTTGTTCCAATAAGCGCCATATTCCATTTCTGAAAACCATAATTTTGCTTGTACTTTGAATATCTCTATCCCTTGTTCACCGTCTTGTGTCTACCGCATTTTAATATCCGCTTGAGATTAATGACAAAACTTAATGTTTCCTTCACTACTTTAGCCAAAAGCAAAAAGGCTGTTATGCTGTAATTGAACGGTAGGACTACAGTCGTAGCACATGCAAGCATAAGCAACAATTTGAGCATATATTCACTGATATGCATGGGCGACCCATCGAGAACGACCAAGTAAAATATGTTTAGGTACTATCATAGCCATTCTGTTTATGGGTAGAAGGTAGATTGTACATGGGACATTAGTATTACGAGAAGAAACAATATAACTTTACACCTTGTTAGAAATTAGCTTAGCTTGCAGCAGCCAGGAACCAAGTATACTGGTTAAATGAGGATAATATTGCCTGTAATGCAACCTTTTATTCACTAGGAAATATCAACTGCAAAACCCAACATTTAATTCGGCTTCGAAATCCCTTTATCTCTAAGGAAAAAGTCATTGATTAAAATATTTGGCAATATTATATAGGAGGAACATGCCTTTGCTTTTTAACGGTCTGATATCTCGATACGGATAGTTAAGTTCATGTACCTTACCAAAAATCATTATTAATTTATGTTAAGTAGTTGCATATTTTTTGCCAATTTCCAATTTTCATTTACTAATCCACTATTAACTTGTAAAACTTTAGTCATTATGTTTTCACACCAACAGTTTTGAGAATTAAAGTTGTTCAACATATCACCAGTGAGAACTTTTGTGACTGGGTAAGTAGGGACCGTTATCACAAGCGCCTCCATTTTCGTTTTGATACCACACTTATATGCATATTTCATGCCTAGTGTGAATCCAAAAATATAGTAGAACTAATTGCCATACATAAGTTAACTATACTCAGTCATCTTCCAAAGTCTGCTATAGGCTGTTCCACGATATTTCTTACTCCAGTTAAACTTTATCTTTGCGAATCATTTCCTATTGCGCTTCACCTACTAACTTTAGTGCCAGTATGTTTTATATGTATGATCTGGTTTTAACTAAAATAACCTCATAAGTATTTAGCCTAATGCTACATATATAGCATACACTCGTCACTGTGCAAAGTTAGTGTCTGATGATAAAATTAGAGTAGTTTTCCTAACTCAAGTACCGCCTCACTTTGATTCATTTTTCTTAGTCAGAATTTTTAAAGCGCCGGCGATTCTCATGTTTGTAATATTATCAGGATTATGTACTCAATTGTATTCTAGTATACATGTCTTTATCTTAAGCTAAACATATGGTAATTTACGAGAGAGCTGGTTGTACGTATTTCAAGTCCATATATTTTCTGCCAAGGTTTTTAAATTTGGTTTTTAAGTATTTTAAATACTAAATCTTTGCAACTTGTAATAGTACGCCTAGTTTGGAACTGGGTATAATTTCAAGAAAATCTACATATTGTTGAGCGGTACTAAGTTGAGTGAAAGTGATTTTAATGCTGATAACGAAAAGCTGTCTAATCTAACCCTTTGTATAATTGGCAGTTTGTTTGGTACCACGCAAAGGCGTACGACAGAGGGCCATTCCACAACTGTTCTTTTATAAGCAAGATAAAACAACAACGTTCAGTTTTATTCAAGATCTATTTAAACGGATGGCTAGATAATCTGTCACTACAATTCATGAGCAATTTGGAGATTGCAATGCATACGGAATCATTGTTCAATGCGGATGTTGTTGGATGCATGAGCTACAACCAGACCTCTACGATGGCAACCTTACAAAAAAGCAAGTCATATATTTATTATTTGATTGGCAGTAACATTAACTTAAACCTAGTAGTTATGCTAATTAATAAGTATATAAATCTGTCTCATTTGCTCCATCTAATTTTGCGTATCGTGCCATACCCAAACCTTAACTAATTTCAGCAACTTTATTGCAATAATACAGTTTCTTATGTTAGAAAATTTTACCGACGGGCAAGATAGTTTCCAGTTCTTGTTATCTGCATTATGCGTTAACTACAACATTTAAAAGAAAGCAGTGCGAACATAGTTCACTTATTGCGATTTTAGAAGCAATCTTGGGTATTTGTACTCTGCTGTAATGTTGTGTTAACAGTTACTTTGTTCCGTACTAGCTGCATAACGTAGGTCTAGGTTATGGTGTTTGGGAAACCATAAAAAAATCCGTTTAACATAAAATGTTTTCTACTTAAGTTGATACTATAATACTCCCAACACACAGTGTAGTTTGAAAAACAGTAAGCCTTAATTTTAAAATAAAATAGGCTAATAGATGGAAACTGAGATGTGAAAAGTAAATAGATTATGTCCTCTGACACAATCAATAAATCAAGGTGGAATATTAATAATTTGCCCTCCCTGCCTTTGTGTCCTAGCAAACAAACCATACTGTGAGTTTTATTTCTATAAACATAAAAAGCCTTCACTTGTGGATGTGTTAATTTTCAAGTTGTAGGCCGAATGTTTAAGTTATTATCCGATATGTTACCCGAATGTTAACATACAGCTGATGTCTGCTGCTTTAAGTAATGAAACAGTAGGGATTGTTGCAATTTACTTTTCTAGGATCTGCCACCCTTAGCTATTTATAATTTGTATGTTTTCTCTATTTATCTCACTGGCTCTGCGGTTTGGTCGAAATATATATATACATATATATATATATATATATATATATATAATTGGCTCTTATCCGACACACATGACAATTAAAATAACACTTGTTGTCAATGATTGCGCAGCTCAGTTCGCCTGATCTACATGTGGTGAATCGGTAAACAAGCCCAAATTTCTTTACCGAGCAAAGGACTATTATTAAGCCGCAAATCCACATGGACCCGTGGAATACAATCGCATATTTTCAACACTGACAATCATAGCATAAATTAGTTGCCTAATCAGTTGAAAATTTTAAACTAATTTAATGATACATGAAAAGCTTACAATATAAATTTTGGAAAATATTTTATCTTTGCGATTCTAATCTTGGTATATTCGTTATTTTATAGTTAAATAAGATATTTAAGGCTATATGTGTAGCCAAAACACGATCTCATTTCATTGTAGATATGTTAAACACGTGTTTCCAACTGCTTCAGTAAAATACGTGATCAATTAGTTCCAAAGCGGAAGAATTCCTTTCTTTATGGTGAAACTTTACTTGACCCTATACTTTTTCGAATTTATTTGAAACCGCGACTACCAGCTTAGAAAGAAGACTTTTGCGTGCAAACGAACATTAGGTGGTTTGTTTTGCCCTGGGCGCAACACCGTACACGTAGCTGTAATTCGTGTAAACCTTAAAGAATAGGGCTGACTTAGGTGTACGCTGACTACAGTTGTTTGGGCGTTAACTCACAATTTTCAGTTTGCGTAGCACTAATGTTACATTAGGGTAGCAAGCAATATGTACCTTCTAGATTGGTGACTAACCGGATTTCATTCCGCACTAAACTAACCAATACTTGTGCCAAATGTTTCCAGCAAACGCACAGCAGTTTTTGAGCAGAAAGAAATTAATGATTCTTGGATCTATACAACTAGGTGGCTGCTTTGAGCCTGTGAAAACGTGTGAATAACAAGTTCGGGGAAGTAAACTGCCGAAACTCAAATTGCGACAAGTTTTGTACAGTGACAGGACAAATTAAATGAATAGACCATGCAACACCCGTGTAGCCTTCGGCGCATTACTGACCAGGACTAAAATATGTACTATGAAGCAGCCCAGTTTCAAAGCGCTGATGAATGCGAATTCAAGTAACTTTTCAACTCCACACGATGGACCAATCTGAGTTAGGTTAATGTTTTAATAAATAACTCAGGTATGGTCCGCGTGACCACATGTGCTGCAAAACCATGCGCGAGATGTTGACGGACAAGGCTTCATGCGCTTCTTAGGATTAAGTAACCTGTGTTTTAGATCACGTATGATGCCATACATCCGGTGCGCTCAAATGCCACTTTTATGTACTAAGTAAAGAATCCATCAGGTGCTTCGGTATTCTATACACTTCCATAAGGCGGCCGTGTCCGAGCCACATTAGTTGTAGCCGTTTCAGCATTTCGTGTATTACTTAAGTGCTGCTCATTATGGAATAATATAATAATGGGACATTAGTTAATATGTCGTAAGGTAGTATATGCTTAACTTATCTCGTAGTTTGTTAGTGGCAGACGTTTAAATCAGAAAGCTACATAAGTGGAGCAGGTAATTTACTAATCGATGAAGCGCAAGAGCAAAACTTTTAAAGGGATAGCTGCAAGTGCGTAATAGCACAAGGCTAACCTAATTAACTAACTGGTAAAGCAGACACGCATTCCCAAAAAGAAACAGATGCTAACTTAAATACACAGAAATATGTGTGACATTGTGAGTCAAAAATCCAGCATCTCGTTATCAGTAGTATATTCTGAACAACCGCTTAAGTGTAAAGCGATTTATTCGATATCAAATAGTTACTGAAACAGGCAAAGATGGGAGCAAAAACGACTGGATTTGAAAGTGCGTCCAGTGTTGTCAGAGAGAAAAAGTGAAATACCTTCGCCAACTATATAGGCAATTGCATCATTAACCTTTGTCAGGCTATCGACTCTAGGGTTATTTTCGTGCTCTGTTTCAAAACGCGCCGCCGCGCGTGTCTGGAGTAGGGCAGTAAGTGTTAAACTAATATGAAGTATCCGCAAAGCCGTCGGTGGCGTCCAGTTAACACTCCGAGTGTATTCGGTCGTTGCTGGTAATCTCTTGACAAACTCCGAGCTCAAACTTTTTGGGGCTGCATCTTCACGCTTTTGCTAACTTTCCCAAGGTTGCATGGCGTATTCGTCTTCGGGAACCACGTATTATCAAGCGTGGGAGAAAAGCTGATTGAATCCATAATTGCGAAAATCTTCCGCAATATACCAATAAGCTGGTGATCTCTGATGGAGCGGAAAGTGACTCTCTGAAATAATTGAGATCTTCTGTATCAGCACATCGCTGTCAGGTTCCTGAGAACTACTTTGTATATCATGATGCAATTTGGTAAATGTAGGCATGTCGATGGTCGATGTGGAAAATGCGACACAGCAACATTGACTGGCCGTGCGTTTCTCACCAATCTATGCCATGCAATCAACGAGGTAGCGCAGGAAAATCTTGTTGTATTCTATATCTTGATGGCCCGCCCAACCTAAAGGTAGTCCGCGGAACTTAAGATATTTGATGTGATAACACACGCCTGATTGTTAAAAAACTAATACCAGAAAAGGCAAAAGAAAAGAAACCTACAGTATGGCGTACACTTATCAAATAATGTTGGACGGAGATATTCGGACGCTAAACTCCAGATGTTTGTTGCGGAGAGAGTAAACAAAGGATGGTAATATCTGATCTCCGTTTCCATATTATTAAACTTTGAGAAGAAGGATTTGATTCTCTAAGCGATGGAAGACTTTCAAAAATCTCGTTTATATCATGGGCTCCAGCCCATATATTCAATGTTTTCGTCCGTTTGTCACTTCTTATCAGCAGAGTTGTGATATATGATCGATGTTTACGAAACCTGTGCTGCTGCACCGCAATGATGCCGTAGCTTTCCAGTTGGCCTATCAGTGCGCCCGCAAGGATTGATGCCTTTCTTCTGCGAGCACCCTTGGAAGCGCCACTTACGGTTAATTAACAGTTTTAACTCAACTTCTTACCTTGTGTATGGGGTTTAGCATGCGCCGTTTCTACTTTGCAACTACTATGCTTTTGTCATGAACGGGCAATGGTACTGATTTCTCAAGTGTTGCCTCTACCTGCTCTTCTTCTAATGACAAAATATCTTCACCACAGATTGTGCTATAAATATATATATATATATATATATATATATATCACAACGTAACTGAAGCTGAAAAAGCCGGCAAGGAGTTAAGCTAAGTGCATGGATGATAACTGCAATGTTTTAGGGTGTATGTTATCGGCTAAATGTGAGCTGCTTGTGCGCAAGCAGAGTAGTTTGCTCAGCAAAGTTTCCATTGTGAAAGTGATGCTGGAAAACGTGGATTTACATAAACATAGGCAACTATAGCATCCGAGGTTTGTGGCCATTGGAAAGTAGGTCAGTTCATCCATCATAAGACCTTGGCAACAATTGCACTGTGTTTGTATCCCCACAACTCGTTGTTAGTGGTGGGATTTTAAACTAAATCCTGCGAAGGTTATTGTCATGTTTGTAAAGAAGCATCGAGTTTTTAACGGAATCCTTTAGCTAGCTACCCTTGTTGAATTTCCCGGTGTTATCTAACTACAGGGCCATCTTCTATTACATGTTCATCCAAGGACTAGAAGCTGTATGTTCAAGTCCAATGCACATAGAAAGCGTTAATTCATCACCCTCCACTCACAGTCATTAGGCTTTGAATTGTCTGGAAAAGCAACAGACCCCGCCGCTTCGACCTTCAGGGTCCAGTCACATTTGCGCATTTCACGGACACCTGTCCGTTTCTGAACACGTGACTTCCGGATTACAGCAATAGTTTGACTAAACCATGGGCGACTGGTGCGGACTTTCAAGAGAGACTTTTGGTTATTATATAGCCCGGCTCGTATTCCGTTGTTATGCCATTTACGAACTGCACAGAAACAGCATTTGGCCCCGTAAGCTAGGAATATACTATAGCAAATGTGCACGACAAGCACTTAAAATTTGGACTGACAGATTTTAGCTTACTATTTAATAGCGCGGGTTGGTATAATTCATAGGTAATTCAGCACAGTCCACAAGTTGCTGGCTTTCGGAAGTCACGGATTCGGAAATGGGCAAGCGGAGGAGGAAAGCGTACCACTGCCGAGACCCGGAAGGTAAAAACAGCGCTATCGGGTGTTTTTCCAGACTGGCTAAAGCTTACTGAATGAGAATAAACTATGCAGAAATATTATTGAATTTTACAAAAATCCTCACTACTCATTGGTATTGTTTATGTATTACTCGCTTTGTGTTTCCGTAAGTAGACTGTTTTACTTGCGCACCTTTCGCTCAAATTGGATGAGGGTTAAATTGCTTTTCACTGAGTACGGATATATCAATGCATTTGCATCAAATATTTTTACAGAATTGTAAGATTCCTTGAGAAGGGATTGGATTTGACATTCAATTTATAATTGTACGCATATTCTGAAAGCAAATGGAGCGTTATACGCAGATGCACATGCTTATGGCCGGCAGTAACATAATTTTGGTGTTAAAGCTGCTTGGGCATCATAGTGGATGCAAAATGGAATAGATTAAGTTAAAAACGAGCGAAAGATATATAGGGCGTCAGCAGCAGCAACTTTTCACCTATTGGCTCAAATGTTTCGCAAATATGTCACGAACGTTTTTGCAACTGAATAGCCATAAAAAATCATAAGCCTTTGCTCTGTTCCTCTTTCTTGTTGTGTATGGTCCACTGCCAAGTCGTTCAGACCTAGAAAATTGTAACTCACGAGCCTTAAGCCAAAAACTTTTATAACGTGTCTCGAGTAAGGCAACCGAAACTGCGCCATAAGTGACTGCACGCACGCCAGAGTGTTCCGCTTGTTCGATAGAAGTGGGCTATTACCCTACTAACACCCATCATTGCCAACGAGGATGTGTTCTGTAAATGAATCAAAGGCAGTGAAGCGGCCACATTTGACTACCGCTCAGTCAGGACTTTGCCACCGCAAACTTAGGCCAAGCATGTACACACCTGTTATATGTATGGTTAATGGTATCCGGTTCCTGATTTACCTCTCAATGCCGCCTCCATTAGGACAGCCAGAGCACGCTGGCCTCTTCACAGGGAACATGGCTGTCTTGCGTTACACTATATAATGATTCATCCAATAACCCCATATCTGGAAGGCATATGGATCGCTGCCGTGCTTAATCGATTAAGCCGGTTCACTCACTTTCAAAATAAACAGCAGCAGCATTCCTTTTGACCTACGGCGGAATCATGCGTTCCAGACGTTCACAAGTGGTTGACTGGGCGTTAGTCCTCATCACAGTAGTTGAGACATCCATTCAAGCTTAACACGACTACATGGACCGTGCAACGAGTTTTCACAATAATAACTAAATTCTGCTTCGAAACAGTAATCGAGCTGCAGTAGGATAGAGCAGTAGTACCTTGCAAAAATCCACATCATGCGCGGCCACTTCAGAAAAAGCAAGCAACCAACTTGAAAAGTGGACGAGAATAAACACACAAAATTGACATGGAATATGCTATGGAATAAAAGAATTGACCCTTTACATATCTAGGTATATTAATACCTTCCCTAAACTTAAGTAATAATACTAAATTCTTGACTGCAAACGGTTGTTCTACATTTCGTCTCCAGATTTCACCGGAACCATGTACAATAAAAATATACTTGAATTATGCGCTTGAGCGCAATTGTATGTGAGAAATACCAGGTTGAAACTACATTTTATGCCAGATGGTTACTTGTTTCTAAAATCATAAATAGCCAGTAAATGAAAAGCTGAGTCCACACCATTCAGCTGCAAACTGCAACAAGACTAATTTGGATCCTGATCAGGAAGTCAGAGATTCAGCTCATGTAAAGGTCGCTAAACGTAGTTAAAGGTTTGGAATAGAGTATGGGATAGTGTATTCATCTGAATGCATTTGAAGACCATCGGTTCACCTATAGCAGCGTCCATTCCAGCGTCTGTTTGTTCAGTGCAACCACTAAATGCATACTGTTATTTCGCATTACACGAGCGACGCTGCTTGATACCATGAAACTTGAGGGTATTTTTGTCACATCATTCCTACCGCACTAACAGGAAGTCGGCATTAACGAATTCTGTAAAACGGGTCAGCAGCGGGAAAAGAGCTAAAGGTTAATGTTTAGCAAGTGCAACTAACACTAATTATTGATGTCTTGGTGGGAGTACTCTAACATCCTACCTAATATAATAAGAAATATGCAGTATATCTTCTTTGTTGAAATACCTAAGCCAAAGCATTTCACAGTACTTTTATTAAATAACTGACCAAATCAGGATAATGGAAGGTCCACCTCTATAGAGATTATAATGATCAAACTGCACCAATTATCGCTAAATGTATTGAACGTCATAACTTTACCGGTAACATTGAAAATATGTTATCTTGCTGTATGCAGTTTGAAAGTATATGTGCCAGTCATGCTGTGCTTAATGCTATATCCAACGTGATTCTTTACGGCAACTAGGCTTCATCGATATACATTTAAACTAGATCTTCATAATTTGGATAAAACTGATACAATGATTTTTGGTTGCTCAGTTCTGTTATTCTGTTGCATATTCCATTTCGACATTTCGGCTACATATTTCCTTAAATTTAGGTTGATCACTTAAGGTTCTCGAAGTTGTTGCGATTGATGTAAATGTTGGCAATCTGCCTACGTCTCTACAGCCCACTCAGGTCGATTATTGGCACTGGGAGACAGATATATTTTGCTAGGTTGTACGCCGCACACGGTCCTCGCGATCGTGCCAGGATCACATATTAATTCCACTTAGTGTGTAACAGTCTACGTTCATGCCGCCGCCCTGTATAAGTCTTGAAAGCTTGAATCACTACATAAATAGATAGGAATTTTGTTACTGTGGATATTGGAGGAGTGGAAGCGGACTCCGCTGTAGAGGTGTGGTTCGTATTTACATGTCTGCATATGTTATGATTTCGGGTTCACACCAAGTATGAGGTTGGTGGATGGAGCTTTGTTTGGCGCAGGGCAAGATAGCCATGATCCATGCGTAGGTGCTGGCGTCCTGCGAATATCTTATGGAGGAAGCAGACGTAAACCGAATCATTAGTGGATAACACGAATCATCTCCATGTAGCGGCGTTGCGTGGAGTATTAAATGTTCTGCTGTATTTGGACATTTGTTGGGTCAAATAGTCAACCTGAAAGCTTACAAAGCATATCTACAGTTGTTTGGCGAACTAACCTTTGCTGCATTGACCTTGGCCAAGTAATTCATAGTAAGGTTTCACAAAAACTTCAGAGTTTTTCTTAGATTTTCCAAACTACATCGGATGTAGCTTATCCCTAATGGAAGGGGAAAAAGTTGAATAAGGGAGAAAGTTCAAGTTGTCATTTTATGTAGTGCATCATGCGTCTTCCGCGCGATCGTTGTTTTACAGGCTTTATTACTGATCTATCAGCTAATTTAAGAGAAGAAAATTCATAAATAATCTTTGCATGCAACTGTAGTGTTTGAATGCAATTTGTGTTAAATGATTATTGAGATTTCTTCTGTATCGCAACGTTCACTTCCAGGAGCAACTTAGTGCATTGCCTACGTCTTTATAAAAATGTTGCAAATGGAAATACTTGAATGAATCCGTGCCGTAGTCATGTTTCATGGCTACCAATATTACTTTTGAGTTTCACTGCTTAAAATTATTGTGGACATTTCGCAAAGGTTTTCCGGAATAAAAGTTAAAGTGTACTTTACGATGCGGGACAAGTTCCCCCAAGAAATTTCCGGTTGATTTTCGGTGCGAACTGAGTAGATTTTCTAATAGCTACGTCGTGGCTTCTTATCCTGTTAATAGAAGTAGTTGCTTAATTGTTCTCAGTCGGAGTTCCAAAAGTGACTCGGGAAAATGATAAAATAACAATTTAAACATTGTAATCCTTTTGATATCATAAAGAGTACCATACCTCATGATTAAAATCGACGGTCTTATTTCATAATTCTTTTTTTTATTAACACCGTAAACTCACTAAGCGGGACTGACCGACAGACTAGAGGCCGTCGTAAGTCGCGTTTTGCCACTCATTTGCAAAACAGGCTAAATGTGAGTCGAGATCTTACTTCCTGAGTAACGTATCTGATTATGTGACTGGACGCATACTTTTCAAGCGCAATGGTTGCAACTAATAAACATGCGTTTACTGTACGTTTTAAGCTTACACATAAGTCCTTCTTCTGAAATGTTTGAAAAACATCCACCTTATGTTTAGTATGGGAATCCAAGGACAAAACGCATGCATTTGGGGCCATAATGCTTACCACACCATAAATTAATCGGTATCTCTTACTGTGTTAGTGTTTGTCTCGAGAAATTGTGTTTTAGATTAAGCTGAACGTATAACTGCTTGGGCGCTGTTGCTTGCAACATCTTCTGAGCTAGCAGGTCAGTGATGTAATGAGAAGGTTTGGATAGAACAAAATCCCACAAACGCAACATCTTAACTGTTCTGATCACAGTAAGTGAAATGATGTGGTTGCAAACAAAACGTTGGCAATGCGCTCTCTTACATCTGTTATGACCAAATTACGGAGGATGACAGGACTTTTTACTTAATAGAGAGTGTGATGGCCACATCGTGTATTTGCTTGTTTTTCCTTTGATTACGTTTAGGTTACTCACTGGATGGCAAGATGTTTGTGCTGCAGTTCTCTGGACGTTAAACTAGGCAGGTGCCCTCAGCGTTTTCAGTTTGTCACAACCACGGAACCTTGTATCAAAGACTTTACATATCCCACATCATCAAAACTTAGAGCAGTTATGAGATAGAATTACTTTCCTTGAATATATTATATGCATAACCGGCGTAACTTGTAGAATAACTTGAACAACCAAATATCGATATGGGGATTAGTGTCACTTTTTGTGTGACATTAATGATGATTAAATATCCAATTAATTAAAAATGCCCTAAAATTTGGTAGGAAAGCTGTCCAACTTCTTTTGCGTTAGAAACACACGGAAGGTGAAAGCATTTATATCTAAGTCTATTTTGCGCAATGCGAAGCCCTTTTTGACATTGTACTGTGGCCTTCTCTATGGTTTGACTGGGCTGCAGTGAGTCCAACGACTCACTGTAACTCGCTTAGCAGCTTAGTGCCTTCGCAGTTTGGTTCACATCTGGTGGGAACAACGCGTGAGTAACGAGCGTGTTCGACGCCTTGTTTACGGCGCAGGAAAAGGAACCGAACCGCTCAGCACCGTCATTTCACTCACGAGGCTCCGATGGCTTTGCCACGTGTTGCGCATGCAAGCCCTTCGACTTCCACGACTTGCGTTGTTCGCTCAACTGGGATGTGGATGGAGGAAGGGGAGGGGTGACCAAGCGATGACTTGGTCAAGAGGAATGAAGACCCTCACTTCTGTGCTGGCCTCTGTTGGAGCGTCACGGCTCCCTGGTTGGGGTCCAAAAGACGGTGAACACGTTTGACTAGATACACTTGCTGACATGGCTAGTAGCCGACTTCAGTGACGTTCCTGCTGTGAGTTTCTTTGTCCTTCCCCATCCCTTTTAGCCTCCCTCCCCACCTACGATCTCATTTCTTGGCGTAAAACATAATAACTTTTCTTTTTGCCTAATAGCCGGCTGGTAGCTTACCGGAACGATACCTATCCGTTGCTTGTAGCTCAGCTGTCATGCAACTTTTGTATTTATTTTCCTTTCTCTTTTATGTATTGCGGCACAGTAGCTGAGGTGTTTCCCACCTCTAGCTGACGTGTATAATGATAATGGCGCTGATGCTTATCAGCGTATTATATATGATATGACGAGTAGCGCTATCAAAATTCAAACCAACTTGCTTTCCTAGATGATTTCATCCAGTGCTTTTGATATGTTCTAGCCACTGTTAACAAAGGAGAAAATCAAGAGCTTTCTTATCGTTTGTAATACCTTAACAATACTTAAGTTGTATACTTTTAGTACAATTATGTTCGCGTGGTCTGCAAATTAATCAATAGTTATTTTTTAATATATATATACATATATATATATATGAAGTGACGGTGGTAGCAAACGTATGTATGTCACGAATGCACCACTGCTAGTCCAGAATGCGGATCCTATTTTCGTGCCAATTATCTTAATTAAGCGCTTGTACACTAATTCGAAATATTATGTTTGGGACGTCATCACAGAACTGAAGTTTACATTATTTCTCCCTATTTCCCCACGTTCGAAGTGATGTCAGTTTGTGCATCTAACTCAATCCACACCGTAGAAATACTGCGGTGGCGAAGTTTGAATTCACTCTAATGAAAATTGTCTTTACTAAATCCGGCCAAGATTTGATGCTAATAACCTCGTACAAAGTTTTCGGATTTGTTTGGATCTTTAGTAAAACTAATTCTTAGTTCTACTGATTTATTCGTAAGATTGTCATCCCTGTAAGATAATGGCGGCTAACAGGGTAAAAACAAATCACTCAATAGATAATGCCTTAATATTACATTTATATAATTTGTATTCGTGGCTTCGTATTATTGATTCAAGACGCTATACAACGAGAAAATTTTGCTTTTAATTTCCGCCAGTTTGTTTATTGCAGACATTCCCTTAGAAATGGGGTTTCAAATGAATTTTGCCAAACTGTAAGCGTAGATGTTCAACATTCTGTTGATTTATGACTCGGAAAGCAAAGTCTAAACGTTGGTTACAGCAATTTCATATCCGACAGCATAGTTGCTGATAATACTGGGAGCTGCTGCGCATGGTGTAAATAAATGGATCACTCGCCGCAATGGGCTCCATGAATTCTGCTATTTAGCGACAGATTTAATGTCTATTACTTCGGATGTCACCCCTGGATATGCTGTTTCCGTTGAAAGTAACTGATATAGTAAGCATGCTACAAGCATGATTCTGAAAAAGATTAGCGCTGTGCTTTTGCTGAGAATCCGCCAATCTTCCTAGCTGGCTTTAGTTAAATCTGGGCAGTCTCAACTTTCATATATTTTGGACAACAACATGTTCGTCTTTCCAGATAGCAATCCACAATTAACAGGATTACTCCTAAAAGGATAAGCGAAAACTTTAAACAAAATAAAGACGTCTGATTGACCGTTCCACATATAATTCTATTTCGTTTCGACAAATAAATACATACAAGCAGCATTTCATTACAAGGGCACAAGCAAAATAACCAGCATTACCAGCTCCTTTGGAAATTCCTAGTCGACTGGTGCCGTCCGTCTTTATCTTAAGTAGTGAGGAAATACTTTTACTTCCACTGACAAGTTGGTTATCAGTTACTGACTGACCGACTTTGTAGTTATTTGTTAATTCAATATAGTGGCTCGTTTATCCAATTTGGCTGGAATAGACATGACGTATCAAGGTTCATGTGAGCGTAGAATTCGTTTTGAAACCCTTTGTGCCTTCCTGTGTGTGACTGACAAGCGCACTAGTACAAAGAATTGCAAAGGATGTTATCTAAGTTTCGATTACTGATCGTTCCCGATTTTATGCTGTTTAACAAACTATTCCATCAAAAGTGGTGAATACAACTATGAAAGCAGATGAAAGAATTTGGATAACAGATTTCAATTGATGGTAACCCAAAAGTTTCGCCTTTCGACCGAAATGGATTTCAACAGATAAATACAAAGCTTCTAACCCGATAGTGTTTATATTTTTCGTTTAACATAACCCCTAAAAAATAAATCACAATGGACAATGTTTGGTACCACGGTTAGTGACTAATTCTGTAGAGATTTGGAATCAACTTTGCGGAGATGGATTGCAATGCATTGTGTCAAACTGCACCGCGATTCACATTGTATTGTCGCCTGGTAAATCGATTACTGGGACCGTAACTGTCAATGCAGTAGCTATCAATCGTTGCCCCTAAAAAGCACTGCACTTCATGACTCGTTTTGAACTAATTTTATGTCGTCAGCTAAATATAGCGGGAATCAAACTGGAACCAGTTAGATTATGCTTGTGACCACTGATTTTAAAGCCACCAAATCAAGACGGGTTTTTTTTAACATTTCATTGCAAAATGTAAATATGAAAGTTAAGTTTAAAGATGATGCCTAACATCTACTATAGCAACGGAAGATGCACAGATAATTTGTAAGTAGGACGGTAAGGCTTTAAGAAACGTTGACGAAATATTGCCTATTTCTTTGGGTTGGGAAATCGGGGTTAAGTAACGTTATCTAATTTATGTGAGGTCTGAAGTTGCGGAACAAATTTGCAAAAGGCATTAAACCCAACAGAGTGCAATCTTATTATGTAACGGACTTAAATGTTACTATTTGATAGCTTGCGAAATATTATGTTGTTGTTCACAGGGTAATCATTGGGAATTATCTGAAGATTAATATTTTTATGAATAAGAGCTAATCACACAGTGTCAACCTACTGATCCTACACTCTGTGTGCCGCTCCAACGCATTGGTATTAGTGTTAAAAGTTAACTCTACAATTCCAAAATTTTACCGGTAACGTATGGAATAAGATTATTAGAATTATAAATATTTTACGCTTTCCGTAGGTCACAGTATGTTTTTACATTTTAATATTCGCAACTGTATAACGTTTTGCGTTTCCGACACGTAACTTGACACATGTATCACCTTTATCAGATAGTTATTTGTCCGGACCGCCAGATGTGGATATTTGCTACAAGGTAAGAACAGTTTTCGCGAAAGTTTTACTCTGTATCATGTACAACACTCATAACCACTAATCTGGTTACTATGTAAAAGGTTATATTTAAGCTACAGTGTGGTCCTAAAAATAACCACAGGATAGCGCTAATTACGGAATTGAATTTAATAATCTAACTTTTTCATATCATAACTGTGTCAATGATCCCAGGTGCTGGGTTAAATAATAGCACCAACATGGTTTTAAATTGCTTATATAAAAACCTTTATCACAATAAATAAGTTCAGGCATGCTTACCGGCAACTCACAGAGAAATGGTGCCCGAAATGATTTGGAATATTGGTAGATCGGGAGGCTTGTTCAGCTGTTGTGGAGTACTCCGAGCTGGGCAACTTGGCTGCAAACGTTTCGCCACCATTCGAGGTGGCATCTTCAGTGCGGGATTGATGAGAGTTAAGCAGCAGTAGCTGGCAGAAAGCAAACCCAATAATAGATCCATTATTAGGTTTGCTTTCTGCCAGCTACTGCTACTTAACTGCTCTTAATCCCGCACTGAAGATGCCACCTCGAATGGTGGCGAAACGTTTGCAACCAAGTTGTCCAGCTCATGGAACTCCAGAACAACTGAGAGAAATGGTGCTTTGAGTATACTTTGACGCTTCTACTTTCTGACCAATGAGATTCATGACAACGGGTTACTTGCCAATATAAAATTAGTAGCACGGGCGACCAAAGTGTGTCCGCCAAACTAACCGATGCATATCCATGAGAGCTTGGTGTTTTATGTCCATCCCCGTCCCAAGTGGCTATATCTAGGAAAAATATCAGAAATTTGGAAATATTTTCTAACACACGTTTTTTTGTTTACTGGTTTTAGATTCTGTAATTATTGAGCCAGGACTATTGCCCAAATTTAATCCAGCAATGCTATAGAAGCTAGTCAAAACTACACCTGAATTTGAGTGACCCTAATTAGTCCTACATTTATCTCATTAGGAGGTTTATTGGCATAAACGTAGACACTGGAGCTGACTGGAAATACGATACTACTAAAAGGTAAAGAATTTCGAGAAAAGGACGGTGTTACTAACGAAGTATATTATAATTAAGAAAAGGTCTGGATATATCACGACTTTTATATGCCAGTTTACTTTTTACTTTAACGATTGACCAAAAGCGTGCTATATTGGAACAACTAGCTGTACATCTTCGCTAAGACTGGTCGTTCTAAATAATGCACGCTGAATATCCTGTTGTAATAAATTAGTGAAAATATGACTCTGTACCACTCTATTAGATACTAACAAAACGGTTACAAACTATTGCTCTCAACTTTTAAAAGTCTACGCTGCTTTGTAAACTTTCTGGCTTACTGTGTTGACTGTGGTACAATGTCATCGCCAGTTTGCAAAATATCTCTGAATTAAATAGTGAATGGTATTGAATCCAACGAGTTTCTGTACTGCTGCACAACCTTACCCTTCAAAATATGTTTCTTTCGAATGTTACACTCTGTCAGCTCTATCTATTAAATGCGCAGGAGTACTAAACATGCTTTATATTCAACAGTAAAGCTTAAGCCACTTTCCGCATGTGCTGGATAGTAGAAGAAATTAAAGCAGCATCCAAAATATGCCTCATCGCGTCTGACGATACGGTGTGGCATAGCGCCCTAGTATGTCGCACTGTTCTTTGTAAAGCAATACTCATAAAATCTGAGTAAGTCTGGTAACAAGATGTTCAATTCGTTCGATCATATTTGCCACGATTTGAATAATTATTAGTGTGTTTTTCTTACTATAAAGCAGAGGAGGCAAATGATGAGATCTTTAGGCTAGGTTTGGAAGCTTCATTTGAGCGCCTAAATTATACGCAGTCCTTTTTGACGTATGCATTTCTTGTTTTCTATGGGCTATGAATCACAGCACGATAGTACCTGTAGGTTCTGTAAGGGCGGCTTGGGATGTGTGGGATGGATATTGATTGTGTTAATTCAGCAGTCACTAACATAATCCAAAATTATGTATATTGTTATGCGTGGTTTGGCCGAAAGACGGAAATCTGTGGACTACCTAGATAGATTATTGAGTTTCTGCTGAATTACGCTGAAGTCATCATGGATGATAATCAAGCAACAACTCTTGGGTTTTTCTGAAGACAAGATGCAGTCTATCGAAGAAGTAGTAGGAGATCGTTGGTAAGCATATGTACCGGAGTGGGTTGCTAGGCAGAAATCTGTGGTTCGCTACTTTGATAGATATATCAGCCGGTCATATTGACGTCGCCCTTTAACCTTTAGTTCCTCCAAAGATAAAGTTGTGGATAATTTGGTTCATCTATCAACCAACAACGCACACTTCCAGTTTGTAGCGGGAAGCCACATGGACTATCTCGTCAAACTTAAATACTGTCGACGAGAAATACGACTACAGATTTTCCTCCCCCTTCATTTTCTTCAAACATTTGTAAGAGTTTCATTATACGACCTGTATGGTTTGGCCAGCATTTTTAAAATAAGCAGCTAACTCATCACTTAAGAAGGTTAGCTATATTTATTTACGATGGTGCAGTTCCGTTCATTTAAAGTGCAAATAAGCACGGGCTGATGTCCAAGATATTCTGCGGACTTCACGAAATTGATAACGCTGAGTAGCAACTTGTGTCATATTCATTTTTGGTGGTTCAACGCTTGATCCACTGTCTTCGTTTTAATTAATATTGTCTCCAGAAAAATAAGTATTTTCTCCGGCACAGCGCATTGTTTTGCCGTTCATTTAGACGCAAAATACTAGCTTACATTTGTATTACTGCTAAGTTGAAGCAATAAGCGGCGCGTGCAATTTAAATAAGGATAACTACCGCTAGGACGGGTTATAATCAACGATAACGGCGTCGGTAAGCAAACAGTTGTCTAGAGCTTAAATTATCTCTGTCGTTCTTTATAAAGAATGCCGATGAAATTATTTAAATTTGTTTGCCCATAGCCTAATATTTTGCACATTTTCCTGTCTGAACTCCTTGTCCTGTTCAAAACAACTTCCTACATTGCTCAGTTCGTTTTTACAACTGTCAAATATCTGGTTTTGCGGAAGGTTGTTGTGTCAACAATGTAGTGTTGCCTTTCAGTACCCAATGTAATCCGATGATACTTCTGACATGGTGGCTTGCACTTTATGGGTATTTAAGGTATAGTTAATTCATCAGAGCAAGTATTAAACTTATAGCTGCTTGAGGTACTAGGCTTTAGATTTAGTAAGTTTTTAAAACATATCCGTCCTTATGACGCATATTGAGATCTGCGTATAAGCAGAAGTGTTCACCTCAGAATTTAACATACACATACGTGAAGTTATTTAGAATTGATCGTGATTTGTACCTTAGTTAAAATAATAACATGTAATATTCAAGGCATTAAACAGGGTGCACTAACTAATTCATGATTAATTAACAACTTCTAACCTGGCCACTGAACAGATGGAACTAGCCAACCACTGTGCGTAAGTTAAGAGAAATTGTTGGAGAAGTGAGCATATTATTCAAATAGAAATTAACATCAGAATCAGTGCTAAGGAAGATCCATGCATTGCTATGGTAGTATAAAAATATCAGCATTTCATTTAAATAATACTTTGGCAAGTGTCCATTGTTATGCGTTCACATTATCACGATCAATGCCGGGTAACAGTATTTTTAATTTGGTGACAACATTATGAATTATGCTTTCTGATGTAAATCATGTGGTTTACATTTGGACTTATCCATGAATTGTTTACCAGTAATCGAAGGAATTTTGGCAGAGCCAGTCAACGCATATTTTTACCAATCGATAAGCAAACACAATTCTGATGTTGATGTAGATAGCTACTAGTCCCATTATAAAGCAGAATAAATTTCTCTTTATTAGGTAATCGAATACTATGGTTATAACTACGCGGAATTGTTTTCTAAATGTGAACAAGTATACGGTCGGGAAGAATCTATTCTGCACAATCAGTCCTTGTATCGATTGTCATCTGCCATACCGACGTACATGGTTGATTTCAAGTGGTATACTGACTTGCATAGCAAAATGATTTACGAGCTTAACAAAAAAGAAAAGGAATGCATTTACAACGGATTTGTGCTTCGAGAAACAGGTAAGATAGCTTACTATCAAAAGGCGGCAAATGTGAAGTTATCAAACAGATACATTTGTGACTCGATAGATAAATAACTAAGCCTCCTTTATTAATATATTTCAAAGCAACGACCAAATGTTACAAATTTTTTGAACTGACTTACCTCTATTCGTGCGTTGCATAATTTAACACTTTTAATTTACATTAAGTTGCGCTGCCAAGTAGATATGTACTATCGAACGAATAGAGACCTATATCCAAATGTTGTCACTTATCTCAACATGTTATTAGGCACAACTGGTTACTTTTTACTAATAGCTTTTGCCCCCTTAATGTATGTTTATAGATAGAAAAATAATAACATTTTTAAAGCTTAGTTACAATCCGAATGCAACTGTGATGTGCTTGCAAGAGACCATGCTATTCTGGGTTTCGCAATAACTAGAGACAATTGTAGCAATTCTGAAACGGTTAATGCAGGTTAGTTGAGTCCTCGATTGAACTACACGTATGTCCACACTAAGATTGTTAAGCAAGAGGTTAGCATACCTGCTAACTTTTGCTTTTTAGTTCGATACATACCTCAGGTATGACATTCCTGCGTATGTATTTAAATCACTAAAGGCTTAAACCGATAGTTATTTCATTATTGTTTTTCTCCGCTCCCAATCAATAATACGATCTTAACTTTTCTTGCAGATTTAATATCAGCTACACTGGGTGAATGCAAAGGGCCTACTTTGTGGACGTAATTTACTGGTTTTAAACACACCTCATAAGAAATACATATATAATGCGCTGTATTAATTTTGACATTTTGCACAGATCTTGCAAAAATCTGTAAACTGATAATTATGTTCCTTTTAAATACTTATGTGAAAAACAATGTTAACCCTATGTGAAAGTGGGAAACATACGAATTCCATCATATCATGGTATTTTCGTTATGATAGTTTTAGCTGCGTTACCTGCAATCGCTTTTCCATGGCCAGTAACGCTACTAGTAAACTGGCAGTAGCCACGACCACGTAAGAGTATACTATTAAAATTGAATAAAGTATCCCACCTTATTCATGCGGATAAACCAAAATCTTACATTTGTGGAGCCATGCATAAATTGACCTGCTGCTTTTCTGCTACTCAATATGCTCCGATTAATAAAAGGATTTGAATTTTGCGGGGTCGACTTAAAACGCAGTCGGGTGTACACGAGTGTTACCCACTTCTATTACGGGTTTTTCCAGTACGACTTTTGCAAACAAGCAGCAGCCAAATGTACACCGTTGACGTCACCTCATTAAAAGACCAAACGACGTCATTCAACTTGCCGAACTGACAGAAAAAATGAAGCTTTGTTTAGTAATTCGATTTTCGCACAATTCACCTAGCCAAGTCATTTGGCTGCATTTGTTGCACCGCTAACCTGCGCAGAAATAACAACACAATGAGGGAAATCCCGGAATCAAGGAAGATATGTTCAGTTAAAGAATTAGTTTTTAGTAATTATACCATAGCGAGCTAACTGGTGGATCTATTAGATTGATAAGGAAAATGCTGTAAGTAATTTCTGAACTAAAACAGTAATTATTAGTCATAGACTGTGCATGCAATTGAACGCGAACATCAGCAGGTCAGAGACAGCGAAATATATATATGATAAGTTACAAAAACCGTAAACATATGAACTAAAATTCGGTGATTACCAGCAGTATGTTTCACGGAGCAACACAGTGTGCAGATATAGTGAAGTAAGCTGAGCAGCAAAAGAAAGCAAATAATTTAGAACTTATAGAGAAACCTGAGAACTATGCAATGGTCGTCTTATTGCTCTCTGCCTAGAAAGCCGAATAAAATTGTCTTCAACATTAAAATGACGTCTTTTAGTCATCTTGTAAAAGACAATGTCATTCTTTGTGGAAAGGATGTTGAATCTTTTATGTTGCGTATTATATTGGGAATCTGCATCCGTTGTTCCGTTTGCATTTATAGTCTAAGTGATGGCAGAACGGGATGCATCACAGTGTGCATTCGGAGCAAACCTGTCGAATTTCTTGATACTTGCTATTTCAGTCCAACGTAACTTTAAACTCGTGCTTAAAGCATCACAATCCTTGCCTCCCAGCCCCAAGAAAATTAAGACTTTGTTCAAAAGTACGTCCTGCTTTCGCCTCCGAAAATATTTTTCGATGCGGTGATGCGCGAGCACGTCACTCTTTACGGCTAGTTAATAAATGATGTGGTTTAGGGTCTTAAAAAGATGAAAACGGTAAGCGCAAGTAAAGCAAAACAGAGCACAAGTAATTGGATTGTGTGCAAATATGTTTGGATTTTAGATTTTTGGATTTACAAATTGTTGTGCTTAGCCATTTTTTCTGAACATTATTAAAAGGAGGCAAAAATGTATGATATTTATCAAACGACCACTTAGTTAGAAATTTTTTAGCAGAGAAGCAAATGAGGTTTCGGACCTTCCAAACACGGCGGTTGCTCTTTCGTTACGACAAGATAGGTTTAGAAAATGCCGGGATGCGTAATGCGTGTAGACCCTGATCGCGGTCTGATTCGACGAATCGAGGCTGCTGAACTTTAGTGCTTATGGTTGTAGCGGTGCACAAAATTTGTACTACGACGGTGGCCAAGTACTTTTTCTATGAAACCTGGTTTCATGCTGTTGATGTCGGACACCGCGGTCGAGCCTCAAGTTCATATATATACCGCAGGTTATTTTGGGCAGACGGATGCACTGCGACAGTAACGGCTGTCAAACATGGTGTGAGCAAACCAGTACGTGTGAGCAAGTATACATGTTTTTGCTCATTTACATCAGCTTCTTTTGCAACAATGCGGTTGGCAAGCGCAGCTCACGCATTTGGTAAGAGAACCGTCCATTGCTGCTTCTGTACTTGAAGATGAAGTGGACGTTGTTGATGCTACATGCTCTCCAATCAAACGCACCTTGCAAATGTAGACTAGCAGTATTGGTGTTACGTTGAAATCAGGGCTTAATTTGTTCTTATGCCAAGGATTATTAAACGGACGGCCTCGCATTACAAAGTGTTTACGTGTGCCCGGAGCGGTGCTTTTAGCATCCGATGAAATGGTTCTATTCTAGCGTGTCGGCCAGGTTGTACGTCATTGTCTGGAAGCAGAGATATCCTACATTATTGAACAAAGATGTGGTAATAAAAGAGTATATTAACCCCCGTTTCATGGTTACAAAGACAAGACAGCTATATTATCTTACCTGGAACTATACAGCATCATACGTTGCTGCATAATAAGAATATTTGCAAGCAGCAAAACTGCTGGCTAACGTGTGAATCGATAGATATCTGTCGACGGGGAATACAAGACTTACGAAAGCGCTAGAAGACCAAGTATTCTGACTTCCACACAGTGAAAGTTGGCCTAATGGGCTTTCCGTTTGTTTTTACAGCTTTGCACATCGAAACATATTGCAAGTAAATATCCGATTGTAAAGTTCGTGATTAATGTTACCTCAAACAAATCACTCACTTGCAAATATTACCGGTTCTCGAACGCACGGGAAAGAGAGGTGATGTGCATTGTCAAACAGGGTACTTTGAAACTCACAAAAAGTACTGCAAACTACGTTAGAAATGTTTTGTAAAGTACAGTTCCGTCTGATAAAATTTGTGGAACAAGTCGCATTTTCAATGAAGAGTACTTGTGTATTTGAGCTACTTCGCCTCCATTGAGTAGTGCGGCCACTACATCTATCAAGTCGATGGAATTACCGACGTTTTCGGTGATGGCTTTGCATGGAAAATTACATTGGCGACGTCGTAAGACAAACCTGAGTGCTGCGTCAGATTATTCGCGAACTACTCATTTAGCTTCACGATATTATTAGCCAGGGATCAAGCTAAGAAAATAATCCAGCACGTTTTGATTAGTGAAGAAGGCAAAGGTTTAACTAATATATTAGAAGTAGTTCATTACGATCTACTCTCTACGGGGTCTGAATTGCCGATTATTAAGCATCTAGTTACTAGTTCTCCACCGATATTCGGCAGATTTCCGACATTTCCAAATAATGATAGCGGTTGCTACGTATCAGTTATCTGTTGCTGCAACACTGCGACAAACTACTGGTTTGTAACTTCGGTTCTGAGTGTTAGTGCCGCCATTAGGTTCTGGTGCGATACAGAGGTTATCTTAATCGTGTCCTAATTAAGTCTTAAAAAGCGGTGGGTAATTTGTGGCACGAAAAGCGAGCTTCATAATTTTATATCGGTGCTGCTCCATGAGGTTGAATAAGTGACAATTAGTTAGGAGAAACGAGGACATGGTCTACCATACCGCAAAAATATCTCAGCTGTTCAAAAAAATTGAAGCTCCAAGTGGTCACATATGACTTTTAATGTGTATTGCCGTGGAAGAAACTTAACGTAATCCAGGACTAGAGAAAACGTTTCTGAGCTGTTCATCACGTTGTCTTAGGATAAACGGCCAAAACTGTTCGCATTTAGCCTAGGTGTCCGTGTGAGGAGCTTGTGATTACGTCGTTGAGATGTACGTATGCGAAATGTCAGCAACTACGAACTTTTCGGTTGAAAAAGAATACTTTTATGCGGAATGTTTGAGAAAAATGGCATGCGCGTATAGAGAATAATCGCAAACGGAGTCGCCACAGCAAATTTAGCGACGTCCGCCTCTGCTACTGTAAATTGGTTGTATGTACGAACAAAATGGATTTTGCTAAAAATCCTTTGTACTGGTACTGGCAGTATGACACATGATTTGTGGGATCGGCCGGTGACCAGGCGTGGCAACGTTGTTCGAGGTGCAATATCCGTTAAAAGGACGCCAGACATATATGACCTCCTTTGAAAGTACGTTTAGTGGTGGGGTACATAGGCAGTTGAACGGCCTGACAATGTCAAGACAAAGCATTTGGGAGAAATACAGCTCTTGCGATGCGTAGCTTATCTGGGAAGCGCCGTCTCGGTCGCGCAGTCGTTGGCGTGCGGCACGTGAAAATGTGATGAGCCACCACTATGCCTAACCGGTCGCGCATAATCTCTCAGTCGGGATGTGCTTTGACGATTAACAGAGAAGGACTAATAATTTGGAATTATGAAGAGCACCCTTAAACCTTAACTTAGTAAGGTCGACTAGACCTCTGCGCCTATCGACATCAGCAAGTAATCCAAAAAGTGATTATTTAATATGGAATCTAGCGAAATGTATGGATGCAGCCGTGGAAACCCACTTAAATCCCACTAAAAGATTTAGCTCTAAGTTTATTAAGCATTAACCATACGAAGCTATCGGATGATTATTGGCTGTAGGTTGGCTGCACTTGGACCTTGCTTGTTCTTCACTTGCGAATGCGGGATTGATCGTCACTGATTCTCCGTCGTAGATTAAGAGAATGATTCAAAATGTAATACAGGCGGCGCTTTTGGTTCCTGACCGACGCGATGGTCGTAATAGTAGACGGGCTATTTGGTTCCGGTCAGTTGACTGAGTTTCACTTAATGCAGGGAGCCGGGGACCGTCTAGCTTTTTTGCAAGATTGACAAGGTTTTCAAATATTTGGCACTTTCAAATAATGCTCCTGCCGGAGCATGTTTGAGCATATTTGTTGAACGGGGCCTAATTACTCAAGTACACGCAAGCCTTAATGAACGGAAGCTACTGCGCCGTCAGCTTCCAAACTTGGCGTAAGCAGTCAAGCTTGGCAACTGCTGCAAAAACAGGATCTATTTGCTTTTAAGACTAATCACAAGCCTAACCAAAGACAAAACAGTGTTCTTGGGTTGCCAGTGTTTTGATGAGCGTTACAAGATATTCCCCATTTTACCTAAGGTCATTTAAATCAGTGTACAAGTGACACACCGTAAAAAAGCGATGTCTCAGTAGAGGTTACTTGTAGCAATCCAAAAGCATGGCGGATTCTCCAAGTCCATTTCGTTTCTGCTGTACAAAGAACTTCTCACCGATCTTAGTGACATGGTGCTTATGGCGTCAGCTGTAAACCACTATGCTCTGATTTCTAACCTAGCTCCGGCTATCTACATCTGATGTGTCAAACCAGGACGAAACCGCGGTCGTGGGATGTCATTGTTGGAATGAGAAACAAGAAAATATTTCCACTTCACTTGCAGTCCATGTGATCCAAATGACCGAGGTCAACCTTTATTAAACCGAGATCTCACTAGCGGTTGCTTGTCGCAAACTAACCATACGATTGACTCTGTAATTGTAAATGTGGATTCTGCTCCGGTGTACCAAATGTTGTCTGCGGATCACTTTAGCATTGTGTTCATAGGATAAGCCGCGAACCAAAAAGAATTGATTTCCGAATCTTCTCATGCAATCGCAACTTGATGAGTCCAAAGCAGGACGAAACCACGGTCGTCGGGTGCCACTTTGTGAACGGCAACAACGAAATGCTTCCATTTCACATGCGATCTGTGTGCTCGGAATGACAGAGGTCCACTGCAAGTGAACCGAAGTGTCAATAGAGTTTGCTTATATTAACGCAACCACACAGCAGACTCTCCAATTCAACCTTTGAATTCCTTATCGCTGATCCAAGCGTTGCTCACGGATATCAGTGTCATAGCGCTTACGGCGTCAACCGTGAGACACTAGGCTCTGATTTTTGCTTTAGCTCATGCTATCTGCACCGATGTGTTCAAACTAGGACGAAACCGCGGTCGTCTGATGCCAGTCTTGGGATGAGCAACCCCAAAATATTTCCATTTTACATACAGTTCGTTTGATCTGAATGACTTTGGTCCTCCTCATGTGAACCGGGGTCGCAATAGAGGTTGATTGTAGCAACCCAAGCACACAGCGGATTTTTCAAGTTTAACTTTGAATTTTTTTCGCTGTGCAAGCGTTTCTCTTTGATCTAACTGGCATAGTACTTATGGCTTCAACCGTGAGCCACTAAACTCTGATTTCCACCGCAGCTCAGAATATCTTCAGCTGATGAGTCCGAACCAGTACGAAACCGCGGTCGTATGGTTCCAGTGTTGGGATGAGCAACACAAAAACGTTTCCATTTTACATTTGGTCATAGTAATCGAAATGACTGAAGACCACTTCAAGTGAAACAAAGTGTTAATAGATTCTCCCATTAAAACTTCTAATTCGTTTAATCGGTACCAGGCCTTGCTCGCGGATCTCAGTGAAATAGAGCTCTTTGGTGTCAGCCGTGAACTACAAGGGTCTGCTTTCCTCCCCAGCTTAGTCTTTCTCGCTCTGATGTGTACGAAATAGGAGGAAACATCGGTCGGGGTTGCATGTGTTAGGACAAGCAACAACCATCGTTTTTTAACATGCGGTCCTTCTGTTCGGAATGATCGTGGTCCACCTCAAGCAATCCGAATTCTTGATAGGGGTGGCTTGTAATAACCCAACAACACAAGCCCAACTTTAAATTTGTTTCAGTTGTACCATGTGTTGTTTGCAGATCTCAGTGTCATACGTTTTATGGCACCATCCGTGAACCAATACAATATTATTTCCGCCACAACTCTGGCTACCTGCACCTTTTTAGTCTAGACTTATACGAAGCCACAATTGTGGCGTTCCAGGTTTAGGATGAACAGCATCAAAAATTTGTCATTTTGCCTAGGGTCCTTGTGATCGGAATGACAGTGGTCACAATAGAGATTGATTGTAGCTATCCAAATACCCAGCGGATATTCCAAGTTCAAATTTAAATATCGAACTTCTCTCAGACATTGTGCACTTGTGTCTTTAGTACTGCTTAAAGTAATCAGACTATCTTCTTTTTAGCCTTACACAGCACTTAGAAATTATTGGTCAACTTCCAGGTGCAAAAGGCTGGGCTGTCGCCAAAGGGTACGATTGCCGTGCCAAGATATCATCGACGTCCAGGTCGAACCTACATATGCATCAGCCTTCCAAATTCCAAAGCAAATTCCTTAAATGGTAAAATGTAGGATAATTTAATATAGTGAAATGCCTTTTGCGTAAACTTAAAGCTCAGATCAGGCTGGGAAAAAATGAGCCGGCTTTATGAACAGCCTATCCAGATGCGCTACGGGGAGTCCCAGATAATGCGGGTAACATAACGATCCACAGATGATGTGAGGACAGTGTTTCTGTCGGCATACCGTTTGAGGACTGGATACACTAGGATAGCATTTTCACAAATGTCCAATAATATGAAAGTTTGCGGAACATAAATCAACCAAGCAACTATTACATGGTGAGTTGCAGAAGTATCATGAGCCTTCATTTCGTGCCCGAGCTACCTAAATCTAATGACAAAATAGCTCATGTTCATGACTTGGAGGAATGGCGGCACATCTGTTTATCTCACTGTGCTGTTGACGTTATACTTAAGCCAATTATTGGTTTACCTTTGTTGCCACATATAAAATGGCAGTGCCCCTTGGATACAGAAAATTAGGATGCATACACAGCAGATAACTGTGGAAAAGATACGTAGCCGACAGTTCCTACACAACACCCTTCCTTCGAAAGTACAACCGGACAGTAATCAGAGAACGGCAGCCACCCGCTGTCCGCGGAAAAGGCACCACCTAAGACTCGACATGATCAAGGCAGAGGTAATGAATACTGTGCAGACGCAAGCAAAAGGGAAAACAGCTCGCAATAATATGGAGCCTTGCAAGTCACCAATAAATCATTAGGTGCCGGACTCTTATCGACCGGAACAAATACACTTCCTTCATATGCTACTCGTCAAGAGCTTTTACAACCCAAGAAGCATGTAAATTGATGCTCAAGGTTTACTTAGCAAAATGTCTGGATTGCGACTTCGTTAAGTGTCATTGACACTTGAGCTTATGGCTGTAAAGGAGACATAATTACGCCTCGATATATGTGACATCGAGGTTGCACTATAGGGAACCATCTACCCCACGAAGTTAACTTGGTGGCTCTGTACTTCTGCGGTGACCTCTAATGTAAGTGTAGAATATTCGATTAACAAAGTACTTGTTTAATTTTGGAGCCGTTTACGAGGAAGCTTGCTAGGTAGTATTCATTTTCCGGCCTCCCCCTCCACGCCCGAGATGCACATTTATCTATCAATCATATATATGTAGTGATATAAAAGTGTTCGTTTACATCCTTTATGCTTCCTATTTTAACAGCCATGCTCTAATATCTTAAGCAGCTCCTGGAGAACAGTTTAAGTCTGATAAACGGGAGGTTGCATTTACTTACTTTCTGTATGTCCAAATTAGTACCTATCAGAGAGAGAAAGGTCGTTAATACTAGATTCGTTATTCTCCATAGAAAATCTATGATGAATATGCGATCATCGACGTCCCTTTAGACTGCAGCGATTATGCAGCCCTTATCTTCGAATTCAACTGTTATGCAGTATATCCAATAGAAATTTTTGACTCAAGGAGGATGAAAAAGCGATATGATATACTAGCTCGTCAGGGTGCGAAAACTAACCGGAACTTTCTAGCAGAAGTGACGCTGGCTGTCGAGGGCACAAGCTCGTCTGCTAGTTTAGAATTTGGTTTCCGAAGCATCAGGTGCCAGTACTCTCCACCCGAAGAAGCATGTTTTATTTCCCAGCGGCAGAGTAATCAAGTGTATATCTATGCAAAACTCGGCCTAAAATATATAAATAATCCCTTTCATAGCCCATAGACTGGGGTGGATTTTGCAATCCAACTTGACTAACTTACGCGGCTTGTTGGTGTGGATAAAAGTTTTACCTTCAGAAGTTGGCAATGCGTATGCTCTGATGCCACAACCTTTGATGTCAACACGCAAACAGCCTACGTAAGATGAAACAGAGAATTTCTCCTGCCCAAATAGCGGATGGACTTACACGTATCCTGAAAGATCCGCTGAATAATCTACGCCTAAAATTAAATGTAACAGTTCAGTACGATCAGGGACTGTCTAACCCTACGACAAGGAATGTCTCACTTTCAAAACTAACTTATATAAACTTCACGAAATAAGCTGTATTAAAAGGGTGATGAATATGCATAGGCACGGCTCTCCGAGATTGGATAATTCTTACCCGAAGTCGCCATCAGAAGTAGTGAAGAGATTCAGTGCTTTTGACTCGGATCAACCAACATTACTTTGACGAAAATTTTGTTTAAGATTTAGAAAATAGGTATGATAACTTCTATTCGTAAGAAGTGTAGTCGTTCGAAAGCAGCGAACTATCGTCCAGTAGTTTTACTACCGGTACTTTCAGAAGACATGGAAGATCTCATTTCTGATGTGCCAATGCCCAACTTGGTGGAATTTAACTACTCTGCACTGTAAAACATGGCTTTTGAGTTAATTGATCGTCCATTGCAAATATGTCTAACCATCATGCTGTGGAGCAGTAGGGCTTTAGAGCTTGAGATAGTGCCCTCCCAAAATACTACAGTGACTGGTAGATGACAACTACCGGCAGGTGTAGTCCGGATTTCTCAAAGGATAAGTAAAAATGAGTTCTGATGTGATCACTGGTATTGTCCGTTGTTGACCCCAAGCAGTCAGGGCCTTCGTTCATACGGCATATTATGCAAACTTTTGACATGCTTGTTTGTCCGGCATTGTCGCATCTCCAATTTAATGATATCACTTCTCAGCCAAGCCTGCCAGACCTGTAGTGCGTAGTCCACATGTGGAAGTAGATATGAGTCGAGGGAGTGCCGAACTCAATTTTGCTGACCTTGTATCTAATTTTTGCTGTTACATCCTACAGGAACTGTTAAGAGTGGGATAATTTACACGTGTTAAGCCATTGTTCTATTGTTCTATAAATCCATTATTTCACGGAGAAGCTATACCAATGCGACTTCCTACGAAACGTCCTTTGTATGCATGCATACAATGTGATGTTTTTTTGCAGCGGTCGTTAATACTTTCTGGCGAGGTCCGAAGTTGAACGGAGCATAAACTCCAAGATAATAATGAGTCGGGCACAGGTTAAATACGCGTCCAACACTCCCGAGCTCACTAAGGACTTTAGTGCATCAGATTTAGCACAAGATTGAGCAAATGCAAGTAAGTATAGAAATCCTAACAATTAGATAAAAATGAATCTGCACCTGTATGAACATATGAATGCGCACATATAATCTGAATCATCACTACGCACCGTGACAATCTGCAAGGAATCGCCTTTACTTTTCTCTTAACTTAAGAAGCTTAAAAGAGCTCTGCGTAATTTGCGTCGAACAAGCCACTAGACACAGCTTAATCACTATGTTTGTGGTAAACTCTAGAACGCAAATCATAGAAACGGAGTTTATCCTACTGCCCTCTGCTCCGTTGAACATTTACGAATCTTCACTGCGGACTACACCAATGGTATCAACAGAAAAGCCTAGAAAGACACTTTAAAATGCACCGATAAGTTTATTTATTATCATACAGATCTAAATCAACACAGAGCACGTTCAGTCAGTAGGCTTTGGCACATCTGGAAATGCAACATATAACACTGTGTTAAACTTCAGGGTATCGTTTGTGGTGCGTCATTCTCGGACCCTTGCCCGGGTTCAGACTCCATGAATTCCGTAGGTTAGCAGCTCGTCCCACTATTCCATGGATGACGATAAAAGGGCTGCATGCTCGGCAGTTGAGGATGAAATAACTGCTCATTTTTCATCACTATGTCAGTTACGGACTGTGCAGATGACAGCAGTTAACCCCCCGGAGCTATAACCTTCCGCATAGGGAATGTGCACAGTACAGAACTTCAAAATTCTCCGGAGTTCTCACAAACCAGCTGATGCGAGTAGTGTTCAGGTGTACCACCCCAGATCTGTCGCAGAAATTGTCTATCAAAAGGACGATACTCAACTCTGTCATTTCAAATGAGTATTTATCTTTATATCGCGTGTAATTAAGCAAAAATTTGTGTAAATGTGGCTCTGATGCAAGATACACAAGACGCATAAAGCCTGTGATTATTCCGCACGCGAAAGGAAAATAATGTGTGCATTACCAAGTCCTGTTGGCGCTCTTGAACATGTTCATGCTTGCTTCCCGTCAATAGGTAATAACTTAACTAACAGTTATCTCATGTACATATGTGTGATGAACACGACGATCATTTTCTAGTGGGCACATAAAGGTCGCACCAGTACATTTTCTTAAGGAAATATCAAGCGTGCAGTATAATAAATTAGCGACTTAGGGCGGTATAGTATGTCGCTTTGTATGGTCTTTATGCTAAACGTTGATCGAGTAATATGATTTTATTGCAGATACGATTGGCATTAATTCGCATTACGGGATTTCCATGTAGTCAAATTTTGTGTTGGCGAATTAAATGTACGCTGCTGCAAGTAGCGCGCGATTGCTTTCAATGCGTCGTTTGGTTGCTTTAAGCTGTTATATTTCTGAGGCGTTGTAAAAGCGGAACATTTTAGGAGAATCTGGTGAAATGGGTATTAAATTTTCCTGTATCTCTCGATAATCCCCTTGGGAATATCTCAATGAAAAGTGGAAAATGGTAATGGTCCGGCATGGCGCCTACAAAAACATTACAAGATTGGAGAGAAAAGGTCCGAAATGAGAACAGAGATACACGATATTGTATAAACACATAAGCACTATAAAAGATTACGTTTGAAATATTTTAAACCTTGTAACCAAGTTTGTTGAAACCTTACCAATGCAAGCTTTAGGTAATTAACAATGGTAATCATGTTAACTTTTTTGGTTACCTTTGCCTATTTTATTAGTTACTACATTCTGTAGCAGATTAAAAGTAATGATTTAACTTTATGGTTAGTTAAAACGGGCTATAATTTTTTAAACATACAGCATTTTGCTAGGAATAGGTGGGATTCCTAAGCTCACTTAAGCTAAATAAACCCAGATCTGTACCTATGGATCCGTGTGAAACCAGGACAACTGTTAATAAACCTAGATGCACAAACTTTAATGATTCTATCTATTTTTTGAAATATTCCGCCCAGTATCTAATGAAAACTGTTAGATGATGTCTCTCAGATATAGAATAATTAAAGTTATCCCGGAAATCGCAAGCATATATAGTCATTCATACTTTTCACTATGCGTCACTGCGTAAAAACAACAGTTTGTCCGCTTTTTATTACGATTAGAATTAATTCATTTCGCGCAGAACATTCCAAGTAATTAATACTCTTACCTATGGCATTTATTGTACTTCTCTAGGTAAATAACCCCATTTAGACTTTATAAAACTTCGCCATGTTTTCTACAATGTTTTCTGTATAAGTTTACAAAACAAAAGCTCCATTTTTTGCGTTTTAGGCGTTGATTTTCACTGTTTCACTAAAACTTGCGATAAGGTGCAAGTATTGTAGTTATTTTGCACTTGTCGTGTATAAGAACAAGGAGTTGTTCATAGTAGCTCATGTACTTTTTCCCTTCATTATTCTTTTCGTTTTAAATCTGGATGTTCACATGTTGAATGTAGGTAGTTTATGTCAGACATCTATTGCTTGGATATACATGGTGATCAAATGCATTGGTTTTGATAAACATTGTCTTTATAACTATCTAGCTAAATGCTCTACCATTTTAATAATCTTCTAAAGTATAGCTTTATTTACACGAAACACCGGGGACATAACTGCAACGCCAATCTGGCCACGGAATCAAAACAGATCAGTGAATACTTCCATACATCGCAATGCTCACACACCAGAGTAAATCGGAAAGCGGTTCTACTAAATATTACGAGTGGCCTCAATCGTCCTACTTCCCTAGTTCCAATCAGTCGCGGTCGACTCCGAAGAAGCCAGTCGCAAAGCCAATGGAAAGAAGATTGGCTATACATGACTGCGAATAATCACGAGGAAATAGATCAAAGGGCAGTCCCGCCAATGTCAAATCACCAGTCGGCACTGTTCCGGGACGTGGTAGCTTTTCGTCTGGTAAGCTTTATCCCTGCACATGCCTCAAATGTCTGTTTAACAACGCTGCGACGTGGCATATGTGACCCGTTACTTAACAAAGACACTGTCTTCTACCACGCATTGGCAAGTTGACCGATACCACGTTTCACAATTTCTGTGTAAATATCTATGCTCATGCAACTACACGCATATGTGACATGCCACTACACGTAAAACGCTTTTAGAGATTAGTCCTAATGCTTCGCTCAATCCGACCCGGACAGTGTACAGCGCCTCATCGTACCCTTTCCTCACCCAAACGGACTCCAATCCAATGATCTCTGGAATACTTATCCTTACACTTCGTGCTCTGCGAATCATTTCGTCTATGATTATGCCTGCCAAGGCGTGCCTCGCGAGGTTCGGGGATAAACTGCATTCATTCATTGGGTCATCTGGCCAACAAGACTGATTACGTCTGTATTACCACTGCTCCTGGATCTGTTAAGTATGATATTACGTACACCAATGTATTGTTGTGATCATGCCCAAAAGGCATGCCTCGATTTTTCGACAATAAATATTTAGTTCCTTATTATTTTATTAATTTGTTATGTCAACATATATAAAATAAACTTTTTATATTGCATTTATTTTCACAGAGAAGCTTTTTACTCTATTCATTGTCCTTTGTGTCGCCATCGCTCTTTCATAACTTTTATCCGCATACAAATTATCGTGACGCCTGAATACACTGAAATATTCCAAAGGAGTTGAATTGATTATCTTCGAGAGGTAGACCGTGCGGCGTCAAGGGGCTGCGGCAAATATGTCCATCAATTTGCCACTGTGAACTGACACCAGTTGATAATAGCAGGATGTACTGAGATGAGCTGACGGAGTCCAGCTGAAAATCAACTAGACGTGAAATCTTCCTGTTTATACCTTACGGTGGCCTCAAGATTAAGATTACGGAAGCACTACATTTTGATTCCCTAAACGGTACGGTACTCCCATCAACGAGAACATACCCTTCTCTTATTTATGATTTATGCCAAAGCATGTGATTCATACATTATGATGTATTCATTGCATTTATAGATACTAACCAGTCTGGCAATAAACCGCCTTTGACTATCGCTTTATTTAAATATCAGACCAAACCGTTCCACGGTGTGAGAGTTACAGCGCTGCACAAATAATCAGAGATGCATATCATTGGGGGACGTATCATAATTTGTATAAAGACTAATAAAAATTTCAAAACGTGAAGAGAGGAATGAAAACTGGTAGCTCAAGTGATTGACATGGCGGTTGAAATGTTCACCTGATCTTGGCGATTATATTAAGGGCTTTTCGTCAACAATCAAGGTGATATCACCAGCGCGTTGTTACGTATCGTTTAGTAGCGTAACCTAGAGGAGCCTAAGTGAGATTGCACTATAATCGAGAACACAAACTACCCTACCACTAACTAAACTTTTGCTGACTATTGGTCAACTAGTCAAACCTGATGAGTCGTTCACGATCCCAATGCGGGATCAACGGGCTTAAAACTTAGGCTATTGATGGTTATCTTTGATGATGTCGAACAGTCGCCACTGTGCATCCAAAAAGTAGACAGTGGCCCTCAGTACACTGTAGAGAACTATGATTTTTGCTATCTATAGTCACCATTTTTTATGTTCCAACGTTGTAAGTTATTTTGATTGTTAAAAATCTACGAAATGACGGCACCATCTCAAAATCTTGGTCTTCAATTTATTTTATATTGTATCATGATTTGTTGATTTCCTTATTCTGCGCACCCTGCATCTGAGTATGCAAGCATATTGGATTAAAACCCATTCGTACAGTAAACGGTCTATTTTCTTCCTTAAGCTGAGAGAAAATTACGTGCTCGCGGATGCTTTCTTGTCAGATTGTGATGGGCCGAGGTACTTAAAATGTTTTGTTACTGTGCTGCGCATACATATGATGTTAAGCGAGACTCCTCTGGGTTGCATCAAAACGCTTTTGCTACTTTTCCCCAATGACGCCAAAATTCTACGAGCGCTAATTTTTATTAAAATAGCTTTCCTTTATGTGACCAAGATTGCGTTCAGACATTTTCAACGTGAAACTTACTGCAGCTTAACGCAGCTAACCATAATTCGTTCATGTACATCACCAGCCATACAACGTATACACCGAAGCTATATTTTTTGATTGCCTACCAGGAGCGAAAGCAGGATATTAATTAGGGACAACAGCTGCTGTCTGAACCATAAAGATACAACTTCTAATACTAAAAACCCATAATTTTACCCTTTACACAAAGCGTTTACATCGTTCGACTAGGCAAACTCTCCTTAGTTGCCTTTCGCCTGCCTACGATTCCAATTTAAATATATCAGTGGTGTAAAATCCCTAACAAAACGCGATTGCATTGCTTCAGAAGCACTGAAGTCGAATTTAAATGTATCCCACCAACTTTACTTGTAATCCTCCAGAATATATAAACGTTGAAATAAACCCATTTCCAGGAACGTCAGTCACTCTTCAGATTAAGAAAGATTGCAGCAATGCCTAATGTGATCTCCAAAATCTCATTCATTAAACCAACAGAATAACAACCTAGTATAGCGGACTTTAATGTCTCCATGACATATCCTCTATTTTCTCTCTTCGATTTTTCCGCCTTTAACTGCCTTACGTTCGTAGGTTTATTAAAACCTCAGCTTCCTTAACTAAATTTGACCTGAGTATTCATAGTAGGCTTTAAATTACCCAAGATAACTATTTCGCACAGGATACCAGAAAATGCAACTAACCAAGTAAGCATATTAATTATAATCATGCCTCTACTTAAACCTACTGTTATACACCAAGCTGAAGAAATAGTAAAGTATGCATTACAGTGTGCAAGATTTCTATTGCAATTTTCCTAAAAAGTGGCTATGTTGTAAAAGATTCAATAAAAATAGAAAGACTGCACCGCCGACCTACAGACCGTACAGCTATACTTTTTATACTAAAGTAAATTATGACATTGCTTCAATACATGTACTAGGAAGAACGGACACAAAGCATTGTAACTAAAATATTACTGTCTAGCAATTTAATTTTTTCAATATTTTCAAAATAGTTATAACTGCTTTTTCCGATTAACACCTTATCCGATTAACACCTCATTCAATTTTTTAACATAAGCCTCAGACTAATGGTTTACATGTAAACATTTATTGTTTACTCTTGTTGTTTTAGAATGTTAACGAGTTCATATTAGCATCCTAATAAAATCGCGAAACGAGCAACAACTTGAATCTTCTCTTCTATTAGCTCAAATAGTTCCTACTATATTTGTACTTTCCTTGTAATTCATTTTCCCAGTGCGGCAACTATGAACGTTTTCCACCGTGCAATTCTTGTCCTTAATAGTAAGTGTGACATAACGCTCACGAGATAGTCGCTGTTTAATCTGCCTACAAGCAAAACTTAATAACAAACTATTTATTTTTGTTGGCTGTGTAGTTTTGAAAAGAACAGCGAGGTTTAGTTGGATAGATTGCTCTTCAAATCTTAGACTCCGCGCTGACACATTGGACTGTCGACAGCTGCGAAGAAATGTATACTCGGATTTAGATATCCGGGCATATTTGCCTGTATGCGGTGTTTTACCTCCGGTAATTTGCATGTAAAACGAAAGAACCTAATTATTTTCTTGAATCTGTCCTTGATAGAGTTCCATGAAAATAGCAGTAGATTTTTATTGCACCATAGCTTAGCAAGTGGCACATTATTAATCCGACATGCGTTTGATGTAAATCAGCCCGCTAAAAGCTCGCAGTATATGAAAGTTTATATTTCTATGAAAACTGACACATAAGAGTACATGATTGCGTATGTTGCGACATGTATGATGCAATTATGGTTACAAAAACAATCGACAGCTCAACATGTGTTATACAGATTTAGAGCAATAGTTTGCCCTGCTCTTCTCTTGAAAACCCTTTACGCTACCAACAGTAGTATTTGAAATATCTTAGCGTCAATTAGGTTCTATCTTGTAATATATAATAGTGACTAAAATATGCAGTAACATCTGACAGACTTTCATGGATTTTGTCGTCACCACTGTCCTCACGCGATTTTCTGCTGTCAGAAATTCGACTGTCAGAAATGCCTTGGAAATCTGCAGAAAATTTTATAAGGAAATAATCAGTACAATTGTTTACATTAATGTCTACAGCCTCATTACAATAGACAAATAAATTTTCTCGTAAAAATGCATCAGGTGTTCCTTTTCGGCGAATTAAAGTATATAAATGTTAATAACACGCCCTACAGTCCGAAAATACAGTGGCGTATAAATAGGAAAAGAATAAGCGAAGTAGCCGAATGACGATATTTTGAAAACTTACGGGCTTTCTCACAAAAACATAACATCAGAGTAAACGTTTTACCACTTTAGAGTACGACTAAAATTAATTGAAGTCCTGATGTATCTTCAATGAGTTTTTACAAATGTGGTAACCATGCACGCATAACCATGCTGAGCGGTCAAAATGACCTCCTACGGCGTTCTACTGTTAAAATAGAAATTTGTGACTAAATAATTTTCGATAAGCAAATGAGATGACCACCAGGTTGGCCAATTAACCACCTACTCAGTGAACAACTGGTTGTTGCCGCTAATTATGTAGATATATTGCTACCATTTATGGAAATCTTGAGTCCGTTTTAAGAGCCAATATGCCCTCATTGAGCAATATAAACAGTTCCGGTTAATGTAAAACCCACTTAAGAGTTTTTAACGAAACTTTGGCAAAATGTTTGCCTTCGTTTTACTAGTGACTCAGTACTTTCTCTTGCATCCTGTCGTGTGTGAATTGTTTGGTAAGTTAAATGAAGTCATCGATAATGCTCCCCAACTTTGGTTTACTAACAGCAGATATGTTTTGTTATTATTTTGATCATTTTACACCTAGTAGACTACACCTCTGAGGTTAGGATGCCTCTAAATTTATAGATATTATTTATGTTTAATGAAAAACCCGGCTAAATTTTGAGCAAACATAACCAGCAAAATATAAATTGGTGATAATGAAGAAGCATGCATCAAGTCCTACAAAAATTCCTCAAAATCGAATGAAGTACCTTTTGCTTGGATATTGAAGGTTAGCATACCTATGTGTCGGTTTAACCTGAGGATAATATTTAACGACAACACAATAAACGGCATAAAAATAGTGACCAAAATTATCCGCCGCAGTTAGTGTTGAAGTGCTTTAAGTGACCATTTTTATGCCCATGGCTCTTCCAGTTGGATAACTTTGAGACGCGTTTTCTTCGCTTAGACTTTTTGCGCACATTTAGCATATGTAATTGCTTTTTAGGGTTGCAAACATGGTCAACAATGACCGGAAATTAATACTAAAATCTTAATTATGCAACACTAAAACCTTCATAAACGACCTAAAATGTTCTTGTTTGACAAAATTCTGTTCAACTTTGTCCAACTGGGACGGCTTTGAACATAAAATCGGTGAATCAGTCAAGCCGAAGCTTAAAAGTTACAACAACCTGAGGATCTAGATGCAGAGAAATGCGGTGTTAAAATGCATAACGTTATTTGTCAACATATCAATGCATATTACACCGTGTATTTTTATATTTACTTTGAATTTGATACGAACACGTACAAACCAGACGGCTAACAGTTCACCAGTGCCAATAATAAACAAAACTAAACAAAAAATAGTTTACAGTGGCAGGTGTCTCATGCATATATCGTACTGCCTGATTTTATATCTCCCTATCTTGAGAAGGTAATAAGCTAATTAAAAGCTAGCATGTGTCGAGTGTTCCTGCTTTCCCATCTGCATGTCGCTTTAGAATCAAGCTGACAACCAGCAACTGGTGTACAAACAATCCGCTTACTTCAATGCCTAATGTCCTGCTTACGCTTAAGAAAACAATGCATTTTATTGCAATACAAAAGAAGTTTGGATAAACTGACTATCGATTTTATTATTCGGTTAAACCTATTTAAATGATAACAAGATGGGTTGCAAGTTATTAGGTTTGTAGTTAAATTACAGCACCTCTTTCTTTAGCTACATTTTGCTAATGCTAAAATTTTAGTCCTATATCCAAGGTCAAGGCCACTTGGTTTCTGTTCTCTACTGGTGAACTACAAACCATTGGAAGTTACTTAAAGAACGAAAGTCAAATAAGTCGACTGAAATAAAAATGAAGTAGATTAATCAAAACACATTTAAACAAGTCTGATTTTATTTTGCTTAATTGGCGTAAAATGTAGACATGACTACAAATAAGATGTCATAAATTCTGGGTTTGGCGAAACCAGCCGCAATATTACTGCTAGCTTTCGTTTAGTTGCACAAACGCAAATTTTTTTTACATATAACGATTGACTGTAATGAATTATCTAGAGAAAAACATCAAAGGATTACTATTAAAAGAGATTTTTGTTATTTTGAAATTTGCAGCATGTATAAACTTTCAGGGTTTAGAAGAATGTACTGCCTAATACTCAATGTAAATTATGGTAGCAATAACGTCCAGTGTTCCGGGTGACCACCATTTCAATTTAGCGGCTTCAGTGCTATATGCAGGAAGTTGTCATTGTTATCACTTATCAATAGTGAACATTTCCATTGCTATTACTGCCACTTCAACCTCTAACAAATTCAAAATAATCGTTTATCCATGTCCTTCTATTGCCTTAGATGAGTTTAACCAAATAGTTAAGAATCGGACTAAATCAAACTATGTGCACACTTGAACATTGGAGTGAAACCGTAGCAGAGTTAGTTGTGTGACACAGTGACTATTGTTTTACACCTTTTCCGACTAAGCTTGTTTCTTTTAGGTTTTTACTCATCCCAAAATTAATATTTCGCTGCCACACTATCAATAATAAGCATGCTTATGTATGAGTACTTGAATAGATGTATGGAAAAGTATATGACACTAACTAAACCGACAAATGCCTTACCTATTGCAAAAGTTCATAAGTTAGTTTACTGTCAACATTGCTTTTTCCAGTGACCGGTCTCAGGAAACGTGACAACGGAATTCCAAACTATCTTTCTGCAACTTGCAAACCGGTAGGCAATTTAGTTTAATAATACTTGATTTCTGAAACACTCTCTTAATTTATTATATTATCTATGTGTTTTTCTCCTAACAGCTAAAGGAAAAAGCAAGTGTAATGTGGATTTATGGTGTAATTGTTCACTGCGAATATGTTGGTTACACAAAAATAAATCTGCACCAGTACGACAAGGTGTATCGCGTTACTGTTAATCCCAATTTGCTAACTGATTATCATGTGACTATGCGTTATGCCGAAATATTGGCGTTAGTTAACGCAGCGCTTAACAGAAAGGAAGGAAGCTGCTCCACAGTAACCGGCTCGGGGTGGGTGAACTCCGTCATCAAAGTTGGTAAGTGATATATAATATAAAACGTGAAATTCATAAACATTTCCTTGCGTTACCTTATGAACCAACTCAAATAAACGCAACCTACAATAGGTAGGTACAGAATCTTGATGGCTTTCTTTTCTGTTGATTGCTTGAATTAATTTTCCGCAGTAGCTCTCACCAATTTAACAATGGTCTTTTTATAAGAACGCTGGATTTGTTTTTGTCATTTTTACTGTGAAAGGTACACGGTGTAACATAAGAAGGATTCCTTTATATTTTGCCTAATTTCTGTTAATACGAGATTATACAAACATCCCATATCATTGTATTGAAACACACGCTTTGCCATCACTAGGTGATTGCGATAAACGGGAAAACAAATGATGGGCACAATACCATGTTAAAACATTATTCAGCTTGTCGTTGTAAATCAACAGATAATCACTTCTGACTAAATATTTATTCTAATAATTTAAACTTACCGGAAGTTTTACTGATTGTAATTATTGGTCTCCAGTTTTCTTAGCAAAAGCGCCTATTACTTATTAAATTATGTAGCAATTTTTGTTTTTGCATCTTTTAGAAACAAACTTTAAATTTATGGCATATTACCCAGGCAGTGCTGTCAGTGCCAATTGTGCTAACGTAAGTTTTGTTTATCGTGTTAAGCTTGAATCATGTTCTAACGCATGCGGAAGTAGCGAAGAAGTAATCCATTGTTAAATGAAATTACTATAATAAAACTCGCGTTTTCTAAACTTAGCTCCGCCAAGCTTGCGAAACCGAGATGAACCGAGAATAACCTCCACCCTGAACGTCATAATAATTATTAAAGAGGGAAGAAGATCGCAACTACGCGTTAAGTCCGAGGATGTTTAACTTTTGATGGTTTTAGGTTGCTACACTTTCCCATTCGTATTATATACATTATTGTGCTTGCAGCATATAAGCTTGAACATCTCAGTTAGCTGTAAAATAACCAGACGATTATTTGGTTTAATTGGGATATTCAGTGCAGCACATTCCCTTAGTTCCTGCAGAGTACGGATCTCGTAGTCTCTAGCAGCTTGCACTAACTAACCAACAGATTTTGTTACTTAACCACGGGGGATGTTAGCAGATTGTGAGAGTATGTAAAACAACCAGAATAGCGCGCGATCTATCGTTCAATGTCACGTCGGTTCCTAAACTTGCAGAGGATATTGGTTGCATAAAAAATTAGTATCGGTAATCCAACTGCGGTTAGCGAGCACCGGGTGCTTTTTCCTGGTTGTGTTAACAAGAATATTTCTTGTCAGATTTATCTGTGAATTGAAATTATTTCTTAGAAATTACCACAGCATTCACTGTCTTTTCTGATTCTGGATTTTTCGTTCAGTGACACTTGTGTTATCTCCGTTTAACTACGGTATTTATACTGTTCCAATATTGGCAGCAATCTTGGTCTCGGATTTTTCATAATGCCGTGAAAATCAGGTCGCGATTTTTGTTCTAAGATCGTCGGTAGTAAAGCAAATGCACTCAAATGTGTTACGTGTTATGTACAATGCTGTACGTCATGCGTTAGACTATACATTGACCATTTGCGATAATTTTGCAAAATCCAACATGAGTTGGTTTAAATGTTGTGTACTTATTGCTGAAACAAGGTAAATCTGGAGAACGTTGCGCAGGATGATAAACCGCTTTGTAAGGTGAATCAATACTTTTAGATCAGCTCGGGATGTTTGGTCCAACAAGCTAGCCAGAAGCGCCGGCAACGTTCAGATAAACTTCTCGTCGTCCCGTACAAACTCACCGGCCCGAATCCCCCGTAGCTACCAGCAACCCAGCTAAATCTGACGCAAATATTTCATCTGTATTGTATTCTACAGACACAGTTGTCTTAGTGTACTGAAGCCACTTGGTAAGTATAAAAAACGAAAGGCAGGAAAATTATATGAGTTCAGTAGCGGCAAATAACCGACAGGCCAGAACTGGTGAAGCGCGAGGAAATCCTGCCCATGAAAGTTCAACCATTTCCTACCAGAGTATATTAACCTCTTGATACTCCATTCGCCTGAGTCCAGTGATCTAACTCCCCAGATACACTGCGATCATGACGAGGATCTTTACAGAACCTATTTGGTAAACTCCTGGACGATTGGTATAATGCGTAAAAAGTGAAGCAAATTACCCGCCCTGTAACGTAATATGATCAACAAAGACGATCAATGCGAATCTGTTGTGGATGACATTACTTCGAGGCTGTTATTGTTCAGAGTAAATAAGTTGAAATGTCTAAATGTTCATGCTCGTACAGTCTTAGATCTGCTTGAACTGGAATGACTAAAGTTTGCCATCATAAACTAAAAAAGCTAAATAGTGATAGACAAACTTATCACCATATCTTAAACGTCCGTGTCGTTTCCAAAATGCTACGCATGCGGAAATTAGGTTGCTCACACTTTAATTACGTCCGATGATTTCTGCTGCGACCGCGTGTACCCTTTACCAACATTTGTAATCACATCAGAAAGCGCAATGAATTCTGCCATTTCGTTGCATCTGAGCTGCCAGAAGTAGTGGGACTCGCAGAGACATGGCTGAATGCCAAAGTTACAGCCAAAGAAATGGAACTGCACATGCTTCCGCGGCGTTATACCTTCGACTGTCCGCGGTATCTTTCCGCTCTCAATTTAGTCCACTTTTCGTTAAAAAGTTGTGAGCGTCTACTGTAGTGATGATTGTCTGTGTAGGCATCTGCAATGCTCCAGCCACCTCGGACGAGGGAAGCTGCTCGTGCATGCAAATTATCCCAGTACCCATAACCGTTGTTTAGATTGGCTGCCGCATCTCCGAAACCACGGGGGTCGCGTCCGTTTTCTACTCATGGTGGTTTGAATTGACCTGGGTTACGCTGGCCTAACTTTGAAATTATGCCAGGATCCAGCTAGGTCAAGACAAAGTTCGTGGACTTAGCACTTGAAAGTGGAGCAGCGCAACACATATACCAGCCGACTCGAATAACGCCGCGCTCAAATCCGTGGTGCGTGGACAAGGTGTTAACAAGCTAAGGACAACATATGCATGATGTTCAGGTTATATAGCTCTTAGCAGCAAGCGATCACTCAGTCCTCATAGCTAGTATACATATATCTTCATCGTATTCAAGTCCTCTAGAGCCTGCTTACAACAAATAGAAACCCAACTTCGGTGGTTTAGCTGAAACTGCAAGCCAACTAGGATAGTCTTTACCGTAAACTGCATCGTTGGAATACTGTTGGACTGTTATTAGAGGTAACCTACCTTAAGGGGTTCTCAGTGGGTCACATTAAGATTTCGGAAAGCTGGACCAGTCAAGTCGCACTAGTTTGACAAGTTGTACTGTAGATGGCTCAACGGTGGCACCAACTGTGGGACAAATTCCTCCTAGTTTAATCTTTCAATGATTACGATGCGGATACGAGACAGGGAAACATTTGCAATAGTGCAAAAGTTAGCGAACGGTGGTATTTCGAACAGTAACTCGCATAGCTCGTTCCGGTAAGAATTGTATATTTGTGGCAACGCCTTAAACCAGCGGAGAACCTGCCAATGCTAGATGGTTTGGAACCACGGCCAATAACCTTTAGATTTGAGTATGCGTCCGCCTTGGCTTGCGTTTCTCCTATTTTCTGCAAATGTTTAAGAGCTTAACGTATACTGTTTTTACCGAACTCGACGCCAAGGTCTGTGACGTTGAAGTGGTGCATCAACTACTCAGCAACCTTGACTGCACCAAACCTGCTGGCCAAAAAATCTGAATCCAAAGATTCACAACTCCCTAACTGCCAAAACCTCACCTACTGTGCCTGATTTGCTCAACATTTCATTATCCGCAGTTACATTGCTGAGCGAATGACACGGCTCATCGTTTAAGCCGATACCGAAAGACGGTGACCCAGCAAAGTGGAGGCGTACAGATGGATTCGTTTGACATGTATTTTTGCCAAGTTTGCCGACGAGATGGTGAAGAAGGGTATATTAGAGTTGTTCTATTCAACAAAGCTACTGCCGCCCAAACATCACTGTTATATGCTGAGCGGCGCATGCACTATCTGCTAGTGACGAGGCATAAATGATTGCCGGCATTAAATAAGGGGAAGTTTGTAAGCGTAATTTACTTCTAATTATGTAACATTTCCGCAAAGAAAACCATGAGGTCCTCCTACATAAGATGATAAGTTGTTGTTTTGATGGATCACTGCACCAGTGATCCAGGAAATTCGGTATGGCGAAAGTGAGGTTAAAGATCAGCAGCTGTGGAACTGATCGCTATCCAACTAATAGTGGAGTAGGTCAAGTCTCGGTACTGGGGTCCACTCAGTTCTAAATCCACATCAAAAATCTACCTCAGCTTCTTTGGTTTCCGTGCGCCTTGTTTGCGGACAACTTGAATATATGTAGAGAAAGTAGTACCCAGGCATCTGTAGCCTACTTCAGCATAATCTTAATCGCCTCTTCATGGCGTCTGCCGAAGTCCGCCTCCCGGTCAACACAATGAAGTCGGTATTTATATGCCTGGGAATGGGTGTTGCTGGCCAGATGTACATCGTTGACGACCAGACTACACATCCCACGTCCACTTGCTGCAATTTGAAGTCTGTTGACAACACAAATAAATTATATCGTAACGGAATTCGCAAGCTTCGGATGATCAAACGTGGCTTATTTACTTGGTTTAAAGAGGTTGCAACACTCTCTTCTGTTCCATCATAAAATCAATACAACAGAACAGTTCACCTGCCTACTAACCAATCATCCAAAATGAGGCACGGAAGATAAAACGAGTCCAACACGTCGCTACCAGACTCATTCCAGGTTTATGAGGATTATAGTATAACGACCAGTGGAAGAAGCTCGGACTCTAGACATTGTTTTATCGATGGATACAAGTCGATCTCATTATGACCTACAGTATAGTAAATCGCGGTGACATCCCCATGTTGAGGACGCTACTTCCTTTGCGAATGAGATTTAACACACGCGGACACCGGTACAAACTTTGATGCAGGATATAAAACGATTACCCATCCCCTGTAATTCGTAGAGAGAGGGGCTGATATATGGGAAACTCTGCTAGATCCAATCGTGGAGGCTGAAGCTGTTCAACAGTTCAAAACATTATTGAATAGACACTTCAGCCCAATTCTATTCAGAGAATGATTGCGCACTAGCAATTATATTTTGCCTTTTGAACACAGTGAGGGTGTAAGTCATGCATTCTAAAATGCTACATAAGAACTAGTCCAAAGATTCGAATATCACGGAATGCGGACAGTTTTTATAATATTTTAAACTGCCTTTCTATGAGGGGTACATATTTATATTTCTACTTTCCCCCACATATATTATTAGGTATTAAGTATTCATTGTATCGTTATCAGTGAACGCTGAACAAAGAAGCAACTTAGCTTAGATTAACAATGAACAATGAATTGAACAATGAATTTATACGGGTTAAGAAGCGTTGCTTTACAAGTCCCGTTGGATAGTTGGTGGGGATATCAACATAACAATAATGATGATAAGGATAGTAAAATAGTTAATACTCTAAATATGATAATAAGGACTTATCGTTTGCTTCGCTGCACTCCTGCGATCCTCTTAGATTCACAGCATCCACAGTTAACAACAAATAATTCCATGGTAAACTTCAGGTGTAGGATGGAGACGTAGTGTTAAGTAACAAAGTGTAAGTGGATGAGTGCATCGTCCAACCGTCTTTTAAATACTGTTAGTGTCGGTGCAGATACGACCGATTCTGGGAGAGCATTCCATGGGTGACAGACTCGGATAGAAAAGAAATTTCTGCGGCACTCCAGACGACTGTATTGTTCTGCGAGTTTTAATGAGTGGCCCCTCAGGTTTGTATTGCTGCTGAGTTGCAGTAAAGGGCGGCACACATGATGTGGGACTCTCAGAATCAAGTATGTCATAATCGGGTCGCCTCGTAGTCTGCGATAGCTTCCACTGAACAATCCCAGTCGTTGCAGCTTCTCCTGGTAGGAAAGATTGCGCATTCCAATTACGTTCTTAGATGCCTGGCGTTGTGGCTGCTCCAGTGCATTAAGGTCGTGTTTCAGCCATGGATGCAAGGCTTGAATTGCATATTCGACATGAGGGCGAACATACGCACTGAGCATTTGTCGAAATAAACGCCCGCCTCAACAGCCCGACGTGTTGGTTCCCGGTCTTCGAGGCCTTTGCGGATTGCCTGGAGCAACCCAAGTCATCTTGAACCAGGACACCCAAGTCACGTTCGAGAGTTGATTGTTGCAGTACATCCGTTCCGATTCGGTATGAGTAGCTGCTTTGATGTCGGATGGAAAGCACCTTGCATTTACTGACGTTGAAATGCAATAAGTTTTGGGTCGACCATTGATACACCGTATCTAAATCACTCTGAAGCATATGTTGGTCCGTGTTCGCCTGGATCCTGCACCAGATCTTGATATCGTCGGCAAACATTAAGAAGTTTGAAGCCATTCCCTGTGCAAGGTCATTAATAAACACCAAAAACAAACGTGGACCTAGAACCGAGCCTTGCGACACACTACATGCCATTTGTATGGGGTCCGATAAAGCTCCGAACTCTGACCACTAATTCCTGTTGAAATAGAAAGTTGGCGATCCAGCTTAAAAGAGGGTCGTCAATCCCGTAATGCTGCAGCTTGGATAGTAGTATTCGATGGTCTAGACGATCGAAAGCCTTGGAAAAATCCAGGTAGATCACATCAACACCTTCTCCAGCGTCGGCTGCCTCGGTCCAACTACTGCGTGCAATTAGTAAATTCGTTGTACATGACCGCTGTCGACGGAACCCGTGCTGCGCAGGAGTGATCAGGTTGCAGTTTTCCAGATGGCACACCAGTGCATCGGCAACTATGGATTCCATGACCTTGGAGCGTTTAGGAAGAAGGGTTACTGGGCGGTAGTTGGAGGGATCAGCTCTGCTTCCACCTTTGTGAATGGGAGTTATTATCCCAAACTTCCACATGGAGGGAACTTGGTTCTGGTCTAAGCAGCGCTGGAGAATCTGGGATAAAGTTCCTGCCAGTTGGCTTGCTGCTGCTCCCAATGCCTCTGGACGAATGGTGTTGACACCCGGCGAGCTGTGTTTGCGTAGAGACATCAGCTTTTGCAATACAGTCTCTGCGGTAAAATTGATGTGGGTTAGTCCTGGTGAACAGAATACAAAGCTTGGTAGATCGCTTGGTGGCAAGACTCTTTGAAACGTGGGGCGTATTGCATCTGCAGCGCGTTTACAGCTTCCATAGACGTTCTTGTTGGGCCATCAGCCGTCTTGAGTGGAAGAAATCCTTGCCTCACCTTTCTTAGGTAATTAACGTGCTTGTACAGCAGTTTGTAGTTAGCACTGAAGGTTTTTGCGATGTTCTGCTGATAGGCGGCTTTGACTTCTCTTAACAATTGAGTGCAATGGTTACGTTGGGCTACGTAGTTGTCCCAAGTTTCTGGTGCTGGAGCTTCTCTGTACACTCGCCATGCTGCGTTCCGTACTGTCATCCATTTTCGAGTTCTGCTCCTAACGAAAGAAACTGATTTGCATTTATTGCAAGCTTTTATCTCTGAAGCCTGTGCCATCAACTGACTGAATGTGTTGACGAACTCGAGCCAGGCGACTTCCGGGGGTTCTTCTTCGAGGAAAGACAATGTTGTGGCGCTGACTAACTGGGCGAGTCGGTCGTACCTTGTGATGGTTCGCACAGTCTCATCGTTATCGTTCAGGTATTCTGCATAGCAGAGGAAGTTGAAACTGATGACTGCGTGATCACTGCGATCCAAAGGGCAGTCTAAAACCAACACATCAATCATATGCTTCTCGTTGGTAAGCACAAGTTCCAGCACAGATGGCCTGTTACCAGTTCTGAACCGGGTGGGTAAAGTGATGTGGTTGTAAAGAGGAACAGTAGTTACTAGATCTTGTAGATCGGTTTTGAATTGTCATCCGATCGTAGCGGGGGCTTCTAAACAATATACCTTGAAATCACCCATGATAATAATGTGTGTACTTTTGTTGTAAACTGCACCTTAAAGCAGCCATTAGGTGGTAGTCGGTTTCGGGTGTTGAGTTAGGGGCGCGGTACCCCAAGACGATAAGGCAAGCGTCCCTGCCTTTTAACTGCAACCGGCACCAAAGAGAGTCGGGGAACTGCGAGTCTGAGTCCTCCACGGCTTCGCACTGTAAGTCGTTTCGGTAATACAGGATTACCCCTCCACCTTTTGTGAGCCTGTCGTTCCGGATCAGCGACATGCCCGGTAGCGAAACTTCAGCGTCCGATATTCCTGTGTGCAACCATGTCTCGGCGATACCAATGACATCATACGAGCCGGAAGCTTGGCGATCTTTCAGTTCAGCCAGTTTGGTAGAAAGTCCATGAGCATATGTATACAAGCAGGCCAGTTTCTCGGTCTCTAGGAGCCCGCAGAGAGGTGAAGCAGTCAAGTGGGTGAGAATGCCGACGGATGAGAGGTCGGCAGTTACTCGTTTTTTTTGATGGGTCAATAATACCTCGTTTGCAACTTGATTCGGCCAAGCTGCGTCCCCGCCTTCGTTTATACCTACGTCAGAGTCAATTAAAGCAGCAGTCAAGTTACACTTCTGTACATTCGTCAGTATGCTTGCTGCTTCAGTTACTTTAATATTTGATGATAATGGTTAAAAATTTGATAAATATTGCTACAGCTGTTGGCTCCAGACATCCTATCGGAGATGTACGCTATCGGGCATCTCTCCACGTTGCAGATCGGTGAATGCCTTCCTTGCGGAAGTAACTGCGAACAAGTCATGTTTGCTTTGCGGGTGAGATAAATAAACAGTCGCGGATAATCAGCGGCAGCGTCTCAGAGCGCGGGGAGTTTTGAGCTCGTCACCTAGTTCTGAATTAAATAGCACAATTTCTCATACAGTGCTTTGTCAAAGCCAATGTGACCGGCTATAGGGTCACTGATCACTCATTCTTGTAACTGGGGACAAGTATCTAACGGAGGGCGGATGAACAACCAAACCGGCCACCGGGTATTCTGTGGACTGCTTCCGCATACAAAGAAGGCGAATGGGCCACTTGGCTCTCACCGGTTTTCAAGAATAACCCCGCTGCCGTGCGGGTCAGTTTTCTAGACCAAAGGTTTGGGACGCGGTAACTGAAGTCAACCCTCTTCCTCGGCCTGAGTAAGCGGGAATCTCAATGCCAACACAACACATGGAACATTGCTTCTATTCCTCTTACTCACCCTCTTATTTGTTATGGTTACTCGTGTTGCAGCATTCTGCCAAATGTATATTGGTCAAGAGTTAAATATAATATAGAATACAATCGTTGTCAAAGTACTTGCTCATCTGCATAAGCGGAAAATAATTCCCTATTTTCATTTTAGAATTTAAATCAACCTTACTGTAAATAACATTCTGCTATATCCCATACTGTGCCCCATGCTGTGGCTTAAGTTGCATTATTTGTGCTTCTTCAACGCAGTTGGGCTAAACCAACTTACACCTTAACAAGGTCTTTTTAAGCTGGAAAAATTTTACTCCATTTTATTTGGTTTGTTCTGTCTACCTGAATAATCTGTTAACTGGTCACGTTGCTTACGCTACTTGCGCTTTTCTTTGCTAACTTTGTTGCCTTCGTAGCATTTTAAGTCACCTGTGAACACTTTTGTATTTATCGCAGATTCGTTGCCAACCAACTTACTTTATATGCTAATTTAACTAAGAGTTATGTCACCATAACTGTATGCATTATTGTATTTATTTTATTTCATCTTGTGGTTTCAAGTGATTGGCTGTTGTTTGATAAGCATGTGCAAGATGACAAGGTGCTTACCTGTCTATTACCCACTACCTCCTCCATACTGGCTCTAGGAGGCAGTTGATCGTCGCTGAAGCGGTCGGTTTACACTGGCCTTGTGACCGTGTTATGATCAAAAAATGGTACCATGCACTCAGTATGGAGCGGACTACGGTCCAGTCACCGCCTTGTGTGCACTTGATTCCCCAAATACAGAGTAGTTGTGATTGTCTGCGAAGGAGTGTGGGCCTGCTCCGTTGATGAAACGTGGCTCACATCCACATCCCTCCTGGTCTTATTCCCTCGGGTTTACACTGGATGTGGGGTGTGTGGTTGGAGCTGTGGGTGGTGCAGCGCAAGCCATCCATGGTCCCTCTGTAGGCGCAGGCGTACTGTGGCTGGCCACAGCGACGGGCAAATCTGAAACCGGATGCCGCCAACCATATCCCATCTTACATGAGGATATTCCAGCCGTTATCGAACGCGGTTCCAACTTTTGGCACGTAACTGAATATTCCGAATTTAATCGATGCAATCATGCTTACTATAGCCGAACGACCAAGAATAGGAAATTTGTAACCAACCAATCCGTTTCTCAAACCTTGGCCGTCATTTTTCAAACCGTCTGCTTCACGTTCATGATAGCGACTGAGCACACTTCGAAAGAACCTGACAAATTTGGCGTTATTTTACTCCACCCGTTCAACTATTTTAAGATCCTGTCTTAAGTTGTGTCCAAAACATCCATACAAAATTCTGATCTGCGCTATCATGAATGAATTGCCATGCATGTATGGCAAGCTTGCTCACTGTTTCCTCCATTCGCTATTATATTTAACTAAATGCTACTCACCATAGCAGCATAGTAGCAATGACGAGTAAACTTTTAATTATATTTCCTAGAATATATGATAGGCATTATTATAGGTTTACTTCGTAATCCTCTATTCAATTGGTAAAGCATGCAGACATAAAAGCCAAATAATTATTTTTATACTTTTTCCAGCTTTTATCAATAGCCCATCATTCGCTCCAGGGTCAAGCGCTTAGAAATTGTCATCAACTTGTTTCTGGAAAGCAGGCGCTGAATAGCACTCGTCCCTCATTCACGCTCACTTTGAAGGCCGATCATACGCTACCATTACTATCTATGGGCATATTTAAAGAACTCAGATCAATCACCCGCGTCATAAATTATGAAAGCAACCTATGCATTGCAGTAGACTTCGTCTCTAAGGAGGCCAAATCGCACTCACTAAGTAAATTTTCCATTCATCTTTCTTAATGTATTGTAGAATATTTCAATTAAATATTTCTTTTGCTCTATGAAAAAAACTAATTATTTGTAAACGCCCGTCGCCACCTTTGTCTTTTATAGCAAGTATGTTCTTATACAATAGTTCACTATTTGACCAGCTGTATATCACTGAAATAATAAACTAGTGGTTTGCGACAGAACGAATAACGTGTCATTAAGATACCTTGTAGTTTGCTCAAGGGATAATACCAAATTCAAAAATCTCATGTGAACCGTCTACCTCCTTAGTTAAATAAACAAGATATTTGCGCTTTTCTAAACCATCGGTTTGCTAGTGCTTCAAACGTTTCTATCACCTGTTCACGATCTGGTACCATTTGGCTTTTAGTTTCTGCAGCACTTAATAGATGCTTGTTACTAATAGCAAAGATTAACTTTTCCCTCAGTATTTTAGCCCAAAACAAAATTCAGCTTATGATTTGGCGGAGAGGAGGGCCTATTCTTGTAGCACATCCATGCTTAAGCAACTGTTTATCAATGTACTTACTAAGAAGCATAGGCGACCCATTTAGATCGATGTAAAATAAAATAGTTAACTACCATTATAGCAACTTCATTTATTGGTAAATAAAGTAGCCTTATGTATGAGACGTCATGTACTATAGGTAAATGAGGAATCAATATAAAACCATTACGAAGGCTAAAATGTAGAAACACTTATCTATATAACAACTATTTATTCACTTGAAAAAAATCTGTCAAATAAACCGGTTAGTTTCGTTTTGAAAAGCGGTTCACCTTAAGATAAAAAGGTAATATCTGTTAAAATATTTTGACAATATTATAAGTGATGAACAGGTTCCTGCTTTATAACTGTACGAAGTCTCTACACAAGGGGTTTAAGTTCGTGTACTTTAACCAATACGTATTTATTTCTTTTAATCAGTTATATGTTTTGCCCATTTGAAGTTTCATTCTATTCAACCCCTATTACTTTATAAAGCTGTAATCTCTCTGTTTTTACGCCAATAGATTTGAGAGTTAAAAGCGTACAATATATCAACAGCGAGTACTTTTGTGATTGGGTAAGTAGGAATCTTTTTCAAAACGCCACAAGATTTGTTTCTACATCACAAGTAGATTCAGTTGTTCATGTCTAGCGTAAATGAAATATAGTAGAAATTATCGACATAAGTAAATGGCTAAAGTTCTTCATGTTTCAAATGCAGATATCTCCTGTTTAACGATTTTTTTTACTTAACTTAAACATTTTGCAAGAATTATTTCCCATCGCTATTAATCCAATAACTTCAGTGGCAGTATGATTTATATGTTCAGTTCCGTTATAACAAAAGCTGGTATAAATATTTAGCCAAATGCTACACAGCCAGCATCCACTGGACACTATGCAACCTTTGTGTCGAATGATGTATATGCATAAGTATTCCTAACTGAATACTGCCTCAATTTAATCCGTTTTTCTAACTGACAATTTTCGGAGCGCCGGAGATTCACATTTTCGGGATATTATCAAGTGTATGTAATCAGTTATGTACTATTACACACTACATAACTTTAACATACAGCAGTTTAAGAGACAGCTGCTCTCAAGTACTTCAAGTCCGTTGTCTTTCATGCAACATTTTCAATTGTTGTGTTTAATGACTGTTAAATTGCTAAACTTTTGCAACTTGTAATAGCCCGCATAATTTGGAGCAGTGCATAAGTGCAATAAAACTTACATGCTGTCTAGTGGTACAACGTTGTATGAAAGCGATTTTACTGCGAATAACGAAAATGCATCTAATCTAACTTTTTGTACTAACTGGCAGTTTGTTCTGCACCACGCAGTAGCGTACAATAGAGGACCATTTAACAATTGTACTTACATAAGCAAGATAAAACATCAACATGCAGTCTTATTCAAGCTATATTTAACCGGTTGGCTGGAGAATCTGTCACTGCAGTTTATGAGCTATTCAGAGGTTGCACTGCATACAGAGTCATTGTTCAATGCGGATCTTATTGGATGCATGAGTTATAATCAAAAGTCTACGATGGCATCATTTAAAAAAAGTAAGTCATGCATGTAATTATTCGAGTTGCTCTAAACGTAGCAAAACTTGCAGTTATATTTGTACTATTAATATAAGCAGAGCTAACGTATTTATCTCATTGCTAATTTAGAAACAAATATGGGTGTTTTTTCTCTGCTGTCAATTTGTGCTAACAGTTTCCTTGGTCTGTAATTCCTGTATACAAACCACAGGTTATTTTGTTGATAAATCCATAACAAATCAGCTTACCGCGAACTGTTTCCTTATCAATCTTAAATGAGTGGTCCTACTCACAGTAAATGCGGCATGCTAGAACTGTCATTTATTTTATGATAAACAGATGCCATCATCATTTTCAGTTATGTTATAAGCCATTGTAATTTGTCGTCTGATATAGATATTAAATAATCTTGGGAATTATTATCGTGCACTCTGCTTCGGTTTCCTAGCAAACAAAGTATATTGTGAGTTCCTTTGTCACACACAAAACAACGATTTAGTTGTAAATTGTCTAGGGATGAAGTTTGTAGGTAGGATGCTTTAATTAGTGAATAAATGTTGACCCGAAGTAATAATAGGCATCTGATTTTTGCCGCGTGTAAGTAATAAAACATAAGTTTTCTACAATTAGCTTTACTAACATTTCGCACACTTTCTACATATAATGTGCATGTTTATCCATGGATCTCGTGAAATTTGACTATTTGGTCAGCATATATATATATATCTGGATTGCAGCATCCGTGCCCATGGCATTTCGGATACCACAAATGCATATGCATTTGTCTAAACGTTAATATAAACTAACACAAACTGTATGGAGTCAAATTAAACCTCATGCAATGTAGTACTATAAACGTGCATAGCTTCGGTTGGGTGGTAAGGCTAACAGTCATTTCTGCCAAATGATGGGAGATCATTCGTACGTAATTAAGTGCTCAATACGAAATCTCCATGGTTTTAACATTTGGACGTTAACATAAACGACAACCTCAAATACTGGCATGAATCCTTGAACGAAACAGATATAGGAATAGGGAAACAAATAACATTAGTACAGTTAGCAGGTAGAATGATAAAAAGTGGGGTATAGTAAAATAGTGTGTATTGAGTTACTAAATGTTAGAAGATAATTGGGCTTGCGAAACAGATTAAGAAGATCACACAGCGTGCGATTGTAATGGAGGGTTAAGTTCAGGCACTCCGTGTCGCCGATTACAGACTAAGACTGGGATGGTCCAATCATAACCTTAAGCATTGATATGTTCGCTTTTTACGGCCTCTTTTGCACGACGACAACCACAGTACGATAGCAACAATTTCTCGCAGCCCAGTGTTAAATATTTGGCTTCCAAAACGCTCTTCACAATGGTTTGTTTATTTCCATGTACTTGCATGTCTGTCATCAAAGTACCCAGTCGTTGGCGCATACAGTAGTTCACTGTGATATGGCCATAAGCTAATTGGCAACGAGCTGCATCGTAACTCTCGGGTGCAGCTATTTCACGCTCATAAACAACAGTTCTTAGGCTCAGATTCCTTTCCGCTGTAACTTACTGACACTGATGTACTGTTAACGTGGGCAATACCTTCGTCCTAAACTATCCAGAAGATTGGCGATGTCCAATTCCACTTCTAGCAAGAACAAATGCGCTTCCGCCTTAAATCCGTATAGTACGTGCGATTTTATAATCACAGGCAAATTCAGTATGACTGAAGAACAGAGGGAAATATAGCTATGCTCACTCCCAACACTATCATGAGGAGGGGAACATGAATTCTCGATATCATGATAATGGCTAGTCGGTTAATTGTCAAAATTGTTCAAATGCCAAAGAGTTTCCAGGGCAATTCCTCATCGTATACATAGTCCAACATGATCACACGTAGGAATTTCGAGTTCCCAATATAAAAATTTACAGATTATGCGCAATGTAAGCGGCTAAGAGCTGGTAAACATTTATTCACACGTATCCATCCACATGGGAACTTACTCAACCATTTTCCACCTTAGCATACATCCGCAACAACAACACAATTTGCTCGAATACTACGCTCTCACGCCAACTGCGAATGTGATCATGCATAGATTGAACCTCTGTGCTGCGAGGCATCTGCACGATAAGCCCCGTGCTGGCTAGTATTGGGCAGGTGGTCGAGAAAGATTCATGTTACCTGCCATGCAGTTTCAAGGAGCAGAATATAAGTGGCAAATGTTATAGTGGCAACCTCGCATAGCCTGGTGAGCGCTTTCATAGTGATGTGAATCGCGGCCGGAGTTTAATATAAACAGCAAGATGCCGTAGCCCACCGTTTGGGATGCCATCTTACCAGCATCCAATTAATAAGGTAGAAGAGATACCATAGGTCACAATGAGTACGACAGTGTATTGAGTAGCATGTGAAGTAATCACCAAATACAACCGAGTTAAGTAAACCCAATAAAGATGGGTAAGATTTGGTTAATCCTATTTAGGCAGGTTCAATAAAGATACTACATTGCACCAAGTCAGTAGTTACTCATTCTAGTGTAAAAGTGTGCCCAATCGTGACGTACATTAGTGCTAGAATAAAGAGGACACAAAGAAGTTAATGCAGTAGGCAACTTCAAGTTAGCGAAGAATATGGTGCAATTAAGTCAACTACATTTCGTATGGTTAGCTATGTTAAACTTGACGAACATGGTATACAAAATACCTAGCGTTTAATACACTGAAAATGCTTAAGTCATTGGAAAGTTAGCCACGAAAGTTTCAAAAGAAATATTTAACTTTTAATTAGACTTGACAAATTACCTCTTTTCAGTTCAAATGTGATAGTCAAAGCCATATGCTATAGGTCAAACACGATCTTTTTGCACTGGATAGGTGTATGCCTCTTGCTTCTATTTGCGTCAATAGAATGTATAATCTTCCAATAAAAAGGTGAAGAAATGCTTGCCTTATGATGAAATTTTAGTTGGCGATATGCGTTTTCGGACTTACTTTAAACCGCGACTGCTGACAGAATAAGAACGTTTGTGAATGCAAAAGAACAGCATGTGGTTTGCCCTGCATCAATCTCAACTCCGAATACATTGCTGTACACCGTGTAAAGTTGAAAGAATAAGACTGGGAGTATGATGATTTTGACTACAGTTGATTAGATGCCAAACCGCTCGTACTGGAGCGGTGAATAACTGGATTTCATTCTGCGCTAAACGTAACTAATACATAAGTTAAGTGTTTCCCGAAAACTACAAACCTATTTTTGTGGAGCAAGGAATTAATTTTTAATGGATCTTGTAATCTAGATGGTGGATTTCAACATTTGAATACTTGTGTGCACAGCTAGTTCGAGGACATAAACAGCGGAAACACAAAATGCAACAATGGTGTTGCACAGTGACATGCAAAAGTTAGTGAATAGACGATACCTCTGACGCATCACTGAGCATGATAAAAGTTATACCAGGAAGCAGCCCGTTTACAGTGCGCTGATGACTTCGAATTGAAGTAACATTTCCAGCTCTGCCCGATAAGCCACTCTAGGTTAATGTTTTGGCAGACAAGTAGGGCTAAGGCTAGCAAGACCACATGTGCTACAGCACAATGCACAAGTTGTTGACGGACGAGGGTTCATGTGCTTCTTCTTATGATGGTGTAAATTCGGTTTGCCCAAGTGCAGTATTTCTTTCCTAAGTATGCAACCTAGCAGGTGTTTTGGACTCTCTTATTATGTAGATGTCGGACGTGTCCGAGCCACGTCTGTTGTCACTGTTGCAACGGTCAATGTATTACCTACAAGCCCCTCAGTTAGGAATAATGAAATAATGGGATATTAGTTAATAATGGGTAAGGAAATACAGCCTTAATATTTTCCGTCGTTTGGTAATATTCTACATTGAAATACGAAATCTACATAAATGAACCAGATAATATCCCCATTGGTGAAACCAAAGAGAAAATACGTATAGAAGTATGGCTGTGGTAGAGCGATAGTACCAGGCAAAATGAAATAATATGCTGTTATGGTAAACATGCATTGCAGAAACAAACAGATTGCTTACCCCGCTGCACAGAATTACCTGTAAAACTGCGGGTCATAAATCAAATGTAGCCAGTTAGCCAGAAAATATCCAGGATATCTGTTTAAGTAACAAAGTTTAGGGCGTTTAATTCGATATCATATAGGGTCTATATAAGAGCTACTTTGGAGGCACAAACCACTGAGTTTGGAAGTGTGTCCTAGGTTGACAGGCCAGGAGAGTGAAATTGGTTCGTCGACAATCTGGCCAACTGTATTGTTGATTTAGTTTCAGGCTTCTGCTTCTCAGGTTGGTGTTCAGGCTGGGGCACAAAAGTTGGTGGCGTGCTTGACTGGGTTGGTTCGCTATCTGGTAAATTATTATGAGATCTCTACAAAGCCACGAGTAGCGCCCACTGAACACTACGAACAGTTTTAGCCGTTGTTGGTAACCATGGTAGCGCAATCCATTGAGAAATTTCGTAATGGATGTTGGGAGTTTCGTGGGCTACAAGATCACGCTTAAGACAACTTTGCCCAGCCCGGATTACATTTTCTTCGCGGGTGCGCACGTAGGACTCAGCCTCAGAGCGACAATAATTGAACCCAAAATTGCGTACATCTGCCCCAAGAAAAGAATATGCCAGTTACGTCTGCTTGAAGTGAAAACTGACTGGCAGATGCAACATAGGACCACTGTACCAGCACATTGATATCACTTTCCTGAGAAAGTTCCGCAGATTATGCTTCCAAGTTAGTAAATGTATGCGCATCGATGGCGGATGTGAACATAGCGACAATTGTCCACAATAAATGGCTGGGTGCTTCACACCGTCTTCATGGAGGTCGCACCGGCGGACCTCGTGGTTGTACATAAGTTGAACGCGCATCATATCTAAACGTCGTCCGCGAAGAGTAAAACTCTTGATACCACAACTCTCGCTAAATTGTTAATAACGCCAATAACAGAGAGGCTCAAGCAGCGCAACCTGCGGTACACCACCTTACAACCTTATACGTTCGGACAGCAATATTCGAATTCTAAACTACATTTGCCGTTCGCAGAGAGAGTAAATAAAGTTTTTTGGATTGGATCTCCGTTTCCGTATACTAAAGAATGAGAAGATAGTTATGATGCTCAAAGCGATCGAAGAATTACGAAAATGTCACGTTTAGGAGACCGGTTCCCGCTCCTTCTTCGACTGTTCTGGGCTATTTGTCACATGTAATTAGCAGTTTGTGATATTCAATAACCTCTACAATACCTGTACTGTTGCAGCGCAATAATACTGTAGGTTTCCAAGCAGCCCGTCAATAAGTCCGCAAGCATTGCTGCCTTGAGTTTGGCGAGCACAACAAGAAGCTTCACCTGTCGTTAATTAATAGATAGCTCAACTTCTTACCCTGTTTATAGGGTTGCTATATTTCGTTTCTACCTTGACGGAAAGATAATTTTGACTAGTTGTCGCTTAAAGAAACCGACAAACGTTCGGACCGGGTGCAGGGCTGTAACCTATACAAGATTTAGGGTAAAAGTCATTTCCTCTAGAAGAGCTGTTTGCAAGCAAATATAGTAGTTTACTTAGCACCTTTCCCGCTATGAATGTGGCTCCGTATAATACTGAAATGTAGTGACAAAGTAAATTTAGCATCTGAGGCTTGTGCCCATTGGAACTTTGGTTAGTAATTTGTCAGTAAGGTGTTGACCGCTCTTTTGCTGTGTTTGTAAACCCACCAATCATAGTCATTGGTAGAATTCCGCGCTGAAGGTTGCGAAATGTACTGTCATGTTTGTAAAAAACCTAACATTTTAAACAGTTTCCCTTCACCATATCCTGTTGGTGTGTTCTCATGTGTTTACTGACCGACTACACAGAGCTATAGTATGGATCTAAATACACTACTACTGATAAGGTTGAATTGTCCCGTCCTCTGTGCCCAGAAACAATTGAGGCAATCAATTAGATTGCCTTGGACCTGATTACGTAATTCTAAATACACTGCCAAATTTTAAGCTCTGGGATTGTTTTAGGGAATGTCCTATATCCCATTTATCCAGGCCATTAAAATTTGTGTCAAGATTATAATAAGCGATTTTACTTTAACGATTGTTGGTTTTGACTCTGATGCTTTTGTGACCAGTAATGTTGAAGTTTTCAAAAGTGTTTTTCAGGCTATTTCTTTGGTGTAATTAGATTTCAGTGCTCAAGAGGCGTTTTTACCGAATATGGATAGAAATCAGTAATGCATAATAGAATAAAATATTTCGTGCTCAGCAACGGGGTATTTGGCGTAGCATGCGTACTAGAACAGTTAAATGGCGCGATCGCTTTAACTCAAAGTACCGCACGTATTTATCACATCAACGATAAGCATCTGTTTAGTGAGCACTAGGTCAAACGTTGGTGGATTATTTACTGTTCTGAACATGGTGGGAGCGTTGACGTAGTTGTGTAGGCTTTCGCTGATAGTTTGCTCTTGCACACAGCCCTTGAAATCTTTTCATTCGGTTGTTTAATTTTCAAAAAGATGTCGTAATCTCCTGTGATTAGGATATGTGGGTAGTTATAATTTATCACGTTGAGAAATGCAGATATCAATCTGTGGTCCTTCTACACAGTGGATTTGGGTGGTTGGTAAACGACGAAAATGAGGCATGCACCGTCCTATTTCAACCCGTTTGCACAAAGGTAGAATAGCGACAATTTGTTGTAGGTCATCTATAAATTCTCAATAAAGGCTTTTATGGCAATAATTGATCACTTCCCCTCCCATAGTTAGTCTGTTGTTTTGGATAGGTAACATTTCGTTTAGAGCAATCTCAACCTCCTTAATTTCACAGCTCAGACACGTCTAGGTGATTACTATGTTATCTTGATACCTGGAAGTTTACCGATGATGGAGTTCAACCAACGTACTAATTCGGTCTGGTGCTATAGTTTACAAGCGGTTTAGTTTCTCAGTAACCAAACGGGAATCTCTGGATTTCTGACCAGGATAGGTGATTGTGCCTACTGTTGAGTGGTCAGCCACTAACCGTTTATTGAGAGGTCGTTAGCTTTTGATGGTCCGTTGCGTTACAATACTGCACTTGGTTCTGTGGTACGCGATAGTCTCCCAGGTGCGATTTTATTCCATCGGATTCTGAGGTTGACATTAAGTTAATCCCTCCACAGATTTATATGAGAGGAAAAAACAATTCGGTTGTCACAAAGGAGTTGTTATCCACACGTCGCGTTATAACCTTAGCCTATAACCGAAAGTTTGTAGGCAGTCTCTTGTTGGATTTACCAGTATTCCAATATCAAAGTTATCATTAACTCTGAATGAAGCATCACAGTTACCAGCCTAGGAAGGTTGCCTTGTAGTTAGGTGATAAGAAAATCCATGGAGATTATCACAAGTTGGCTTAGTGAATATCTGTTTTCGGTCATTCTTCATCAGCCTAGTACGATTATATACTAGTTATTTACTAGTTAACGGCTAACAGAAAAGTTGTTTTCATAAAACTCCCATAAAAAGAGGAAGTCGCTGCCAAAATTCTTAGTCGTCGTCTATCACAGAACCTCAGACGTGCGTTCCCAGTAGCAAAACCACATACCTGTTTCTTTGTAGATCACGATGTATTTATCGTACGAAGAAGTGTCTATCCGAGAGAATGAAAGAACACCATCCGGCATGGCTAGCGACCGGATGCAGAAATGTATGTAACAAACATAGCTGTCCACCTTGCCGATGCACGCCACAACTTTAGGTCAGCCGAAGAATTCCAATTAATCTACAAGGCCCCGGATAATCGATCGAGGTATATGCGCAGACGGATACTGGAAGCCGCTGAAGCTACAGCATTCCGGTTGTACCAACCGAGATTGTGCACTCAGAAGCGATTTGTTTAGGCCTTACAACTGCTCTGGCCCGATCGAATAGTGAGTTTTACCTAGTTGGATCGCTAGAATGCTCCGACCTCGACCTGATTAATGATGAGAGCTGACCCCTAGTAAACTGCGTATACTCTGTTTTAACGACTCCATTAGTCAGTCTCACCAATGGACTGATAGATAATTGTATTAATCTGATGAAGAATTATCGAAAACATAGGTTCATTAATATTGACTTTTGACAATGAAATCCTTGCCAACCGCTTTGCAACAATATTATGGAAGTGGCGAGTCTGGCAGATGTAATTGCATTGCTCCCGGTCCTGTTTCTCCGCTTCCTTAGTGAAGGATGCTTGAAGCTGAGGAAAACCTTAAAAAATAATGGTCGCTTTTTCGTCATGTTTACGAAGTTCATCAATGTTGATATTCTCTTTCTGACATTCGCCATATGGAATGTTCGGAATTATGCACACCAAGTGATCTGCTACGGAACCAAAGCAAAGAAAGCGGAACAGGCTATATTCATCAGTATAATTGGGTGTCATTCAGAGATGTCAAGTTTTAGTTTAAGGCCCTAAATTTGGTTGACGTGGGACTCGTTTCAGTGTAGCTAGCTCAGCCGAAATCTTAACTTCACCGTAAATGTAATTCCATTTTTAGGATTCTCCATCATATTTCCCTTTATAACATTTGACTGGGATTTCGACATTTTCGAGCACACAATAGTCAACGAACCGTGATTATGGATGTTAACTGCTAGTTTGATAGTATTCATGCGTTTCATTATAAATGGATCGGATTTTGTAGAGGTTCGCTCACCCCAATGCTGCTCTAGGGAGTAGCCTTTAGCGAGAGCCCGAAGAGCGATTCCAAAAGAAAGAGAGATTTTCAGGGAACTATTTCTTTTTACAATTAAAGGTTCCCTGCTGCGTATGTATTAAGAACGACACCGTTGACGCTCTATGGATAGATGAACGCAGAAAGCACAGCACACCAGGCAGCCGCGTGTTGCAACCGAAACCAGCGACACGAAGAATTTTAATGCTCAATGCGAAAAATCGAACGCACTAACCTGCTCAACTTTGCGCACTGATCGTGTAAGGCTACTATGTACTAGTGATTTTGTTTAGAATTTTGTACAGAAAAACCGGGGCATCTTTAGACTATTCCAGTGCTACGGGATTCAACTGCGCTATCGTCGGCGTTTGCATGGCGACTTATGACCACGAAGCCCGGCTTTTTACGCTCTTGGACTAACTCGGGCTAGGAGTTGCCATTATCGCCGTTGGTTTATTGTGTGCTGCACTGCTGAAAGGAGTGGAGGCAGGCATGTTCGATGCTTGTCCGGTGATGGGGTGAACAAATTCAGATGATTCTAAAACACAGACATTGCAGTGCAGTAGGAGCGTTTGGCTCACTTCTTCGGCATAGAGACGTAGCTTGCGTTGGCTGGTTGAGGTATTAGCTTGGCAATATTTACCACCGAGTGTCCCATCCTACTTTTCACTAATTACTCGATTGCTTCAGTCAACTTGTCGTACTACATCAACTGCACCCATAGAGTTGTCCACTAGAATAACTTGCAATGTTTGACAAAACCAATATGGGTCTGCGAATTTATTTATCTGCCTGACTTCTTGGATGCTTTTGCTAAATATTTTAATTGGAATAATCCAAAGCAATTAAAAGACTTTACCACCGAGCTTACGAAAATTACCTCATTTCGCTTAAGAGTAAATGCAGCGTTGTACAATCCTGCAAGTTCTCTCTGACTAGAATGTTGCAGTCGCACACTGCCATTCCTCGATTGCCTAATTCATTGGAACGGTGGACGGTGAAATCCGACGATACATTGCAAAGCGACAGATACGAACGGAGCGCTTCATTACAGTTCGGGTCAACTAAAACAAGTCTATGTCGCTATCGCATCCTCTCTGTTTCTCAGAGCGTAGACCCTGTGTACAGATGAATATGACAGGAAGGAGATGGTGAGCAAATTAGTAGACAGTGGATATTTCAGGCGGTTAGTGAAACGCCAGTTGCAGAGTGTTCCAATTCCATCTGCGCGACACACAACGGATTGGATTGAGAAGGTGGGAATCCCCAATAAAATGGAACCTCCGAAGCAATCAGACGAGCACCAAACAGGGAGAAAATAAGTGGTTCTTCGAGAGGGTCAAAGACTTTATTCAGCACCAGTGCGTTTTAAGGATCCGCTCCTAACATATAAGACCACATATTGTGTGTACAAAATCAATTTCAAAGGATGTGTTCACGTGTATATAGGTCAAACAGCAACAGAGCTACGCACGAGGACAGCAGAACACAAGAGGCACGTTTCGCGTCTACCGAGAAATGAGTCTGAATACAGGGTCCTACTAAAATATTCAGAGGTGGCCGTACATGTGCTTGATGCAGGACACGAGATTGATTGGGACAATCTCGAGGTAACTAAAAGAGGATTACCAGCAACAAGACAAAAGTTGATTGCTGAGGCAATTGAGATGACTAAGGCTAATAACAGTGTGAACAAAACGGACGGGGTGCAGTTATCGAACGCGTGGCGGGCTGTGTTACCCGGTCAGTCAGCAAAGGTATCAGCGGACGAACTCAGGTCGGAACGTGAATCAGCAGCTGCAACAAGGGAATGCCTCACATATGAACGACCGGGGATGTAGATCAACGAGAAACGCTGGATGCCACTTGTTTCACTAGAAGGAGCCTTGGACCTATTAAGCTCTAACATTAACATCCAATGGTTCATGTTATTTCTTGCAATCTTCACCATACTTTTCCATAGAAAGCTAAGCCAATGGTGTACCGATTCACCTAGTCTGAAGAAGCTCTTGCGTCAAGCGCGAAACGTTGCCATAATAAAACCCTACAAAAACCAATTTGTATTCAGAACCTTCTGAAATTACGAGATCCTAGTCGGTTCCAAGCATCTTCCGTGCTGCCAATATTATTTTAAATTTACACAACTAATAAAAGAAAACCTTTTAAAATTTCGCAAAACTTTTCTTGAATAAAATTTAATATGAACCATAAAATTCTGAACAATTTCCCTTAGGTAATTCTAATGCTTTTTAGTGCGAAGTAAGCAGATTTTCTTTTGGCACGTTTTGGCTTCTTGCCCCTCCACAGAGGTTTTCGACCAACTGTTCTCATTTGGAGCTCCTGGGTTACTAGGGAAAAGCGATGAAATATCACGATAAACATCGTAATTCTGTTGAATTTGTGAAGTATACCCAACCTCAAGGTCAACACCGGCGCTCTTAGTTCATAAATCGTTTACTTTTATCAATACCGTAAACTCATTAACCGGGACTGACCGATTGACTACAGCTAAAGTACTAGATTTGGTCTCAATATGCGTCGTCGTAAGACGCAATTTGTCACACATTGCAACGCAGGCTAATTGTGAATCGAAATAGTACATCATGAGTAAGACATTCTGAATATGCGACTGGACTGATACTGTTTAAAAGCTATGGTTTCGAGCAATAAACATGCACTTACAGTACATTTTAAGCCCAAGCTATAGTCCTTCCTCTGAAATGCTCGAATATTATCCACATTATTCTTAGTTTAGGAATCCAAGGACACAATTCATGCATTTATGGTGTTAATGCTTAATACATCATAAAGTAATCTGTACCGCTTACTGTGTAGGTGTTTGTCTTGTGAAATTTTACTGTCCATAAAGAGGGACGTATGACTGCATGGGCACTGTTGCCCTAAACTTCTTCGGAGTTAGCAGGTCAGTGATGAGTGAGAAGAGTCGGTTAAAACAAAATCCTGCAAACAGAGCTTCTTAACTAAAATGGCTTAATTACAAACAGAACATTGACAATTCCCTCTCATGCATCATTTATGACTAAATCACGGAGAATGACAGGACATTTTACTTAAAAGTGAGTGTGATGACTCACATTATGTATTTGATTGTTTTTCCTCTTTGAGTGCGTTTTATGCTTATCACTAGATAGTAGAATGTTTGAGCTCGTTCTCAGGACGTCACACTAGACAAGTGCACTTGGCGTTGCCAGTGTGTCAAAACCCGGGAGATGCTGTGATCAAGGACTTATCCTCACATCTAAGAGCAGTTCGTGAAATAGAATTGCCTACCGTAATATATAGTATGAAGGAAGTGGCGTAACTTGTAGAATGACTTCAACAACCAAATATCCGTATAGCGATTTGTGTCACCTGTTTGAGATATTAAGGGTGATTGAGTAGCCGATTAATTAAGAGGCCCTACAAGTTGGAAGGGAAGCTGTCTAGCTCCTTTTTCTTCAGAAAGTTTTGGAGGGTGGAAGTATTAATGTGTAAGATTTTGTTGTGCGATGAAAAATCCTTGCTTGACATAATGCTGTGACTTTGTCTGTGCCATGACTAAGCCGCGGTGTGTCTCATGATTCATTGCAGATCGTTTAGCCATGTATTATACATTATTTGGCGAGTAGCAATATCGGAAACACAAAAGTCTATCTGCTTGTTTAGATGCCTTCATCCGTAGCTATTGATATGCTCTTGCAACACTTAATAAGGGAGCAAATATTGCGCTTTTCCTATCAGGTTATGTACTTTAAAATTCTGCAGTTGTATAATTTGAATACACCTTATGTTCATATTGTCTGAAAATGTATACCTGTTACTGAAATATACATATATATATATATATATATGACGGTATATTGACGGTATTAGCAAACGCTTGTGCGTCACGAATGTACCACTGCTAGTCCAGAGTGCGAACACTATTTTCTTCCTAATTATCTTAATTAAGCATTTGTACATTAACTGGGAATATTATGTTCGGACTACCGCAACTGCTCTGGTTTTACGTTTTCTCCCTTCATTTCCACACGTATAAGTGATGTTAGGATGCGTATCCAATTAAATATATGCAACAGAAAGAATGTGGCAAGTACTTGCGAATGGATTCCCTCTACTAAAAAGTGCTTTCTAAATGTTGGTAGCTCAGGTTGTTTAGTTGATTGGCTGATTGTTCGCTGAGCTCGGCAGGTTGACTGCAAACGTTACGTCACCACTCGAGGTGACATCGTCAGTGCGAGTTTATTTAGCAGTGTGGCGCGTACGAAGCGTCGGTGAGTGTGAGTGATCGATCTCCTAGCCGCTACTCTGAGTTTGGATTGTTCGATTAGCCAATCAGTGCTTTCTAAATCCTGCCAAGGTTTTGTGCTAATTATTTCGTGCAAGGAGTGCGGATTTGGTTTGATGTCTGGCAAAATGCATGCTTAGTTCTAATAATTTATCCATAGGACCATCATGCCTGTAAGATAATGGTGGACGCCACCGGGAAAATTAAAGCACGCAACAGATACGGTACCAATATTATTTTCCTATATTTTTGCATGCATGGTATTGTATTATTGAGTCAAAACTCAGAATGATGATGAAAGTTTGTCTTTGAGTTCAATTATTTTATATCGCGTTTGTAGAAGAGAAGTTCCCAAAAATGGGTTTCAAATGAAACATGTTAAACACGTTGCGTAGGTAATGAAAATTTAGGTGATTAATGGTTCAATCATAAAAAAGTAATTCTCGGTTCCAACAATTTGTATCAGACCGCCCAGTTACTGATATGGTTAGAAGCTGTTGAGGATGTAAATAAATGGATCACACACCCCAATGGACTCTAAGAGTGCTGCTATCCAGAGACGGTTTTAATGTCCAAAGCTTCGTCTGTCGTCCCTTTATATCCTATTTACTTTAAAGGTAACTGCTATATTAACCTTGCAGCAGCTTGTTACTGAAAACCAAGGTTGGTACCTTTCTTTTACTTAGAAGCCACCACATCTTCTTAGTTTGCTTTAATTGCAACTGGCCTGTCTTATCTCTCAAATTTTTTGAACTGGCAGGTGTCAATCTTTCCTAATTACAGACGAAATGTAGCAGGTACACTGCCAAAGGGATAAGCAAAATATTAAAACAAAACTAAGGACGTCTGATTGACTGTTTCATGTAATTCCATTTCGTTTCGACAAAGAAATACATACAGAGAGAACGTCATTAGAATGGTGCAAGCAAACTAACTAGACTTACCGACTCCGTTGGAAATTCCAGCTCGACGGTTGCCGTCCTTCTACATGTTAGTGGTGTAGAAATAGTTTTACTTCCACCGACATGCTCGCTATAGTTTAACGACCGGTCGATTTTAAAGCTGCTTGGTACTTCAATAGAGTTGATGGCTCACCCACAAAGGCCGGATTAGACATGGGATATCAAAATTCATATGAGCGCAGAATACGTTTTGGCACTCATTGCTTCTCCCAGTGTAGTGCGCCTTATGAGCACATCTGTACATAGAATTGCAAAGGATGTTATTTAGGTTTCGAATAACGATCTTCCCAGATTTGATGTTGGTTAACATAATTAAATTATAATATCACCTAGATGGAATACGAATGGTAAAGAGGAAGAAAGACCTTTGGGTAGCAAATGTTAGACGTTGGTCAACCGATAATACCGCACTTCATGACGAGTTTTGAAATTATAGTTTTTCATCGGATAGACATCGGGCATGGAACCAGAAACTATTAGAATTGTTGTTTGGACATAACTCCTAAGCCTAATAACCATGAGAAACAACGATTCGCAACACGGTTATTTCAGATGGTATGGTCGTTTTGGGATATACGTTGCGTAGATGGATTAGGACGCACAATCTCAGCGCGGACCGCGATTCTCATTGAATTGAAGCTTGTTTATTCGAACACTAAGACCATAACGTTCAAACAGTAGCTGTCAGTTGTTGACCAAACGTAAACATTACATTTTATGACACATTTTAATGTAATTTGATCTCAAGTAAAGGTAGGATAAACTGAACTGTAACCTGATGGACATCATTTGTGACCATTGCCCACAAGCTACAAGTTAACGATGGGTTTATCCTTAGAAATTAATTTGCAATACGTAGATATCAAACGGTATTTGAAAAACCTGCGTCTGTTGTTTATAGCAAAGCAAACTGCACATATTATTTGTATGTAGAGCCTTAAAGCTTTGTGAATTATAACCAATATATGTGTATATTTACTGCAATAATAAATCTGTGTCAAAATTATCCAATTTGTGTGACACCCGATTGTAAGGAATAAACTTATGAAAGGCACGCAGACTAAAACAGTGCAGTGTCATTAGGTGATCACCTCCAAAGATCATATGTTTGAAAGCTAGCAGAGAATCAGGTCGTTGTTGACAGGACAGGCATTAAAAATTGATTGAAAATTATTTTTTTGTGCAACAGCTAACAACATAAAGTCAATTTGTTGATCCGAACGATTGTCCGGTGCTCCAAACGCAAACTTACTATGCGTGAGAAATTAGCTCGGCAATCCTAAGTCCCCACGAGTGGTCTACACAAAAAGATTAACAGATATATAAATATCTTATGTTTTCTGTTGGTTGCAGTTTGATATTTTGCGTCCCAAATTTTTACATGCAACATGCTTTGCGTTTCTGACACGTAACTTGGTGCATTTATCATCTTTATCAGATAGTTATTTGTCCGGACCGCCTGGTGTGGATATCTGCTATAAGGTAAGCTTGGTGCTCATGATAAATATCACTCTGTATCAAGTACAACACACAAAACTGCTAGTTTGATTACTTTACAGAAAGACATATTTATGGTACCGTTCTAACGTAAAAATGTCCACAGGAAGGCGTTACGTATGAATTTGAAAATAAAAAGTTAAATTTTTCGTACCTTAACTGTGTCCATGATCTCAAATGCAATGTAAAAGTTTACAGGAAAATGTCAACGAATGAATTATTTAAAAACCCTAATCATAATAAATAACTTCAAATCAGCGAACTGCCAACTCATAGAAAAGATGGAGATTTGAGTAAATTTAACCCTTTTACTTTATGATCAATGAAATTCAACACAATGGGTTATTGGATCGTCAAGTAAACTTTTGAGCAAGCACCTATTTCTACAATATAAATGTCTGCTGGAGTCTAAGCATAGCGAGATTGACAAAAAACGTGTCCATTATACTTACCCATGGGACTTCGTGATTGCGTTCCCGGGCTCCTTGGGGTCCCAGTTGGACTTATTTAGGAATAATATCTTATTCCAAAATATTTTCCAAAACATACCTACTATATACTGCGAATGCATGTTTCCGGTTAGAAATACTGTCAAGATTGGTCGGAGATTACCTCTAGAATTTAATTAACCGATACTATGGCGGCTAACCTACACCAAACGCAATTTTGAATGACCAAACATTATCTTACATGTGTCTAATCGAGAAGTATGGTGGCATAAATGCGGTCACTAAAGGAGCTCAACCGGTCACCCGCGCTAACTGGAATTATAATTTTACTAAAACCTAAACCTTTCTGGGCATAAAACGGCGGTGCTAAGGAGGTATAATATCATGTAACAGAAGGTCCATATATATCACGATAATTATTTGCAAATTTACTTTTAGCTTTAAGGATTGACCAAAAGCCCAGCAAATCTAACAGCTGGCTGTCCATTTTGCCAAGTGGAGATGTTCTAAATAAAGCATATGAATACCTTATTGTTATAATGAAAAACAATTTTAATCTGTGAAACATTAGTGGAGTGAAGTGGCGGATTCTTAAAAACAAATACACAGTTGGTGATTGAGTGGCCACAGTATTTGCAGTCCATCGTAACATACTGCTTTCCTGTTCTTTACGGGCTTCAAATCCCACCGCAATAGTACACCCAGGTTCTTTACCGATGGCCTGTGATGTAGCAGTTGGTCGTTTTTGGTGTTAATTCGGCCGTTGCTAACGTACCCCAGAACTATGAATGCTGATTTGCGTAGTTTGACCGCAAGGCAAAATTCCGTGGACGATATGGAGAGGTTTTCGAGTTCCTGCTAAAGTACGCCGCAGCTATCAGGGATGATTACTAATCACTAGATCTTTAGATTGTTTGCAAGCAAAGTACACTGAAAACGAAAAGTAAGAATAGGTTGTTGATAAGCACAGGTAATGGAGTAGGCTGCAGCAACGTAATTTGTATTTGGCCACTAAAATAAGAGCGGTCGGTTAAATGACCCTTAGATTTTACCATCTAATTTTACCAAAGAGAATGTCCTGGATCAGCTGATGCAGTAATCCGCTGACTGCGCATTAATTCTTGTATACAAAACAAAAAGCGTTTTCTGCTGCACGACATGTGGTTTTGACATTTATTCAATGAAAATTTAAGATCTTGGCGTTTCTTCTAAGTTAAAGCAATAAGGATCGCATGCAGTTTAAATAAGGATAACTATCGTCAGGACGCCTTATGATTGACGATAACCTCACTGGTAAGCAAATAACCGCTCTACATGGAAGGAAACGTTGTTATATCTTTCAAAGGCCGCTGAAAATTTATTTATTTACTTACGCTTGTTCAACGCCAAATGTGAACCACTTTATTCTGCCTAGAATTTTGGTCTTGTTCAAAGCAATTTCATACATGGCTTAGTTGATTTATGTAGGTGAATTAAATACATGGAGTTGGAGAGCGTTGAGCGTTGCGTTTTAGCACCCATTGTTTTCTTATGATGCTTCAGACCTATTGGCTAGCGCTTTATGGTTATTACAGATTTATGAAATGCACCAGCGCGGTTATGAAACTGAGAGCTGATTGGGGTATTATGCTCTTAATTCGTTAGGTTGTTAGAACAAATCCGTCCCCTAAGACAGCCATTGACATCTGTGGATAAGGAAAAGATTTCGCTACATTTCTACAGTTCAGATCACCATGGTCTCCGACACAGGTATGCGTCAAATTACTTAGGATCGATCGCGATTTAGATGTTGGTCAACATAACATTATGTAACATGCACTACTTCACAAGTGTCACGCAACCGGAGGCATGATAACTTGAGGAAATCCGACCTAACCAATTAACTGACATCCGATATACTAAGAGCTGTGCGTAAGGTGAGAGAAACAGGTGCAGCATTGAGCACAATTTGAAGCAAAAACTACCCATGGAACAACTGCTAAGGCGGATTCGTGCAACACTGTTGGGAATCCGCAAATATCGGCATTAAACCTGAATAATGCGTCGTCCGGTGACTGTTGCTTAAGTTTACACTATCACGTTCAATGCTGGGTAAGAGTATTTTTAATTTAATAACAAGATTCTGAATGGCGCATTAAATTATAAATCATGTGTTTCATCTTTGCACTTATCCATAAAACTTGTACTGGTATTTAGATAATGTGTCAAACACAGAGCAAGCAGAACCAAGTCCTAATATAACGCAGGATAAATTTCTCTTTTTAGATAACAGAATACTATAGCCACAACTACGCGGAAATGTTTTCCGAATGCAAAGAAATAAACGATTGGAGAGGATCTATTTTAAACAGTCATGCTTTGTATCGATTGGCGTCAGCCATACCGACATATACGATTGATTTCAAGTGGTATACTGACTCGCATAGCAGTATGATTTACGAGTTTAATAAAGAACAAACGGGGTGTGTTTATAACGGATTTGTGCTTCGAGAGACTGGTAAGATATCTTACTTATTAAAGAGGTGTGTGGCGTCATCAAAACGGGTATTTTGTTGACTCGATAGACAAATATCTAGCCACTGCATAAATATATTTCAAAAAGTTAACTAGGATGTTATACAGTTTTGAATTGACTTATAATTCTCTGTTCGAAGCATGATTTAACGCTTGCAATTTACATTAGGTTAGGCTGCCAAAAGCTTAGGTAAGATCAAAGGAGCTGCTACATTTATTCAAAAAATTGTCATCCATCTCAAGGTAATACTACGCATAATTAAGTTGGTTAACTTGTAGCCAGCACTTTTCCCAAGTTATTGATTGCTTATAGATAGACGAATAATGGTGTTTTTATAGATTGTGTCTAGTTACATCTCGCACACATCCGTGATTTGCTCTTAAGAGTACATAATAATCTGGATGGTGCAGCATGTCGCGACAATAGATACAATTCGGACAACGGTTAAATTATGTACGTTGAGACATCAACTGCACTAAATATACAGCATTACTGACATTGCCAAGCAGGTGGTAAACGCATCTGCTGAAAGTGATTTCTTGTTTGGGTGCATACAGTATGTATGACATTTCTATGTATTTATGAAAACGTAAAGCTTTTGACGCAAAGTATAATTTATTTTTGTTTTTGGCTTTGTTCGAATTTTAACACAATTGTATCTTTCCTTGCAGAGTTAATATCAACTAGACTAGAGGACTGCATTGATCATTGTTTATGGACATAATTTACTTTTCTTATACGCACCTCATACATTTGTAGTTTGTTGCACACATTTACCAATTTTGCACAAATCTCGTAATAAACTGCAAAATGAATTTTTGTCCCTGTTAAAATCTGGTATAAATCACAATCTTGAATATGTGTAACAATCGGAAAAATGCGAATTCCATCAGATTATTTGTATTTTTGTCACAATATAGCCGCATTACCAGTCGTCTGTTTTACATCGCAAATAACGCTACCAGTATATTCGCCGTAGCCACAAAAATGTAAGACTAGGAAGTTTATTATTAAAAGCGATTATAATCTATCTATTTTGTTGATACATTACTATCCCACATTGGCGAAACTTGAGAAACTTGTCCTGCTGCTTTTCTGATACCCAAAATACTCCGATTATTCAGGGATTGGAAAGCATGGGTTCGAGTTTAAACTTATTTTTGTGCGCACAAAAACTACCTTCTACTATTTTGGACCCACCTAGTATGATTTTCACCAGCTAGTTTCATATAACTGTGCATTATTTATGTCAACATGATTAGGGACCAAAGGTATTCATACAACTTGCCAAGCTCGCAGAAAGAATGGAACGTCCTTGTGCTTTATTTTTTATCAATTCAATACTAAGTAATTGGACTGCATTTGTTTCACCACTAACCGTGGTATCATCTTTAGTGAGCAGAAATAACAAATCTAGCAAGAGAAACTCGGCGTCAAGGATAAAGTTTTTCGTCTAAGGATTTGGTTTTAAGAATTATACGCCTGTGATTTTTAATAAAGCATCTATTCTAAAAATAAAGCGAAGGTTGCGCAATGTTTTCGTGAATATAATATTAGTAAGTTTTAGCAGGAGACCATGCATGTAACAAGGTGCATATCAACAACTCAGACACAGAAATACGTACCGGTTGGGTTAAAAATACGTAGACAAATGAACCAAAACTTAAGCGAATTTCAGCAATATATCTCACGGAGCAGTCCAGGCTGCGTGGAAAATGACAGAATGGAAAACAATGAAAGCACACACTATTTTGCAACCTTGTGGCAATGAACTTCTATGTACATTAGAAAATCCATCTATTAAAATCATCATGGATCTCAGCCTAAAAGGCCAAATAAAAAGGCATTCGATATCAAAAGTGATGTGTGTTTGTCGTGGTTTACTAGGTAAATTCATGCCGCCGAATAACTAATGTTGGTTGTTCGTCTCAAAATTTTCGTTGGTAGTCAGAATCTGCTGTTCCATTTACAAGTATATTTTAAATGATTCAGTAGGGAATGCACCACGGTGAGCAGCCGGAGCAAGCCTTTCGGGTTTCCTAATACTTGCTAGTTCAGGCAAAGGTTAACATAGCCCGAAACTCCAGTGTTCCCAGACGGTACGCTCCAATCGGTCTCATCCTCGTCTCCCCCGCTCTGAGCCAAATCAGACCTTGTGCAATAAAAGATATCCGACTTCTGCGTTAGAAACCTTTCAGAATGCGGTGATACACAAGCGCGTTGCCCTTTTGGGCTAGGCATTTAAAGATTTGACTTAGAATTTGGAGGGATGAAAAATAGAAGCGCAGGCAGAAAAAGCCGGAACACAAACCCCTGACTTTGTTCAAAAATAGTTAGATTATTTCGGACTTTTAATTATTTATATCATTTTGTGTCCTTTTTTGTTTTCCGAAAATTGTTGAAAAACTGAGGCAACAATGTATAACATTTACACATCGAGCACTGATTTACACTCAGCGTTCTCAGAGAAGCGAATGAGCTTTCGAACCTCCTAAACACGGCCTTTCGTCGTTTCTGATGACAAGATAGGTTTAGCCATTGTCGGATGGGTTACGCGTGTAGGCCCTGATCGTGGTTCGATTCGGCGAAGCGATGCTACTAAACATTGGTGCGTGTAGCTGTAATGTTGCACAAAACATCGCTCAACGACCGAGGTGAAGTACGTTTTTCTATTTGACCCAGTTTCATGCGGTTGGGGAGGGCAGCGTCATGTCGGACACCGCGGTTTATCCTCAAGTTCATATTCGTACCGTTGATTAGTTTGAGCAGATCCATGCGCGGCAAGTGTAAAGCTTATCAAACTCCGCGTGTGCAAATCAGTATGTGTGGTCCGCTAGATAGTTTTAGTCACATATCCGTCTTTTGCAACAATATAGCTGGCCGGTGCAGCCCATGCATCTGATGGGCTAACCGATCAATGTAACTTCTCTAGGGGAAAAAGAAGTGGATGGTGCAGGTGCAGCATGCTTTCTGAGCAAACACAACTTGCAAATGTAGACCAGCTGCACCCGTGTTATGTTGAAATCCGAAATTACTGTGTTTCTTGTGTCTAAGGATTACGAAAGGCAGGGTCCCGCACCAAGAAGATTTAATGTGCACTCGACGAGCTGTCTTCATCATCCAGTGAAATTCTTCTACCGCACCTTGTCAGCCAGATGCTACTTCAATGCTGGAAGCAGTGGCAGTGCTGTTTTTTAAGCAAAGCATCAACAAAATGTGTATATTTGCCTTCGTTTTGTGGTTTGTAGGCAAGACGCTTATACTGCATTACATGTAGTTATATAAAGGCTACTAATACTGCTTTCGAAGAGTATTTTCTAGCAGCAGAAATTTTAGCTAACGGAATTCGATAAACACGTGTCAATAGGGTCACCCAGCCTTATAAAGTGGCAGAGAAAGAAAGCGTTCGACTTGCGCCTATTGAAAGCTTGATAATGAGATTTTGTGTGCGTTTACAACTTCGCACCTCAAAACACAAAGCAAGTAACTTCCCAACTAGAAAGTGTAGAAAAGTTTAAGTCAGACATTGTACACTTGCGAATAGAACCGGCGCACGACCGCTTGGAAAAGAGTGATCACTTACCATGACGAACAGCGTCTTACGAACGTCTCAAAAATTACTGCAAAAGGCCTTGGCAGAAACGTTTCGCAAAGGATAGTCCCGTTTGTATAAATTAGCGGTACTAATCGTATGTTCAATAACTGTGATTTGCGTATTTTAGCTACTACGGTGTCATCGAGTTATGCGGCTGCTGGGACTATTAGGTTGACGGTATTGCCGATATTATTGGGTTCAAAATGTTCATCGGCGACTGTGTAGTGCAAACCTGAGTTATACAGCAGATTCGTCCTAGACTAGGTGTGAAGTTCACGATATTTTCAACTAGTAATAAAGTCCAGCAATTAAGTCAGTGTATTGTGGTTGGTGAGGGCAGCAAAATCTAGCTCTCTAAGATTTGTCGGAATGACATAGTACAAATATATTGTTACTAGTTATCTACCGAGATTCAACAGATTTCCGGCGTTATTAAAATATAACAGTGGTTGTCAAGCTTCACTTATCAGTTGATTCAAAACAGCGGCAACTTCTTGGCCTATAGCGTCGGTAATGATTTATAGTGCGTTTCAGCGGTTTTGTTAAAAGTATCATATGTTAGTCTTAAAATGCAATACGTATTTTACATCAAAAAGTGAGTTCTTTACTTTTATAATGGTGAAGGTCAGTTGAAGTCTGGATAAGTAACTCACAATTAGGAAAAGCAACGACAATGATCGACTAGTCCGTCAAACATTCGCATCCCTTTAAAGAAATAATGCTCTGGGCAGTTAATGATGGCATTTTTTGTATGCCGCTTTGACAGAAGGCCCAAGAAACCTAACGGAATCGACGACTGGCTAACCTGACTATGCACTCTTCATTACCCTATGTTAGGTTAAACTGCCAAAACTGTTTGCATCTAGCCTAAGTTTCGGCATAGAGTGATTGCGATTCGGTTGTTGTCGACATTTACCTAGCAAAGTCACAGCAACTACAGGCTTATATGAGATAACAATAAAACGTTTGTGTGGTAGTCTTTAACCCCAATTTGCATAAAAGTACAATGGAAGAACGCAAACGGAATCGTCGCGGTAGTTTTCGCTACCTTCAGCTTTGCAACCGTAGTTTAGTTGTGGGGCGAGCAAAGTGCATTTTGCTAAAATCCTTTATACTGGTAATGGTGACTGCATGCACGATGCGTTGGATCGGCAAGTGAACAAACCTGACAATGTTGTTTAAGGTGCAAAAGCCGCCACAAGGAGGCCAGTACTTCATGATCTCCTTTGTGAGTACGTTGACAGGTAACGTGCGTACGCAGTTGAACTGCCTGATGATGCCAAGCTCAAGCATGTGGTTGAATACATATCGTGCAACGTTTAGCTTATTTGAGGCGAGCCGTCTAGATCAGGCAGTTGTTGGCGTGCGGCATGTAAAAATATGATGAGCGAACACCGTCATGCCTGTGGCAGCTCGCAAGCTTGTTTTAATGGTAGCGGGAACCTGACAAGCAGAACATCATAGTAAGGAAATGCTTTGACAATTATCAGAACGAGACCAGTAATTTTGACGTCCGTAGGAGCATCCTTAATACTTACGGTTGATTAGACGTCTGCGTCGATCAACAGCAGAAAGCAATTCAAAATGGTGGCTAAACTTAATACAGAAGACGGCGAAGAATAAGGATGCAGTCGTAAAAGCCTAATGAAAATGGATGGGACCTAGGTCTCCGTTTATCACGCATGAACCAGATAAGGCTAACAGAGAAATTTTGGCCGCATGCAGGATGCGCTTAGGCTTTTGCTTGTTTGTCACCCAAGTATGCTGGATTGACGGCCACTTCTTCTCTGTCGTCTACTAGGAAAATTATGCAAAGCGTAATACAGACGACCCTTTTGGTTATTGATGGATACGCTGGTCGTGATAGTACACGGGCTATTCGGTATCCATCAGTCGGCTCTATTGCGTAATGCAAGAAGGCGTAAGATGGTCTAGCTTTTTCGCAATATTGACGGAGATACCAACAAAACGTTCTCAATTATTTGACACTTTCTAAAAGATTATGCAGAAGAATATTTGGGCCCATTTGTCGAAGGAGTCGTAATGGCTCAAGTAAACGCGAGCTGTAAAGAACGGTAGCCTAAACGCGGTCAGAGTCTGAAGGTGGCAACATCCTCCAACCTTTGCAGTCACGGTAGCAGCAGGTTTGCTTTACTTTCGAGAGTCTTCAACAAAGGGTCCTCCTCCGCTTACTCTTTCACCATAGATTACAATCAATACATAAGTACAGCTGCCAAAATCCGCTGTTTTTGGGATCCCATAATGGTTTACCGGCTACTGAGCAACCCGAAGCATATTCGCTTTCCGGTGCTGGTAATGAGCCAAAAGCACCAACCTCCTAAACTGACAGTATGGTTTAGTCGGCTGGAATGCCATAGAACTTTATGCTTTCTCCTAGGGTTATCGGTATAACCCTCCCCAAATTATGTCCCCCGCGCCCCCAATCTAACGATATATAAAAAGCGACCTGACGAATGATGGCCTCATAAGAATTTCCGTTTATAAGTCACGTTAGCCAGGTGGCTGCAAAACGCAGTCAAACGGACCGTTTCTAAAACCTCAACCAATAGACCTATGGACTTAAAATTTTATCAGGAGATTATCTCATCTCTTCCACACATGCTCTGGTGAATGCACTACAATGCCCTTCAAATTCTCAGGAATTTTATCTCACGTGGGAGCTATCTTCCGGAATTTGTTAAGTTTTGCATTCTAACCATATTTACAGCATTAGGCCATTGTTTGAAGTCTTAATTTCTGTTAGCCTACTGCGATGCAGCGCATTTTCCTCATTTCAACTGTCCGTTCAGCCTGACGACTCAGAGCCGTTATGACACTCGAGTTTAACGATGCGAATACTTTACTGAGGCTACTAGTGGTTCTGCTGTAAAAACATTCTAATGCGACGTCTCTGGTTTGGCTATTTCTTTAAAGACATATCTAGAAACATGAACAGCGTTATCTGCAACCGCTCCGAGAGTGTAAAAAGACAAGACTACTTTTATCCCTGTCCATAAAAAGGGAACCAGCAAGGAGCTGAGGTAGGCGGAGCAACGTTAATGGCTCGCAAATACCCAAGTCAAGAAATGTAAGCCGTACCAATTTTGCTTGTGCGCTGGCTTGTTGCTCCTCTAAACTAGCTTGCTTCATGACATCGTATCATACCTTCTTGTTCAGCTGCAGGTTGGTCTAATGACTTCAATGGGAATAATGTCCCCTATGATCGTTGCCATAAAAATCGCACAAAATTGTATAACCCCCTAGCAGCCATTGCTGAGCTGCGGCATAGCAGTTAGATTATTGCCTGTCTACGCCACCATCGGCGACCATATGGAAGTGAAGCCTAATTATCTTAAGAATACATAGGTTCCTATGACCTTTACATAACGCGATAAATGGAGACACTTAAGCGATAACTAATTAACAAAGTCGCCTACGGTTGTGGAAACAAAGGAATACTTCTAACGTCGTGTCAACGCCACACTTGGAATCCTCCTACTTTGACCAATGTCCTAAGATTCAATGACGTTGTTATCCAACCAGGGTACTTGCAATCAGTACACAACGCAACCACTACCTTAGAGATACATAGCTACACGATTCACTTCAGCGTACAACCCACTGGAAGATCACAACAGGCGGGCTCTGCAACTTGAACGGATAAAGATTTCAATTGTACGCTAGTTCTACGCTTACCTAATCTCGTTCGCGACAGTTTTCCTATTCCCCACTGCAATCAACTGCAATTATTGGAGTGAGATCATCGACTAAGCATTGCTTGTCCGGCGAATGCGAGTTCATCCACGAAATTGCGTTACATCACCTCTAGTCCTCCACACAAATGCTTGGCACGCAACTCTTAGCGAAGTACTGCGGCCTACGCGACTTCGCACGAACAGACATGCGCCGTTTGCAACACCGTTCACTCACCCGCTGTTAACCATCCGCTTCCCCATGTTTTAGGACTACAAGCAACCAAAAACAGTAACAACGGTGACAAAATGTCTGCGGCTACTACCGTAATATACAAATGCTGCCAAGCATGTAACGCATTTTATTCCCTCCTGTATATTGGGAAAAAGAGAAATGTTATATTCACAAGTGTTTTATTTAAACGGCTGCCATCTATAAATCGGCAGAATGAATCAAACGTCCGTAATTCTTCGCAACATGTCTCACCATCTGCTCGTAATTGTGCCGAGTAACACAATCTCTGGCTGAAAGCAGCACCTGCTCAAGAAATCGTGTGCGTCACACGCCAGTGCGAAGAACCCCTTCTGGATCCCCTCTAAGAAATTCCGCATACCTCCTCCTCATGGTGTCCTTCACAATACTCCACACGCCTTCCATAGGGTTTAGCGAAGGTGAGTACGACGCTAGTGGTAGTAGCATTTCGGCACGATACCCTTCCTCCTTGAAAACCTCATGTACATCTGTGTGGCACATTGCCTTATCACAAATCAGAACACACCGATCAATAAAAGCGGCTCCCTGGGAATCCAGAAATTCCCGAGCCCACTGTGTGCATCTCCGCTTGTTGAAGCTGCCCCGTAAAACGGAAAAGGCGGTCAGTCACTTGCTCGTCATTACACCTAAGACGTGCACATTCTGCCCGCGGCTGTTCGCCACCATGCACTGTGCTCGAGTTCCCCTCCGTGAACGACCCCTGGTGTGACCACAAAACAGATTGAAATTAGTCTCGTCAATCCAAACTGGCTGTCTCCCTTCGGCCAGCAACTGTAGCAGGCGCAACACCAACAGCCTCCATCGTATTTTGTTCGCCAAAGTGTTCATGGATTCCGGGACTGTGTGCAACTTCCTTAGTGCGATAAGACGACCGTCAAGGTACCTCCAAACACTAGTGATGCTACATTCAACGTCGAATTCAGCCTACAGCCTCAAACGGAGAGTTTATAAGGGAACGGTCGGTTCATCCGATACCCACCCGATCAGAGCATCGACGTGCCTTTCTGTCAGGGATCTGCGGCGAGTTCCACGGTGTTACCCCCTTCCGTTCCACTGACACTATCATCCGTACCAGAACACGTCACGTGCTCACTTTAACATGCAACAATGAAGCAGCATTCATCTAATCCTCCCCTTGCTCATAGGCACTCAAAATGCGTTCTCTCACCTCAGGCGAGTGTCACACGTACGGTCCTCTTCGTTTAATGCGGTCTACGCTAGATCCACGTGCGAACACAGACATCTTAGCTGCCCAGTAGCCCACCACAAACCAAAGAAACCGAGATGCCATCACGACGTTACCTATAAATAGTGCGCATTGCAATTTACATAGTACATTCCTTTATCGCTTGAATCCACTACATAGGCTTACCCTTGCTATTTGCCTAAAGACGGTGGCTGTGATGTCATTGGTTTACTTTCCTTCCAAAATGTCATGCCGTCTAAAACCACCTCTAGGCGGGTTGCAGTAGTGCCATTACTCAATCAGCTTTGAGTGTGCAGTGTCCAAGGCACGACGCATGCCAGACCAACCGCAAATGCAGGCCTGTCTGACAACCTCAGACCTCAGCGACTGCGGAATACCGGTTACAAGATTGCCTGTCTACGCCACCATGGTTAGGCAGCTGAATAAGCCACCACCAGGTAGCCGCTAACGATCTCTAAGTATAAACCGCTTCATGTGCCGGTTCACCCATCTACCCCGTCTACCACCGGGTTGCAGATGGAACTGAGCAACGATTAACATTGAAGTAGCTCCATTGGTTTTGGGGTGCGCCAAAAGCAGAGGCCGCGCGTACTAAGGACTGGTACGAGAGAATCAAAGGCTTCGTAAATATCAACTGAAACAAAGGAACTTGGGGTGTTGGAAGAATGAGTGTGTCGCAGTGCTGCGTGCAGTATCGCCGGGGCTTCGAACTTTTCATCTTTACGTAGGAAGCGGAATTGTAGACGGTTGAAGGGTAAGTGGGGACCCAGCGGTCAAATACGATTCATTGAAGGATACAAGTGAAGACGGAATTGACGGAATTAAGCCGATATAATTCAGAAGATTGGGGTGCATCTGTCTTGGGAGCAAAGGCAGAGAGTTGTGAAACACAAGTATATAATAGTGGTCCATCCTCAGATCATCCCAACTTTGAAAGTAGGTGGTACCCATTCAGGATAGTGGGGTTAGCTTTCAGTATTGTGAATAAAGCAAGTGTTGCAGTGAAAGTATTTTCGTATGTAGTAAATCAACTAACCCTGTTCGTCTGTGGTGCAGTGCTGGTAGTTTGGATGTCTTTGGTTGCCGCATTCTGACTAAGTTTTATTAGTGAGTCATCTGATGTCAAGGACAGTGAAGTCCAGAGTGTACGCCTGCGTCCCTGCAAATGTGAAAAAGGGGCTAGTTGCAGAAATATTGGAGCGAGGGAAACCCGAGTCATTACATACTGCGCACATCTATTAGCACAGTAACAACTGACGTGTTACTGACGTTTCCATAAGCGCCCTTCGTCGGCGACTGGTAAGCTGCATGTAGGTTGTAAAGTACAGTAAAGACTATTAAAAATTCCAGCACCAATTGAGGCCAGTTCCCGTAGTTTCCTAGCTTCTCTGCCAAACCAAGCACAGGATGGTGTAGGAAGTCGTGCTACTGTACGCGTTGTACCGGAAGTAGTGTCAATGTCGTCTGTGTTCTACTAGGCCTCCTTGCGAAGTAACGGTACATCGACAGGTCAGGCGAATGTAATCTAGGAAATTCACTGAGGCGGCTGAAGCCAAAAGGAATATTGTCTTCCTGCCGTGGACAGCGAGGTGTTTCAGACGACCACTGCGTCTTTTAGGCGTTCAAATGCCTAAAGAGCAAGGCAAATTATGTTACCGTGGGGACCGGTAAGGTGGGTGGTTTAGGGTTTGCGAGAAAAGAAGCAGGGTGTTTCGATTCCATGTCCAGGTAAACAGGTAGCCGCGAGGACGAGGTACGAGGCAGAGCGACAGAGGTAAGTAATGGTGTGATGCGTGTGGGTGAAGGTGAAGTAGGGGAGCGGTTTGGCAGGCCGAATTCGGATTCAGCAGAAGCTGGTATAGTATCTAGCAGATCCGCTGATCCAGTGATTCGAGCCAGGGGAAATAGGCGAAAATCCGAAGCTTGCCTTCCGAGAATTTAATGGGCTTGGATCCGTGGACGGGGTTTTGAGTGAGGTGGTTGCGGAAAAGCGGGAACCAAAGTCTCAGGATATGTATTTGCTACGACGAGTGAACCTGGATGAAATTCATCGAATAGCCAGGGGCAGGTGAGGTATAAGTTTGAGGCGTGCGCAAAGGCGTTAGTGGATGATGGGGTTCCCGGATATTGTTTAGCGAAATTTCAACCGCCGTCGCAACATCAGGAGAGGAAGGACAAAGCGGAGGTCGGGGCCGGGATACTGCAGATTGAACAGCGTTCGGCGTGGCCGGAGTATCCCGGGTAGAACGGCTTGAGTCGGAGTTAACATTTGACGAGTGGCGGGTGGTGGCTTTTCAGTGTCTAGGTTGAAATGGCTGTGTAGACCAACTATTCTAGTTCAGGTGTTGTAGCATCGCAATACCTGCCTCCGTCCTCTTCGGAATCCGGTGTCTAAACTGTGGCACCAGTGTTCTCCGAGTCGGTACATGGACGCACAACTCCATCGCCACTCTAAGTAACGAATCAACCGCTTGCTGTGTCCACCCTTCCAGCAACACTGATAGTCTTGACCGTAACATCTTCAGGTAGGCCTTATGGTGCAGCCGCTGCAAGTACGAAGTAAAACAGCCCGGGATTTGTTATTCCGTAGACAATGGGAGCAGCCGTGGTAGGAGGAACACCCTGGTGGTCGGGTGGAAGATTGTGGTTGGATGGCTATGCACCAGGATTTGGCGGTAAATCCTTGTGTAAGTAATCCATTTAAGCTATGGTTACTGAGAGACGCGAGTTACCATAAGGCTCAGAATGCATTAACATAAGCTAAAGTATATACTGCTAATCGACTAACGAAAACGAAATGTGATGAAACATAGTAACATGTAACTGATGCTTTACAGGAAATGGCTATCAGGTTGCACAGACATCTATAGAGTCAAAGGCGGATGGGTGCGGAGTCAAGAGGTGTGCAAATGCAAATGAAGGTAATGGGGTGGGCAAAATGTAGGCATAAAGGAGCTCAAACAGGCGTACTAGACATGCCATCAAAAAGGAAGAAGGTGGATTGGGTGTAGCTGAGATTAAGAAATAGCATGAAAGGCTAAATAGAAGAAACGCCCCAAGGGATGAAATAATGGCAGCGCTTAGTATCTGTAACCAAAAAAGGAAGAATCTGGGTATCAGCCCGTGAGCGGATAATAATATGAAGTAAAATACATGGTAACATTAAATCCGCTTGGAATAAGTTCCTCAAGTTGCCTGGATGAGCTGAGGCTTGAAAGCAAAGGAATATAGGGTGTAAAATTTATTTGAGGAAAGAATCCTAAACGCAATACCCGTTCTGAAAACTGCTGCAGTAAATGCAAGCGGTGAAATAAAATTAGGACGGGTGTTATTTCTTAAGAAATAACCTATTTAAATATCCTAGGATTATTAGAAACTAAAAAGTACTTAATTAAATTGAGGAAATATTAACGGAAAAGGACTATACCATTTTACAGGCATGGTAGCGCAATGTATCAAGCTTTTAGCGGAACACATTTTTGATATAGTCTGCTGCACATTGGAGTTTTCGAGCCTGAGAAGGTTGTTTTGGCGTTGTTCACACTCGTTTTGGTTATAGGATGTTAGCTAATGGGACACCGTTTGGAAACCCCGAACATTAGCGACAGGCAGTCCACGGAAAGTGGTAGAGCACCACTTTCTGTGCTGCTCCGAAGCTCCTTTGATGGGAACCCCGATGATTTTTCTCCAATCGGAAACCGTCCAAGGAACAAATTGTGTCGCCAGACTAAGAAGGAAAGCCGAGCTACCAAATAATCCAAAGCTTACGCCGTAAGCAGTGCGGCAGACATACGAAGCATCACATGAAGCGGTCCATAGTTATTGATCGCAAGCCACTATCTGGTTGTGGTTTATTTTAGCGGCCTAACCATGGTTACGATGGTGGCGTAGAGAGATATTCCGCAGTCCCTTTCGTCTGTCTGTATATGCCTGCATATGCGGTTGGTCAGACAAACGCCGTGGCTAGGACACTGCACACTCAAAGCTGATTGAGTAATGGCACTAATGCAACCCGCCTAGAGGTGGTTTTAGACGGCATGACATTTTGGAAGGAAAGTAAACCAATGACATCACAGCCACCGTCTTTAGGCAAATAGCAAGGGTAAGCCTATGTAGTGGATTCAAGCGATAAAGGAATGTACTATGTAAATTGCAATGCGCACTATTTATAGGTAACGTCGTGATGGCATCTCGGTTTCTTTGGTTTGTGGTGGGCTACTGGGCAGCTAAGATGTCTGTGTTCGCACGTGGATCTAGCGTAGACCGCATTAAACGAAGAGGACCGTACGTGTGACACTCGCCTGAGGTGAGAGAATGAATTTTGAGTGCCTATGAGCAAGGGGAGGATTAGATGAATGCTGCTTCATTGTTGCATGTTAAAGTGGGCACGTGACGTGTTCTGGTACGGATGATAGAATCAGTGAAACGGAAGGGGGAAACACGGTGGTGTCCGCCGCATTTCCCCGACAGATATTCACAATGTGTGGGTATCGGAAGAACCGACCCTTACCTTCTCAAACCTCCGTTTGCAGTTGAAGGCTAAAGTCGACGTTGAAGTTAGAATCACTAAATTTTCCAAATACTTTGATGGTCACCTTATCACAATAAAGAATTCGCACACGATCCCAGAATCCATGAACAATTGGGTAAACAAAACGCGACGGAGGCTGTTTGTGTTGCGCCTGCTACATTTGCAGTCAGGAGGGAGACAGTCGGTTTAGACTGATGAGACCAAGTTCAACCTATTGTTTGGTCGCATCACGGAACGTTCACGGAGGAAAACATGAGCACGGTGTTTGGTGGCGTATAGTCGCGGACAGAATATGCACGTTGTGGGTGTAACGAAGAGCGATGGACAGATAGTCTTTTCCGTTCTACGATGCAGATTCAACAAGCAGAAATGTATGCAGTGGATTCGGGGGCCTTTGGATTCCCAACGATCGCTGTGTTTTGACTTGTGGAAATGCCACGTGCCACACAGATGTGCAGCAGGATTTCAAGGAAGAAGGGTATGGAGCAAGAATGTTACTACTGTAGAGGCGCCGCTTCAAAGAATGCCTCGGGGGAGCTCTCCGGAGCTAGCTGAGAGAGGATCGAGAAGGACGGCTAGCGACGAGCTTGAGCCCGAATCTACGGAGCGGGAATATGTGGACAGCGCAATAAATCAGACATATACGCCGCTAGCGCAGCCCACATGACCGAGGCCGAGCCGATTGACACAGCCCAGAACAAGCAGGTCGAGAGCTCTCGCACGACTCCTGGCCGATCCAAATCGGGTACAGAGAAGTGGAGATCGAGGTGAAAACAGGAAGGCGGGTCTTCCAAGTCAGAGCTCCCGAGGAGAAAGGAGTGGCTCGTCTCTAACATCCGTACCTGTGTTGCGTTGTGGGACGGAAATCTAGTCGATATTCGCTGGCGCGCGTGAGACCCGGGGGTGTCCATGTTTGGTGTGCAATAAACGTCTACTCCCCCACTGTCGTGTCGTTCTCGCTACACTGGTGCCGTGACCATTCGCGATGGAGTTAACCCGGTTGGAGCAATTTGCGGCCGGTGACTTGGAGGCGTGGCTCGATGAGTTCGACGGAATTGCGGCTTGCACGTGTGTGAGTGGATGCAAATTTGCTAATTGTTTTGGGCACACGGTTGAGTGGACGAGCCAAGGCGGTGTATCTGCTCGCTCGGAAGGCCAAACCCGGCTGTTCGTTCGCTGAGATGAGGGCTGCCTTTTGTGCAGAATTTGGGAAGAATCTGGAGAGAGAACGAGCACTGCAACAATTTCACGCAGCCAGATGGAACGAACAGGAGGATTTGATGGTGTTTTTCCAGCAACTGGACAGACATCTAACGATTGGGATCCCCGAGTTAGAGGGCAACGCAAGAGAGCGCCTATTGAAACAGCAGTTTATCCGAAGTCTGCCCCATCCACTCCGTGATCAGGTGAAACTGGCGTCGATGGTGGGAGACAGCAAAGCGTTGGATCTGGTGACGGTCGCCCAGAATTTGTCGGAACGAGTGACAGTGAGGAGCATCCAGCATGCTGAGTTGGAACAGAAAGTAAAGCGCCTATCCGAAATGGTGGAGCAGCTGTTGTCGATAGAGTCTTCAAGCACCACTTCACAACGCAATGTTCAGGTAATCCGGAACGGTCGCCGCTGTTTCCGATGCAGCCAGATTGATCATGTGGCGAGATTCTGCACCAACGTCAATGTGCCCCATTGTTTCTCTCTATCCATGCCGAGTCGGTGGCGAGTACCAGTCCTCCAGGTAACTATAGAAGGTGTGTCTGTCGGAGCCATAGTAGACACAGGGGCTGCAGTGTCAATTACGAAGAGGTTCGACTGGGTTCCAGTAAACCCATCCTCAATCACGATGCAGACCGTCGGCGGACATTCTTTGAAAGTGACGGGCACGCAGCGGTTACGAATCAGGATAGGAGAAACGCTCATCAGCCATGACATGTTCATCGTGGAGGAGACGACCGAAACCATCATCGGAACCGACATCCTGAAACGGCTCGGTGTCACAATTAACCTGAGAAATGACGTGGTGATCGTGACTAACGATACGATCGAGATAAACAAGGAGAGAACCGACCGGGCTGGTGCCCTCAAAGCCGTGCCTGATTGTCAGAACCGAGCAATACGCAACTTACTGAGCTGGTATGCTCATTTATTCACAGACGCGGAAGATGATTACGGATTTTGCAATTGGGTTGAACATCGAATACCATTGATCCCAGGAGGAAGATGTAAGCCAATCTTCAGACGAATTCCACAGAACACCCTGGTTGAGATACAGAAGCAGGTAACCGAGATGGAATCGAAAGGAATCATCAGGCGAACGCACAGCCCGTATTCATCACCCGTGCTATTGACGAAAAAGGCCGACGGAACCTATCGGTTTTGCATCGATTTCAGAGAACTAAACAGGGTGACGGTGAAGGGTGCATTCCCGATGCCTCAGATGGAAGAAATTTTCTCAAGCCTTCACAGTGCGAAGCAGATATCTCTGATTGATCTCCGCTCGGGATATTGGCAACTGCCGATCGCAGAAGAAGATCGCCACAAGACGGCTTTCAGTGTCAATGGCCAACATTATGAGTTTTTGAGAATGCCGTTTGGATTGTGCAACGCCCCGACTACATTCAGGCGTTTGTTGCTGATGGTCCTGGCGAACCTGCAAGGCGTGGTTGTGTATGGTGATGACGTCATCGTTTTCTCTGAGACGGAACAGGAACATGTGACCAGAATTGGAGCATTACTGCAAGAGACTGGACGAAGCTGGGCTGAAACTCAGTCGTAAAAAGTCGCAGATTGCCCAAAAGTCAATTGTATGCTTGGGTCACATCGTGGGGAATGGTCAAGTCCATCCACTTCCGGAGAAACGCGAGATGATCAAGTGCTTAGCAAAACCAAAATCCAAGCGTCAGCTCCGTTCGTTCTTGGGAGTGGTGGCATATGATTCAAAGTCTGTGCCCCAGTTCGCAGAGAAGGTCAGCCCGTTGTTATAGCTGTTTCGCAAGGACGTGCCCTTCGTGTGGACAGCTGAAGCGGATCAGGTCTTTGACCATCTAAAGGCATGCATAGCAGAAGCCCCGACATGTCTACGGCTACCCAATCCTGGTGAGAGGTTCACTGTGGCTGTCGACGCAAGCAACGTGGCCATCGGTGCGGTTTTGTCTCAACCGGCTGGGGTGGTGGAGTACGCGAGCAGAGTGCTGACGGGGGCGGAACAGAAGTACTCAACAACGGAGAAAGAATGCTTGGCCATCGTGTGGGCGTTAGAGAAGTGGAGAAATTATTTACTGGCGAATGAATTCCGGGTCGTCACTGTCCACAAACCGCTCTCGTGGTTGATGACGGCGAAAGACCCGCGGGGACGGCTTGCGCGATGGGCCTACCGATTGCAGGAACTCAACTTCACCATTGAGCACGTGGATGGAACGCAGAATGTATTGCCAGATATGTCATCACGCCCGTGTTGGGACGACATCATGCCAGACAATGCCATACCGGTGCGTGCGATCGCGATGGGGGAGAGGAACCTGCTGGGAGATCGAAGGACAGATGAATTCGTGAATATGCTGTGCTCTCACTTACAGGCTGGCACCAAACCGGAGGCCACATCGGAAGAGGTGGAGGAACTCCTTAAGACCTGGGACAGGTTGAAGGTCGAAAACGATAACGTGGTGGTGGCGATAGACGGACGGAAAGTGCCTTTTGTTCCACCAAATCAGCGAAGACGTGTGATGCGCATAACTCATGATGGCGCACATATGGGATTCGAGCGGGTCTTTGAATTGCTGCGGAGGCGTGTGTTTTGGCCAACCATGAGGAAGGACGTCGCGGCATACATTCGGGAGTGCCCAAACTGCCAAACGAGTCAGGAGATGTAGTCCCCGAGACCGCCGATGCAATCGATGGAGGTTGGTGAGCCACTTCAGTGTTGGAGACTGGACGTCTTTGGGCCCTTACCAGTGAGTCGAACAGGAAACAGATACATTCTAGTGATGATTGACCACTTCACTCGATGGGTGGAAGCCATACCAATCAAGGACCAAACAGGCAAGACAGTGTCGCTAGTATTCGAATTCAATGTGCCTGCAAGGTATGGGATCCCACAGTGTATCATCACGGACCAAGGGCCCTGCTTCGAGTCAAGAGCGTTTAAGGCAGTGTTGGACAAGTGGGGCATCCAGAGACGGCGAACCTCACCGTACCACCCACAAACCAACGGGATGACCGAGCGGTTCAATCGGACCTTGAAGACGTCGATAAACTGCACGAAGTTGGCATGGGAAGATGCTTTGCCTCAGGTTCTGATCGCGTATCTGACCAGCATGCAATCAAGCACCAAGGTCTCGCCATTCGAATTACTGTTCGGCAGAGAACCACAGATTGCGCTCGATACTTGCCTACCAAACCAGGGTGAGCGGAAACATCCAGCTGGACATCAAGAGCGACTGCGAGGGAAAGCTAGAAGCGAAACCAAAGCTCGACAAGCGCGGAATAAGCGAACTTACGACGCCAGGCATGAGGCTCACAAGTGAAGGCAATTCAGGATTGGAGAACTAGTCAAGTTACGAACCAACGATCGGCCGGATCATGACGGGTCGGGCGCAAGCAAGTTCAGAGAACGCTGGAAAGGCCCCTACACCATTATCGACCAGAAAGCGGGCAACTTCTTAATCGACTGCGAAGGAATGAAACGTTGGGTGAATGCTGCTCTCTTGCGACCATGGTACGAGAGGAAGAAAGGTCCTGGAGGAGGGGCGGGTGTAAAGGGGCCGCTTCAAAGAATGCCTCGGGGGAGCTCTCCGGAGCTAGCTGAGAGAGGATCGAGAAGGACGGCTAGCGACGAGCTTGAGCCCGAATCTACGGAGCGGGAATATGTGGACAGCGCAATAAATCAGACATATACGCCGCTAGCGCAGCCCACATGACCGAGGCCGAGCCGATTGACACAGCCCAGAACAAGCAGGTCGAGAGCTCTCGCACGACTCCTGGCCGATCCAAATCGGGTACAGAGAAGTGGAGATCGAGGTGAAAACAGGAAGGCGGGTCTTCCAAGTCAGAGCTCCCGAGGAGAAAGGAGTGGCTCGTCTCTAACATCCGTACCTGTGTTGCGTTGTGGGACGGAAATCTAGTCGATATTCGCTGGCGCGCGTGAGACCCGGGGGTGTCCATGTTTGGTGTGCAATAAACGTCTACTCCCCCACTGTCGTGTCGTTCTCACTACACTACTACTAGCGCCGTACTCACCTTAGCTAAACCCTTTCCAAGTTGCGTAGAGTGTCGTTAAGACGAATGGGTAGGACACCATGAGATGGTGGCACGCGGAGATACTTAGAAGTGATCAAAAACCGTTCTTTGCATTGGCAAATTGCGCATACTATTTCACGAGCCGGTGTTGCTTGAAGTCAGAGGTTGGGTTACGCGGTACCAGTGCGAGCGAATGGTGAGACATGTTGCGAAGAATTATGGACGGGTGAATCCTTTGGCCGATTTAAAGATTGCAGCCAAATAAATAATACACGTGTGCATAATCTTCCAGTTTTTCTCGATAAACGGGAGAGGATAAAGTGCCTTACATGCTCTGCAGGATTTATACAGAGAATTGTAGTAGTCGCAGACATGTCATTGCTTATGTGGCTTTTTGGTTCCTTAAACTCCTACATCATAGGAAGCGGGCGGTTAAGAGCAGGTGAGTGAACAGTGCTGCGAACGGCCCATATCTATTCGTTCGAACTCGCGTAGGCCGCAACACGTTGCTGATAATTGCAGGATAAGCAATTGTGAGAAGGCCCTGACGTGAAGTAATCCGATTGCGTGGATGTTTTTCCCAAGATATAGTGCCGGACAAACAATACTTAGTCAACCGCCTCATTCAAAATACTTGTGGTTGATTGCGCAGGGGAATGGGAATTCGGTTGCGAACGAGATAAGATAAGCGTAGAACCTGAGCACAAATGGAAATTTGGCAGCACTTCAGGTTGCATAACCCTAATGTGTAATTGATTTCCAGTAGATTGTCCGCTGAAGTGAGATGTATAGAGAAGTATTCCGAAGGTATTAATTACGTCGTGTGCTGATCGAAAGCCCGCCTTTTTGTTAGTTGGGTCATTGGAAATATAGATAAGGTAAAAGTAAAAGAAATACATGAGTCGCGTACACACGAGGTTAGTTAGAGCTCCTTGATCTTCACACGCAAGGGCGATTTTGTTCATTAGCTATCGCTTAAATGTCAACTGGTTTGGCGTCATTTAAAGCTCAGGGGAGGAGTGCGGAACATATACATTCATAGGATAATTAGGCTTTAGTTCCATATGGTCGCCCATAAGTGGCTCTCCAAATGACCACAGTATAACCATAGCAAATGCAGGTAGAACCTTCCTATTACGTCCATGGGCTGGAATGCTATCCTTGGGAAATCGGCATTAGTCAACAAAGTAACACCTAAAGTGGCTACAAAGACTACCGTATGTATACATGCCATATCGTCCAGCTAGCAAAGGCCAATAATTAGTGGCGACGCACGTATTTTACTCTGGTAATTCAGGTTAGTACTTAGAACAGACAAACACTGTTGTCTCACCCACGGGCCTTCATGCAGCATGTTTGGAAGCATTTACAAAAGAAACTGCGCCCACTAATCCTGCTATGGGCCACTGTTTCAGCCAGTATTAAAAACACACATGTATACACACCGTGACACATTTTGTTATTGACTTGACAACTTCTCAGAAGCACTTTGTCATTGGAAAGTAGGTAAATCCGGAGGCATTGTTGAAAGAGGACAATTGTTCCAAATGTGTATGCAGTGTTTGTTGACAGGTTATATCAGGGCGGTATGGTCAACTGGTATTACAAGCTTATCAATTAATTGGAAGTGAAGGTTAAATACCAGGTTGAAAAGCAGAATTGACAAGCACTTTATGACCTTTGAATAACGGTAGATGCATGGGTACTGAAGCCGAACCTGAGTACTGAAGTAGCTTACAGGTGTGGAGACGAACGAACACTCCCTAACGTCATGCCAAAGCAACATCAGAAACCCTCCCTTTTGGAACAATGCCCACAGATCCAATGCTGCTATTACCTACCCAGCGAACTTGACCTCAGTATACAATGCGCCGACTACATCAGCAGTACGTAACTACACTATTCACATGAGTGTACGCCCAGCTGAATCAATAAAGCACGGGAACTTTGTAGCTTTAAAGGCTTTACAAATTTCTTTTTGCGAACTAGTCCTAGCTTTACATCCTTCATACGAACTACTGTATTTTCTCTGATTATCTCACACTGCCTCAACAATAACATGTATTTCCTAAACTGAATTCCACACGTATCGATTCTCCATGTTGCTCGCAGTGGCATGATTACACTGTGTATACCGTATCACGTGTGGCTAGATAGGCAAGTGAGCAAGGAAGGCAACCGCCGTACAGTCCAACCGTAAGAATTCAAAGCTTCTCTTCCAACAGCCAGTAAACGTTGCAGCCTCAAAACAAAAGAACCAATCCGCTTCTTATTACGACCCACTTATATCTCATCTCGCTCGTGTGGAAGTGAAATCTGCTTACGCCTGATTGGCAGCATAACCAATCACGTATTATTTCTCCAATAGGCTGATCACCATCGACACCCTAGAAATGTACTAGACACCGATTGCGATCAACAGACATGCAACGGACCAACGGAGCCAATCGTATAGCAAATTCGCAAACCTGCTGCCAGCCTACGGGTAGTATTAAACAAGATGACTCGTTTCAACATGTGCTACTGATTAAAACTATCGGCAGATTACTTGCGTCAACAATGTCCGCCTGAACGAAAGCCGGCGCGTTCTCCCTGAAGTCAAACTGTCCAATCGACATGACCGCAAGCTTCTATACAATTGCACGCGCGCACAGCGTCACACTTGTCACTCTTCCCTTTGGTGTGGCCGCAGATTTGCCCTCAAAGTGGACCATGTGATAGGCAGCGACCCAGTCGTCCAAAGATCACGAGAAATTTACTGGTCTACCAGTGCGGATGAATAAGTAAACTACCCAATGAAACGATCGATAGTACTGGTTCACCAGCCGTTTCCTTGTCGTCCTATTGTCCAACAGGCTGCGATGCCTACGATGGTCTGGTACCGAGCCATTGTGGCAACTCGTATTACAGAGCGCATGAGCTGTGGCGGAATTAGCAAAGCGTGCATGCGCGGCTAGCCTATCCCGTACGTTATAGGATAGACAGCGCGCACTCAGCCTTGGCAAGAAAGGGCACGCGCTACTCTCATCAATCTATGCCTGCACTGCGATTGGCTAACCCACCCTAGAGCATTCCAGTTGGCCATGGGAAGAAAAATGATTTTAGCTTGACCATAGGGGGTGATGTTGTGAAAAGTGGGTTGCCACAGCATGAGTTACAAAACTCACCAACATTTTCTGCGTTTCCGCGCTCTGATCTTCCGTGCGGGTTTATTAAGCTCAGAGCAATCGCACAAGGTGAAGAGAATCTCATCCAGCTGGTGCATCGTCATATGTACAAGGATGAGCCAGTAGTTATGGAAGAAAGGTGAGAGAAGGAGTGATGTCACAAACAGGGCATAAAGACGATCCCGTTGAGGCTCTTATTGCCTGGGTTGCGTAAATTTTTATTTTGTGCTAACCGCAGGTTTTTCCGTTACAAGTTGGAATGTTGCGCGAATTTGCCCATTACGATACCCGAGGTGGTTGTTAATTACTACCATTTGTTGAAGGCCATTCACGTGTTGCACAAGCACTAGTTTTTCATGGAGCATTAGCTGTGAAATGAATCATAGGAAGTGTCGGATATGAAGAAAATATTTAGCACCTGCTGGACGTCAGATGATAGCCCCAGTGCACCTCAACAACTGCTAAATATAATTTGGCAGTTAAATATTCCCCTACAACACTCACGATCTCAGAGATGTCGCAGAATATGAACAATAGAGAAACGTACTGTAAATGGATTAAATAAAGAACGGACGAAGCCAACTTTGTTCGGAATTAGTACACAACGTGTGCACAGTAGCCACTTGAAGTCGGAACGTAGTGTGCTAACCTGACGTTGCCGACAGACGCGTGCACAGGCTGAGACTGCAGACGAGAAATGGGTAAACTAACGCCGAAGAAGTCAGATCGAACGAGAATTCTTTCGCGGCCATAATTACCACATAATGGTAATGCCTCAGGAAAACTGTTAAAGTCATTGTGGCTTTGTGTGGTAACTGCCATAGTGTTTCGACGACAGTGTCGCCAGTGAAGTTCAGTTGGTTCACTGTGGATGGGCAACGAAGTACTGAGGACCAATCGGTTGTTATTTGCGCAGTCTAACACCCCGTTTGATGGTAGGTTTGACGTAAACGCAGCGAAATCTGCGCAAGTTTAGCAAGGCTCAACCAGCACTGCAAGTTTACCTGGTCTGGATTTACCTTTTTGTAAACAGCAACTTGCACCCGCGTAATCCATTTCCATGACCGGTAATGACAAAGAATTTGCGCGCGGAAACGCAAACTATTTTTAGCTGAATTTTGTTACTCATGCTATAGCAACCCACTTTTCACAACATCACCCCCTATGGTCAAGCTAAAATCCTTTTTCCTCCCATAACCAACTGGAAGGCTCTAGAGTGGGTAAGCCAATCGCAGAGCCAGCGTAGATAGATCAGACTAGCGCGTGCCCTTTCTTGCCAAGGCTGAGTGCGCGCTGTCTATCCTATAACGTACGGGATAGGCTAGCCGCGCATGCACGCTTTGCTAATTCCGCCACAGCTCATGCGCTCTGTAATACGAGTTGCCACAATGGCTCGGTACCAGACCATCGTAGGCATCGCAGCCTGTTGGACAATAGGACGACAAGGAAACGGCTGGTGAACCAGTACTATCGATCGTTTCATTGGGTAGTTTACTTATTCATCCGCACTGGTAGACCAGTAAATTTCTCGTGATCTTTGGACGACTGGGTCGCTGCCTATCACATGGTCCACTTTGAGGGCAAATCTGCGGCCACACCAAAGGGAAGAGTGACAAGTGTGACGCTGTGCGCGCGTGCAATTGTATAGAAGCTTGCGGTCATGTCGATTGGACAGTTTGACTTCAGGGAGAACGCGCCGGCTTTCGTTCAGGCGGACATTGTTGACGCAAGTAATCTGCCGATAGTTTTAATCAGTAGCACATGTTGAAACGAGTCATCTTGTTTAATACTACCCGTAGGCTGGCAGCAGGTTTGCGAATTTGCTATACGATTGGCTCCGTTGGTCCGTTGCATGTCTGTTGATCGCAATCGGTGTCTAGTACATTTCTAGGGTGTCGATGGTGATCAGCCTATTGGAGAAATAATACGTGATTGGTTATGCTGCCAATCAGGCGTAAGCAGATTTCACTTCCACACGAGCGAGATGAGATATAAGTGGGTCGTAATAAGAAGCGGATTGGTTCTTTTGTTTTGAGGCTGCAACGTTTACTGGCTGTTGGAAGAGAAGCTTTGAATTCTTACGGTTGGACTGTACGGCGGTTGCCTTCCTTGCTCACTTGCCTATCTAGCCACACGTGATACGGTATACACAGTGTAATCATGCCACTGCGAGCAACATGGAGAATCGATACGTGTGGAATTCAGTTTAGGAAATACATGTTATTGTTGAGGCAGTGTGAGATAATCAGAGAAAATACAGTAGTTCGTATGAAGGATGTAAAGCTAGGACTAGTTCGCAAAAAGAAATTTGTAAAGCCTTTAAAGCTACAAAGTTCCCGTGCTTTATTGATTCAGCTGGGCGTACACTCATGTGAATAGTGTAGTTACGTACTGCTGATGTAGTCGGCGCATTGTATACTGAGGTCAAGTTCGCTGGGTAGGTAATAGCAGCATTGGATCTGTGGGCATTGTTCCAAAAGGGAGGGTTTCTGATGTTGCTTTGGCATGACGTTAGGGAGTGTTCGTTCGTCTCCACACCTGTAAGCTACTTCAGTACTCAGGTTCGGCTTCAGTACCCATGCATCTACCGTTATTCAAAGGTCATAAAGTGCTTGTCAATTCTGCTTTTCAACCTGGTATTTAACCTTCACTTCCAATTAATTGATAAGCTTGTAATACCAGTTGACCATACCGCCCTGATATAACCTGTCAACAAACACTGCATACACATTTGGAACAATTGTCCTCTTTCAACAATGCCTCCGGATTTACCTACTTTCCAATGACAAAGTGCTTCTGAGAAGTTGTCAAGTCAATAACAAAATGTGTCACGGTGTGTATACATGTGTGTTTTTAATACTGGCTGAAACAGTGGCCCATAGCAGGATTAGTGGGCGCAGTTTCTTTTGTAAATGCTTCCAAACATGCTGCATGAAGGCCCGTGGGTGAGACAACAGTGTTTGTCTGTTCTAAGTACTAACCTGAATTACCAGAGTAAAATACGTGCGTCGCCACTAATTATTGGCCTTTGCTAGCTGGACGATATGGCATGTATACATACGGTAGTCTTTGTAGCCACTTTAGGTGTTACTTTGTTGACTAATGCCGATTTCCCAAGGATAGCATTCCAGCCCATGGACGTAATAGGAAGGTTCTACCTGCATTTGCTATGGTTATACTGTGGTCATTTGGAGAGCCACTTATGGGCGACCATATGGAACTAAAGCCTAATTATCCTATGAATGTATATGTTCCGCACTCCTCCCCTGAGCTTTAAATGACGCCAAACCAGTTGACATTTAAGCGATAGCTAATGAACAAAATCGCCCTTGCGTGTGGAGAGCAGAAAACACTTAATATCGTCGTGTCACCGCCATTCTTGGAATCATCTTATATTTTCTGTTTGCCAATTATTTGTAATAGCAGGAATCAGCTTTTAAACATTCGCTTTTTTCTTGTTTGTATTTACAACTTTAATGTTCACAATGTCCCCCATTTTCGTCGCATGACAATCGCACAAATTTGCGCAATCAGGTCAAGTCTTAACCAGTGTTTCTACGCCTGGATCGCATTCTCAGTATCGTATTGATGAGGAAAAATTGTTCTACACTTAACAGATTTCAAACAGTTATTCGACTTCTCTGACTGGGATGCGCCCATTTTGATGGTACGAAATACAATGGTTACATCCGTGTGTGTACAGATAATACAACATGTCTTACTAAGGCCCCTCAGACAGCCTGCTATCCACTACCACTTCCGGAAGAAATGCTGCGAAACCTTCTGGGTGGTCGATTGTTTGCCAACCTGGATTTAGCTGTCGCGTATCTACAGCTTGCTGTTGTAGATGGCTCAAAGTATGTGTCGACATTTAACACATCTCTTGGATTGTTTCAGTTTAACCGATCACTGTTCGGAATTCAAATAGCGCCAGACACATTTCAGCAGCTGCTGGATAACATACTCACGGGTATCAACAGGGTTGCAGCTTATTTAAATACTATATTATTTGTGCGAACAAATACAGAGGAGCTATCACTGTGGCTCGAACAAGATTTGGATCGAATAAAGACTACGGATTATGTGTGCGCCCGCATTATTACACTTTACTCTTACCACATCTTCAACACTTGGTGCTTTTCATCGTTCAGAAAGGATATAGTTCCGTAATTAGAATTATTCAGCTATTGTTAATATGCCAGCACCAACAGATGTCAGTAACCCTCGCTCTTTTCTTAGAATGTGTAGTTAATACTATAAGTTCCTCCTGGAATTGCAATATCCACGAGCACCTCTGAACGCCGTAATCATGACAGAGTTCTAGTGGAATTGGTCGACTGAGTGCTAAACGGCATTTGATAAGATAACAGATCTGTTGACTTCTTAGCTCCTTCTCACACATTTCGTTACTAAATTTCCAAAAGTGGTAGCTATCCATGCGAGCAAATATAGCTTCGGAGCTGTGTTATCCCACATATTTTCAGAGATGCCTGAGAAAGCAGTTATCCAAGTAGCTCGAGCATACTATGAAACTTAGTAGAATTACTCTCAGGTAGAACAAGAAAGCTTGGTTATCGTAATCGTTGTTAATAACTAGACGATTCAACTCACTTACGGACCACAAATCATTGCTGATCATATTCAGCTCACATACACGTGTCCTGGCAACCACGGCCAGCCGCTTACAGAGATGTGCTCTTTCCATACTGGTATACGATTTCGGTGTCAACTACCAATCAACAACCGATATTGGGCGGGCCGATGTCCTCTCTCACTTAATTGCTAATGCTTCTGCAGACAACAACGGATCAGTATTAAACTAGGATTCAACTGGACCAATCGATTATTTGAGTACTTTTCGACGCCACGAAATCCCTACCAGTCTCGCAAAATTTCATAAAACAATACAGCACAGGACGCCATACTTCATTAAGTGATGAAGCATGTTAATGTAGGTTGGACGCCAGAAGTGTCCGATTCCTAACCCATACACTGTCCTCGGTGCGAGAACAGCTTATCCATCGTTGATTCACGTTAACTTTTTGATGAACGTGTGGTTGTCTGCACAACCTTACAACGACCCATTATCATACAACTTCACAAGAACATCGAGGAATCACACGCAATAAAACGCTAGCCAGAGGTTCTCTTCACTGGCTGATAATGTACGATGATATCATGCACTTGTTTAAGCTGTGTGAACAACGTGATATGGCGCGAAAACGCCCAGTAGTCTAGCGTCTTGCAGTGCACCGAAACTACCAAATCCTAGTCTTGCGGCACAGTGGAGGTGTTTCCCACCTCTAGCTGACGTGTATAATGTATAATGATGGTCTTGCGTTCAGCTAGATTTAGCAGGCCCAGTTGACGGCAAATTCTATATCATCGTATTCGACACTCGGAAAATTATACTTTCGGTAAATTGCATGCATAACCTCAGAGCGCTGATGTATAGTAATTTGCAGAGAAAGTGCGAAGGCCCCGGATTAAATCAAATCCTTCGTTTAAAGTAGACTTCAATCATATTCGTCTGAAGCGCTTTCGTCGTCACCGTGCGTTCATGTAATCCAACACTGAATGTATGAAATATCAGGTAGTGGGAATGGTTTTTGTGGACTTGGAGGCAGCTCCTCTGATTTACTTACCATATACCACCAGTGATTTTCGGAAGGCGAAGAAACAGATATCCGAGATGCCGAGTTTGTAAACTCGGCATTAGTTAAGATTTTTGCCGAAGCCGGATATACAATCCTCCATCGTTTATGATAATTGGACGCTGGTACATTCCCGTGTTTCAAGGAATTTCGCTCTTATATAATTTCAGATTATCGATGTATTATTTCCGGAGCCACATTTGTCTACCTTGAGCTGGTATGTACACGCCATCCAGTTGACGTCAGAAATTCCAACATCAGTGATGCGCACGAATGCTGCCTTTACAGCGAGTATATCCGGCTTGATGAACAAGTCCGCTATCGGAATTCTTGGTTCGAGAACTATGTTGGCTGTTCGTTTGAGACGTTTTCGACGACTTGTTCGGCGATGACGTTGCGGTATTTACATAGTGTTTGATGTTTGATGTCCCACAATTATAGAACGTGAGACAGCGTCGCCCTCTATCCACAGTTTCCGCGACGTACTAGCAGGGATTGATACTCAGGCGGTCGCTCCATTGCGCTTCGTACTTTTGTAAAGAGTAACCTACCACGAAGCTATATTCCTAGAATAACAGTGCAGGGAATATCCTGGTTGTATTTCGCAGCCAGTGATGTGCAGGGGGTGTAGTGAGTACTCCCCGAAGCGGGCACCCATCTGCTGAAGAAAGTAGAGCGTCTTTTCTTGCTTCTGCAATTGATTATTTATCCATCTGCAATTGGCTGCCGAACCTAACATCGGAGCACGCCAATCAATGAATGAAACCAGCTGTGAGATCGCAGATGACCCAGATAATAATTGGCTGTGCATTAATAAGATGTCGGTCTAATCGGTTCTTCAGTAACAGTGGAGTATTGGCGGTTAAGCAGTGTATACCGATACCAAAGTCCCCGTTTGAGGCGTAGAAATAAGCCATATATGTGTCAGTGGGAGAGCGGGGCCATTTCCTCACATAGGCTCGAAAAAGCCTGTACATGGGTTTTAGCGTCTGTCTGTGGACATCGAGTAACCAGATTTTATGAAGAAGCTTTGGAAGCAGGAACGTCTTCAGAAGCTCCAAGCGCTGGTAAGGTTTTATGGGCGCTATAGTAAACTCTTCCATTTGAGCCCGCAATTCATTCGCGGATGTTGGCTGGAGCATACCTTTCCAACTTAAAGACAAACGTAACATAGTGATCTCTTCTGGTTGCAAGTAAGAACTAATGAAATCCCCATAGTCCACAGGGGCAGTGTCCAGTATATTTAGTTTTCTGGAGCCGTCCACTACAATATTGACGGAGGTTGAGTTCATCTGTTTGATGGACAATCCTATGAGGCCGAGTTTATAATTGAAAGGTCGCAGGCGCTTTTGCTGCGAAAACCGGTTCAAAGCAAACATCAGAACGTCGTCGGCGTGGGCGAGGGAAGCGAGTGGAAATACTGGGAATGTCCAGGATTTAGCTGGTAATTTTACCGAGCGGAGCTTCGTCCAGCGCAGGATGAATAGTTGCTGATATAGTGTCACCAAGTCTACCTCCTAGCTCCAGGTGGAAGTGAGCACTCTTTAATATTGAAGTAGCTCCATTAGTGGTGGAGGTGCGCCAAAAGCAGTGGTCGCGCGTACTAATGGCTGGTAAGAGATAGAATCAAAGGCTTTGGAAATATCAAATGAACCAAAGGAACTCGTGGTGTTTGAAGAATGAGCGTGTCGCAGTGCTGCGAGCAACATCGCAGAAGCTTCGAATTATTCATCCTTACATAGAAAGCCGAATTGTAGACGGTTGGAGGGAAAGTGGGGACCCAGCGGTCAAATAAGATTCGTTGAAGCAGGCGAGTGAAGACGAAAGTGATGGAATTAAGCCGAAATAATTCAGGAGGTGGGGGTGCATCTGCCTTGGGAACAAAGGCAGATAGTTGTGAAACGCAATTATATAATAGTGGTCCATGCTCGAAACATCCCAGCTTTGAAAGTAGATGGAACTCATTCAGGATGGTGGGGTTAGTTTTCAGTATTGTGAAGAAAGCAAGTATTGGTGGAATTATTATCGTATGTAGCAGATCGATCAAACCCGTTCGTCTGTGGTGCAGTGCTCGTAGTGTGGATGTCTTCGGTTGCCTCATTCTGAGTAAGCTCTATTAGTGAGTAATCTGATATCAAGAACAGCGGGGTCGAGCATGTACGCCGGCGTCCCTGCAGCGGTGAGAAAGGGGCCAGTTGCATAAATATTGGAGCGAGGGAAACCCGAGGCTGTACACACTGCGCACATCTATTAGCACAGTGCCAACCGAAGCGTTATTGACGTTTTCGTAAGCCCACTTCGTCCGTGATGCGTAGGTGGTATGTAGGTTGTAAAGTACAATAAACAGTTTATTGCAGATCCCAGCACCTATTGAGGCGAGTTCCCGTAGTTTTCTAGCTCCTCTGCCAAATCAAGTAGAGGATTGTGCAGGAAGTCCTGCTAGTGTCTGCGTTATACCGGACGTGGTGTCGATGTCGTCTGTGTTCTAATAGGCCCCTTTGTCAATTAATGGTACATCGAAAAGTCAGGCAAGTGTAATGGAGGAAATTCGCTGAGGCGGCTGAAGCCAGAAGGACGGTTGTCTTCCTGCGGTGGACAGTAAGATGTCTCAGACGACCATTGTGACTTTTAAGCGTTCAAATTCCTAAGTCGCAAGAGCTAAATTATGTTACTGTTGAGACCAGTAAAGTGGGTGGTTTAGGGTTCGTGGGAAAAGGGACAGGGTGTTTCGATTCCATGTCCTGGTAAATAGGTAGCCGCGAGGACGAGGGACGAGGCAGAGCGACAGAGGTAAGTAATGGCGTGATGCGTGTGGGTGACGGTGACGTAGGGGAGCGGTTTGGCATGCTAAATTCGGATTCAGCAGAAGCTGGTATAGTATCTAGCAGATCCGCTGATCCAGTGATTCGAGCCAGGGGAAATAGGCGAAAATCCGAAGCTTGCCTTCCGAGAATTTAATGGGCTTGGATCCGCGGACGGGGTTTTGTGTGAGGTGGTTGCGGAAAAGCGGGACCCAAACTGTCGGGATATGTATTTGCTACGGCAGGTGGGCCTGGATGATATTCATCGGATAGCCAGGGGCAGAGGAGGTGTAACTCCGAGATATGCACCAAGGCGTTGTTGTGTGATGGATTCCCGGAAGTTCTTTAGCGAAATATCAATCGCTGTCTCAACAGCAGGAGAGGAAGGACTAGAAACGGAGGTCTGAGGCCGGGTTCCTGTAGATTGAGTATCATTCGGCGTGGCCGGGCTATTCCGGGTGGAACGGCTTGAGTCAGTTAACATTTGACGAGTGGTGGATGGCAGCTTTCCGGGGTCCAGGTTGAGGTGTCGGTGTAGAACTATTGGGGTCACCACTTATCAGCGGTCCACCTTATCGTAATTTGGTAACGCCCTTTTGGTTGCGGAGTTCCTGGTTTAATAACCGGGCATTCTTGGATGCCAAAAGGGATTGACAACGTGTATTCCCATAAACGTATATTTGGAAATCTCAGATGTTTTACACGAGGTAGTCTAGGGTCAGCCGGCGATTCAAAAGGAATCTTGATCGATGTAGATGTGTTTTGAAGGAATAGTCGATACTGCTGGTGATATTATCAGCTGACCAGAAGCTTGTGTAATAAAATGTGAAAGGTACACTACATACCTCCCCACCAGTGCTCTAGTCGCACGATGTTCAGGCGTCCAGGAGTAAAGCACCCGGTGGGAATAGCCGGTAAAAACTTACCTCCACGTGGTACAGTGTCGCATGAAATACCCGAGGCTGAGGTATGGGAGGCATACAGGCTAATATTCTGTGTGTAAGGTACAATGAAAGATTTGGGAGCAGTGCAGGATGGTAAATGCACGGATGTTAGATTTGTCTAGGCTGAATAATCCGCTTCTTCCTCGTGTGAGATGTTCAGTTACATCCTTGCGGAATCTGGAGAAAAACAAACAGGAGGAGACTGGCAGCAAGCGGTACTAGCAAGTGATTAGCAGAACAAGATGAAATTGTCAAGTTGTGTGAAACACTAAGCGGTCTGGAAAATGGACTCGCCTTCCTAACCGTGTTTGCCGCGTATTAATATCTCCTTGTGGCTTAGCTTTAGATGTTACAAGCTGGGGATTATCTTCAACAAACTGTGGTGTCTGCTGGGTACACGGTGTCGAGTAAGAATCAGTAGATTGTTGTTTACAAGGCTTTTCGATGTACGCTGGTTTAAGCGATCTACGGAAACCGCATCGACTTTACCATTATTGTTGATCATATGATGTTTTTCGGTTCTAGCGATCACTTCGAATGGTCCTTCGTACGGTGGTTGTAATGGCTTGCGGACTGCATCATTTCGTACCCATACGTATATACAAGTTTCGAGATCTTTCGGTATGTAACACTTATTGGTGTGTGCGCGTGTGGGTACAATGTGCAGTTCACGTATAGATGAACGTAGCCGATGGACAAAGTTTGAGGGATCTATAGCGTCTATGTCGGTCGCTTGAACGAGATCAGCCGGGAGCTTTAACATGGTACCATCTACCAGCTCCGCGGTGGAGCAACTTAAATCAGCTTTAGGTGTCGTTCGAAGACCTAATAAAACCAGCGGTAAGGTTTCTGTCCAACGGGTAGTGTCGGAACATGCCATCAAAGCTGTTTTAAGATGACGGTGGAAACGTTCGACTAACCCGTTCGATGATGGGTGGTACGCAGTTGTTCTTATACGCTTGGTTCCGAGAGTATTGGTTAACTCTCGAAAAAGCCTCGACTCGCATTGCGCACCGCGATCAGTTGTTATGGTGGACGGTACACCATAATGCGCGATCCAATGAGCCACAAAGTTATGTGCTACCGTCTCTGCAGAAATATCTGCGATGGATATTTCCACAGGCCAACGAGTGAAGCGATCGATGCAAGTCAGTAGATACTTGTATCCACTCGACGGTGGCAGTGGACCAACGATGTCTATGTGCACATGACTGAAACGAGCATCGGGAACGGCGAAGTTGCAAAGTGGTGCCTGAATATGCCGTTGCACTTTGAACGTTGACATGGGAGGCAATTTCTCACCATGATCTGCACGTCTTTGTTTAGTGCTGGCCACACAAAGCGATCAGAAATAAGCTTGCGAGTTGCGCAGATGCCTGGATGTGATAGACCTTGGATGGAATCGATGATGATTCGCCGATAGTTTGGTGGTACGACAGGTTGTGGTTTTCCTGTAGAAAGATCACACACCAGAACATCCGAACTACCAGGCAGCGGAATGACTTTCACTTGAATATTGGTTTCTTGCAGTTGTTAAAGAAACTGATTATCCTGATGCTGCGCTGTGGCTAATTCTTGGAAGTCAATGGAGGAATGTTCGAATAGAGCGTTGATTTCCGCCCTTGATAAGGCATCTGCTACGGCGTTATTCGCGCCGGACAAATGCCGTATGTCAGAAGTAAATTAGGAATTGTAATCTAATTGTCTAGTTTCTCGTGGGGAAAGACGATCAGAAGCAGAACGCAGTACATACGTTAACGGCTTATGATTGGTGAATATCGTGAACGTACGTCCTTCCAAATAATATCGGAAATGACGCACATTGAGGTAAATAGCCAGGAGTTCTCTGCTGAACGTACTATAACGTCGTTCGGCAGGCTGCAATTTCTTAGAGAAAAAGGCAATTGGCTACAATTGACCTCTCTGTCTTTGTTGAAGCATCCCACCTACAGCTGCATCTGAGGCATCCACCGTTAACTGTAACGGGGCCTTAGGATCCAGATGCACAAGAAGAGTGACAGTTGCTAGCTGGCGTTTTAGCTCGCTGAATGCGTGTTTAGCTGATTCCGTAAAGCTGCATGTTTTAGCATCTAATTTGAGTAGTTCGGTAAGTGGCTGGGCTAACTCTGAACAGTGCGGAATGAATCTTCGGTAGAAGTTAACCATGCCAACGAACAGGCGTAACTTTTTGGTGGAATCAGGTATGGGATACTCAGTGCTGGCTGTCCCTCTGTTCGGTAGGGGTGCAATTCCAGCGGAGAAAACAAGGTGAGCAAAAAAGTCTACCGTATCAACACCTAAGTGACTCTTGGTGGCGTTGATAACTACCCCATAATGCGCAAATCGTTCGAAAAGCTGTCGCAGATGACGCAAATGTTCCTCATGATTTCGACTTGCAACTAAGACATCGTCGATGTAGACGAAAACGAAGTCCAGCTCGCGAATGACCTGATGCATAAAAAACGTTGAAACGTCTGAGCTGCATTGGAAGACCAAATGGCATTCGCAAGAATTCAAATAAGCCAAAGGGAGCAGTGACGGCAGCATAGGTTCATCCTGAGAATGAACGGGAATTTGGTGGTATGCCCGTACTAAATCTATCTTGCTGAACACTTTCTTTCCGTACAGAGAGGATGAGAAATCCTGGAGACGCGGAATGGGGTATCTGTCTAGGACGGTGATGGCGTTCAGTCCCCCTATAATCCCCACATAGTCTCCAGTCTCCGGGTTTTATCTTTGGGACCATTTGTAGGGGCGATGCCCACATACTGCTGCACGGACGTATTATGCCCAACTGTAAAATATGATCGAACTCGGCCTTCGCTACGGAAAGTTTATCTGGAGCTAGTCGCCGAGGACGATGAAATACTGGACTGCTTGCTGTCGTTATCCTATGAACGACCTCATGTTTGATATCACCAGGATGATATCCGGGCTTCGTTATGCTGACAGATTCGCGCAACAGATCCAAATACATCGAAGAAGCTTGAGGCGGGACAAGCTGCGGACTCACAGACATTACGGAGCTCTTAAAACCAGCCTGTGATAGTTGCGTTGGCCATCTATGATCGGACAGCGCTTAGGATCTACGGTAATACCATAGTGCTGAAAGAAGTCAAGGCCTAATATTGCAATAGGCACTTTAGCTATGATGAAAATCCAAGGAAAGGATCTACGGAGACCGAGATTTAGAGTGATAGAACGTTCTCCATAGGATCGGATTTGTGTGCCGTTAACTGCTTGGAGGCTGTATATCGAGCAGTGTTTCAGGTCTTCTGGACGCGGCGCTACTACACTGACTTGGGCACCCGTGTCTACGAGGAATCGCATGCCGGATGTTACGTCCCGCAAGTAGAATAGGCGACCTGGCTCGCATATGCCAGCTTGCGTCGTCGCCATTACGTGCTGGCGTGGTCGTTTTCCGAATCGGAAAATCGACACGGTTTCACGCACTTTTTCGCCTTGTTGCGTAACCTACGGTGGTACCAGCATATGTCACGGAGGCGATTAACACTCCGAGTACGCCGTTGATTAGATCGAGAGTTGCTCCTTCGTCTGGTGATGGTAATGGAAGCCAGTTGTTGTCGCAAGGAGCGTACGGCTGTAACGAGTTCGTCGTCAGATGTACGAGGTGATAAGTTTGAGATCATTGGCGTTTATATCTCCATTATCTTACCAGCCTTAAGGGCTAAATCTTCTAGTTCGGTATCCTGGTGGGCGTTAGCTAGTATCTGTTTTGCATGTATAGGGAGCCGGTGCATAAATAGCTGCTTAAAAATGGAATTCTCTGGAGGCTTTTCACCTACCAAATCTTGCATGGCTCGTAATAGTTGCGTAGGAGTGGGATCGCCTAACTGCTCTTCGTTAAGTAGACGCTGCACTCTTTTACGCTCATTAAGGCTAAGCTCAAGAATTAGCAAGTATCTTAACTGTTGGTATGTATTGCTCATTTTTAGTGTATCCTGCGCCAGGAGCAACATTTCAGGTGGGAGTCAGGAAATAACGTGATGAACCTTTAAGGCATCCTTATGTATGCGATTGATTTCAAAAATGACTCGGCCTGCATAAACCATAGCTAGGGATACTGTATCCAAAATGTTGGTAAAAAACTAGTAGATACGGTGTTAATTTCCCCTGGTTGCTGGACAGTTATATTAACATACATGAAATGGTGGAAGTATGACGAAATTGGATATGACTCACCGGATGATGTTTGCTGAGTCGAAATATCCGAACTCAAGTCGGGTCAACCACTTGTCGGGGTCACCACTTATTGGGGTCACCACTTATCAGCGGTCCACCTTATCGTAATTTGGTAACGCCCTTTTGGTTGCGGAGTTCCTGGTTTAATAACCCGGCATTCTTGGATGCCAAAAGGGATTGACAACGTGTATTCCCATAAATGTATATTTGGAAATCTCAGATGTTGTACACGAGGTAGCCTAGAGTCAGCCGGCGATTCAAAAGGAATCTTGATCGATGTAGATGTGTTTTGAAGGAATAGTCGATAATGCTGGTGATATTATCAGCTGACCGGAAGCTTATGTAATAAAATGTGAAAGGTACACTACAGACCAACGATTCCAGTTCAGGAGTTGTAGCATCGCGATACCTGCCTCCGTCCTCTCAGGAACCCCGTGTCTAAACTGTGGCACCAATGTTCTCCGAGTCGGTACATGGACGCACAACTCCATCGCCACTCTAAGTAACGAATCAACCGCTTGCTGTGTCCACCCTTCCAGCAACACTGATAGTCTTGACCGTAACATCTTCAGGTAGGCCTTATGGTGCAGCCGCTGCAAGTACGAAGTAAAACAGCCCGGGATTTGTTATTTCGTAGACAATGGGAGCATCCGTGGTAGGAGGAACACCCTGGGGGTCGGGTGGAAGATTGTGGTTGGATGGCTATGCACCAGGATTTGGCGGTAAATCCTTGTGTAAGTAATCCATTTAAGCTATGGTTACTGAGAGACGCAAGTTACCATAAGGCTCAGAATGCATTAACCTAAGCTAAAGTATATACTGCTAATCGACTAACGAAAACGAAATGTGATGAAACATAGTAACGTGTAACTGATGCTTTACAGGAAAATGGCTATCAGGTTGCACAGACATCTATAGAGTCAAAGGCGGATGGGTGCGGAGTCAAGAGGTGTGCAAATGCAAATGAAGGTAATGGGGTGGGCAAAATGTAGGCATAAAGGAGCTCAAACAGGCGTACTAGACATGCCATTAAAAAGCAAGAAGGTGGATTGGGTGTAGCTGAGATTAAGAAATAGCATGAAAGGCTAAATAGAAGAAACGCCCCAAGGTATGAAATAATGGCAGCGCTTAGTATGTGCAATCAACAAAGAAAGGATCGAGGTATCGGCCCGTGAGTGAATAATATATGAAGTAAAATACATGGTGACATTAAATCCGCTTGGAATAAGTTCCTCAAGTTGCCTGAAAGAGCTGAGGCTTGAAAGCAAAGGAATATAGGGTGAAAAATCTATTTAACGAGCGAATCCTAAAGGCAATACCTGTTCTGAAAACCGCTGCAGCAAAAGAATACGGTTGATTAAATTAAGGACGGCTGTTATATACTAAGAAGTGACCTATTTAAATACCCTAGGATTATTAGAAACTAAAAATTACTTAATTAAATTGAAGAAAAATTAATGAAAATGACTATACCATTTTACAGGCACCATACGTATTGTGTTAATCTGTTAGCGGAACACATTATTGTAACCGTGTGCTGCACACTCGAGCTCGCGAGCAGGAGAAGGCTGTTTGGCATCGTCGTCCGTCTCTTTGGTTATGGGACGTTAGCCAATGGGACACCGTTTGGAAACCCCGAGTCTTAGCGACATACAGTCCACCGAAATTGATCGAGCATCACCTTATGTGCTGCTCCAATGCTCCTCTGAAGGAAACCCCGATGATTTTTCTCCAAACGAAACCCGTCCAAAGGGCAAATTGTGATGCCTGACTAAGAAGGAAATCCTAGCTACCACATGATCCGAAGCTTACGCCGTAACCAGTGTGGACAGACATACGAATTACCACATGAGGCGGTCTATAGTTATTGATCGCAAGCCACTACCTGGTGGTGGCTTATGTTAGCGGCTTAGCCATTGTTACGATGGTGGCGTAGAGAGATATTCCGCAGTCCCTTTCGTCTGTCTGTATATGCCTGCATATGCGGTTGATCAGACAAACGCCGTGGCTAGAACACTGCACAATCTAAGCTGAATCAGCAATGCCACTCCTGCAACTCACCTAAAAGTGATTTTGGACGGCGTAACATTTTAGAAGGAAAGTAAACCAATGACATCACAGCCACCGGCTTTGGACAAATAGCAAGGGTAAGCCTATGTAGTGGATTCAATCGATAAAGGAATGCACTATGTAAATTGCAATGCGCAATATGTACAGTAAACGTCGTAATGGCGCCTCTGTTCCTCAGAGTTGCGGTGGGCTACTGGGCAGCTAAGATGTCTGTTCGGACGTGGATCGTGCAGAGACCGCAGTAAAAGAAGAGGGTCGTACGCGCGACACTCGCCTGAGGTGTGGGAGAGAATTCTGAGTGTCTATGAGCAAGGGGAGGATTGGATGAATGATGCTTCATTGCTGAATATGAAAGTGAGCACGTGAGGTATTTGGATACGAATGTTAGAATCCGTGGAACGGAGAGGGAATCAAGGTGGTGTCCGCCGCATTTCCCTGACAGAAAGTCACATCGATGCTCTGATCGAGTGGGTAGCAGAATAATCTTCCGTTATCAAATCTCCGTCTGCGTTTGAAGACTGAAATCGACGTTGAAGTTAACATCACTACAGTTTCCAGATACGTTGATGGTCGTCTTATCACATTAAATCATTCGCCCTCCATCCCGGATTCCATTAACACCTTGGCAAACAAAAGGCGACGGAGTCTGTTTGTGTTGCACCTGTTACAGTTGCAGGCAGGAGGGAGACAGCCCGTTTAGACTGATGAGACCAAGTTCAATCTATTTTTTAGTCACAGCAGGGAACGTTCACGAAGGGGAATCCAGCACAGTGCATTGTGGCATATAGCCGCGGGCAGAATATGCACGTTGTGGGTGCAATGACGAGCGATGGACTGATATCCTTTTACGTTTTACGAGGCAGCTTCAACAAGCAGAAATGTGCGCAGTGGATTCGGGAAACTCTGGATTCCCAGGGAGCCGCTTTTATTGATCGCTGTGTTTTGACTTGTGAAAACGCAACGTGCCACACAGATGTGTAGGAGGTATTCAAGGAAGAAGGGTATCGAGCAGGAATGCTACTACGGCTAGCGTCGTACTCACGTTTGCTAAACCCAGTCAAACGCGTGTGGAGTTCTGTTACGACGGATGTGTAGGACACCATGAGAAGTTGGTATGCGGAAATGCTTAAAGGGGATTAAGAAGGGTTATTTGCACTGGCAAGTTGCGCACACTATTTCTGGAGCGAGTGTTGCTTGAAGTGAGAGGTTGCGTTACGCGTTACACATGCGAGCAGATTGTGAGGCACATTGTGAAGAATTACGGACGGGTGAATCATTTAGCCGATTTGTAGATTTCAGCCAATTAAATAAAACACGTGTGCATAACTTTCCTCATGTTCTCGATAAACGGGAGGGGATAAAGTGCGTTACATGCTCTGCAGGATATATACAGAGTACTTTAGTAGTCGCAGACATTTTTTCACCGTTCTTACTGCTTCTTGGTTGCTTGAAGTCTTAAATCATGGGAAAGCCGACGATTAAGAGCGGGTGAGTGAACAGTGCTGCAAACGGCCCATGTCTATTGGTTCGAAGTCGCGTAGGCCGCGATGCTTTGCGGATAATTTCGTGATAAGCAATTCTGTGAAAGCCCAGCTGTGATGTACTCCGATTTCGTGGATGCCTTTAGCAAGATACACTGCCGGACAAGCAATACTTAGTCCACAACCTCAGTCAAACAAGTATGCAAGATTGCACCGGGGAATGGGAAATCTGTTGCGAACGAGATAATATAAGCGTGGTACTAATATAAAAGTGGAACTTATGCAACCACTCAAGCTATATAAACCTAATGTGTCGTAAACCTCCAGTAGCTTGTACGCAGACGTGAGCCGTGTAGATACGTATTACGAATGAACTGATTATATTGTGTGCAGACTGGAAGCTCACCAGTTAGATATGTGTGTACTTGGATATATGGAAATTGTTCAAGATAGAAATAATTCATATGTCACATTGACGCTACGTTAGTGAATGGTGCTTTGCTCTCCACACCCAGGAGCGACTTCGTTAATTAGCTATCGCTTAAGTATCAACTGGTATGGTGTTACATAAAGCTCACAGGAAGAATGCGGAACCTATGCATTCATAGAATAATTAGGCATTACTTCCATATGGTCGACCATCAAGCACTCCACAAATGACCACATAAGAAGCATAATCAATACAGAAGGAACCTCGCTATGGAATGCTATCCTTAGGAAATCCGCACTAGTCAGCAAAGAAACACCTAACGTGGATACAAAGACTACCGTATGTATACATGACACATCGTCCTGCTAGCAAAATCGCAAAGACCGATAATTAGTGGCGACGCATGCATTTTACTCTGGTAATTCAGGTAAGTACTTAGAACAGACAAACACCGTTGTCTCACCCACGGGCCTTCATGCAGCATGTTTAGAAGCATTTACAAAAGAAACTGCGCCCACTAATCTTGCAATGGGTCACTGTATCAGCCAGTACTAAAAGCACACATGTGTACACACCGTGACACATATTTTTATTGACTTGGCAACTACTCGGAAGCATTTTGTCATTGGAAAGTAGGTAAATCCGGAGGCATTGTTGAAAGAGGAAAATTGTTCCAAATATTATGCACACAATGCGTATGCAGTATTTGTTGACGGGTTATATCAGAGCGATAGGGTCACCTGGTATTTCAAGCTTATCAATTACTTGGAAGTGAAGCCTAAATACCAGGTTGAAACGCAGGATTGATTTGCATCTTACGACCTTTAAAAAACGGCAGATTCATGGGTACTTAAGCCGAAATTGAGTACTGAATTGGTTCACTGGTGTGGAGACGAACGAACACTCACTAACTTCATGCCAACGCCACACTAGGAACCCTGCTAGTTGGAACAATGTCCAAAGATCCAATGCTGCTATTACCTACCCAGCGAACTTGACTTTAATATACAATGCGCCGACTAAATCAGCAGTGCGTAAATACATTATTCACATGAGTGGACGGCCAACTGAAACAATAAAGCACGGGAAATTTGTAGCTTTAAAGGCTTTACAAATATTTATTTGTGAACAACTCCTAGCTTCACCTCCTTCATACGAAATACTCTATTATCTCTGATTACCTAAATTGCCTCCAAATCACATGCATTTCCTAAACTAAATCGCACACACATATCGATCCTCCAGATTGCTCGCAGTGGCATGATTACACTGTGCATACCGTATCACGTGTGGCCAGATAGGCAAGCAAGCGAGCAAGGAAGGCAACCGCCGTACAGTCCACCCGCGAGCCTTCAAAGCTTCTATTCCAAATGCCTGCGAGCGTTACGGTCTCAACGGGAATAACCAATCCGCTTCTTAGTACTACCCACATATCTCATCTCGCTCGCGTGGGAGCAAAACCTGCTTACGTCTGATTGGCAGCATGACCACTCAACATAAACGTGTGCTAGTACCGTTAGCGATCAAAAGACGTGCAACGGACCCACCGAGCCAAGCATACAGCGAACACGCAAACCACATACAAAATTGCAAGTTGGATCCGATGGATGCGCAATAATACTGACGATGCCCAAAATACCGAAACTGAAGTCTAGTGCTTTACCGGGCATATCGACGACTATCCGATTTGGAAACTGGCTGCGAAGAACCTCACAGTTTGAAACAAGATGGCAATCGTTCCAAAATGTGCCACTGTTTAAAACTATCGGCATATTCCGCGCAGCACCAATGTTCGCCCGAAGGAAAGCCGGCGCGTTCTCCCTGCAATCAAACCGTCCAATCGACATGACTGCAAGCTTCTATATACAATTGCACGCGCGCACAGCGTCACACCTGTCACTCTTCCCTTTGGTGTGGCCGCAGACTTGACCCCAAAGTGGATCACGTGATAGGCAGTGGAACCAGTGGTCCGAAGATCGTGAGAAGTTTACTCGTCTACGAGTGTGCATGAACAGGTAAACTACCCACTGAAACGATCGATAGTACTGGTTCACCAGCCGCTTCCTTGTCGTCCTATTGTTCAACAGGCTGGCAATGCGTACGGTCGTCTGGTACCGCGCCATTGTGGCAGCTCGTATTACACATCGCATGAGCTGTGGCGGAATTAGCAACGTGTGCATACGCGGCTGGCCTATCCCGTACGTAATAGAATAGAGAGCGCGCACTCGGCCTAGGCAAGAAAGGGCACGCGCTACTCTCATCAATCTATGCCTGCACTGCGATTGGCTAACCCAACCTAGAGCATTCCAGTTGGCCCTCGGAGGAAAATTGTTTTAAGGTTGAGCACAGGGGGCGATGTTGTGAAAAGTGGGTTGCGATAGTATGAGTAACGAAATTCACCTAACAATGTTTAGCGTTTCCGCGCTCTAATTCCTTATAAATGCCGGTCACGGAAATGGATTACGCGCGCAACTTGCTGCTCATGAAGTGGCAAAAATAAATAAGGCATACTTGACATTGCAGAGCTAATTAAGCGTCACCAAATTTCGCTGCTCCCACGTTAAAGATACAATCACCATACGAGGAATTAGACTGCTCATCTAATAACCGATTGATCCTAACGACTATGTTGCCAAGCCACAGTGAGCCAAATGAGCCAACTGTCGTCGGAACACTGCGGGGGTTACCACGTAATGCAACAATGAAACTAACAGTTTTCCTGAGGACACTACCATTATGTGATAACTCAATGGTCGCGAGATAATTCTCTTTGCCTCTGACTTCTGCGGGGTTAGTTTACACATATTTGGTCTGCAGTCTCAGCCCGCGCACACGTCTGTCGGCTGGGTCAGGTTAGCACGCTACGTTCCGAATTCGAGTGGCTACTGCGCTCACGTTGTGTACTAATTCCGAACAACGTTGATTTCGTCCGTTCTCTATTAAATCCATTTACAGTACGTTTCTGTATTTGTTTATATTCTGCTATATCTCTGAGATAGTGAGTGTTGTGGGGGAATATTCACCTGCCAAAGTGTATGTAGCAGTTCTTGAGGTGCAAAGGGGCTATCATCTGTCGTCCAGCAGGTGCTAACTGTTCTCTTCATATCCAACACTTTCCTATGATTCGTTTCCCAGCTGATGCCCCCAGAAAAACCAAGTAGTGCTTGCGCAACACCTGTATGGCCTTCAATAAATGCTAGTAATTAACAAGCACCTCGGGTCTCGTAATGGGCAAATTCGCACAACATTCCAACGGGTAATAGAAAACGCTGCTGTTAGCAAAAAACAAAAACTTACGCATAAGAGCCTCAACGGGATCTTCTTCATGACCCGAGGTGACATCAATCCTTCGCTGACCATTCTTCCATAAATATGACGATGCAACATTTTGATGAATTGCTCTTCACCTTGTGCGATTGCTCTGAGATTAATAAACATGCGAGAGAGAATAGATCTCTGAAACGCAAGAAATGTTTCGTGAATTTTGCTACTGGGGCTATGGCAACCCACTTTTCACAACATTGCCCCCTGTGGTCACCATAAAAGACTATTCCAGGTCCAACGGGAATGTTCTAGGTTGGTTAAGCTAAACCTAGAGCAGGCAATTAGCTCTGCAAAAGACAAGTGTGCATTGTCTATAGCATTACCCGCAAGGTTGCATAAAATTTCCAAAATGTTGCAAAGAAAGTCCAAACTTTTGCAAAGAAGGTCAAATACTTTGCAAAGAAAGTCCATAATATTGCAAAACCTGTGCGATTTGCCAGGCGCTCAGAGCCAATCCTCTGACCTCAAGTGTGTTCTCATTGGCCGGATGCCAATGTTCGGTGCCTCAGTCTGGGGAGGTGACCGCGCTGCTCGTTGACTGGGTGAGACTTGTGAATGAACCTTGGGGGAATGCAGTTCGACGGTGCAACGGGTTTGTATGCGCCTCCCTCACGTCCGAAACGATGGATCACAATTGGTCTGAGAGCAATGAACATCTGGAAGATAAGTGCACAACCGAAACCATGTCTATGATTCCAACGTCGTCGGCATGCTTTCTCACGTTCGACAGAGTACCTCATCAGATATTCGTGACCAAGTTTTGGGCGCTTTCGTCAACGGTGATGACTGGCATCTTGTGGCAACTGTGAACAACGTCAAATATCAAACAGCCTACTCCTGGATTCGTCGTTCTATTGATCAGGATCCGAGTACTAGGCAGGCGCGCGGTCGTAAAAGGATTTTGTCGGAGGAAGACTTAGATAACATCCTGGATTGGATCGCAAGGGACTCAACTCTTACGCTACGGGAAATGCGAGTACGAGTGCCAACAGAAATTGACAAGGACATTTCGAAGTCGACAATCACACGGCACCTAGATGGTCGATTGATAAGTATGAAGAACATCTATCAGGTTCCCGAGGGAATGAACAATGAGCGAAGCAAAGGGATACGCAGGGAATTCGTTCAGCAGTTTCTCCAACTTGAGAGCGGTGGCAAGTCCTTCATTTGGATTGAGGAGGCGAATTTTAACGTTTACTGCAAACCTACTCGTGGTCGGGTGCCCAGAGAAGTGGGGGCCTGTTGCAAAGTTGCTAACAGCGGAGGGCACAATTTGCATTTAATCGGTGCACCCACGATGGAAGGGAAAGTGTCGATGACAACCCGGAGAGGCTCATTCACAGGTTCCCTGTCTCTCGATTGGTTGCGAACCTATTTAGACAACCTGAAACAGGAGATGGAGCTCCGGCAGGTTGTTGTGGTATGTGATAATGCACCATGTCACACACGACTGGAAGAACTGTCGTCAGTGGATGGATCCGATTGAGTAACCATACTGAGATTGAGCCCATGCTCTCGGTTCCTCAATACGATTGAGAATTTTTGGCATGTGGTGAAGGCCAGAGTGAAGAATGAGGTGAGAGTGCACTACGAGGAACTTCTGGCCGGGGATCCCCAGAAACTCATGACGCAGATGGAATGGAGGTTGTATTTTCTTGAACGCTTTGCCGAAGCAGCCACCAAGGATATCAGTGTAGTGGGATGTCGGAATGCTATTCGACATATGCATGTACATTTTACTAATTGTCCAGAAAACAAGGACATATTTTGATCACGTTGCTGGCCTATTTTTACGTATCTGTTTGTATGGCAGGTTACTGGCAGCGCGTAGGGACGTGTGAGTATTCCCAGTGTTTTCGAAATATGTTTGCACGTACGTAAGTTTGTGTGTTCGTATGGGGGTTGAAGCGATATCTGATGTCTAGCGCAATGGAGTGACACGGGACCGACTTCCAGTGAGCCATGCCCGAGTGATATGTTCAACTTATGGTCCTTTTCATGCTGGTATTCGCTGCGCCGACTCTTTCATGATCAGCCTGAGGTAATGTAGATACAGTTTCTTTGTTCGGAAAATTAGGATGTTTGGAAAGCGCTTTGTAGGATCAAGTGAGCTTGTCGGGTGACGCAACCGTCAGATGTATCGCAGTATGGGATATCAGCGTGGATAGTTGAATAGTAGTGAATACGAAATTACTGCGCACGTCATGTCAGGCTTTTCCAACATTGAGAGGAACTGCTAGATGCGAGTTCGCAAACACGTCCATTGCCAGACAAGATGTTGTCATTGAATCTGAACGAATGAATCGCGTGTTTAATAGAAACCGTCTCTATGCGATGTTAGTCCGCTGTATTTGAGTGTACTGGCGCGTTAATTCGTTACCCGACTGGAAGTTGGTCTGTCAAGTTCGGAACCCACATCAGCCGGTTCGGAAGCTATATTTTAGATTTAAAAGCAACCATTCCTACAGTAAGCCCAATTAAATTTGCGTGCCAGAAAGGCGCGAATAGCTGTCCAGTATGACTTGGATACAGTCTTGCTTGTTCGGACGATCCCTCGTTTGACCCAATATCCTGCGTAAGCAAATGCAAGGGTTGCTGGCGTGGAAATGTTTCTCCGTTGTTTAACGTACTGACATGACATCAGATACAGAAAATGGACATTTAAATGTCATTACTACCATCTATCTCAGCTCAGGAAATGTGGCTTGCGAAACCGCAAATTTCGCATAATTAGGATATTCAGACTTCAACCATGCGAACATCAGAACGTTATAAACTACCCACTCTGAAGATATCTTCGACGCAACAGGATATATAAATAATACTAATGCCGTTCACATTCACTATGTGGTGTATTCCCTAGCTCGCACCATTGATCCTTGGGTTCACTGTGGAAATATTGTCGCATTTACACCAATACTGACAATTGTCTACACTGCACACAGGACGCAGTGTCTCCATCAGCGACGTGTGCAGTTTTGTCCCTATTTCGGTTGCAACATTTGACCGCAGTTTAACCCGACCAGCGGTGAACAAGTTGACTGTGTTATTCTGGACTGGCTCAACGTCGTTCACCTTACTTTGTGTCCGGCCTCACTAGGCTGCGTATTTTCAACCCCATTTCATTTACCTAGTCCAACCTTCCCTTGAAACTCTCTCTAACCAGCCTTGGTCGTCGCGATTCCCATGAATGCACCTGTCAACGGAAGGGGTGGAGGGACATACATGGGCGTCGCACACAGAAGGTGCCACATTTTACAAACTGGAATGTCGTAGAGGTCAAAGGAATGTGAACGATGTGACTGGCCGGGTTAAGCTGAGTTCAAACGTTGCATGATTAGACACACCATCACCGTGCCGTTTATCTTCCACCATCCTTCGCTGGACGAGCTGTTGGAGACCTTATCACTGCGAATAAACGTGTGGGTCAGTTTATATACCTTAAAGTGCCAGAATTAAAGGCCATTTGGTGAGCAACTGCTTTCAATGCTTCATCCGCAGACCATTACGATCATGTGTACAGGATAAGGAAATACAAGTGACCCGGCTAGTTCAAGTTACACAAATCACGTTAGGATCAGTGGCAGAGACGGGAAAACGAATTAAACCTTAACGGGTCAGATGTGGACTGCGGAGTTTGATCGAAGGCCGTCGATCGGTGTCTTCATTTTACTCTATCCAGAGAGAGTGAAATGCATGGACTACCTACCGAGAGCATAAAGACGGCTGGAATCATGGAATACAAACTGTCTCGGTCGTCGCAAATGTACGAGGCTTGGGACTTTTGATTGGTGCAGGGAAAGCTTGTACACACTTAAGATCCCCTGGTGCGTTGTGCTCACGATATGGGCAAGAATGGAGTTGCTAATGGGTGCTGACGGCATTCACGCTTATTTATCTGTTTAAGTGCTCCTGTGGTGGAACGTATATTGGTCGAACGGCACGACACTTGTCCAAATGCGTGAACAATCATTGCGCAGGTTGGTTACATCAAAGCGGCACAGGAGCCAATACCAGGTGCATTCTGGCCGATATCTTGGGCACTGGACACCAGGCGGACCTGAAACGTGCCTATAGAATGGCGTCCTTGAATCATCTCGCTACATAGCTGGGAAAGTCGTACGAGCAAAATGCTCGGGAGTGGCGTTACTTAAATCAACCATTTTCCTCGGCGTAGGCAAGCTGGAAGCTGTCCGCCCAGACAACAGACAACCCTATCATTGAATACCAGTTATCTTCCTTTTGTTATGGTTGCTATGTGTTGTGGCACTTTACCAATTGTATATTGCTTGTGTTGAAGAATATATATATATATATATATATATATATATATATATATATATATATATATATATATATATGCCCCATGCTGAGGCTGATGTTGCATTCTTGATGCTTCTTCACCGCAGTTGGGTTAAACCAACTTACACTTTAACTAGGTAATTTTAAGCTGGATAAATTTAATTCCACTTTATTTGGTTTGTTCTGCCTACCTGAATAACCTATTTTGTTGTTAGAACCATAGACATGGTTTCGGTGATACGCTTATGTTCCAGCTGTTCATTGCTCTCAGACCAATTGTGATCCATCGTTTCGGACGTGAGGGGGGCGCATACAAACCCGTTGCACCGTCGAACTGCATTCCTCCAAGGTTCATTCACAAGCCTCACCCAGTCAACGTGCAGCGCGGTCACCTCCCCAGACTAAAGCATCGAACTTGGCATCCGGCCAATGAGATCACACTTGAGGTCAGAGTATTGGCTCTGAGCGCCTGGCGAATCGCACAGGTCTTGCAATATTATGGACTTTCTTTGCAAAGTATTTGACCTTCTTTGCAAAAGTTTGGACTTTCTTTGTAAAATTTTGGAAATTTTATGCAACCTTGCGGGTAATGCTATAGACAATGCATACTTGTCGTTTGCAAAGGTATTTGGGCTTCACCAGGTTTCGCTGCACCCACGTTAAAGATACAATCACCATACGAGGAATTAGACTGCTCATCTAATAACCGATTGATCCTAACGACTATGTTGCCAAGCCACAGTGAGCCAAATGAGCCAACTGTCGTCGGAACACTGCGGGGGTTACCACGTAATGCAACAATGAAACTAACAGTTTTCCTGAGGACACTACCATTATGTGATAACTCAATGGTCGCGAGATAATTCTCTTTGCCTCTGACTTCTGCGGGGTTAGTTTACACATATTTGGTCTGCAGTCTCAGCCCGCGCACACGTCTGTCGGCTGGGTCAGGTTAGCACGCTACGTTCCGAATTCGAGTGGCTACTGCGCTCACGTTGTGTACTAATTCCGAACAACGTTGATTTCGTCCGTTCTCTATTAAATCCATTTACAGTACGTTTCTGTATTTGTTTATATTCTGCTACATCTCTGAGATAGTGAGTGTTGTGGGGGAATATTCACCTGCCAAAGTGTATGTAGCAGTTCTTGAGGTGCAAAGGGGCTATCATCTGTCGTCCAGCAGGTGCTAACTGTTCTCTTCATATCCAACACTTTCCTATGATTCGTTTCCCAGCTGATGCCCCCAGAAAAACCAAGTAGTGCTTGCGCAACACCTGTATGGCCTTCAATAAATGCTAGTAATTAACAAGCACCTCGGGTCTCGTAATGGGCAAATTCGCACAACATTCCAACGGGTAATAGAAAACGCTGCTGTTAGCAAAAAACAAAAACTTACGCATAAGAGCCTCAACGGGATCTTCTTCATGACCCGAGGTGACATCAATCCTTCGCTGACCACTCTTCCATAAATACTAGCTCATCCATGTACATATAACGATGCAACAGTTGGATGAATTGCTCTTCACCTTGTGCGATTGCCCTGTGATTAATAAACCCGCGCGAGAGATTAGAGCGCGAAAACGCAAAAAACGTTTAGTGAATTTTTCTACTGGGGCTATGGCAACTCACTTTTCACAACATCGCCCCCTGTGCCCACCCTAAAGTCCTTTATCCAGGTCCAACGGGAATGCTCTAGGTTGGGTTAGCCAACCGCAGTGCAGGCATAGATTGATGAGAGTAGCGCGTGCCCTTTCTTGCCTAGGCCGAGTGCGCGCTCTCTATTCTATTACGTACGGGATAGGCCAGCCGCGTATGCACGCGTTGCTAATTCCGCCACAGCTCATGCGCTGTGTAATACGAGCTGCCACAATGACTCGGTACCAGACGACCGTACGCATCGCCAGCCTGTTGAACAATAGGACGACAAGGAAGCGGCTGGTGAACCAGTACTATCGATCGTTTCAGTGGGTAGTTTACCTGTTCATGCACACTCGTAGACGAGTAAACTTCTCACGATCTTCGGACCACTGGTTCCACTGCCTATCACGTGATCCACTTTAGGGTCAAGTCTGCGGCCACACCAAAGGGAAGAGTGACAGGTGTGACGCTGTGCGCGCGTGCAATTGTATAGAAGCTTGCGGTCATGTCGATTGGACGGTTTGATTGCAGAGAGAACGCGCCGGCTTTCCTTCGGGCGAACATTGGTGCTGCGCGGAATATGCCGATAGTTTTAAACAGTGGCACATTTTGGAACGATTGCCATCTTGTTTCAAACTAAGTGAGGTTCTTCGCAGCCAGTTTCTAAATCAGATAGTCGTCCATATGCCCGGTAAAGCACTAGACTTCAGTTTCGGCATTTTGGGCATCGTCAGTATTATTGCGCATCCATCGGATCCAACTTGCAATTTTGTATGTGGTTCGCGTGTTCGCTGTATGTTTGGCTCGGTGGGTCCGTTGCACGTCTTTTGATCGCAAACGGTACTAACACACTTTTATGTTTGTGAAAATTCGGTCCTTCAGGGACAAAACGTATATTCTGCAAACAACAGGGCCAGGCGAAAACGGAGACAGGCGGCGAGTGAAACATATCGGTATATACAACTGCTTGGATCCATAATTAACGACCTTTGTTGATGCATGACATTTTTCCTTTGATTCAGTCAAACAAACTCACTGCAATGCGTCCAACTGTTTGCCAATCAGCGTGCATGCGAGAAACGTGTGAACGTCCAATCGGTTGCCGCCTTTGCTTGCGGCAGCCTAACGTTTTCCTTGCTGGGCTGGCACCGCACGTTCGTTCGAGTGTATACTCCCATCACATCCTCCCTTTTTTCATGTTCTTGCTGCTGTACTTTGCTAAATAGTCCATACACTTAACCACTTCGCGTCCTCTTTGTTGGATCTGCCGATGTCGCCTCATTGCGGAACGCGGTATAACGCGCTCTCCCTGATTTATGCTGTCGCCTCGGACATCTCGTCAGCTGTACTTGGTTTCTTCTCAACTTCTTTCCTCCAACATTTACTTCGTATGACCTTTCACCGACTTTCGCAGCCACGACTCCTTTTCTCCACCGCTCCTGTCCATCAGGAATTGGTTCAACCCATACTTCTTCCCCCACTGTCAGCTCAGGTAATTCCCGTGCGCCGTTGTCGTAGTACCGTTTCTGAGTAGCCATTTGCCTTTTCAAACTGTTCTGTACTTTCTCGAGTTGTGGCGTGACAGGGCGCAGAAGTGTTGAGGATGCAGGCATCACAGTTCTGGTCCTTCGACTGTGTAGGCGCTGCACTGGGCTCAGACCGATATCCGTTGAAGGAGTGTTGCAACTCTCCAGTAGCATGAGGTATGGGTCCTCCCGAGTATCTCTAGCCTTCGCTAATAGTCGCTTGGCTTGCTTCACTGCCGACTCTGCCTTCCCATTTGATTGACTGTGATAGGGACTGGTTTGCTGGTGTGCGAATTCCCATTTGGTTGCGAAAACCTGGAATGCCATGCTGCTGAACTGGGGACCGTTGTCCGAGACTAGCTCCTCCGGTATCCCGTGCCGTGCGAATTGACATCTGAGTTTGTTGATTACTGCCTCCGTGGTCGTGGTGGTGAGTAAATCGATTTCAAAGTAATCACTATAGTAGTCCACCGTGAGTAAGTAATCCTTTCCGTTGTCCCAGAATAGATCCACTGCTACCTTCTGCCACGGTCAGTCCGGAACATCATGCAGCATCATCGGTTCATTCGTTTGCCGAATGTCGTGTGGACGACAGGCCTCACAGTTAGACACATGATCCTTGATCTGACCTGTCATTCCTGGCCAGAACATCAGTTCTCTTGCTCGATTAATGGTGTAATTTGCACCCAGGTGAGCGCGATTGACATGCTCCAGCATCTCCTTTCGGAGAGAAGAAGAGATTAGGATTCGACTTCCCTTGAACAACAGACCGTCATAGACAGTGAGTTCGTCCCGAACATTGAGGTAGGGTGTTAATTCTTTCGGGAGCTGCTTCTTTGTTTCTGGCCACCCATTGAGGATAACGTCTCGCAAAGCTGCAAAAGTTTGGTCTTCCTTCGTGAAACGCCTTATGTCTTTCAAACGGTTTTCTGTCACTGCCAGATGTTGCACCATGCTAACTGTCTCGATCTCTTCTAGATGATGTTCGGCCACTGGCGGATGTGCTCTCGACAGGGTGTCCGCGATGAACATCTGTGTGCCAGGTGTGTACACAATGTCAATGTCAAACTTTTGGAGCCGGATAAGCATACGCTGCAGACGGCGAGGAACGTTATTCAGTGGTTTAGTGACTATCGACACCAGCGGCTTATGATCAGTGTACACGGTTGTCTTTCTTCCAAAAGTATAATCATTGAAACGCTCCATGGCATAGACCACTGCCAGCACCTCTTTTTCGATCTGTGCGTACCGCTTCTCGGTCTCTGTGAGTGCTCGACTGCGGAAATCCAAAGGTCTTCCGTTCTGAAACAGAACAGCACCTATTCCACTCTGGCTACTATCACACTGTACCTCCAATGGTTGTGCTGGATCGTAATATCCGAGTACGGGCGCATTACTGATAAGGTTCTTAATGGTTTCGAAAGCCAAATCCTGTTCCTTCCCCCAGCTCCAATTTACTCCTTTGTGAGTTAACTGCCTAATCGGAGTCATGACCTCAGCGAGTCCTGGTAGGAACCGGCTTAAATAGTTCACCATACCGTTTAGGCGATGGACTGCATTCACATCGTTAGGGGACGGCATCTCTTGTATCGCCTTAATTTTCCCTGGGTCAACTCTGATTCCGTCGGATGTTAACACATGCCCATGGAAAATCACCTCCTCTTTCCGCAGCTCTACTTTCTCGCGTTTTAGTTTGATGTTCTTTTGCATGCAACGCCTCAGGAACCGGTGTAGCTTAGTGTCATGCTATTCTTCGGTAGAACCGTAAATCAGAACGTCATCTGCCACACAGGTTACGCCATCTAAATCATCTATTGATTGCACCAAACGCTTTTGGAAAATTTCGCTAGACACCTTCAGACCAAACGGTAATCGCAGCCAACGATAACGTCCGAACGGTGTAGCAAATGTGGTGAGGAAACTGGATTCGTCGTCTAGAACAACGTGCCAGAATGCGGAAGAAAGGTCTACTTTCGTGAAAAACTTAGCTTTTGTCAAACGCGGTAAAACATCTTCTAACGTCGGTAGCGCATAATGTTCTCTACGCAGGGCCTCATTCAGTGGCTTCGGGTCTATCCATACGCGTAGTTCGCCATTTTTCTTCGTAGTGATTGCGACCTGGCTAACCCAGTCTGTTGGCTCATCAACCTTTGCAATCACCCCCTGCATAACCAGCTTGTTCAATTCCGCGGAAAATCAGTGAAGTAGCGCAAACGGGACTCTCCTAGCAGGTAACGCAATCGGGCGTGCCAAAGGATCTAACGACAGGTGAGCGGTACCCTCGAATTCCCCTAAACCCGGGCTAAACACCGACGGATACAGGTCACTAACATTGGCTTCACTCTGACAAGCGTACACAAAACGATCATGGTTAAAAATGACAAAGCCAAGAGATAAAATCGAATCAATGCTGAGAATCGGCGTGAGATCCTCATTCACGATCACGAACTGCAGACGATGCGAAACACCGTCTCTCGGATTGACCACTTCAATTGTCGCTGAGCCCTTTGGCTTGAGTCTGGAACCATTCCACATGCGCAAATAATCTTGATCCGATTGAATTTGCACGCCGCGGCAGTGCTTTCTGAGCAAAATATTGATCGTCGCGCCTGTGTCTAACTGGAATCGCACAGACCGTCCCTCGATCAGAAGACTTGCATAGACACACTTCTGCGACGCTTTCGGAGACACTTTACCAATCGATTGTTCGGTGTCTTCTTTTGATTTGTCTGGAACGAATGCACTGACATCTGTCGACTGACAGCAGCGGGCGAAATGATTGCGCTTCCCACATTTGATACAAATGCGGCCCCACGCCGGACACTGTTCGCGGTTCCTCGGATGTCGTGTTGCACAGAAGTTGCAGGGCTCCTGTCGCGCGGTCGTGGCCCACGTAGTTTTGCTCCTGGAAACGGCGCACAACTCTGAAGCACCTGCGATTGTCAGCTGCTGGAACTGATAGGCAGTGGAGGACTCACTGTTACAGATGTCGATACATTGCTGCAGAGATAGGTTGCGCTTTCGTAATAGTCGCTTCGTCAAACCTTCGGCATTGACCCCAAGAACAATGCGGTCCCGTATGAGACTGTCCGCCATGCATTTACAGAAACTGCAGGATCGGGCCAAAATCTAGCTCAGTGACGTACGTGTCAACGGATTCACCTGGCCGCCTGTTCCGCGAAAAGAAGCGGTAGCGTTGAAATGTCTCGTTTGTTTGGCCTTCGCAGTATTCACTGAACTTCTCAAGAATTGTCTCTAGATTGTTGGCATCTTCGCTCTTGTCGTAACACAATGTCTCTAGCACGCGGCGCGCATCATCTCCTGCTGCGTGTCGAAACATGGCCAAGCGGTACGCCATCGGTTGTTTGTCCAGACGCGATAAAGTGCAGAAATCCATCTATTTGCTCTTCCAAAAACGCCAGTTGCTTGCCAAACTGCGTTCATCCATGTTCAGCGGGGCAGGTATTTGAATAGCCGGTGCAGCTCCAGTCATCGTCTGGGTGGTACTGATATTCTTCTCCTTCTCTGACATCATGTGAAAAGTCGGTCCTTCAGGGACAAAACGTATATTCTGCAAACAACAGGGCCAGGCGAAAACGGAGACAGGCGGCGAGTGAAACATATCGGTATATACAACTGCTTGGATCCATAATTAACGACCTTTGTTGATGCATGACATTTTTCCTTTGATTCAGTCAAACAAACTCACTGCAATGCGTCCAACTGTTTGCCAATCAGCGTGCATGCGAGAAACGTGTGAACGTCCAATCGGTTGCCGCCTTTGCTTGCGGCAGCCTAACGTTTTCCTTGCTGGGCTGGCACCGCACGTTCGTTCGAGTGTATACTCCCATCACAATGTTGAGTGGTCATGCTGCCAATCAGACGTAAGCAGGTTTTGCTCCCACGCGAGCGAGATGAGATATAAGTGGGTAGTACTAAGAAGCGGATTGGTTATTCCCGTTGAGACTGTAACGCTTGCAGGCATTTGGAATAGAAGCTTTGAAGGCTCGCGGGTGGACTGTACGGCGGTTGCCTTCCTTGCTCGCTTGCTTGCCTATCTGGCCACACGTGATACGGTATGCACAGTGTAATCATGCCACTGCGAGCAATCTGGAGGATCGATATGTGTGTGCGATTTAGTTTAGGAAATGCATGTGATTTGGAGGCAATTTAGGTAATCAGAGATAATAGAGTATTTCGTATGAAGGAGGTGAAGCTAGGAGTTGTTCACAAATAAATATTTGTAAAGCCTTTAAAGCTACAAATTTCCCGTGCTTTATTGTTTCAGTTGGCCGTCCACTCATGTGAATAATGTATTTACGCACTGCTGATTTAGTCGGCGCATTGTATATTAAAGTCAAGTTCGCTGGGTAGGTAATAGCAGCATTGGATCTTTGGACATTGTTCCAACTAGCAGGGTTCCTAGTGTGGCGTTGGCATGAAGTTAGTGAGTGTTCGTTCGTCTCCACACCAGTGAACCAATTCAGTACTCAATTTCGGCTTAAGTACCCATGAATCTGCCGTTTTTTAAAGGTCGTAAGATGCAAATCAATCCTGCGTTTCAACCTGGTATTTAGGCTTCACTTCCAAGTAATTGATAAGCTTGAAATACCAGGTGACCCTATCGCTCTGATATAACCCGTCAACAAATACTGCATACGCATTGTGTGCATAATATTTGGAACAATTTTCCTCTTTCAACAATGCCTCCGGATTTACCTACTTTCCAATGACAAAATGCTTCCGAGTAGTTGCCAAGTCAATAAAAATATGTGTCACGGTGTGTACACATGTGTGCTTTTAGTACTGGCTGATACAGTGACCCATTGCAAGATTAGTGGGCGCAGTTTCTTTTGTAAATGCTTCCAAACATGCTGCATGAAGGCCCGTGGGTGAAACAACGGTGTTTGTCTGTTCTAAGTATTTACCTGAATTACCAGAGTAAAATGCATGCGTCGCCACTAATTATCGGCCTTTGCGATTTTGCTAGCAGGACGATGTGTCATGTATACATACGGTAGTCTTTGTATCCACGTTAGGTGTTTCTTTGCTGACTAGTGCGGATTTCTTAAGGATAGCATTCCATAGCGAGGTTACTTCTGTATTGACTATGCTTCTTATGTAGTCATTTGAGGGCCGCTTTCCAGTCGTGTCGTCACTTATGGGCGACTATATTGAAGCGAACCTAATTATCCTATGAATGCATAGGTTCCGCATTCTTCCTTTGAGCTTTAAATAACACCATACCAGTTGACACTTAAGCGATAGCTAATTAACAAATTCGCCCAATAGTGTGGATAGCAAATGACCACTCACTAACTTCGTGTCACCTCCATAGTTGGAATCATCTTATTTTCTGTTTAGTCATTATCTGTGATTGAAGTAAGGAACTATAGAACATCGCTTTTTAGCTTATTTGTCTTCCTACTTTAATGTTAACAATGTCCTCCATGTTCGACGCAATAACAATCAAATAACACTGCGCAAACACTTCGTATTGTAACCAGTGTTGCTTAGCCTGGATCGCGTATTCCGTATGGTGGTCAGATACCTTCAGTACGGCAATGATGAGGAAAATCTTAGTGGTCTATAATTAACAGATGTCAAATTGTTATTCGTCTACTCTGACTGAGATGCCCCCATTATGATAGTACGAAATACAATGGTTACAGCCGTGTGTGTACAGATAATACATCATGTCTTACTAAGGCCCCTCAGACAGCCTGCTATCCACTATCACTTCCGGAAGAAATGCTGCGAAACATTCTGGGTGGTCGATTATTTGCCAACCTGGATTTAGCTGTCGCGTATCTACAGCTTGCTGTTGTAGATGGCTCAAAGGATGTGTCGACATTTAACACATCTCTTGGATTGTTTCAGTTTAACCGATCACTGTTCGGAATTCAAATAGCGCCAGACACATTTCAGCAGCTGCTGGATAACATACTCACGGGTATCAACAGAGTTGCAGCTTAGTTAAATACTATATTATTTGTGCGAACAAATACAGAGGACCTATCACTGTGGCTCGAAGAAGTCTTGGATGGAATAAAGACTACGGATTATGTGTGCGCCCGCATTATTACACTTTACTCTTACCACATCTTCAACACTTGGTGGTTTTCATTGTTCAGAACGGATATAGTTTCGTAATTGGAATTATTCAGCTATTGTTAATATGCCAGCACCAACAGATGTCAGTAACCCTCGCTCTTTTCTTAGCATGTGTAGTTAATACTATAAGTTCCTCCTGGAATTGCAATATCCACGAGCACCTCTGAACGCCCTAATCATGACAGAGTTCTAGTGGAATAGGTCGACTGAGTGCTAAACGGCATTTGATAAGATAAAAGATCTGTTGGCTTCTAAGCTCCTTCTCACACATTTCGTTACTGAATTTCCAAAAGTGGTAGCTGCCCATCCGAGCAAATATAGCTTCGGAGCTGTGTTATTCCACATATTTTCAGAGATGCCTGAGAAAGCAGTTATCCAAGTAGCTCGAGCATACTATGAAACTTAGTAGAATTACTCTCAGGTAGAACAAGAAAGCTTGGTTATCGTAATCGTTGTTAATAACTAGACGTTTCAACTCACTTACGGACCACAAATCATTGCTGATCATATTCAGCTCACATACATGTGTCCTGGCAACCACGGCCAGCCGCTTACAGAAATGTGCTCTTTCCATACTGGTATAGGATTTCGGTGTCAACTACCAATCAACAACCGATATTGGGCGGGCCGATGTCCTCTCTCACTTAATTGCTAATACTTCTGCAGACAACAACGGATCAGTATTAAACTAGGATTCAACTGGACCAATCGATTATTTGAGTACTTTTCGACGCCACAAAATCCCTAGCAGTCTCGCGAAATTTCATAAAACAATACAGCACAGGACGCCATACTTCATTAAGTGATGAAGCATGTTAATGAAGGTTGGACGCCAGAAGTGTCTGATTCCTAACCCATACATTGTCATCGGTGCGAGAACAGCTTATACATCGTTGATTCATGTTTACTTTTTGATGAACGTGTGGTTGTCCGCACATGTTTACAACGATTCATTATAATACTTCACAAGAACATCAAGGAATCACACGCAATAAAACGCTAGCCAGAGGTCCTCTCTACTGGCCAAAAATGTACAATGACATCGTTTACTTGCGTAAGCTGTGTGAACAATGTGATATGGCGCATAAACGCTCATTCGTCTAGCGTCTTTCCTTGCCCCGGAAAAGTTGACGCACTGGGCTGACGCACAAGTGGATTTCGCAGGCCCACATGACGGCAGATTACATCACATCGTAAACCATGCTCACGCTAAACGGCCAGTGCTATCCCCCACGTTGATTACAAACACTGTATCAACCACCAGTAGACAAATTCGCCACGTTTTTAGTCGTTTTCGTTTGCTGGAAACACCTGTGTACGTAAGTTGACCACATTTGCGGTCGGAAGAATTCGCGAAGTTCCATAACTTCAGCGGCGTGACTTAAGCGAACAGCACCTATACACCATCAATATAGTCGCCAGCTCTGGCAGATATTGACAAGTTCTAGCAGACACTGATCAAAACGCGGTTACGGTGTTAGGGACGAGTGCATAAATAGATTTACCCTGATGAATCTAAACAATTCACAACCCGAATGCAACGAAAGTTCGCTGTCAGAAATGCTATTAGATAACCAAAGCATGTCTGCTTAGGATACACAGGATTCGAGTCAAAAACAAATAGTCGATTTGACAAGCAGAGAAACGGCTAGTAATTCGTCACATCTAGACTTACTCAGCCAGTAGTCACACGCCGGGAAAAGCACCGTACGCGCGTTGCATCCTTTTGGGCATTGTCAACAGTGCGCATTCCATCGGACACTGGTAGGGCTCAAACCCGCAACTCCACTGTTGCCAGTCCGTGGTTAAGTCCACTAAGCTACGGAGAACGGTAACGACCATCGTAAATAAGGAACTAAATGTAATATATCACCGCTCACCATCCACTAAATTACCCGTTACTGCTGTGCAGAGGTCAAAGTAGGCTCCTCACCAAGCGACGCGCATGAAAAACGAAAGCCGCCAAATAATTTATGGCTTTGTAAGCAGTTTGGTCTGCGTACTGATTACGGAGGCGTATTAGGGGGGAATTGAATTGTATAGGCAGAAATTCGTCACATCTAGACTCAATCAGTCAGCCGTCACACGCCCGGAAAAACAATGTAAGCGCTTTTCATCATTTCGGGAATCGTCATCAGTGCGCATTCCATCGGATGCTGGTAGGGCTCAAAACCACAACTCCACTGTTGTCAATCCGTGGTTAAGACCACTAAGCTAAAGTTGTTGGTGACGAATCTCCTAAATAAAAACTATATATGATATAGCGCCGCTCAATATCAACTGACTTACACCTAACTGCCTTGCAGAGGACAGGGCAGCCCCCTCATCAAACGATGAGCTTACCAGACTTAAGCCGCCAATTCACTTATGGCATTACAAGCAGTTGTGTCTGCGTGCTGATTGCAGTCCGAATTGCTTGTAACGCCAAATTTAGTTTGCGGGTTAAGGTTGTTAGCTCGTCGCTTGTTGTGGGGCTCCCTTTTCCTCTGCACAGCAGTTATTTGTTTGTCTTTGGCTAATGAGCGGCACTACGTAACATCTAGTTACTTATTTACGATGGTCGTTGCCGTCCCGCTTAACTCAATGGTGGCAATCACTGACTGGCAAGTGTCGATTTGCTTGTTCGAGCCCTACTAGTGTCCGATGGAATGCGCACTGCTGACGACTCCCGAAATGATGAAACACAAGTACATTGCTTTTGCGAACTTGTGACAGCTGTCTGATTGAGTCTAGATGTGACGAATTTCTGCCTATACAATTCAATTCCCCCTACTACCCCTTCGTAATCAGTACGCAGACCAAACTGCTTATAATGTCCTAATGGTAATTGGCGGCTTACTTTTGGTAAGCTCGTCGCTTGGTAAGGGGGCTAGCCTGTCCTCTGCACGGCAGTAACATGTAAGTCAATGGATAGTGAGCGGCGTCGTATTACATCTATTTACTTACTTTTGCGACGGTCGTTGTCGTCCCCCGTAGCTCAGTTGTCTCAACCATGGACTGGCAACGGTCGAGTTTTGGGTTCGAGCCCTGCCAGGTTCTGTTAGGAAGGAATACACGAGTTGAACAAGCCAGGACCCCATCGCCTCGGCCTGCTATCCAAACTCATCCTCCCTGATTGGGGAGAACAGAGAGCCAACCAGGAAAATCGGCCAATGAACGCTAGGTCGAAGTTCCTTTGTTGGCTGTAAGTTAACCTTTCCAGAGCTTTCCGTGGTCGCTTTAAATATACTATTCACGAACTTTCCATTTTTTCTTTATAATGAACGGTGTGATTTGCTAATTCATTCCTGTTGCTCTGCTCGTCCGATTCGTCTTCTCACTGTCCTGTGGGGGGGGGGCAGCGACTTCGGGTTTGATTGGGAATCAAGCGTCCATTCAGGCGAGGGACGAACACTTCAGGTTCCGATGGAATGTGCACTGCTGGCGATTCCCGAAAGGGTGAAACGCGCGTACAGTGCTTTGCCGGGCCTTTGCCGGTTGTCTGAGTGAGTCTTGATGTGACGAGTTTCTACCTATACCATTCAACTCCCCCTACTACTCCTTTTTGTGTACACAAATATCTTTACAACAACAGCGTGCAACTGTGCAGAATCTAAAGATCGGTGACCTATATGGGTCAAGAGACTTCCGTCAATTAAAATCAGTGGGACTTCTTATGGTGTTACCAGGCAAAATGGGCCTTATTTACTAAATGAAGTATCACGGCGAATCGTGACACAGACACATGAACCAGCTCAGATTCCGCTCTTGCAATAATTATTGGTTGCCTCACTGCAATCCCAATCTTGATAATCAGATATTACTTGAGTGGTTTTCGTTGCCAAAACCTAGGCACGTATATTCGGACTGAGTGCAGTAAGCAAACCAGAGGTCCGTACTAGCATTGGATACAGTAAGTATTGACGATTACCGGATTGATTTGAATTTGGTCTGATTGAGAATGTACAAATGTCGGGATCCAAATACATCCAGGATGTACGGGACTTACCTTATCCCCTGCTGATTCATCTTATGTACGTTTCCTTCCTGGATTGTCGTCGACCTCGAGATGACCTGATCTTTAACAGGCACCTCCTGAAAGGAGTGATGAAGATGGACCAGCAGACGTTCGTTCAAGTTTCGTTAACCACTTAACTCGAGGCTACAACTGAAAACTGGTTAAGCTTAGTAGGTAATGGATTCAATCTGCTCTCGCTATATTTACTCGCGTAGTCAACGACTGAAAATATTTACCGAAGCCTGGGTTTTATGCCCAGAGAGAAAAATTTGTTATGTAACTGCTGAATTCCCACCTTCTGAGTACTAGGGGTCCTTGCAGCTACCACTTTATATGACATGGTCTCTTATGGTTCACCGGGCCTTAACGAGTCGGGGCCTCCAAACAATGATCGGGAAGCTTTGGAGTTGATAATTTTCCGTTCTGCTTTCTGCACTCCAATGACTCTGTGACCATATAAGTTTGGTAGTGAGCAGCCAGTAGTGAAGCTAGACGCCCCATTGCGACAGTGTATCAGGGGCTAAGTTGTAGAGGTGATTAAGTGAACGGCGGCACATGCGTGAACAGTGTGTTTTGCCGTGCGAGGTCTATAAGCCTAAGAAGGTTGCGCGTTGAGCATGGCAGAAGGTTAAGTAATGGAAAGCCAGTAGCAAGCAGAGCTCAAGCTTATGGAAAGATCAGATTTGGTGGAGGCAGTTTGGTGCAAACCTTAGCGAAAGAGGGCAACAGGCAAACTGGGCGGACATTTAACACCTATACCCCAATCCCTGGATGAAGGTAAGTAGTAAGTGAACGTCAAAAGCAATATGGCTTGCGCACTGCGTAGCACAGTGGAGATAAATCCTCCCAGTCGATCAGAGGGAGAGAACTGATGCCGATTGGAAAGTGAGCTGGCAGTAGTTGAGCTAGGCGTCCCATTACAGTAGTGTGTCAGTGGCTCGGCTGTAGAAGAAGGTAAGTGAAAGCAGAACAAATTTGGTTAAAGCTCAGCATCGTGTGAGGTTATTAAGTCTCACAAGGTTTGCAGGTGAATTCAAGAGCAGCAAGTAATAGGAACACAGAATCATAAGATAGTAGTGAGCAAAACAAAACTTACCCGTTCATCGCCAACTCCTCCACGAAATTGTGTGGACTCCGCGACTAGTTGTGATGTGGTGTTGCACATGAGACGTTAGCATTTAAAGTGGCAAATTCGTGGACCCGTCGTAGTCAGGTGAGGATATAGCATTCGTTTGAAATTCTGGAACACAGGCTTCGGTAAATATTTCCAGTCGTTGACTGGGCGAGTAGATATAGTGAGAGCAGATTGAATCCCTATCCTAGTGCGTTTAACCAGTTTCCAGTTGTGACCCCGAGTTGAATGCTTAGCAAGACTTGAAAGAACGTCTGCTGCTCCATCCCCAGAATGCGCCTGTTAAAAAGCAGGTCACCTCGGGGTGGACGACAATCCGGGGAGAAAAGCTACATCCGATGTATTATCAGGGGATAAGTTAAGTCCTCTATCTCCTGGATGCAATTGGATCCCTGCCGTTGGACCTTCTCAATCAGGTCACATTCAAACTTGTTGCAATGGAAGACAGCAGTTAATACTTATTTGAGAATGGGGCACATATGGGAAGTAAACAAGTGTCTTGTAGATATCCGTGTTCAAACGCGAGAATACACTTCCTTTTGCATGACACATCCTGTTTTCAGCAGCAACCCTTCGTAATGTGCCCTGCGTAGATCGAATATCAGTTGACACAAACAAGCTGAGGTTATTTTCTAGGATTGAGTTTCTGAGCAGTGCCCCACAAATATTCTACGTCTCGCTAAGATCAAGAGCACCTACGTGGAGGAATGAGCACTTATCGCGATATACGCGCAATCGCTATTTAGTTGGTCATTTAATTAACGTATCAACTGGCGCCTGTAATCTGTCCGCAGCATCAAAACAGGATACCTCCATCTACAGATTCAAGCCGTCAGCATAAATCAAGCAATCCGACTGAAGTTCCGAAGGGGGGTGATTGAAATAAATCATGGATATTTCGGAGCCAATTACCCAACCCTGTGGGGTACCGCTAGTCTTGAGCAAAGGAGCGGAGTAAATCTCGTTCACATTGTCTAACAGGGCCTGGTAAGCCAGGAAATCGATGATCCAAGGGTGAAAGTTCCTAGGAACCCCAACTGTTCGTATTTTATAAATGCGCCTTGCTGAAGTCGAGAAAAATCCAGGCTTTTCCCAGCATGTAATGGTTTTGCCCAGCATTCCCGGGCAACAAGTAGTTTCGAAGACTATGAGCACGCCCAAAGAAAGCTACGCTGTGCACAGGAAATGAACTCTAGTCTATGGTGTTGAGGTTTAAGTGCTTGCTTGAGAATCCTCTCAATTACCTGGCAAATATTGACCTTAAGCAGGCAAGTAGATAATTAGCGGGAATTTGACTATCACCTCCTTTGGGTATAGTATAACAATACCCATATTCCAGGCCATCGAGAGCCGTCCATTTTCAAGAGTGTGATGAAGTACCCGGCAAACAGCAGCGGCAATGTAATCGGCAACACTCTTGAGGAACAGAAGGTGCTACACATCAAGACCCAACGAGGAGTTCTGATCTAATTCACCAACGCCTGTGTAAGTGACATCAGCGCTCATCTCTACGTGCTCCAACGGAGAGAAGTGAATTGGCTCCACATCACAGGGTAACGACGTCTCCATTGAGTAAGCAGAGGAATATGGCAGTGTCATGGTCAAGTAAACCGACAGGCGTCAAGAAATACAGCGCAGCCATGACAACGTATGCTCTTGTAATTAACTTTAGGTAAGAGAATAGTGTCTTGGATTTCGTCTTCGATAGCACAGCCAAATCGAATTCGTACTTATGACGTTTCCATCGTTTCCTCAAGTTGCAGATATTCCTGGACATTTTGTAGTCCGAATAGTCACCTGCGTAGTGCGTGAGCTTGAATCAGCCATACAAGTTTCGCTTTTGGTTCATTAGGCCTTTCGGTTCTCGATGAATCCATGGAGGACCTCCGGCAAAGAGTTTTATATTTCAGACAGGAGTGGCCTGCTCAACAACCGAAAGAATTCTGGAGCACAAGAGTTTTCACTACTCGCTTGGTCCAAGTTTTCCGACATACTCCAGTCCGCGGTACTGGCGACCGTTTGTAGGCGTTGGTGATCGGCACGCCAGAACTTTCGATCATCTTGATTCTGAAGAATGAGACGTCGAGTCCAGAGGAATGTAAACACACAGTGGTAACTTTTACCAAAGGGCTGAATTATAGCTAAGTCAGTGACGTGTAATTGTGCTGGTGAGAGTACAAGGTCGAGAATATAGGGTATTTGTTCTGCATTTGTACGAGTAGACCTTGTGACATGTTGGGATAAGCCACGTTCGAGTACCTTTGCTGTAAGATCAATGTCAAAAGCCTTTGAAGAGTCAGCACATTGCTGTATGTATTACGTGTTACCCAGGGCATTGAACACCCCCAATAATAAGTAGCCCTTGCTCGCACCAAGCATTTTGATCGCGATTAGCAGGCAAGCTCCAGGACCCAATGGGGTTACGTAAACAACACCAAACATTAGAGATCTGCATCGTTCCTGAACATAGCACACAAATTTTTAAGTCGCCATGGCTGCCTAAGTTGGTTTCAACCAGCTGAGCTTTGAAGTCTTTCTTCTAGTAGAGAATAATACCTTCCTCAGTTCTTCCTCCATGGCGCTCCACCCGGCACAAGTCATATCCAGGGATCTTCCCCTCCGCGAACAGTAGGTCAAAGGATCACCAGGTCTGCTGAAAGCTATAAGATCCCGCCGGTGCACTAAGGCAAGCAGCTATATTTCGTCTAGTTTGTATCTGAGACTGCGCAAATTGGACGAAATTATGTGCAGTCTGATCTTCAATTCTAACGCCCGGGTATGGTAAAGCGTGGTTTTTAATGAGTATTTGGCGATTTTTGAAGAACGCAAAAATCCTATATATATATATACATATATATATATATATATATATATATATATATATGTCGGTCTCATCGTAATCACGAGGGGATCTAATTTCAACAGCCACTGTTTTCAATGTTACTGCATTTGCCATGAACTAAACTACCCATCGAAGGTGGATAACAGGCTAGATCGTGGACAGGACTAGGTAAATTGATACAAGGAGATCAAGTGTCAAAAGTCAAGCATGCGTCTCGTACTGACCGAGTTATACGGTTTATTTATCTCTGGCTCACGGATGATTAGCTGGGCGGTGGCCTAGTCTGGTTTATCCGGGGGATGACTAGCATCGAGTCTTGGACAGCATTTGGTTTAGGAACCCTTATACGATATCTCCCTCATCTGTTGAGATAACTGCCTGTATCCACCAGCGAAGGAGTCAATGTGAATAGATCCAGTCGTCCACGATGTCGTGCTGTAGGTTTGCGTACTGTATCCAATGCTAGTACCGACCCCTGGCTTACGTATGCCACTTGATCCGGATATGCGTCTCGTAGTTTCGGCAACGAGAACTACTCCAATATATCTGATTAGCAAGGTTGGGATTGCAGTGAGGTAAGCAATAATTACTGCTAAAGCCGTATCTAAGCTGGTGCATGTGCCAGTGTTATGGTTCGCCGTGAAACCATATTTAGTAAATGACGCCCAATTTGTCTGGTAACTGCATCAGGAACCCCACTGATTGTAATTGACGAAAGTCTCTTGACCCATATAGGTCACCGATCTCTAGATTCTGCACAGTCACATGCCGTTGCAGTTATGACCTTTCTGTACTTGTTAGATCGGCTAATTGTTTTTGGTTGGAAACAGTTTTACCTCAGACAGGCCTGGTTTGTTTGCCAAATTGCATTTCTGACAATGACATTTCATTACACTCGGGTAGTGAATTGCTTCCATTCACCAGGGTAAGTCTTTTTATGTACTCTTCCCTAATACCGTACCCCGCGCTTTAATTAGTGCCTGCTAGAAGATGTCGATATATGCCGAAGCTTACAATCAGATTGATGGTGTAAAGCTGCTGTTCGCATAATAATCACGCCGCTGGAGTGATAGAATGTCGCGAAATCCTCCGACCGGAAATGTGGTCCACTTCCGTGCACAGGTGTTCCGAGAAAAAACAAAACGACTAAAAATCTGGCGCAGCTCTCTGCTAGTGGTTTAAGCAGATTCTGTGGACAACACTGAGAATATCGCTGGCCATTTTTCTGTGCACCTTCAATCGACCTCAGATATCTATGTACCATATTACTCGATTTTGTGCACCGCGCCGGTCTATGGGGAAATTTTGCATTATTGTGTTATAGATTCGTCAGAGCACTTAAAACTCCGAAACGCCTCTGAAATGATCGGCCAGTTTACCTAGTGTGTAAAACCTAGGTTTCAGAGCGATTTTTCTTAATTTACTCCCGTTCTCATTCAATTTCTTAGCTCTATCTAAATGCGTAATGTTCTTTTTCTGTGTGGTCTGTGGTTGAATTTTTAATATTTTTATAATATATCTCTTAGTTTTTCATATTTCACACCAGGGTACACAGTAACTATGCTAGAGTTGTCACGGTCCTTAATTTTCCTGTATGTTGAATTGCATCCTGCATCGATTAAGCCTGTAGAGACTGCAGTCCGAGCTTTCTTTATAAACATTAGCAACTAAATAACCTTATAGCTAAAATCAGCGGTTTATTATTGGTTTCTAGCTATTTTGCATAGCCTTAGCGTTGTGTTTTAATTCCTTTGGTAGGGAATTAATGGCTTTCATTATTGAGAATAAAAGTTTTAGTATCACGAGTGGCTAATTGCTGTTTGGAATAAGAGTCTTGGGGGTTTCGTTCTGAAACGTAAGCCTAAATTCTTCTGCTTTCGTAACTGGAAGCGAAAGATATTCAGTGCATAAGTGTCTAAAAAATTGTATGTGATCGCTTATTTCACTCCTGAATTGCACGTTGTTTGAAAGGACCTGAACTGGAGGAGCAGTAGCTGTTTATCGAGCTACATGTTGGACGACACTGCGGTTTTTTGCCGTATGATCTGTGACCACTATAAAAGCTGGGAGGAAGTGGAAAATGCTATTCGTAACTTCCAATTGTCGACTGTCTCCAGTTTCTTCAAATATGGTACGTCGGCTGCTAACCAGCATGAGAAGCAGAGTGGGGAGAAGATTACAGAAGGCTTTCGGTACCGGTATGTGGATTTTCACTGCGTGCTTTCAAAACGTAATGAAAAACGTGGAAAACGGTAAGTCATATAATTTCCACTGATTTGTTTATTTCACATATTGCATGAATGTGGCTGTCGTGCGCAGTTTCCACTTAGTTTGCGAGGGCGCAGCCTCAGTGGATAGATGCGGCGTGGAATGGCCTGCTAAAGAAGCGGTAAAGATGCTGGCGGGCGTATAGAACAGCTCTGTCAAACAGCAATTTTACAGGTACCGGTTGGTTCGAAATGAGTGCAAGCTACAACTTAGATTGGCCCGGCATAGCCCGGATTAGCTGTTATCGCCTCGACAAATCCCAAGAAAGTTTCCGCCTACGTTAAACGACCCTGTGGTGCAACCCCACCCATACCACCGTTGCTTCGAGGAGATGGGACCCATGCATGTGGCGACTGTGCCAATGCATGCGTGCTTGGTGAGCAGTACTCAAGTGTCTTTGTCTACGAGACAAATATGCCATGCAGAGAACTAGCTCCAAGTGTCTCTGAGGACCGTAGTCTGGATGAAATTTCTGTAACCAAGTCTCAAGTTCTCCGGTCGCTGAGAGTGATGATCCCAACCAAAACTTCCGGGCCATATTCTTTTCATCCGAAATCGCTGCACGAATTGGCAGTGGAAATTAGTGGACCTAGGAATTGTATGTTTCAGAAGTCACTAAACAGCTGTATCTTACGTACCGAATGGAAGGATGATGTTGTCTGCCCAATTTTCAAGTGCTGTGACAAAGACCTACCGGGTAATTACAGGACTGTTAGTTTGACTAGCGTGGTCGTTAAGTTACTTTAAAAATAAGTAAGAGATACAGTGAAAAACCGTTTGAATCGATTTAACCTGCTTGACGTCGAGCAACCTGATTTTCGTAAAGGATTTCATGTCAAGTTAACATGCTTGTAGCACTTGAGAGCTGAACTGAAGCCATAGACAGTGCACATGCGGTGGACGTGGTGTTCATTAAATTCGCCACGGCGTTTGACACTGTTCCCCATTCGCAACTCTCACTGAAGTTGAGGTCTTATGGAATATCTGGTCGTGATCCCTAGTGGGTGTCAGCTTTTCTGGATGGGCGGGAACCGTGTACTTTTGTGGAAAGCAGTCTTCCGTTTCAACAGCGTCTCCTTAGCGGCGTTCCGCAAGTCTCTGTCTTAGCTTCGCTGCTGTTCGCAGCCTAAGGGAATGACTTGCCGGGGGAGCTTAAGCTAGCATCGCTTTTATATGCTTATGACCTAAACCTCACGAATATTGTTGCTTTCCCTGCAGGATATGTGGCTCGTCAATAGGCTGTGGATAGACGCTAGAATTCATCTGACTTGTGATGGCTGCCCATAAATCGGGCAAAGTGTTCAGTGTTGCGTATCGAAGTGTCTGATTCATCCACAAGTTATGTGCTCGATGGGAATGAACTACCTCACGTGACTCCGCAGGTTGGTCAAGGTGTCCTCTACTGTTCCACAACACACTCTGGAGACAACTGGAAGAAGGCTGCTAGTAAAGGGTTCCGGATGTGGTGGTTTCTCCGTTGTTCTTTCAGGACCCTAAAGGCGAATATGTTTGTGAAGCTCTTCTCAGCGTTTGTGCGACCCCACCTAGAATATTGCGTCCAGGCCTGTCCACCATGCCTTGTCCAGGACAAAATGGCACTAGAAAGGGTGTTGCTTGTCGGTACTAGGTTGGTCGAGGGATTACGAGGACAAACGTAACCCGAACACCTACTTAGTTTGGGGATGTATTTAATTCACTATTGAAGGATTAGAAGGGACCTAATCCTAATCTATCGTACTTTGACTGGGAAGGTTGGCCCTGATTTTTCCTGGCTATGTAGTCGTGCTAAATTATTTGGTCTCCGCAGGCATTGTATGAAGCCGGAAAAACCGCGGTCTGATCGGGTTGGAGAGGAGACACGCCTATTGCGTCGAGTCACCGAACGCTGGAACTGACTTTCAGAAAATGTTGTCAAGGAAGCTATGGTTAAGGGGCTTGGACGTCAACTAGATTCACTAGCGTGACAACTCGCAATCTTTCGCTTTTCCTGTCTAATTCCCATATTCATACTTCGATTCTATTTTCCGTATTTTCCCTCATCATTGGTATTGTCTTTTTTTTACTGAGTTCCTTTACGTTTTACCCGATTTTTCTTCCTCGCCTACTTACTTCACGTAGGTGGCATAATGGGGACAGCTAATGCAAGGAAGGTGGGCATGAAATTGTTCGACCATGGTGCTTTCGTTTTAGATAAATCAAGAAGTCTGAGTACCCCTATCAACTCTTAAAACAACGACGCGCTCAATATGGAACAGTTATGGGATTGATTCTATCATTCTACTCCCGCCTAAACTTGAACTCGAAGGCAGATGTTTGAGCGCTGCAAATTCAAGTTATCCCACACGGACAGTTTTCAAATTGGCCAGCCTTGGCCCCATTCTTCCAACAGAGGTCTTTTTGCGGCGCACGAGCGTGAAGTGTGGGCTTTGATAGACAATTCATGGAAGCCGTGAAATTCGGTTCCATGTGTTGACGAATTATGGACGACGGTTGACGAAGGCGAACTCGTGGTACATGAAGTGCCGACACATGCGGCAAACAAGCGGAGAAGTGGTGGACATTGTTCGTTGGTTTGAACGGCATGGTATGCGCGCGTGAACAGGGATAGTGAGCAAATACGTTCTGTATATTTTATGTCCTCATGCATGGATGCCATGGTACAGCAATACTGTGAGTTCGTTTTGGCGGACGCGACGCACTATACCATTTCCGAGTCAAGTTAGTTAATAGAGGAAGCAAATTGGTTCGTAAGCATTTTCAACTTAGTTCGTAAGCATTTTCAATTTGGTTCATGAGCATTTTCAGCTTGTTGCGTTTCAAAGTTTGGCTTGGGTGTACGCGCACACCGTCGAGTAGCTTCCTCATTGGTCAGACGCCGTCGGCCAACAGGATGCCGTGTGTCACTATAGAGCTAGTGTTCTCAAACATTTCGGCACCTGCACGCCTTTGTAGTGTAACCTAGCAGGACGGACCCTTGAATTGTTCTTATCCAAAGAACTAGGCTTTAATATCATAAGAATGAAGTGGAGTTCGTCGATGTACACTGAATTTGCACAGCTGTTCAGTTGTGTTGGCAAAAGTGAAGGCTGTTGAACTTACATGGACATGCAACTATATTAAGTCCTAGTCCCTTGGATAAAATTCCTTCCAACATGCAGCGCTGACTTGTTTGATCCTAGCTGTTATTGAGGAAAGCAAGAACCTCGTATCTCGTTGTGCTTCAGGTCTGTTTCGGTACTTTGTTTTGTATAGATATAATGTGAGAATGCAATCTCACACAGCTAAGTTGTGGCAAATGGGAGAAGCACGGCGATAGCTGTCTACCATAACAAGGTACACATCGTTCACTTTGCATCAGAAATCGCACAGAGACAGTCTGTGAAAAGCTTTTTGAAAAGAAGGGTCTTATGTCATCTCCATGCATTTTGTATGCATGGCCGGATACGTTTCTCGGTTCCGCTGTCAGCGCCTTACGATAACTAACGATGTACGATACTTCTGAAGCTCTTTTTACAGTCTGCGACGCGTGAAGCATGTACGTTTGGGTGTTCAATATTTCATCTCGCATGCGCTGTAAGTACTCTTTTCCGTCTTTACAGTCCGTATGAAATTCTCCAAATGCCGCTGCATTTTAATAAGCACCATGTTCAGAAGAACTTTGTTACACAAGTCACCTTGTGGACAAGTATTTGACTCCATAAATCCAAAACGAAGATAAAGTTTGTTGTATTTCCGCCTCTTACCCACTGGTGCAGAGGATCTGGTTGGCACAGACTTATATTGCATCACATCAGGTAGTACAGAAACATCGCACGTCTCAGTTGCTGCATGCTCAGAAGGCACATTGGATGGCCCAACTACTACTACATCTGAATTCGACGAAGAATATTCCTGTGAAACATTTAGCAGTATTCCATTCTTCATTTCATGGTCTTTGTTGATGTTACATGTCTCACTACCCCAATGGAGATAAACAACTACACACAAAAGTCCAAAACACACCAGGAATTTGTTTACTAGGATAAGTTGGGCTTTGAAAGCAGTAAAGTAGTGAACGAAACCGCCACCCATTTGCAACCTCGTTGATGTAGTTTCCCTCGAATTCGCGGAATCGGACGAGCACATTCGTTAAACACATTAATATACACGTCTTCCTTCTGAGTTTCCGTGGAGGCGATCCCGCAAACCGACCTCTCCTACTGGTTTGCTTATTTCGGAGGATATAAACACTTGAAATGACCGCAAAGTGTGGCCCTATCGTATGGCATACTTCTCGCTGCCCCTCGAGGGACTTAGCCTGGTTATGTGAACTTGAACTGACGTAGAATGACCCATCCAACCACTGTCCACGGCATCCCGCGGAAATTAAAACACCACCTTTCTGAAATTGATAAACCTCGTTCGCTGACATTTTAATTTCCTGCCAATACAAGTTTCTTCCTTGGTAGGGGCATATTTCCATGGGCAATGAACAAGGCTAAAATGTAAACCGTTAGATTTGATTTAAAATTTTCACAGCATGTTTATCATAAATTCGTGAAATAGACTGATCGCGTACATAAAATTTCCTAGTAGAATTGCAACACTTTGGGAGATCATGCGGATTCTCTGAAAGTAGTCCACGAATCCCCTGGGCATCCGCGGACCACCCTTTGAGAAACAGTACTATAGAGATTCTTCTACTCATAAATTATGCACATTTAGACATGAAGAGAACAATTGCGAAGAGATTTCTTTTCGATAAATATCGTCAGGCGCTACAATTATGAAGCAGATAACTGAAACTTGCAAAAAGCTATTGCTAGCTATGTACAAGGACAAGGATGTCAGATAATAGAGGAAACAGTTAAACTGGGAGCTTATTATGTTTATTTAGTTTACTGGGTTTACCATCTCTATCCCTGTCTCAAGTTATCATTTTTGATCATTCAAACAGTCCAGAACTCAATTCCAGCCCGAGTTGACGCTTTCCCCACAATCAGTATTATGTAAACGTTTGGGTCCGATGAGAGTTTACCGAAACGTATTCTTCACCGTGAACTGGTTTCTCATATATACGCAGAAAAGTCCCGATGGTCCGGTGAGTTTGAGTCCTGCTAACTGCGTGAGGGCCAGTTCAGAATTTGCGCTTGCATGAGAGCTTCAGCTATAATCAGGAAGCACCTTTTGAGTCCTTTTGTGCATCGTTATGCGGCAAATAGGAGAACCGTAAATAAGTCTTTAACACGGCATTGATACGCGGTGTTGATCAGGTGCTCATAGATACGATGACCACAAGTGTAGTAACTCTTCTGACCGAATAACAGCGTGATTGCCTAATTTTGAAATTGCGCACTGATAACTGCACATGATCCAAAATATGACAGTCTTAGTGCATTTGCCACGATTGAACTGGTTGCATTTCGATTTAAAGGGACACTTACAGGGAATAATATAATAGCACGGGCAAAGAAGAGAATACTTGGCAAGTCTCGTATTTTGTTAGGGTGCAAGCCACAAGCACTAGTGCACAAATACAACGGTGATCCTTTTATTTACTATGAGAGGGAAGTATTATTGCAATACGCAGCTGGGAAGTGGGATCCACCGAAATGGTACGAGTAACCATCTTGCGACACTTAACCTATCACCGTGACATATGAGCTCAACTTGTCAACGTGGTAAATATATGGCGTGAGAACGAAATTTGTCGATGCACTAAATCTGCTCGCGGCCCTGCGTGAAGAATCGAACTGTTCGGAAAGTTCATGCTTTGCTGATTGCTGTCTCCCCTCTAACAGGCACATGTGTTATACGATGGAACACTCTTTATTGCCCACCCGGTTCATAGCTCACCCCTTTATCTACCAATTTTTCAAAATACCAATTCATTTCCCATAAATATGCTACATTTTCACCGCCTAACTGCCCACTGTCTGGGTCGTCCCACCGCTTAATTGCCCAACTGCATGAGTTGTGCTCTTGACGCTTTGTCGATTTTACGCTCTCGCTCCGACTATCTTTTTTTACGATTACCCCGCAGCTAGCCAGTCCGAACGATTCAAGAACAACAAAGACGCTGGTGGCGTTTTTGACAGATCAGAGAAGGCCACCTACGTCATTCAATACACAAGCAAGCTAAATGAACAAACGGATGTGGGCAATCCCCCGACCTAAATAAAAATCGAGAACTAAGCAACGTGGAGTAATTTGTCCGCTCCACATGTGTCCCTGCTCTATTGGTTGCACACACGTATAGGCAGTAATAGAAAGGATTTGTCCTTGACAAAAACGTTGGATCGCGCTGTCATGATTCATGTGGACAATGTGTTTACAGTCGGATGCCCTGTGACACAAGCAAGCAATAGTATTATTCCAAAGACTCTGCGTCGACCATTATGCACGAAATCGGAGGTCAAGAAGACACTGCTTAACGTTGCTGTTGTAACGGAATGTCCTACTGCACAGCAAACTGTATCGTACTCTTGACCACTTTCTTTCGGGGCACTGCCCATGGTGCTTGACTTGCGTTCTGAAACTTTGCTTTACATGGCAGTTAGTACAACGTACATCACCGTGGTCACAAGCCGTTTTAAAATCACTTGCTGCTTACGTACTGAACTGCTTTCTAGATAGCGGGGACGTTGACGTGTATACAGTTAGGCACAGTCTATGTTTTGTACAGCATTTCGAGGTACGAGTATTGCGTTCGGCTCTAGCGCGGAACCATTTGAAATATCCGTTACCTGGCTCCTGGTTCCCCAGGCTGTTTTCACTAATGACTTGTTTTTATTATGACGGGTTTAAAGCTACGTGGCCCTGGATCACGTTTCGTTTCAGGTACCCGAAAGGTGACTAAACCGCTGGAAAGCTAAGCATCTGCCATGTTATGTCATTCGCACCGCAGAAGTCAAGTTAAGCTGCGTCATCAGTGATGTGAGGACGCCACTTGACCAACATCGAGTAGTTTGCAGCCCAAGAAACTAGCCCCGGTTATTAGCCATAACCTGCGGTACTGATGCTAGGTATGTTGATGGAACCATTCCTCTCCTGTTCAGCCATATATATCAAGGGAGCCTAAGAATGCTACCTAAGCGAGTACGCGCAATTCTCCACAAATCTTCCGCTTGATGCCGTCGTCCTCGGCTTTGTTAATCAACAGGTTCTAAGCCATACGTACGTAACCCGGAACTGTTACCGATACTATACCGCGAAACCTTTCCCTGAATATCCATATCGAATCCTGCGCGCCGCATCAATCCTGAGGGATTTAGTGTGGCGATGTCCATCCACCTGCGCTCCTTTCCTCGTACAACCGATTATCCCATACCCATCGTCATCAAGCTTGCTACACCAGTGCTCTGCAGAACGGCACACACCCGGTTACTGATACATCTGGGATGCATACGTAAACTGCCACGAAATCTACGACACTAAATGAGCCAGCATTTCCGATGAACCACGTCGCAGCTTATGTGTTATCAGGAAAGCACATCACATTATGTTATTTCACGGCACATATACGGAAACGGGTACGCTGAACGACGTTGCGCACTCCTTTCTAAACGGGCGCCAGTGTGTTCCAATCTCGCGAACCTGCATATTGCAAGTGGGGCATGTAGTATTCCACGCAACCACTCGGTGGTGAAAACAGGAAAACGCCATTTCTATGTATGAAATTATATGTTAATCAGATGAAACTTGATTACAAATCGGACATGTGAATAGCACGTCCGTAATTCCCTGTCACGTGCTGAACCATGTTTTTGCAGTGGCGCGGTGTCACACGTGATCGTGCCTCTGACACAACCTGCTCCAGGAATCTGATGCGCCAATCGCTTTGGCTGAGAACACAATCATGGTCCCCTCGAAGCATTTCCCGATGCCTGCTGCTCATCACTTGCTTGACGTAACTTTTGATTACACTCCAGATCCCATCGATAGCGTTCAGAGCCGGAGAGTATGGGGATAATCCTAACATCCTCCCTGATCGGTACTGTTCTTCCTGGAAAAGAGATTAAAGAGATTAAAGTTCGTCTCGTCCATCCACCTCGGTTCCGTTCCTTCCGCTTGAAAATGTAATAGCTTCAGGACGAACAATTTCCGTCGCTGTTTGTTCACCTGCGTGTTAAGGGATTCAGAAATTGTACGTAACTTCTTCATCGTTATCAATCGCCCGTCGAGGGATCTGGCGACAGTACTGGTACAGACCTCAACGTCGAACTCAGCTTTCAAGCACAAGCGGAGTTTTGCAAGGGCTATGGTGGGCTCCGCCGACACTCCTTCAAAAAGAGAGTCGACCTGGCTCTTTGTCATCGCTCTGCAACGAGCACACCCGTGTTGACTTCCTGCTTCGGTCGACTCCAGCACTTTATCTAATTGCGGCCTGTGTTCAATTTCACGTGAAGTAAATTGGCGAGCTGATTCCACTCGTTTCCTTCTCCATACACTGTCAGTATCCTGTTCCTCACTTCGAATAAGTGACGCATATACGGACCTCTTCGTGTCATTTAATGTTGGCACAATGAGCTTTCCAGGACGATCTGGGAAAATGTCACCACGGCTATTTAAACCAAACATCAAATCCTCCATGCTGTTGACCCCATTCGGTGTGGTGAATTCGCTTGTCTTTTTTCGACAATTTGTCCCCTGATTGTGGCCGTGCCCGTGTCTGGTCAATTCGCCCACATGTCCGGCACTTACGAATCCGGCTGCGGACATTTGTACCGATAGCGCGTGGGGTCTCAGTGGATGGCACTTGAACAAGTGTAATGGGAACAGTGTATCGCACAGCTCAGCCGCGCACTAGGCCTATCCTACGTCCGTAGTTTGCCTACCTGAATTGCCAGTCTGCGAATACACGCTGAGTATTGTAGGGGAGTCACAACATCGAAACATCAATGCTTGCTGGTGCCCTACCTTCCGGACAACCGAGACGTATCCTCACCTCAACAAAGCGACCCGAATCAATTTGGCTATGCAGTGGTGAGCGAGTGCTACAGGCGCACGTCGGGTATGGGACCAAGGATGCTGCTGAATCAATGTTCTGATCCACGGTGGTGTGACACTCACGACTGCCTGAGGTGAGGTGTGCGATCGATAATTAACCTCGGTTCACGCAGTCCAGCTGAGTGAAGCTTGATGGCAGGCGTTAAAAGTGGCAAGAATGGGGCGACTGAACCACACGTCCGTTCATAAAACCAAGCTAAGCTGACCATGCTGACCGCCTCCATGATTATTTATCAGCTCCAGTGTGTCTGTGAAGCAACGTATATCGGTCTTGCGGCGGGGCTGATGTCCAAACGCGTGAATAAAGACTGCCCACGGTGGTTGCAGCAATGTGGCTCTGGGGCCATTGACAGCTCCATTATGGCTGGTAATCAGTACAAATTAAGATCTGCTCGGTAAGGAGAATCAGTGTGCAACACTGTCCACTGACTCCCGTTACGAGATCTTCCAAGCAACTTATCAGTTTTGAGAGAATTGGTGCAGGTGAAACTTGGTTGCATGATTTGCCACTGACAGCAATGGAGATAACATCGGAAACACGGAGTTATCCGGAACTGTCAAATGTGTGTGATTTTATCATACCTTTTTGGCCGGATAGAGCAGATGAGGGTCGGATGGCATTTTCGTAGTCCAGGAAATGTACTGCGCATTCAGGATGGTTGTATAATTTTGGGCTAACTACAAAAATGGGCATGTTTCCTGACAGGCAGGATACGTTCCCACTTTGGAAACGATCAGTTGTACAGCGAGTTTCGTCGTTAATTCATGAAATCTGTATTCAATATGGATGATTAACGCAATGGTTTGTGGAATATGAAGTGAGTAACGGACAGAAAAGCAAGTTAGTTAAATAAATAACTGAACAAATACGTGGTGTTTCTCGTCGATGCGAAAAGCCGTTCCCTGGAAGGAGTAGATCAAACAACAGTACTATATTGCAATCGTTTCGCACCCTCACATAGCGAGCTTGAATGACTGTGAGCATGAATTTCATGTGTGAATGAGTTGCACAATTAATCCAAAACCTATGCTTGTTTTTCAAACAGGAAACGCAACACTGTAGTTTACAAACAAGTGATAGATGCAAGGGCGGGAAGAATATGTGGCTGTGCGCCAGAGCGTACTATGCGGGTGATTATTTAGTCTACACGCATGATTTATACAGAATATTTGTCAAGAACCATGAATACCGTTTTCAAATGCATCATCCAGGAATTGAGATGTCCCAAACATAGTAACGGCGTTTTGAACGGACAGATGCCTAGTTATCACAAGCTTGAACAACATGTTCTGATGTTTTTTAGTTATTTGTTCCAAATCGTAGAATAATGGAATAGAAATAAACATGTACCGAGTTTCGCCGTACACCTCAGAATGGTGACATTCTATTCCTTGTTGCGAATACGGTACCTGTTGTTCTCAGACATGTGAACCACGTTTTCTGCACTGTGCGAATGATGTTATATGATACTAAAAAGCAGGCGCAGGTTCACCTTCGATCGGGGAAGCCAGACTGGGTCAAGTCCAAGTTCGATGCAGCGCGCACTGTGTCATTTTTTGAGGAATAACTGCATAATTTCTTCCTGAAGCGTCGCTGGACCCTCTCGAGAGTATGGTCGTCTGACTTTCAAAGATTCCATTGGACGATTGAACTGCTTTATTGATTGGTATGAATCCCTATGCCTGGGAACAGTTCCTAAAGCAGTGGTCATAGGAGGACATAATTGGGTTTCGTCCTGAGGGTTTTGCATGGACGGTGGTGTGCAAGCGGCAGTGCAGTAAACGTATTTTCGTCGGATTGTGAATTCCATCAGCATTGACGGATGCCATACACTCACATAAGTCACATCGCGTGCGCGTTGGGTACAGATCTGACTCAGTCTCTTCGGTGTAGTGTACCAGATTCCTCTGAATCCATAAGTTTCATAGAATTCACGGAGGCGGCAGAGGTAAGTGTGTCTAAAGCTGCATGCGACTCACAAGCGGTCATATTGCATCGCGCCACTAACCTACGCACGGTGGAGGAGGTGTTCGCTGAACTGTAAACACACCTCGGCACCACTTCAGAGATAGCTGCACATGTTGACCTCTTTGCGGTGACTATGCAAGGTGCCGTTGTATGATAACAATGTGCAACTGCTCTGTTAGACCAGACTCTCTGAATCACCAATGCCTTTGGATAAGGACGAGGTCGTGTTGTGGTTTCTTGGGAAACCGAGGACGTCATTCGTGGTTCCTTGTCGTCCTGTGCTTGGTCATTCAACAGAAATACGCCAGTGGAAACGGAAACCTGCTCAAACACACACTCCAGAGGAAGAAATCCCCACTGGTCTTGAGGCGGATGGAAGTACCCATTAAGGGTATCTTACCTCCTGGTGCACAGTTTCGTAAGCTGAGGAGTAAGACTTCCATTATTTACCGGCGCAGTCCTGTGAGGTGAGGTGTTTGTTCCGGACCGCCTACGTTGGAGTGGGACAAACGCTCATTGCGTATGCGTTCGGAAAACGCGGTGGAGAATGGCGAGAAGGTGGATTGGATAATGTTGGATGATTTCGGACGTTGGTTTCACCAACCCTGCATTCGGTATGATGGAGAAGACGCCTTCAAATGTCTGTTTTGTTTGGACTGATGGGATGGGGCAACCATTTATTTATACTTTCCATTTGTCCGGTAAGTTCCGTCTATGCCATTTTCATAGTTGCTTCTTATAGCATACCACTGGCGCCATTGTTCTTTGCGCTATCGCAAGCAGTAAAAAGGGAAGCAGCATCGGTTCCCTTTTTAGTTACTGATGTACGCCTTCCGTGCAATGTAAATGTTAAGATGAGTACATCCTGCGGTACACTGTTTATCAGTCCATTGTCTGTACCTAAGGTTGCAAGTGCAAAATTCTTTTGAATATATTATTAGCAACTTTAAGGTAAGTGGATCGATGACTTTGTGATGCCGTATCATGTCCTTTATTAAAGAGACCAATAGTCCTCTTATCCTCCCTCCCAGTATGTCATGCATTAAAGCCCTGCGTTAACTGTAGCAGCATGCTCAAGTTTCCGTGTGTATATTCCCACGCGTAAAATGTCCTTTCGTGACGAGGAACTTTATTCTTCCTGATGTTGGGTGGAAAAATTTGTCTGGTGATGCAGTTTCAATGTACGTACATACCGAGCTTCTCGATGTAGCGGGCCATACTCCACTGCATCCGGTCAGTGTATCGGCCTACGGGATTCATGAGTTGGCAAAACCCGTCCCGCTTTGGGCTTATCCGTGTTAAAACGGCTGCCGTTCTCACGGACATTTATGCGACTAATCTAAAGGTGTGAGGGACCACGCTTGCCTGTCGTTCCACTGCGCCATTAGTCGTTTGAGTAGATATGGTCTTTACCGTTTGCAAATACATTGCGTGGTCAATCTGCAATAATGAAAGGGACGACAGGGAAACCGCCTCTAGGCATTCTGAAACGTAAACGTAACCAGGCAGCTTGGGATTACTTTAAGTGCCGTTCATATCTTCTGTTTTGCACAACCACTGTTAACACGGCTTTCCTCCAGGTTATTATTGCCTTACCAACTTGTTGGTTGCGCGCGTACCATTGCGCCGAAGCTTTCCAGCGACGGGTACGCAGTGGGAGTGATGTTCAATGAATTTTCCACACGTTTGCCTATCTTCCCTATTCCTGTCTTTTGCACAACCGGTAATCCTGCGGAATTTCGGTCCTTGTGTTACGATGGTTTTCAGCCTTCCGAAGCGGAAGGGACATGGGTGTTCTTGTGGATGTCCGTTGCTTCTCCTTAACGCGTTTCATTCACGGTCGCGGCGTGCGTTGGGTTACTCTAGCGCTTGCAGCGGAGCACGTGTATGGTGCGTACGGCGACGTCCCTGCCGTAAATGTGCCTGCGAATCCTTAACACAATAATCCCCTACACGAGGTACTCGGTGAAGTACACTTGAGTACAATGAGCCAATCGGCGTTCCATATCATTAATCTGTGCAAGCAGGATTGCCTCTGTTGTATATTGCCAGTGCAATACATTTACTTCACTTATCCTGGGCACTGTTGCTTCTGGATTTGTTCCATTATGTAGTGCATTGCTTTGCATAGCACCAAAGTGCCGTCGTTATATTATGTAGGTGGGATGCATTCGGAGGCAGGCGCTGGAAAATTCCTGTTGTCTTGTTTCAGCTTTGGACCTCTGAATGACCATATAAACCATCTATCCATGCATCGTCCTGCATCAATGCAGTGGTAACAGGTGGGGGAGCAGTGGGCTAGCTGAGCTGATCTTGAAGATGTTCCGCGTAAGCAGTCATCTGCACCTCCGTATTATGCATCATTTCAACCTCGCCTTCTCCGATTGACTCAGTGACGGCATTTTTCCTGGGACCGTCGTTGTGGGTCAACTTGATTAGGTGGTGATCATTGCGCACTGCCGTGCCTCCTCCATTTCCGGATACCGATTAGTCCATGAGGCATCCTTGTGATCATGCAGGCTCCGTCACAGTTACAGGGTAATTGTCGTGTCAAGTTGCGCTAGGAAGCCAGACGGGAGTTTCCTGAATCATTCCAAAAGTTATCGCCAAGATAATACCACCGCCTGGCACACCTTTACCGGAGGACCATTGGAGTCCCGAAAGCTTTTCCGCAGATAACGGGCAGGAGGCAATGATTGACTGAAGCCGAGGTGATTCAGTGAAATTATTTAATTCGCCCTGCACGGAATAAAATAGGGTACCCACTATGTCAACAATCCATACAAGTGGCGATTAGCGGCTCGGGTAGTACGGACACGGAAGCATGCCATTGCACAGGCTCATTAGCCTGTATACCGTGTGGCATCATGCATGTTGATCAGTAGATTTCCTTGTCACTACTATGCGCTAATTTTTACTTACACAGGAAATACTGCATTGCTAGCAACCGGCATTACCATTGATCTTTCTGCTTCAGTTGCAGATTTCCATCGCGGTTGGCTATCTACAAATGCGTACACACCAGCCATCATTCTGTCCATTTACGTTCACGGATAATGCGCAGTGAGGCTGCCGTATGTCCGCCTGTGAATGAAGACAATGTCGCTTCCACAGAGCCGGTATTTCATTGTCCATGCAGGCATTCCCATATATGAAGCGCCGTTCACTTTTTCCGAAGTTATTCTGCGCACCGTTTCCCGTTTACTGATGCCAGCATGGTAATGGACACTTGTTAACAGTCGCAAGTATTGTAGAAATTTTACTATTTGCCGCACTTCAATGTTAATGCTTACATGCACAACAGTCATTGTTCATATGCATCCTTCACCTTGCCCGTAGGTCATCCGTGCTCATAGCAAACGGAAACCCATTATTCACGGACGTCATACCTCCGGATTCAGCGGTAGTTGATTCCAAGTAATTGTGCCAAGAGTGCTATGTTGGAAAATTAATTTGTGTGTACGCCGGCACCTACTTTAGGTAAGTGAGCATCGCTGTTGTCTTACATTTCATAGACTGCATCCCGCCGACCACCCGTTTGCAGCTTGTTAACCCCCACTAACGTCGCTTGTTGGCATCTTAGGAAAGTCCTCCAGAGTTCCCAAAGCTGTCGTCTTTAAGCAGCCATTCACTTTAGCTAAGTGCATTTCCCTTCATACCCTGCGTCAGATGTTTACCCGTTTGCCTCTTCTTAACTTCACCTAGTTGTTCTCCGTTGTTATGTGAGCAACGTCCGCCATGTGTCATTCCTTGTTCGTCTTTTCGGCAACATCTCCTTAAGGTAAGTACATATGGCTTTCGTTTTACCTTTCATTTCATAGACTGCGTCCTGCAGACCACCCGGTTACCACTCGTTCACCAATACTTATCGCCTGTTGACATTTCAGGAAAGTCCGTCATGGTTCCTAACTCCTTCGTCTTTTAGCCGCCATTCCCTTTAGGTACGTGTACATCAATTTCCTCTTTCATTTCATTTCATAGCCTGCTCCTGAAGTCAACTTTTAGCACTAATTAACCCCACCTAGTTATCCACCGTTGGCATGTCAGCGAAGTCAGCCATGGTTGAGACTTCCTTCGTGTTTCCGTAAATTTTATTTCATGGTACGTTGACATCTCTTTCTTAATATAAATCATTTAATAGCCCGCACCTTGCCTTTAACGCTTTTGCCACATTTTAATCTCACACGTCTCACGTTTGCATGTGAGCAACGTCAGCCCTGTTTGCGACGTCATATTCGCTTGCGGCAACACTTCCTTCAAATAAGTATTGGCATCAATGTTGCGTGGCATTTTATTTTACAGGCTGCAGAATCCGTCCACCCGTTTACCGCTTGTTCGCCGTACCTTGTTTTCGCAGATTGGCATATGAGCAACGTCCAGCAGCGCTCATACATCATTCGTTTTTTCGACGCATTTCAGTTACGGTAAGTGGAAATACCTTTCGTATAACCTTTCAGTTCACAGCCTATACCCACTTGTTTGTCGCATGTGCCACCTGTACGCCGAGCCATGTCGCCCATACCTTTCCTCTGGCCTGTCTCCCAGCCTTTAGTGATTTCAGTCCGCCGTGCACGATGCGCCGCCCGTGGTGAGCCTGAAAGTAGCTTCATGTTAGCATGCCTCTATTTCATAAAATTCACAAAAGCAGCTGTGCTATCTGGTTCAATGACATCAAACAAGGGAACGTAACTATAAGCCTCCTTAAGGCCCTCTTAAGTGCCCACCATGTTTAGTGTTCATGCATTGTGGGTAGTGTGTCTGTAGACACGCTCTCAACAATGATGCGGACAATAGAATCGATGTAGGCGTCGATAAAATATGTTCCGTTCATATGTTGCATACATATTACGTCATAAGCTTTTTATTCCATAACTCAGCTAAGACGTCACTTCCTACGTGTTATAACGTTCCACAGCTAAGTTTATACTTCATGGAGCGCAACGGTGGGCGTCTGAGAGTCACTAGTGTTCCAGCAATCCTGCTCATACCAAAAACGACGACTTACTGATAATGTCGAACAATACCTGCGTTCCGTCCCCCCTCATCACTGGCGTCTTTTTGGGTCCATGCAACTACATACATTGATTCGTTCCATCCATCCGCCACGACGCACCAGACACTGAGTTGGAGTGTTCTAGTAATTCCGCAGCATTCCCAGCCATGGAGAGCCCCACAGGAATAACTGAGAATTGAACAACATCGGCGTAGTTGCCCGGCTACCAGTACCGTTGACGAATTGCAGCCTCCGTTTTTAATTGACCGAATTGGCTCACTTGTTGATGAATTTTTTGTAGTATTCCAAGGGATCGGTTGTCGTAGTAACCAGTTTCGGACCGGATTGATCAATGCGATACGGAACATTGTCGATGTTACTCAAGTCTTTCTACTTCCCGAGTACGGAGCGCTCCTCTGTTGTACGTTCACGAAGTTCAGTCCCAGTGGGGTTCAAAGAGCCAATCAACTGTCGGTTTTAGGTGTTAGCTACGTGCGGGTCAGATGCATGCTCTTCGGCCCCCGCAATACCGGTCTCTGGGGTTACGAAAGCCGCGTTGACATATTCGGACCTCACTAGGCTTGACAGCGCCTCTGCGCTAGAGTGTCTTTTGCTGGGACGATATTCGCAGGTAAAATCGTATTCATGAAGCTGTTCCTGCCATCTTGCTGTCTGATCCTCCGGCTTAGGAAGATTGTTAACCACTGAAGTGGCTGGTGATCAGTGCGAACAAGAAATGACTTTCCAAATGGGTAGGGTCTAAAATGTCGCGAAATCCAAACCAGCGCCAGTATTTCACATCGATTGGTGCTTTGCTTCTTCTCGCGTCTAGCTAAACGGTGGCTAGCGCAGGAGACCACAACTTCGCCCGCCGGAGTTTTCTGGGCTAAAATGGCGCAGAGCGCTTCATCGCTTGCATCTGTATCCAACACAAAAGCTCCCGACTCTGGTAAGGTGTCAGGAAAAGCCAAGGGTGTGGGTACCTTAAAATGAACTTGAAACTCTGCAAAAGCATTCTGACATTCTTTTCGTTTGTTCGGAAAATGTGGTAGACGACCGGTTAACATATTTTTGGTGGTGTATCACCATCAATATATTAATCGGCTATCTACCAAGTTTTCTGAAATGACGACTTTTCGATCCGTTCCAAATATGTTCCACGATATCGAGCACAGGGACGGACCTCCATTCTGACATTTGTCAATCCAGCAGAATTTTTGTCCTTTCCCAGTTAAACGATGTAAGGGAGCTGGGATGGCCGCAAATTGAAAAATAAACCGTCGTTAGTACGAAGCCAATCCCAATGAATTTCTGAGTTCTGCAGTCGTTTTAGGTTGTGGCCAGGAAGTAACTTTTTCTCATGTGGCGGGGTCCGTCCTCACATCTTCATGGAGTATAATGTGCCGTAACTACTTAACTTCACGCAGAAGTGATATTTTCTACCCCTTAGTTTCAAACCCGTCATGCGCAGCCGATCCAGTACGAGGGGCAGCATCCGGTTATGCTCTTCAGTTGATCATCCATAAAAGATTGTCGTCCAAATAAGTTAAGCTGCGAACAAGTGTCAGACCCTCCAGGGCTTTCTGCATTGGTCTTTGAAAAGTAGCCGGAGTATTGACCAGACCAAAAGGCATCGCTTCAAAATCATATAGACCGTTGGGAACAGTGAACGCCGTTTTCTCATGGTTCTTGGGTCTTACTTCTAGTTGCCAGTGACCACATGCAAAGATCCAACGTACAGAACCAGTATGAACCATGAAGTTATCGAATGTGACATCAATACGGGGCAGTGGAAATGCTTCTTTATGTGTTACCTTGTTAAGCTTGAGAAAATCAACAAAAAGCCGATAGATCGCGTTTGTTTTTCAATAAACCGATTGACGACGCCCGCGGTGACGACGAATGTCGAATGATACGATTGTCCAGCATCTCTCTGATCACTGACTCCAACTGCGGTTCGTAATGGACCGGCAACCTGCTCGTATGTTGACGAATAAGTCGATGGGACGTAGTGCCAATCTTATCTTCAAATAGGTTCGTACGCCAAGGAGAACCAGCTGTGGAAAACACCTCCACAACTTCTCGTAACACTGAGATTAACTGGTCAGTGTTGTCTGTGGCAACGTTAGCGAGTACAATAATTGGCTCAATAACCTTTTGGAAATGCGATATAACTGAAGACGTGCCTGCGATAGTGAACACTCCTCGACCGTCCTGTTGATGACCAATGATGGTTGGCTCAAGACTCATTAATACGGTCCCGCATCGAAATGTACCTGTACAACAAGGTCGGGTGAGGAAATCCATCTGCAAACTAGCGCCACACATCAAATGTTGACAAGCTAAAAACTTATGAGTGGCTACCACCTCATCAAGTTTTACACGTGCAGGTAGCGTTAACTCTTTTTGCAACTCGGCTCTGTTGGCGGTGACAACACGAAGCTGCTGGCTAGTACCCGTGTGAACGTTCTTAAGGCGGTATGCGATATCAAAGCGAAGTAGAGAGCACGAAGCACCAGTATCAATCAAAAAATCCATGCTAGTATCATCTGAACACCCATGTATCGTCAGTGGTTTACAGTGTGGATTGCTGGTGAAAATAGATTCCAAAAACTGATCATTGTGCAAAGCTGATCTATCTCGGGGTTTTCGAACAACGATAGGTGGGTTGTGGCCAGAGCGCTGGGCACGTCTGACGAAACGCTAACAGTATACGCAGTTCTCCACGGGGGATATTCGCGCGGAGGAATAGCACCTGTGATCAGGTGCGAGAACGCCGTTCGATAGGCGTAAAGTTGAACATCTGTCGTGACCAAGATGACTTCGGTAGGTTTTGACATTGAAGTGTTCGTCCCTCTCCTGAATGGACGCTTGATTCTCAATCAAACCGAATTCGCTGGCCCCCCACAGGACAGAGAGAACACCGGATCGGACGAGCAGAGCAACAGGCATGAATTAGAAAATCACACCTTTCATTATAAGGGTAAAATGTAAAGTTCGTGAATAGTATTTAAAGCGACCGTGGAAACCTCTGGAAAGGTTAACTTACAGCCAATAAAGGCACTTCGACCTAGCGTTCATTGGCCGATTCTCGTGGTTGACTTTCTGTTCGCCCCAATCATGGCGGATGAGTTTGGATCGCCGGCTGCGGTGACGGGGTCCTGGCTTTTTCAACTCGTGTATTCCTTCCTAACACTTCCCCCCTTTGAGTTGTGTTGTACGACTTCAGCTTGGGGTTGACTTGCATGTGTGACACGAATTTGCGTCGCCGCTTCGGCGTCTGTGTTGCCAGGTTTCGGGGCGAATGTTATGCTTGCTGTGTTGAGGCATGTTGGGGAGTCTTCGCTTCACTCGCGTCGGCCAGTATGTCCAGAGGTAACTGCGCTGCTGGTGCTTGTTGTTGCAGTTGTTCGCCAGTCCCTGCCTCTAGCAGATGATTGGCATGTCTTACCCAAATTTCCGTCCCAAACTGGATACCGTAGATCATGTTACCACGTTTGTATACACACGGCCCATAGTCCATTTAGGATAGTGGATGCGATAATCTCTCGCTAGAACTTGCTGACCAATATTAATGGTCCGCATCCGAGCACCGTGTCGGATGTCGAATTGACGCTCCATCTGATAGTTGCAGGACAGTAACTGATCCTTCCTGGGTCTGAGGGCATCATGTGGCACAGGAATTTGCTTTTGATACAAAGTTTCAGCCGGTGATAGAGCGTTCGGTGTCTGAGGATTCGGAGTTGTGCGATACGTCAGAAGAAATGCGTCAAGCATCTCCTCCAAGGTATCTTCCCCATTCATCTTTAGCAAAGCTCTTTTGTGGGTATCTACAAATCGGTCCGCTTTCCCGTTCGATTGTGGGTGGAGGGGTGTAGACCTTACGTGGACGATCGCTTTTCTGCGACAGAAGACGACAAATTCAGATGAGGTAAATTATGTATCGCTGTCTGAAACCAACGAGTGGGGAACACCGAAACGAGAAAATATCTTTCGGAGAGCGGAGACAGTGGCTGCTGCGGTGGTTCTCACCATTGGAATCACCTCCGGCCATTTACTGTGGGCATGGACATCGATGAGAAAATGATGACCATCAACTGGATCTGCAAATTCGACGTGGACCCTTGACCATGGTTCCGTTGGTATTGGCCAGGATTGCAATTCCATCTTCCTTGGCTGTTTAGATGCACTGGCGCATCGGGGACAATTCTTCGTTAAATTCTCGATCTGGGAATCCATATAAATAAATAAATAAATTGTGCATTTCTCGACCGCGCGAGAAACTGTTCGCTAGAAGGAACAGATCAAATAATGGTACAACCTTTCCATAACATTTCGTTAATGCATTTTCAGAAATAAATATGGGCGCCATTGTGAATTATGTAACACAGAGTAATCAGAATCGTTCTGTTATTTTTCCCTGTCAGTGAATCAGGATTCTTCATAATCACATGACAAATACTTGGGCCGAGAGAAAAAGTATAATAAAAAGGGCTGTTTCCGAATTGTTATGTGTGTGTGTCTAAAATTTATTCAGGCACCATGGATACCGTTTTCGGATGGGTTGTCTAGGGACTGGGATCTCCCAAACATATTAATCACGTTTTGGACTGTTAAATGCTTACTAATCGCAAGCTTAAATTTGCAAATTGTATAGCATGTTCTGATAGCACTTGGAAGTTTGTTCCAAATGTTTGAGTATTGGGTTAGAAAGAAACGTTCTCTGATTCTCGTAGTAAATTTTGAATCAGTACCTTTACCTCTTCGTTACCTATTAGATATCTGCTGTTTACAGATATGTGAACACCGTTTTCAAGACAGCTAATTTGACAATTTATGATTCTGTAAAGAAAACAAAGATTCAGCTTCATTAACCGAAGCCAAACTGGGTCAAATCCAAGTTTATCACATCTCTCTCTGTATGTCAAGTTCGAGGAATATCCACATGGCTTTTTCGTGAAGGTTCTCTGGACCCTCTTAAGAGCGTGCTGGTCAGGTTTCCGCAGATTAGACTGTACCACAGAACAGTATTCCATGCATGGTGATACATATGTTTCGTAAAAGGATTTGCGAGATTCCGAAAGGTAAGAATGATGGCAGATGTAACCGATGATTTTCACGGCTTTCGAAAATTGAAAGTCACAGTGCTCAGGAAAATTAAACGCGAGTGAATATCGCACGCCCAAGTCGCGAACTGCCCTGCATTGCGAGATATAAGCGCCTTGTAGCAATACACCTAGCTTCGTACCAGCGATTTCATGTGATTCATTCCTGGGTGGCCAGTATAAAATTGTCGGAGTACTCTCTCTTGAAGGATGTGTGGAATGACGACGCGGTCTGAGAACAGCAGGCAGTTTCTGACGATTGATAGTGCTTCCTTCCTTTGGTGGAATAGTTGAAGCCCCGGCGTTGTAACTCTCTTAGGTCAGCCATTGAGGTGGAAATCGATCACTTGTTGCTGGATAGAATCATGATGGGTCGCTTCCTGCACCATTTCAAACATTATTGGTAAGGCACCGAAAATGTCAGACACAACTTGATGTACTTGGGGTTCTACGGAGATTTGAGCAAATACCAAATCCTCTGGTTCTTGATGCTTCGTACCAAGTAAACAAGATAACGCATCCGCTTGACCAATATTGTGTGTCGATTGATATTTAACGACGAAATCATATCCAAGTAGAACCGTTGCCCAGCGTTGGAGACGATTGGCCGTGCAGACTGGAATGCCTTTCTTTGATCCAAAGATTGCTACCAAGGTTTTGTGGTCAGTAAACAGCGTGAATTTTCGCCCATATAGCATTTTGTGAAATCGCTTGACTGCAAACACTATAGCCAAAGCTTCTTTCTCGATCTGTCCATAGTTGAGTTCCGCTGGGGTGAGTGATCTGGCTGCATGTACCACAGCTTTCTCCGAACCATTGGGGAAAATGTGGGATATGACTGCTCCAATTCGGTAGTCTGACGCGTCAGCAGCAACTATGTTCCCCAGCTCCGGATTGAAATGCGTTAGCAATAGGTCAGAACACAATATTAACCTGACATTATCAAATGCGGCTTGACTTTCAGGAGACCACACGAATTTGCGATCCTTTACCAGTATTTTATTGAGCGGTCCTCATAGTTGATGCATTTCGGACACAAAAGAGCTGTAATGACTGCTCAACCCCAAGAATGATCTGAGCTTCTCGACATTGTCAGGGTGAGGCATCTTTTTTATGGCACTTATGTTGGAAGGATCCGGACGACGGCCATGCTTGTCGATGATGAAGCCAAGATATTTTACACACTTCATGCCGGTATTGTACTCTTTTGCTTTCAAGTGGAGACCGTAGTCGTTAACGCGGTGGAGAATTGCTTCCAGTCTTTCCGTCAGCTCTCGAAATGTAGAGCATTTTGATTTTGACGTCGTCCAAGTAAGCTGCGACTCCTGATAACCCAGCTAATAATGTATCCATAATTTGTTGAAAAATCGCGGGATCTGATTTGACAACAAACGGTAAACGGTTGAACTGCGAAAGACGTCGGTGCGTACTGATTGCCAGCAACCCCTTTGAAGCATCGTCGACTACAATTTGAAGATAAGCATTTGATAAGTGGAGCTTTGCAAAGTAAGCGCCACCACTGAGCTTAGCAAATAAATCTACCGGGACTGGCAAAGGATACTGGTGCTTTTTCAAAGCAGCATTCAATCCCGTAGAATAGTCAGCACAGATATGAACGGTTCCACTGATCTTCTTGACGACGACAACAACAGGTGCTGCCCACGCTGAATAGTTGACAGGTTGGATGACGCCGGCCCGCTCCAAACGATCAAGTTCTGCATCAACAATCGGCAGAACAGCGTACGGTACCGGTCTTTTGGTTCAGAATAAGGGTTTGGCACCGTCTTTGAGAGTAAGGCTTGCTTTGGTCTTTGTGCATCTTCCCAAGTCGTTGCAAAACACAGACAGGGATTTCCTTCATAGACGCTCGATCAGGTAATTGTTTGGCTCGTCACCTTCCGGAGAGGGCCTTGTGTATCCGAGCCGGAGGGTATTGCAGACATGACTCAGGGGAATGTCGAACAGGTGGAGCTTCTGGATCCAGTCGAGTCCAAGAATATTCAAATTTGACACGACACCGTTTGCCCGAGCAGCGCCAAAAACCGTTTCACACTGCAGCTCAACAATGAGTTTAAGTTGACCTCCTGAAGCGTTAAGTGCAAGGAGTGTCGTTCGGCTGATAAACGGAGCACTAATTTACTGCCAAGTTTTGCTGGAGATAATTGTGATGTCTGAGGCTGTATCTAGCTGAAGACGCACTTGTTGCCCGTTCAAGTGAACTCTGATGTAGTTTCAGCGAGCCACATGTTCAACAGAATAAGCCGCTTGAACCGTACTAAAGCTGCCGAAATATTTGAAAACATTTAAATTCGGTCACGTATGTCTAACACGCTTGAACTGCAGTCTGCATCGGTAGTGCCTTTCCATATGGTTCCGTTTATGACACTTGTGGCAAACGTGTTTCAGGAATGGACACACTCGAACAAAATGCCACTCACTACATCTCCAACAGGCAGTCGGGGGCTTGGGATTCTCTCTTGGCTTTTAATGGTCTGTTTCACTTGCCAGCAGTTTCTTTGAGGTTGTTTTTAATACACTAAGACTTGGGGTTGATTGTTGCTTCTCCAGCATAAGCGTGTCATGCTTGAGGTTCAGCAATCTTTGGCATTCAGTAGTTATGGTCTGTAGGGTCATTTGCTGGTCTTCTTCAAGTTTACTCTGCAGCCTGGTGCGAATCTCTGCATCCCGTGGGGAATGTAGGCGACAGATAAAAATCAGGCATTTGAACTGATCTGCGGTGATGGATTTGATGTCGAATTTTTTGCACTCTCGATTGACGATGCCAGCGTAAGTGCCGTAGTCATCAGCGTCCATCTTGGTAAATTTAAGGCATTGATATCGCGTGTTGAAGATGGATGAGTGCTCTCCAAATATTTGGCGCAAACATTTGACAGTCTCCTCAAAGGTGTAGTCTCGAGCGTTCTTAGGTAAAATAAAGTTGACATACCTGGAGTGCGTTGCTGTTCCAAGTTTCCTTAACAGCCATCGGACTTTCCAATGGTCATCATGGTCTCCAAGTTCAACACGGAACACATTTTCATAACGCATGAACCGAGATTCAAAATGAGGCTAGCATCAGGGTCGTACAAACAAACGGTAATGCGGTTAGTAATGGCGTCTACTGATGCGCACGGCTTGACGGTTGTAGACAGTGAACCGGTCTGGATTGAGATTTGGCACGTAAGAGTTTCGATCAGCCTTAGTTGGGATGCCTAAAATTGTGCTGATTGCTGCAGCAGAATGGCCTTGAGCTCGTCAGCCGATATAGACATCTTGATTAAGGTTAACCCCGTCGCCAGCTGAAGTGTTCGTCCCTCTCCTGAATGGACGCTTGATTCTCAATCAAACCGAATTCGCTGGCCCCCCACAGGACAGAGAGAAGACCGGATCGGACGAGCAGAGCAACAGGCATGAATTAGAAAATCACACCGTTCATTATAAGGGTAAAATGTAAAGTTCGTGAATAGTATTTAAAGCGACCGTGGAAACCTCTGGAAAGGTTAACTTACAGCCAATAAAGGCACTTCGACGTAGCGTTCATTGGCCGATTCTCGTGGTTGACTTTCTGTTCGCCCCAATCAGGGCGGATGAGTTTGGATCGCCGGCTGCGGCGACGGGGTCCTGGCATATTCGACCCGCGTATTCTTTCCTAACAGACATGCTCCAGATATCCCCGATTATTGGCGTTTTCCAGAACCTCATCCAGTGAACGAGAACTTTTTAACATATATTTGTCACGGAGGTATTAGTCGCCTTAGCCCGTCGCGTAACTCTCACATATCCACTTTTCTTGTTCTACATACTGAAGATCTGGTAACCCTTTGAGAGCCAATATTCGGCGAGCTGGCAGAAAGGCGTTTGCTTTCTCCGAGGGTAGCTGAGGCCGATAGTAGTAGTATGCAACGGGTTGGCTTTCGGTAAACAAATTTTGGAGAATAGACAAGATATTCCTCACAGGTGAATTAGCAGGTACGCTGGTAGTTAGGCAAATCTGTAACGCTTTTTCGCTTAAGAAACTGAGGAGGATGGAGCCGAGTGACTTTTCTGGCGCTGCAATGAGATGCCCATTGACTTGAAAGTACCAGCTTCCAAATTCGTCACCGGAGCTGAAAACACTTTTGCTCATACTTTTAGAACTACCATCAGCGCCCGTTCGTAGTACTTTCTGGATGGCAGGTTCGAGACTTGGACGGGAAGTCCCGGCTGCAAACGAAAGGCAGGTGAGAATCGGCGAACGAGTAACTAATGCAGTAACATGTACGAAACGATAATCATGCAAGACCAGGCTGCTCCAATGAGTAAAATAAGAAAACGAGCAAGCGGGACTGAAACCGATGTTTCAATAGCGTGGCTTGAGAAGATCGCGGTAAATTGCAAGCAAGTATGAAGGCAACGAGTTTACAAAGAACAGATAATGGGGTGTGGTTTTGTGTTTTCTTCATTCATTGAGAATTCGGTCCACCAAGCCCTGTAAAACAAGCAAAGAAGACAATAGGAATAACGGTCAATTAAAACAATACCTTACGGTTTCAAATGTACTACATTTGGACGGTTCAAAGGTTATGGGCGCTTTACTTATTTTGGTTAAATGCATATATCGGGATCCTTTAGTGCATGAAAAATAACGGGTATGTCCTTATCCATTGCATTTTATTTTCGTACTGTTTGTAATTTATTAACTTCTTGATGGCTTAAACTTTCTGTGACATTAATCCGACCTTTCATTTTCTCAGTTTGTTTTAACGAACGTCTTTTGCAATAATTTCTATACTATTATACAGGCATATTAGCGCAATGTACCAAGCTTTTCGCGCGGCACTTTTTCGAAATCGCGCTGCACATTCGAATTCGCGAGCCTGAGAACACAGTTTTCGCGTCGTTGACACACTCATTGATTATGGAACGTTATCCAATGGGACAGCGTTTTGAAGTCCCGAGCATAAGCGACAGACAGTCCACCAAAAGTGGTCGAGCACCAACTTCTGTGCTGCCCCGTGCTCCTCAGAAGGAAATCCCGATGATTTTCTCCAAACTGTAACCGTCCAATTGGCAACTTTTGATGCCTGACTAATGAGGAAATCCTAGCCACCACGTGATCCAAAGCTTACGTCGTAACCAGTGCGGACAGACATACAAATCACTACATGAGGCGGTCTACAGTTATTGATCGCAAGCCGCTAGCTGGTGGTGGCTTATTTCAGCAGCCTAGCTATGGTTACGATTGTGGCGTAGACATGCATTATTCCAAGTGTAATAAAGTGAGGTTCTTCGCAGCCAGTTTCCAAATCAGATAGTCGTCCTCATGCCCGGAAAAGCACTATACTGCAGTTTCAGCCTGTTGGGCATCGTCAGTATTGCGCATCCATTGGATCAATGAGGATTCGAACCCATTACCACCAGCGGCTTGAATCGCTAGCTAGCAGATTAAGCCACTGGGCCACAGGGGACCGCTTCGGACCGTCATGATTTACAATCAAACTGCGATATAGCGGGTCTTATCCTCCACTGCCGTGCAGGTTATGAACGTTGCAGAGGACAGGGTTGGTCCCGAAAGAATTGAGATACACTAATAGTAGCCATGTACAACATAGCATTTAGAAACTGTCATGGCGGATGTATTTCGAAGTACTCATGAGTTTGTGTGAGTCAGGCAGCCGCCGTGGCCAGGACGAGGCAAACTATAAGATGAATCAGCAATCGCTCCTAGGCGGTTGCACAATTTTGCGCGATTGTATTGTCACGACGACGGAGAACATTATTCCCATTAAAATAGGTAGACCAACCATAAGTTAAACAAACAAAGTCCTATAGTTCCTTACTTCTATCGTAGTTAATGACTAAACAGAAGAAAAATATGATTCCAAGTGTGTCGGTGACACGACGTTAGTGAGTGGTCAGTTGCTCTCCACACCCATGGACGACTTTGTTAATTAGCTATCGCTTAAGTGTCAACTGGTATGGCGTTATTTAAAGCTCACAGGAAAAATGTGGAAACTATGCATTCATAAGATAATTAAGCTTTACTTCCATACGATCGTCCATGTATGCCGACATGTCTTGACAAGTGGATCTCCAAACGACCACATTAGAAGCATAGTCAATACAGATGGAACCTCCCTATTATGTCCATGGACTGAAATGCTATCCTTATGAAATCGGCATTAGTCAACAAATAAACACCTAAAGTGGATACAAAGACTACCGTATGTATACATGGCACATCGTCCTGCTAGACGAAACGCAAACGCCGATTATTAGTGGCGACGCGTGCATTTTACTCTGGTAATTCAGGTAAGTACTTAGAACAGACAAACACCGTTGTCTCACCCACGTGCCTACCTGCAGCATGTTTGGAAGCATTTACAAACGATACTGCGCCCACTAATCCTGCTAGGGACCACTATTACGCCAGTCTTAGAAGCAAACATGTATGCACAAAGTGACACAAGTTGTTATCGACTTGGTAACTACTCGGAAACAATTTGTCATCTGAAAATAGGTAAATCCGGAGGCATTGTTGAAAGAGGAAAATTGTTCCAAATATTATGCTTACAATGCGTATGCAGTGTTTGTTGGCGGGTTGTATCAGGGCGATAGGGTCACCAGGTATTTCAAGCTTATCAATTACTTGGTAGTGAAGCGTAGATATCATGTTGAAACGCAGGATTGATATGCATCTTACGACCTTTAACTAACGGCAGATCCATGGGTACTTAAGCCGAAACTGAGTCCTGAAGTGGCTCACAGGTGTGGAGAGGAACGAACACTCACTAACATCATGCCAACGCCACACTAGGAACCCTCCTAATTGGAACAATGCCCACAGATCCAATGCTGCTATAACCTACCCAGCGAACTTGACCTTAGTATACAATGCGCCGGACACATCAGCAGTACGTAACTACACTATTCACATGAGTGTATGCTCAACTGAAACAATAAAGCCCGGGAACTTTGTAGCTGTCAAGGTTTTACAAATTTCTATTCGCGAACAAGTCCTAGCTTTACCTCCTTCGTACAAATACTGCATTGATTCTGATGACCACACTACTTTACGATCACATGCATTTTTCAAACGAAGTCGCACACGTATCGATTCGGCAGATTGCTCGCAATGGCACGATTACACTATGCATACCGTAACACGTGGCTAGATAGGCAAGCGAGCAAGGAGGGCAGCCGTACATTCCACAGGTGGGCCTTTAAAGCTTCCAATAGCCTGCAAGTGTTGCAGCCCCGAAAGAAAACAACCAATCCGTTTCTTATTACTACTCACTTATATCTCATCTCACACTCTGTGTGGAGAAACATCTGTTCGTAAGCCTACGGCTGCACTGGGCGTAGGGGTGTCACGCCTGCCCCTCTACCATGTTCTAACTTGTTCCGGTCTCATCCTACTTGTCGTCTTATATATTTTCATGTTATTGTGTTGGCACTGAAGAGACAATACGAAATGTTGATATCTGCCAGTGTTCATCTTCTTACGGCATTTTTCAATTTACTAAAGGTATCTAATTGTTTCAAAGATGACAATCGTTCTAAAATGTGGTTTTGTTTAAAATCACCGGCACATTCTGTTCGGTACCAATGTTCGCCTGAAGGAAAGCCAGCGTGTTCTCTCTGAAGTCAAACTGTCCGATTGACATAACCGCAAGCGTCCACAAGACTGTACGCGCGCTCGGCGTCACACTTGTCACTCTTCCCTTTTGTTTTGGCTGCAGAGTTGACCCCAAAGTGGACCGCTTGATACGCAGCGAACCCAGTGTTCCAAAGATCACGCGAAGTTTACTCTTCTACGAGTGCGGATGAACAGTTAAACTACCCATTGGTTCATCAGCCGTTTCCTTGTCGTGCTATCGTTCAACAAGCTGGCGTTGCGTGCGATGGTCTGGTACTGAGTCACGTTGACAGCTCGTATTACACAGCGCATGAGCTGTGGCGGAATTAGCAACGTGTGCATGCGCGGCTGGTCTATCGCGCACGTTATAGGATAGACAGCGCGCACTCAACTTGGCAAGAAAGGGCACGCTCTAGGCTGATCTGACCATGCATGAACTGCGGTTGCCTAACGCACACTATACCTTTTTACACGCATATTAGCGTACTGTAACAAGCTTTTAGCGTGGTTCATTTTCGAAATAGCGTGCGGTACTTTCAAGTTAGCGAGGCGGAGAACGCTGATTTGGCGTCCTTGACACTCTCATTGGTTATGGGACGTAAACCAATGGGACTTCGGTTAGAAGCTGCCAGCATACGCGACAGACAGTCCAATGAAAGTGGTCGAGCACCACCTTCCGTTCTGCCCTGATGCCCCGCTGGAGTAAACCTCGATGATTGGTCTCCAACCTTAAATCGACCAATAGGTAAATTGTGATGCTTGTCAAAGGAGGAGATGCTAGCTACCACACTATCCAAAGCTTAAGACTTAACCAGTGTGGATAGACATACTAACCAGCACATGTAGCGGTCTATGGCGATCACTGGCGGCTACCTAATGGTGGCTTATTCAGCGGCCTAACCATGGTGGCGTAGACAGGCAACCATATAACTCGTATTCCACAGTACAGCAATGGCTGGTAGGCGGTTAGACAATTGTGTGCGAATGTCATTGCAACGATCATGGGGGACACAGTTCCCACAGAAGTTAGTAGACCAACCTGAAGCTGAACAACGACAATTCTAAGGTTGCTTAATTCGATCACAGTTGACGACTCAACAAAAATTAAGAGGATTCCAAGTGTGGCGCTGACACGACGTCAGTGAGTGTTCGTTTGCATCCATACCATTGGGCGAAATGTTAACCAGTTGTCGCTTCAGTGTCTCCATGTATGGCGTTACCTAAAGGTCATAGGAAGCTACGAATTCATAGAATAATTAGGTTTCACTTCCATATGGTCGCCCATGGTGTCGTAGAGAGGCAATCATCTAACTCGTACTCCACAGTACAGCAATAGCTGCTAGGCGGTTAGACAATTGTGTGCGAATGTCATTGCAAAGATCATGGGGGACACAGTTCCCACAGAAGTTGTTAAACCAACCTGAGGCTGAACAACGACAATTCTAAGGTTGCTTAATTCGATCACAGTTGATGACTCAACAAAAAAGGATAGGATTGCAATTGTGGCCTTGCCACGACGTCAGTGAGTGTTCGTTTGTCTCCATACCCATAGGCGGAATATTAATCAGTTGTCGCTTCAGTGTCTCTATATTTGGCGTTACATAAAGGTCATAGGAAGCTATGAATTTATAGGATCATTAGGTTTCACTTCCATATGGTCGCCCATGGTGACGTAGACAGAGAATAATCTCACTGGTATTCCGCACGTCAGCAATGGCTGCTAGGTAGTTATATCATTTCGCGCGATGGTTATTGCGACGATCATGGGGACATTGTTCCCATTGAAGTTAATAGACCAACCTGAAGCTGAACAACGAAAATTCTATGTTCGCTTACTTCTATCTCAGTTGATGGCTCAACAAAATGTGAGAGGATTCCAAGTGTGAAGTTGACACGACGTTAATGAGTGTTCGTTTGTCTCCCAACCCATGGGGGCATTTGTTAGTCAGTTACCACTTCAGTGCCTACATGTATCGCGTTATGTAAAGGTCATAGGAACCTATGTATTCTTAGGATAATTACACTTCACTTCCATATGATCGCCCATACGTGTTGAGACGCTTTAACAAGTGGCTCTCCAAATGGAACCATTATAAGCACAGTCAATGCAGATGGAACCTCCCTATTACGTCAATGGACTGGCATGCTCTCCTCAAAGAATCAGCATTACTCAACAAAGTAACACTTAAAGGGGCCACAATGACTACGGTGTTTATACATGCCACATCGTCCTGCTAGAAAGAACGCAAGACTTATGATTAGTGGCGACGCAGACATGTTACTCTGGTACTTCAGGTGAGTACTTGGAACAGATAAACACTGTTGTCTCACCCACGGGCGTTCCTACAATGTGTTTGCAATCATTTACAAAGGCAACCGCACCCACTAAGCCTGCTATGGATCACTGTTTCAGCTAGTCTTAGAAGCATTCATGTATGCACGCCGTGACACAGGTTGTTAGCGACTTAGCAACTACTGGGAAACATTTTGTCATTGGGAAGTAGGTAATTCCGGAGACGTTGTTGAAGGAGGAAAATTTCTGCAATCTCTATGCTTACTATGCGTATTCAATGCTCGTAGGCACCTCATATCAGGGCCGTAGGGTCACTTGAGATTTAAAGCTTATCAATCACTTGGAAGTGAAGGGTAAATATCATGTTGAAACGCAGGATTGACATGCATCTTACGACCTTAACATAACGGCAGGACAATGGGTCTTGTAGCGGTAACTGATTACCGAAGTGGCGCACAGGTGGGGCGATGAACGAACACTCACTAATGTCGTGTCACCGCCACACTAGGAACCCTCCTCTCTGGAACAATGGCTACAGATCCAATGATGAGCTTACCTACACAGCGAACTTGATCTTAGTATACAATGCGCCGACTACATAAGCAATACCTATCTACGCTATTCACAGGAGTGTACGGCCAACTGAGAAAACACAGCAAGAGACATTTGTAGCTGTAAAGCTTTTTAAAAATTCTATTTGCCAAGTTCTAGCTTTACCTCCTTCATACGAATTATTGCATTGTTTCCGATTACCTCACACTGCGTTAACAATCACACGCACAGCCTAAGGTAAGTCGCACACCTATCGATTCTCCAGATTGCTCGCAATGGCACGATTACACTATGCATCACGTGTGGCCAGATAGGCTAGCGAGAAAGATAGCCAACTTGCATTCAACCCGTAAGCCTACAAAGGTTCCCTTCCAACAGGGTTGCAGCCAATCCGCTTCCTATCACTACTCAATTAGTTGTCATCACGCTCGTGTAAGCCTTCAAAGCCCCTCTTACAACAGGCTGCAAACGTTCCAACCTCAAAAAGCCACCAATCCGCTTCTTATTACCACTCGCAGATTTCCTCTCGCCCCCATACTAATGGTAGCTCCTTACGCCAGATTGGCAGCATGAGCAATCACGTACTATGTCTCCCATTGGCTGATCATCCTCGACAGGACGACGAAACCGCTGGTTAACCAGTACTATCGATCACTTGCTGTAATGTTACCTGTTCTTTGGCCTAGTAAACTCGTCGTGTAATCTGGACCCCAATGGTCCGCTGCGTATCAAGCGATGCACTTTGGGGTCGAGTCTGTGGCCACACCAAAGGGAAGACTAACAAGTGTGACACTGTGCGCGCGTGCAGCCGTATGGACGCTTTCAATCATGTCGATTGGACGGTCTGAATCCAGAGAGAACGCCTCGGCTTTCCTTCAGGCGCGCATTGGTAGGGCACAGAATGTGATGGTACTTTTAAACAAGAGCATATTTTGGAACGATTGTTTTGTTTAAAACTACCTACAGGCTGGTAGTGGGCTTGCAACTTCGCTGTACCATTCACTCCGTTTGTCGGTCGCCTGTCTGTTGATCGCAATCGGTGTATCGGCACACTTCAATGGTGTCGAGGATGATCAGCCAATGGGAGACATAGTACGTGATTGCTCATGCTGCCAATCTGGCGTAAGGAGCTACCATTAGTATGGGGGCGAGAGGAAATCTGCGAGTGGTAATAAGAAGCGGATTGGTGGCTTTTTGAGGTTGGAACGTTTGCAGCCTGTTGTAAGAGGGGCTTTGAAGGCTTACACGAGCGTGATGACAACTAATTGAGTAGTGATAGGAAGCGGATTGGCTGCAATCCTGTTGGAAGGGAACCTTTGTAGGCTTACGGGTTGAATGCAAGTTGGCTATCTTTCTCGCTAGCCTATCTGGCCACACGTGATGCATAGTGTAATCGTGCCATTGCGAGCAATCTGGAGAATCGATAGGTGTGCGACTTACCTTAGGCTGTGCGTGTGATTGTTAACGCAGTGTGAGGTAATCGGAAACAATGCAATAATTCGTATGAAGGAGGTAAAGCTAGAACTTGGCAAATAGAATTTTTAAAAAGCTTTACAGCTACAAATGTCTCTTGCTGTGTTTTCTCAGTTGGCCGTACACTCCTGTGAATAGCGTAGATAGGTATTGCTTATGTAGTCGGCGCATTGTATACTAAGATCAAGTTCGCTGTGTAGGTAAGCTCATCATTGGATCTGTAGCCATTGTTCCAGAGAGGAGGGTTCCTAGTGTGGCGGTGACACGACATTAGTGAGTGTTCGTTCATCGCCCCACCTGTGCGCCACTTCGGTAATCAGTTACCGCTACAAGACCCATGGTCCTGCCGTTATGTTAAGGTCGTAAGATGCATGTCAATCCTGCGTTTCAACATGATATTTACCCTTCACTTCCAAGTGATTGATAAGCTTTAAATCTCAAGTGACCCTACGGCCCTGATATGAGGTGCCTACGAGCATTGAATACGCATAGTAAGCATAGAGATTGCAGAAATTTTCCTCCTTCAACAACGTCTCCGGAATTACCTACTTCCCAATGACAAAATGTTTCCCAGTAGTTGCTAAGTCGCTAACAACCTGTGTCACGGCGTGCATACATGAATGCTTCTAAGACTAGCTGAAACAGTGATCCATAGCAGGCTTAGTGGGTGCGGTTGCCTTTGTAAATGATTGCAAACACATTGTAGGAACGCCCGTGGGTGAGACAACAGTGTTTATCTGTTCCAAGTACTCACCTGAAGTACCAGAGTAACATGCCTGCGTCGCCACTAATCATAAGTCTTGCGTTCTTTCTAGCAGGACGATGTGGCATGTATAAACACCGTAGTCATTGTGGCCCCTTTAAGTGTTACTTTGTTGAGTAATGCTGATTCTTTGAGGAGAGCATGCCAGTCCATTGACGTAATAGGGAGGTTCCATCTGCATTGACTGTGCTTATAATGGTTCCATTTGGAGAGCCACTTGTTAAAGCGTCTCAACACGTATGGGCGATCATATGGAAGTGAAGTGTAATTATCCTAAGAATACATAGGTTCCTATGACCTTTACATAACGCGATACATGTAGGCACTGAAGTGGTAACTGACTAACAAATGCCCCCATGGGTTGGGAGACAAACGAACACTCATTAACGTCGTGTCAACGTCACACTTGGAATCCTCTCACATTTTGTTGAGCCATCAACTGAGATAGAAGTAAGCGAACATAGAATTTTCGTTGTTCAGCTTCAGGTTGGTCTATTAACTTCAATGGGAACAATGTCCCCATGATCGTCGCAATAACCATCGCGCGAAATGATATAACTACCTAGCAGCCATTGCTGACGTGCGGAATACCAGTGAGATTATTCTCTGTCTACGTCACCATGGGCGACCATATGGAAGTGAAACCTAATGATCCTATAAATTCATAGCTTCCTATGACCTTTATGTAACGCCAAATATAGAGACACTGAAGCGACAACTGATTAATATTCCGCCTATGGGTATGGAGACAAACGAACACTCACTGACGTCGTGGCAAGGCCACAATTGCAATCCTATCCTTTTTTGTTGAGTCATCAACTGTGATCGAATTAAGCAACCTTAGAATTGTCGTTGTTCAGCCTCAGGTTGGTTTAACAACTTCTGTGGGAACTGTGTCCCCCATGATCTTTGCAATGACATTCGCACACAATTGTCTAACCGCCTAGCAGCTATTGCTGTACTGTGGAGTACGAGTTAGATGATTGCCTCTCTACGACACCATGGGCGACCATATGGAAGTGAAACCTAATTATTCTATGAATTCGTAGCTTCCTATGACCTTTAGGTAACGCCATACATGGAGACACTGAAGCGACAACTGGTTAACATTTCGCCCAATGGTATGGATGCAAACGAACACTCACTGACGTCGTGTCAGCGCCACACTTGGAATCCTCTTATTTTTTGTTGAGTCGTCAACTGTGATCGAATTAAGCAACCTTAGAATTGTCGTTGTTCAGCTTCAGGTTGGTCTACTAACTTCTGTGGGAACTGTGTCCCCCATGATCGTTGCAATGACATTCGCACACAATTGTCTAACCGCCTACCAGCCATTGCTGTACTGTGGAATACGAGTTAGATGGTTGCCTGTCTACGCCACCATGGTTAGGCCGCTGAATAAGCCACCATTAGGTAGCCGCCAGTGATCGCCATAGACCGCTACATGTGCTGGTTAGTATGTCTATCCACACTGGTTAAGTCTTAAGCTTTGGATAGTGTGGTAGCTAGCATCTCCTCCTTTGACAAGCATCACAATTTACCTATTGGTCGATTTAAGGTTGGAGACCAATCATCGAGGTTTACTCCAGCGGGGCATCAGGGCAGAACGGAAGGTGGTGCTCGACCACTTTCATTGGACTGTCTGTCGCGTATGCTGGCAGCTTCTAACCGAAGTCCCATTGGTTTACGTCCCATAACCAATGAGAGTGTCAAGGACGCCAAATCAGCGTTCTCCGCCTCGCTAACTTGAAAGTACCGCACGCTATTTCGAAAATGAACCACGCTAAAAGCTTGTTACAGTACGCTAATATGCGTGTAAAAAGGTGTAGAGCATTCCAGTTGGCCCGTGGAGGAAATCAGTTTGTTGGGTGACCATAGGGGGGGGGGCGATGTTGTGATAGCCGGGTTGCCATAGCATGAGTAACAGAATTCACCCAAGAATGTTTTGCGTTTCCGCGCCCTAATTCTTTGTCACTACTGGTCACGGAAATGGATTAAGCGCGCAATTTGCTGTTCACGAAATGGTAAATCTAGACAAGACTTACTTGTCGTTGCAGAGCTAATTGAGCGTCACCAGATTTCGTTGCGCTCACGTCAAGGACACAATTACCATACAGGGACTTAGACTGCTCAACCAATAACCGATTGATCCTCAGGACTTTGTTGCTATGCCGCAGTGAGACACTGTCGTCGGAACACTGCGGTAGTTACCACACAAAGCAACACTGCAACTAACAGTTTTTCTGAGGACACTACCACTATGTGATAACTCAATAGTCGTGAGATAATTCTCTTTGGATCTGACTTCTGCGGGGTTCGTTTACACGCATTTGCTCTGCAGTCAGCCCGCGCACACGTCTGTCGGCTGGGTCAGGTTAGCACGCTACTTTCCGAATTCGACTGTTTACTGTGCACCAGTTGCGTACTAATTCTGAACAACCTTCGTTTCGTCCGTTCTTTGTTAATTCGATTTATGGTACGTTTCTGTATTTTTATATTCTGGTGCATTTTGGAGATCGTGAGTGTTGTAGGAGAATATTCACCTGCCAAATTGTATGAAGCAGTTCTTGAGGTGCAATGGGACAATCAACTGCAGTCCAGCAGGTGCTAACTGTCCTCTTCATATCCGCCATTTCTCTATGATTCGTTTCCCAGATGATGCTCCCTGAAAAACCAGGTACCTGCGCGGAAAATTTCCTAGTACTTGTGCAACACTTGAATGGCCTTCAACAAATGGTAGTAATTAACAAGCAGCTCGGCTATCGTAATGGGTAACTTCGCGCAACATTCCAACGTGTAACAGAAAAAGCCAGTGTTAGCACAATACAAATTTTACGCAACTCAGGGCATAAGAGCCTCAAAAGAGTCTACTTCATGACCTGTTTTTGAGATCACTCCTTCTTTGACTTTCCTTCCATAAGTACTAGCTCATCCTTTTACCAGATGGATGAAGTTCTCTTCAGGTTGTGCAATTGCTCTGAGATTAATAAACCCGCACGAGAGATTGGAGCGCGTCAACGCAAAACATTTTTAGGTGAATTTCCATAAAATATTCCTTCTAATGTGGTCATTTGGAGAGCCACCTGTCAAAGCGTGTCGACATACACAGGCGACCGTATGGAAGTAAAGCCTAGTTATCCTATGAATGCATAGATTCCGTATTTTTCCTGTGAGCTTTAAATAACTCCATACCAGTTGACACTTAAGTGATGGCCAATTAACAAAGTCGCCTATGGGTGTGGAGAACAAAGGATCAGTCACAAACGTCGTATCACCGAGACACATGAATTCCTTCTACTTTGAACAATGTCTATAAATCCACTGACGCCCTTATCCAAACAGGGAGCTTGGAATCAACACACAACGCAACCAGCACTTATGCAATATGTATCTACACGGTTCACATCAGCGTACAAACAACTAGCAAATCACAACACATTAGGATTATATAACTTGGATGGCTGTGAAATTTCCATTTGTACTTAAGTACTGCACTTATCTCGTTCGCGACAGATTTCCTGTTCCCCTGCGCAATCAACCAAAATTATTTTGAATGAGACTGCCGACTAAGTATTGCTTGTCCGGCAGTGTATCTTTGGAAGGAATCCACGAAATCAGATTACCTCACGTCAGGGCCTTCTCACAATTGCTTATCACGCAATTATCAGCAACTTATTGCAGTCTACGCGAGTTCGAACGAATAGACATGCGCCGCTCGCAGCACCGTTCACTCACCCGCTCTTAACCGTCCACTTCCCATGATTTAGGATGTTAAGCATCCAAAAAGCAGTATGAACGGTGACAAAATATCTGCGACTACTAAAGTACTCTTTATATATCCTGCAGAGCATGTAACGCACTTTATGCCTTCCCGTTTATCGATAAAATGAGGAACGTTATGTACACGTGCTTTATTTAATTGGCTGCAATCTATAAGTTGGCCAAATGATTCACCCGTCCGTAAGTATTCGCAATATCTCTCACCCTCTGCTCGCAGCGGTACAGCGTAACGCAAGCTCTCGCTTCAAGCAACATCTGCTCGAGAAAGAGTGTGCATAAATCGCCAGTGCAAATAACCCCTTCTTGATCCTTTCTAAGCATTTACGCACACCAACTTCTCATGGTGTTCTACACATAAGTCTTAACAGAACTCCACACGCCTTCGATAGGGTTTAGCGAAGGTGAGTACGGCGCTAGTCGTAGTAACATTTCTGCTCCATACCCTTCTTCCTTGAAAACTTCCTGCACATCTGTGTGGCACGGTGCGTTTTCACAAGTCAAAACACAGCGATCAATAAAAGTGGCTCGCTGGGAATCCAGAGGTTCCCGAATCCACTGCGCGCATTTCTGCTTGTTGTAGCTGACTCGTAAAACGGGAAACGCTATCAGTCCATCGCTAGTCACCGCACCCACAACATGCACATTCTGCTCGCAGCTATACTCCACCATGCACGATGCTCGAGTTCCCCTCCGCGAACATTCTCTGGTGTGACCAAAAAATAGATTGAACTTGGTCTCATCAGTCTAAACGGGCTGTCTCCCTGCTGCATGCAACTGTAGCAGGCCAACAGAAACAGCCTCCGTCGCTTTTTGTTTGCCAGTGCTCATGGATTCCGGGATCGTGTGCGAATTCTTTAATGTGATAAGACGATCACCAAGGTATTTAGAAACTGTAGTGATGCTAACTTCAACGTCGATTTCAGCCTTTAACCGCAACCGGAGATTTGATAAGGTAACGGTCTGTTCTTCCGGTACAAACTCGATCAGAGCATCGTTGGGACTTTCTATCGGGGAAATACGGCGGACACCACCTTGCTTCCCTCTCCGTTCCACGGACGCTAACATTCGTATCCAAATACCTCAAGTGCTCACTTTCACATTCAGCAATGAAACCTCATTCATCCAATCATCCCCTTGCTCATAGGCACTCAAAATTCCCGCCCACACATCAGGCGGGTGTCGCTCGTGCGGCCCTTTGCTTTTACAACGGTTTCCGCCTGATCCACGTCCGAACAGACATCTTAGCTGCCCAGTAGCCCACCGCAAATCTGAGGAACCGAGGCGCCATCACGACGTTACCTGTACATATTGCGCATTGCAATTTACATATCCCATTCCTTTATCGATTGAATCCACTCCATAGGCTTACCATTGCTATTTGTCCAAAGCCGGTGGCTGTGATGCCATTGGTTTACTTTCCTTACAAAATGCCATGCCATCCAACTCACCTTTAGGTGAGCTGCCGGAGTGGCATTGCTGATTCAGCTTAGGGTTGCAGTGTCCCAGACACGGCGTATGCCGGACCAACCGTATATGCAGGCCTGCATGACTCCTTCAGACGCAAGCGACTACGGAATATTGTCTCCGCCACCATCGCAACCATGGCTAGGCTGCTAAAATATGCCACCATCAGGTAGTGGCTTGCGACCAAAAACTGTAGACTGCCTCATGCGGTGATTTGTATGTTTGTTCGCACTTATTACGACGTAAGCTTCGGATCATGTGGTAGCTAGGGTTTCCTCATTAGTCCGGCAACACAATTTGCCCATTGGACGGTTTCAGTTTAGAGAAAATCATCGGGGTTACCTTCAGAGGAGCATGGGGGTAGCGCACAAGGTGGTGCTCGACCACCTTTTGTGGACTGTTTATCGTTGATGTTGGGGACTTCAAAACGGTGTCCCATTGGCTAACGTCCCGTAACCAATGCGAGTGTCAATAACGCCAAAACAGTGTTCCCAGGCTCGCGAATGGGAACGTGCAGCACACGAGTTCATAAATGTGTCACCATGAAAGCTTGGTAGAATTCTCTAACGTGTCTGTAAATTGGTATGGTCATATTTCCTTAATTTTTCTTCAATTTAGTTAAATAATGTTGATTGCTAATCCTTCGAGAGTATTAAAGTAAGTTACTTCTTACGTATATATCATCCGCCTTATTATATTTAAACTTACAGTTTTGCTGTAGCAGTTTGCAGAACAGGTATTGCCTTTAGGATTCGCTCCTTATATAAATTTTTCACACTTTATTCCTTCGCTTTCAAGCCTCAACTCATTCAGGCAACTTGTGCAACTTATTCTAAGCGGATTTAATGTCACCACGCATTTTACTTCATACTATTATCCACTCAAGGGCCGATACCCTGATCCTTCTTTTTTGGTTACAGATACTAAGCGCTGCCACGAATTCATAAAGTGTTTACTGTACTTTACAACACACATACAGCTTACCCGTCGTGGACGAAGTGGGCTTACGGAAATGTCAGTAACGCATCGGTTGGCACTGTGTAAATAGATGTGCGCAGTGCCTAGAGCCACGGGTTTCCCTCGCTCCAATATTTATGCAACTGACCCCTTTTCCCGCTGGTACGGACTTCGGCGTACACTCTCGACCTAGCTGTACTTGACATCAGATGACTCACTAAAACAACTTTCTCAGAAGGATGCATCCAAAGACATCCAAACTACCAGCACTGCACCACAGACGAACAGGGTTGCTCGATTTACTACATACAATAATAATTCCACTACAATACTTGCTTTATCCACAATACTGAAAGCTAACCCTGCCATCCTGAATGGGTTCCACCTACTTGCAATGAACCAGGATACATGACAAAGATGCCTAGTAGACCATGTTTTGAGGGTAGGGGATTCGCCCTTAAACGCAGATGAGAGACGAAAGTGTCTATCGGAGCCAAGGCGCATGTGCATAAATTTGTCCCTCCGTGCTACCGCTGACTTGATCAATCCTTCCTCCGCTTCCGCGGCCTCAATCCCGCATTGTACCCCACAGATCGTCGATGACGTAACCTCAATTCCCTTCTTGCTGACGATGGCTCAACTGTTCGTGCGAGGTTGCAAATCCGCCATTAATGAACCGAATTTCCTGCTTCTCAAACTATAGCTTTCCCTTCTGAAGGCCATCTCACAGGAACAGTACATCATGGAGAATAATGCCGAATGTACCAGCCTATTTCCTCGTAGATTGGCGCTGACCAAAGGCAGGCAAGAGTGCGTTCGATTCAGTCGATCGATCGATTCTGTTCGAAATACTTGCGCGGAAAGGTGTTCCCACGAAATATGTGAACATCCTTCGTGCTCTATACTCGAACACTACAGGTCGCGTCAGGGTCTACGGTGTCCTACCGGATAGCTTTCCAAACACAAGGGGCGTTCGTCAGGGTTGTCCGATTTCCCCATTTTTGTTAAATTTCGTCGTGGATTTTATCATGGAGTGTTCCCTTGCGGGATCTCACGATGTAGGCGTTGAGGTCCTGCCTGGTGAAAGGTTACTTGATTTAGATTATGCGGACGATATCGTCTTGCTTTTCGACAATGTTGAGGTGTCACAATCAACCATAAATAGCCTGTCCAGAGTGGTCCCATTATTTGGTATACACATCGCACCTTCGAAGTGCAAAGTGTTGCTGCAGGACCACCAGCCACTTGATGACCCCTTGACGCTTGCTAACGAGGAACTCGTGGTGGTTGATCATTTCACCTATCTTGGCAGCTGCATCAGCAATAATGGGCGCATAGAAACTGATGTTATCTCGCATTGCAAAAGCCAGAGCTACCTTCCTGAATCTGCGGCATCTTTGGCGACAGAAGGGAGTTTCCCTACGTCTGAAAGGCCGTGTATACAAGGCCACAGTGAGGGCCGTTCTGCTGTATGGTAGTGAGACTTGACCCCTTCGGTCTGAAGATCTGAGGCGCCTTCAAGTCTTTGATCATCGTTGTCTGCGAAGCATTGTTGTAGTCGAATGGCACCGGCGTGTCCGCAAAGATGATGTGCGTAGGCGAGTACTAGGTAATGATAATCATGCTAGCTCCCTAGAACAACAGATAGCACTGAATAAGTTGTGTTGGCTAGGGCAAGTGCTACGTATGTCTGGTCACCGCTTACCTAGCAGAGCCTTGTTTAGTCTGCCAGGTGTAGGGTGGCGCAAGGCTCGAGGTGGACAGAAGTTGACTTGGCAGCGGGAAATGAAGACACTGACGACCAAACTGGGTGCCTTTATTCCGTCTCGCCTTCCGGGCTGGAGTCCACGTGACTCGCCTTTTGCTTGGCTCGAGTCTTTACAGGACATAACTAGCAGTAGACACCAGTGGCGTGTCTGCTGCCGTCTCCTAATTGGATTGCCTGTTTAAAGTGTGTTTGGTGCTGAGTTATCTGCCTGGTAATGGCTGATTATGACGCGTGGCAGTGGAAGCCGCAAGGAAGCTGTCTCGCCGATGCCGCCTTATCTTTGCACGATAGCCAGCTGTTTGTGTCGGTATATTGTCTACACAAGGTGCAGCCTGAATGTTTGCCTGGGGCATTAAGGTTTTTAGGTAAGTCCCTATTCTCTCCCTCCTCTAATTCTTTATTCCATAGCTCCTCATGGTTGTATCGCAGCGATGCATCAGTTCAAATGACTGATGTACTATTGTTGATGATGATGATGATGCTCAGAATCGATTTTGTGGTTACTAGTCACATTTGCTACAGCTTAGCCTGGAATGGACATAAAGCATCCACAAACTTTTGCCCCACAATATAGTCTGGCTGAAGCTACGATTTGCGTTTGCAAATATAACTTAGTCCACTGGGTAGACTGACAGTCCTATGTATTTTCGCAACAAAGTTCTGCAGCGACACTAGCCGAGGAGTTTGCACTAGCGTTCGGTAATGCGGGGTAAGGAAAGACAACCATTGTTGAATATGTCGCAAAGCTGCGGTGGCAAATGGTGGTGTTACGTGGTTATAAGGGAATAAAACACAAATATGTGTCATTAAACAGTCGTCATCTATCACTAATTTTCAGAGACCAGTTAGACGAAGCTTCTGTTTGTCGCGCTAATAAGAAATAATTTATACAACGAGTATTTACCTGAATGTATCACTGGTGTTCAGTAGGATATAATCATCGAATTAGTCCTTCGGCAGTATCGGCTGCCTGCATGCACGTCGGTTCTTGGCTAATCTATATGCTTGGCTGCATCCGGTTTCGGATTTGCCTGTCACTGTGGCCCGCCACAGGAAGCCTGCGCTTACAGAGGGACCATGGGTGGCTGGCGCTGCACCACCCACAGCTCCAACCACACACCCCATATCCAGTGTAAACCCGAAGGAAAAAGACCGGGAGGCATGTGGATGGGAGCCACGTCTCATCAACGGAGCCGGCCCACACTCCTTCACAGGCAAACACAAGCACACTGTATTTGGGAAATCAAGCGCACACAAGTCGGTGGCTGGACCGTAGTCCGCTCCACAATGACTGCATGGAACCACTCTTTGGTCCTAACACGGCCACAAGGACCGTGCACCCCGTCCCCTCGAGCAACGACCAACAGTCTCCTGGAGCCATTATGGACGAGGTAGTGGGTAATAGACAGGTAGGCACATTGTCAACATGTACACCAAGCGCAGCCTCACAGGGGATATCAAGCAACAGCCAATCACTTGAGAGAAAGATAACAAAGAAACTAAATCGAGCAATGCATAAGGAAAGGGTGACATATATCTTAAAGTAATGAGCATATGAAGTAAATTGTTTACAGAAGAATGCGAGATAAGTTCAAGAGGTCAGAAAGTATACTTTACGGAATTGCCACGAATAAAAAATGTTTTCGAAAAGGACTAGAATTCCCTTAAGTGACGTGTGCAAGTTTATAGAAGAAACTACAGGTAGACATTTATATGGGAAAGCAAAGCATTGGGACAAAATTGAAAACCCACCACTGAAATAAACAAATTTAGCACGCAAGCAAACGTTGACATAAATCGTAAATTGGTGAGCATATGAAATAAGTTGTTTACAAAAGAATACGTTTACAAAAGAATACGAGATAAGTTCAAGAGGTCAGGAGGTTTATTTTACGGAAATGCTGCAAACACAAAAATGTTATTGAAACAACTACAAGTGGCTTAAGCGACATGTGCAAGTGTATAGAAGAGACTATAACTAGGCATTTATATGGGAAAGAAAGGCATTAGGGCAAAATTGAAAACCCACCACCTGAAATAAGTAGACTTAGCATGCAAGCACGCGGTTAGTAAATCGAATGCAGCGTAGCTAAAAGCGCTGCGCCGGTTCTACCTACCTTTTCTGCAGAACCCGTCGGCGCTTCGGTAGTAGTCCCGAGTGGCCTCGCTCATAGCTCACTAGGCTTGCCTGACTCAGGTACTCGCGACCGCATGTGCTACAACACCATGCACTTGATGTCGATGGAATACAATCCATCGGAGCTTGCCGCTTCTTCTCTACATGCATGAGGTCTTTCTCCCTCACTTCAGCAACTGCCTTCGTGATGAGATGGCGCCGTACGCGCCGATCAACCGCTTGCGATTCCCATGATCTGAAATCATGGTTAGAACGTGTGAGGCTCACTTTGATCATGTCCTGGTAACGTAACTTTGGTTTCCTCACGTGCCGCTTCCCAATACTCAGCTGACCGTATAATAGCTGCTTCGGTATCCGAGTCGAATCCATACGCCACACATGACCGAGCCATCTCAGGTGTCTCAGTAAAAGTATGCAGTCCCCTGCATATATCCCACTTCGGCGCAACACTTCCGTGTCTGCAACTCTGGCGCCCAAACCGATGCGCAAAATTCGTCGCAGACACTGCTGAAGGAACCGCTCGAGATATCGCACATCCCGACGGTACATCGTCCACGTTTCACTGCCGTATAGAAGAACGGACAGTACCATGGATTTGTATACCATCAGCTTTGTGCCAATGCTAAACTGATGGTTGTTCCACACTCGGTACTCAAGCTTCCCGAATGCCGCCGCTGCCTTCGACACGCGATCACGCAACTCAACATGTAGCTGCTGCTCAGTCGACATCACACTCCCAAGGTAGCTGAAGCGGGAGGTGGTTTCCAATACTTCAGCACCAATGCTGATTCGCGGCAATATTGAAGATTTCAGCTCCGGTGAAGGCTGAAAGAGACAGACAGTTTTGCTTGTGTTGATGGTGAGCCCAAATTTTGCCGCTGTTGAACCCAGAGCACTAGTCATGTGCTGCAACTCATCCGCGCTGTGTGAAAACAACGCACAGTCGTCAGCAAACAGCAACATACGGATAGTTGTCTCACAGACTAGAGTTCTCGCACCGAAACGACGGATGTTCAGCAACCCACCATCAATAGGGTGCTCCACACGAACACCATAAGCACAAGCGGCATCAAAAGCACAGGTTATCATTGCATGAAGATATATATTAAACAGGGCAGGAGCTAAGACACAGCCTTGCTTCACACCAGAGACAAATGCAAAGTCATCCGAGGTCTCTCCACTCAGCTGCACCCTCGCTCGCATACCACTGTGCAGACATTCAATTAAACATACAAACTTACGCGGGCAACCAAACTTACCCAACACCAGCCACAATGCCACGCGGTTCACCGTATCAAATGCCTTGATGAAATTAACAAAAAGCAAATACAATGGCTGGTGTCATTCTCTGCACTTCTCTTGCAACTGACGAGCCGCAAACACCATATCTATAGTGCTGCGACCCGAACGGAATCCACACTGCTCTTCCGCCACGTTAGGTTTCACAACCTGACTGACGAGGCGGTTAAGCAGGATTCGGCCAATCACCTTGTCCACACAACTCAGCAAGTTGATGCCACGATAATTCGTGCAACATTGCTTGCTACCTTTGACCTTGTACAGTGGTAGCACAAGGGCATCCTTCATCTCAGGAGGCACCTCCTCCTCAATCCATACACGTTGCACCAAGTGATACAGCGCATTCAGCAACGCGCGTCCGCCGTGTTTCAATACTTCCGCGGGATCACGTCAAATCCGGCAAATTTGCCGTTTCGCAGCTGAGCAAGTGCTCTCTGCGTCTCATCCAGTGTCGGCGTATCCACCAGATCCGCCTTCACATCGTGCTGCTTCAGGCCGTTCAATGTAGGCCAGTCGATCTCTGAACGGTTGTTCAAGAGACAGTCAAAGTGTTTCCACCAGCTCTGCATTATGTCTGCAGTCTGTGTGCAGGTAGCGCCTGAACTACCATCGATCAGTGTCCTCAGAGGCTCCAATCTCGGTCCATACACCGCCTTCAAACAGTCAAAGAATTCCTTGTGTTGGCGGCGTTCGGTGTTGCATTCCATCTGCCTCGCCTTCTCCGTCCACCATGCATTTTTATGCGATGGAGCTCTCGAGTCAGTCGCCGTCGAATTTTGCAAAATTGACTCCTCTTCCCCAAGTCACTGGGATCTGCAACATGTGCAGCAAATGCTGCATTCTTCTCCGACACCAATGCGCCAGTCGTCGCATTGTTTTCATCAAACCAATCAGGCCGCTTACAGTTTGCGCGCCCGCTGGTCTCCTCGGCAGCGGCTGTCACCTGGTCGCGAATGTGGTGCCACAGGTCGCCCACTGTGGCTATGCAGTCCACATCACCACACAGGCGTGCAGCCATCGTCTTCTCCATCTCAGTACGTTTCGCCACAGTACCGAGGGAGAGAATGTTAAATTTACGCCGATTCACGGCGGGAGTGCAATACATCGATTTAGGAAAATATATGTACAGGTTGGTCCGCACCGACTTGTGTTTAGCGCCACACTCAACTCCACGCAGTACACGTGTCATGCGCACTTCACGCATATAACACTGACGTACGATAACATAGTCGAGCAGGTGAGCGTGACCACTCCGTGAGTGCGTCCAAGTTGCTATATCACTCGCACTCAGTGCAGACCGAGTGTTCGTGATCGTCAGGCCGTGAGTGGCACACAGTGAGAGCAGCCTGTCACCGTTCGCATTCGCTGAGCCAATGCCATGCGAACCGATAACATCTGTCCACACCGATGCATCACGCCCAACGCGCGCGTTGTAATCACCCAGCAGAAATAGTTGCTCGCTCCTCGGCCCAGACCGTATCACGGAGTATAGCTCAGTGTAGGATTGATCACGCGTGTCATCAGGATAACACATGGTCGGATCGTACGTGCTTATAAAAGTAGCAAACTTACCTCTTCCGAGTCGTAGGCGAACAGTCATCATTCGCGCTGTTGCCTGTTGGTTCACCAACCAGCTGGCCATTCGGGCGATCGGATATTGCAAATCCGACCCCACGTTCACTTGGAGCTGAGGCGACGTTTCCCACCCAGTAGAATGTGTAGCTATTCCATATACTGCACATCATATAAACAACTTTAAACGGTTAATTGTGCTCCACGTCTTTGCATAACACGCATGGGCTTAACCAAACAATCTTAGATACATTACCATGTTCAGCTAAGCAACGACTATGGTGATACTTGCAAACATTATGTAGGCAATGCCGTAGAAATTATGAAGCTAATAGAGTACATGAATTCCAAAGATGAGAAAGTACTAGTGCATCTAACTTTGCTTGTACCGATTACCTACATACAATCATCTAGCTGATGATAAATATATGTTGGCTTAGAAGGCGACAGCAGAAGTCCAAACCTGAAGTCAATGCCTTTGTTAACATCTTAAAATGAAGTAAAAGTTGTGCAAACACGAGGCAATTGCTTACGCAAGTGAATCGGCAAAAGAAAGTGAATATCAGTTCCGGCAAAAGAGAAGGCGCTTTGAAGGAACTCGGACGGAGCACCCCGTGTGAGCGTACTGTAGTCGTGCAATGGAACACACCAACTGGACCACAATGGTTTAATGGTTGTCGGTCAAATCTACTACCAACTTATTACATTCAAACTTTAGTTTGTCAATAAACTTTAGTTTGTCTATGCATTATAAAAGCAATGACTTGTGCTTTTATGGCTTTTGAATTGGTTAGCTTATTCGCCTTAGTTCTTGCTGATGATTACTGATGGTCTCATTGACCAACGGTGTCATCGTGCAGAGATCATGTATATTTCTATAGTGTTACGAAGCTGTCAACGTTTGTGCATCCAAGGGCGTCAATCATAAAATCTTGAATTGATAGCGCCATAAAATCTGATTTCTCTCTGTGAGTTCTTTTACACATCAATGGAAGTGGTGCTTCATATGTTGGGACTCAATATCTTGCCTCTGACTGATACGTTCTAGCTTTCCAATCGAACACAGGAAGTTTGAATTATGTGCCAAGCTTAAACAACATCACAATAATGTGCGATGCGGCCTGGAATTCACATAAGCTAATTTGTTGGTTATTATGCTTATGAGAGCAGCATCAAAACGTTCAGTGACACGAAAGAATTGTAATCTATTTCTCCATTAACAAAGTACGTAAAATGTAGGAGTACGTTGCATGATTTCAACAGTGCGTTACCCATGGTGCTGATTAACGCTAGGAAAAAGTGAATCTGCCAGAGATTGTAAAAGCAGAGTAAAGTCGTTAGAAATTATTGTGTGTCCAGCTAGGGAAAAGTACAGTTTCTGATGCACGTGGTTAACATTTTTGCCAGTGTAATGGAAGCTATAGTAATGTAATCAGGATAGAAAATATGATTACGGAAAAGGAAAAGGTTTTTTATTCCGCCAGTCTATCAGTACTTACACTACTGACTAGAATATGAATAACAGGTATAAGGCAAGGATTATGAAGCACACGATAATGTATATTGTATTGTGCCTGATTCTTCGAACTATTGCTACAACAATGTTTACTTTCTAAGCCAGTACCGTTATATTTGCTGAAATATCGAGTAGGGTTACAGATAGCTGCTCTTTATGCATAATGTAAGCATCCGTTAGTGCTAACCGGCAAGTCGATCATGCGTACTAATGGAAGTGAGGTTAATTCAAAGAATTCTATCAAAACATTTTTCCGCTCATCCGGTGAATTCTATTTGAACGACGTATGACTTCAGCAGTAATAACCACACACTGTTGGCGCCTATGACGAGGCTTAGGACTAGTGTAATGTGTGTAATAAACAGATCACAAAGGCTGTAATTTTATTTCGTTTTCGTAGATTCACGGGTTGTCTTATTTGAGAAGCGGTACTGGAAGATAAGATTATAATGACGAAAGTAGCCAATGATATGATACAAAAACATCAAACGCAAGATAGTGGAGGATGAGCCGCGCTATATCGCAGTTAAATATCAGTCACGGCGGTCCGCTGCCGTCGCTCATGGCTCAGTGACATAAGTCACTGACTCGCAGGAGGAAGGTCGTGGGTTCGAATCCGGCAGGATTCGGCGGGTGCACGCTACTGACGAGTCCCAATAGGACGAAACGGCCGTCTGGCGCTTTCGTGGATGGGTGGTGGCTTTCTGTCTGTGTCTGACGGCGAGGAATCTACACAAAAAGAACAAAAAATAAAGTTTATTCACCTAGAGGGCATAGATGTTGCTCATTTGTTACCTACTTAGTTGAATTGGATTTACGAACCTGCTAGTCTGGCAGTACAATTCTCTGGTCCATGTACGCACTGATACAGTAGCCTTTGAAGGAGACCAATTTAAGTATTCGAAATACGAGTTAACATGTACTGCTTCTACACTGTAGCATTTAAAACTAAAACTATGTAGGAGATAAGACAGCAGGTGAAATTCGTCAAATCCTTGGAATTTTTATCTTAGCACCTGAGTGTTGCGTGCAGTTGATCCAGATAAGATACACTGTTTGAAATGTTAACCGCGATGAATCAGCGTGAGCTATGGCTAAGATATAAAGGAATGCGGGTCATCTATACTGTCATACCTGCTTGTGATGGTTTTGGCATGTGGATACCGAACAACCTTGTTTATGATTCCAAAGCATACATAAGGATGGAATTTTAGTGTTTTCCATTCTGGTAATACATGGTATACTGTGTAACATCACTTACATTATGTCGAGTTAAGGTTCGAGAAAGTGTTCCTGTGCATTGCAATGTTAAAAATGCGCTGTATTTTGTCTATAAACGGGATATAAGTTATTTAGTTATTAAAAGTCAACCGGTTGCCTATTTCTCTAAAGGTCTTGAAGGGAAATTGTTCCCAAAGTTTACTTGCAAAACTAATAAGCAACGAGACTGTAGGTTCTAGTTTCGCCCTCGAAAACTAATGGAGTAACTTTTTCGGTGAGTACACTCAAATGCAATACTTGGGAAAGAGTGAGAACTGTGACAACATAATAATTTACTTTTTGGAGAAGCACTGCTTATTGATAATACGTCCTTACCAAAGGGATTAAATTCAAGCATTTTCACACCTTTGCTAATATTTCAGTGCCTGCTGCGGTGAAGTCAGCGTTTTTGCAAACCGCGGCTGTGATTTTCAAGTAAAATACCGTCTGACTTACGTCTGCCGCTGAATATAAAAGACAAGTATTGCATAGTACTGATGAGCAGTAGTGAGAATTTTGGTATAATGCAGCTAATTCATCCTAGTCACTCCCAATCAGCAGGCTAAGGCTAGTCTGGAAAAACACCAGACGCCGGCCTTTCGACCCTCTGCGTCTCTTCAAATATTTCGTACACGGGCATACGTTACTCGTATAAGGTTCCAGCCTTTCATTGGCTGTGTTTATTCAACAGTGTGTTTGAAAAGTATATTTTTCCTTTTTCCCTTGTAACAGAACTCGTTCTGAAAAAATGTGGACCATGATATGATGCAAATCAAAATTGGTTACCATATCACTCAGTTGGCTATGGGTACCGTTTAACGTGTGGGCCTCAGTAGCCCTAGAACCTTTTGTAGGTCATGAAGTTATATTTTTGGGCGGAGAACATAATTTACCCCTATTCGCGCTGCCATTCAAGCTATTTAAAATCTACACAGATGCTACAAATTGCGGATACTTTAACCAGGTAAAGGAAGTAAAAGACTTTTACCTCATCAACAATGTTGACAGTGCAACGGTGTTGCAAAAGCACCACAGAGCTCATTGGTATGAAAAATATATCTTGCGACTGATACTGGTCGCTTTGTAAAAAGGATTAATCAACCATGGTTTAAAGAGATTGCGAGCCATGGAGGATCAGCATTCTCTTTCTCATGGCATGTGCTAATTTTATTTGGGATATGGTTGCCTTGCGGACTAAGTAAAATTCACCGCAATCCGCGCGTGCTTAACTCTCATCAGAATGAGCAACAAACAATTATGAAGTAAGCGCAACCAATCTATTGCTTAATGTTAAATATAAATTAAGGGTTAAAACTTCGGCACGGTCTTTTACAGCTCAATTAGGGGCAAGTTGACCTTATGAGCAGGTAGCTGGTCTCCTATTTAAAGGTATATATAGGGAATGGCATGATTGTAGAAGCAGTTTAGGCAATGAAATTGACTTTGCGTTGACAACTATTTTGGTATAACAACAAGATGCGATCATCTAAGCGGTAAACTTCACAACAAATACGACCCAAATGGTGGATTTCCAGTCTAGTTCATTGTTGGTTCGTATTTACTAAGGTAATCGACCTCTAGAACATAAAATAATTTAGGTTAAGTCGCTACGAACCGCCGCAAATTTACTTGAAAGGTAGGGGTTAGAGTCAAAATTACACTGAGGGACATCGAACATGTTCAGAGTGGAGTCATTGATTGCTCCAATGATATTCAACTTTCACTAAATGTGCATCTTTCTATCGAGCAGCTGCTTTATGCGTTCACTGAGTCGACATTATCTACATCAATAAGCACATGAAATACATCCATAGTATCCATTAAACCAATTTAACATTAAAATTTTCTTAACTATCCGCCGGTGCTTTCGCTTAGCATTTACTTCGTTGCATCCATTTCAAAGACTCTCGATTATCTTTAAATGTCAAAATCAAGCAGAATTTTACAAGATGTATCCGTTTCACAACGAACCTTGTTTTTGATGACTGAAAGACGACATACCCAAACAACTTAGGCTTGTAGACATCCTTATCTTGGTAAGGATCAGATTTATTAATTGGTGGAGATAGCATATTCTCTACAGCAACGGACGGAAAATTTTTATCCGATCACCAGAAACCCAAGTACACCTACTATTACAACTGAATATTTCGAAGACGAACGAGGATTCATAATCGTCCACGAATTCAGATTACATAATAGGTGTTATTCGCTCATATAATTAAAAGATTCAGGACGGAGAACGTCTGCTTGAAAATTTAAAACAAACTTATTCCCTGTAAGCATAAAGTGATGAGATGTGTAACAATTACGCTGCGTTGAGAAAAGTTTATATAGGAGGTTTTGGGTTTGCCGCAATGCTTTTGTATCGGATATCGACGGATTGCAAAAACAAGATCCTTACAATAGGGTTAAATTTTTAAAAGCACGTTGATATTTCCGTGTAATATGCGCCAGTTTATCAACCATGGTTGTTCAGGATAACAAAGTCTGCAGTGGAGTAAGGTATAATCAGTAAAAAAGAGTCAAAATTACAGACGTTAGGACTTGAAAAAAGTTAGAATTTTATTGGATTGGAAACACGCCGAAACACTTTGATTTAACAGATAGCTAAGGAAAAGGAATGCCAAATTCAAATCGGAATGAATGGCCTTAACGTTTCAAAACACGAGCCACGCTTTCTAAGTTGCGACTTGGCGTACCTTAGCTCGTATTGGCTTGTTGTAGTCTGCAACGGTTGAGGAACTCGGAGCGCCAATCTTCATGACACGGTAGGTCAAATCCGACAACACTTCCTCTATGACGAACGGTTCTTCATATTTTCAACCTGGTGTTGTTACTGTTGAGTTAAGCCACATTATGCCACCAGATTGAACGGACTTTCGAAAGAACTTCAATAGAAGCAAGCTTTTTGGTTATTTTCAGCCTTGCTGATGCACTTGCTCCAATTGCTGGAATCGCAACAGAATTGAAATTAGCCGAAGGATATGCTCAGATGCGAATAATGGTTCATTGTATGACGTTGGCAGCTGAGTATCGAAGTATGAACGCAGATCGCTAAATCAACGGATAATCGATAAGGAACAGAGAATTTAGTGGTGGCATGTTTCCTCTTGACTACTGAAGACTGAGAACTTGCACTGTGTAAGGAAACAGCCGTGCAGCTACAACTAATATTTTTCAAGCAAATCTACATGCTGTGCTAGTGGTTATTCTTGAAATCGCAAGTCGGCGAAGTGCAAGTCAAGGAGTTACTTAAACTCCAGCACCGACTTCGCTTCGACTTTGTCTGCAGGCAGGTTGTTCCAAATGTTCACCACCATCCGCTCGAAGAAGATTTGAAGGGCGACCCGATTCAGATCCGGTACAACAAGCTTTTACCGGTGTGCTGGTGTGAGGTGTCTCACTATCTGTAATCAGCTGTAATAATGCAACCAGTTTGCTACTAGTGCACCCCACTAGCCTGTTGCCATCCAGGTGTTACGAATTAGTCTACGTCTTTCGAATGCCGAAACTCTAACACAGCTCGCTCATTAATAGGCTTGCATGGTTGGCTCTGCTTTGATTCTAACTGATTTGGTGAGGTACACCTCAACTCCAAAAAGGAGTGCCACGCTACATGCATTTGCGCTTTGAATTGTACCGCTTCTCATCATTCAGTAGCAACCAACGATCACAAGAAATTAACGATGGCCACTAGCAGTTACTGGCGTTAGAACAGCTGTAATAATGCACGCAATGTTATTTGAAAATGCTGTTAACATTGGCAGGGGAAGATATTGTTTGGCGGTTGCACGTTTATCCATGCATACAAAATGGATAACCTCTTGGAGTGTATATCGATAACACCACGCTGATGGCATACCTACATACGACCTCTAAATGTAACTTTCATTTATTACTGTGCTTGATGTAGTAACACTTCATGAATATTTCGCATTACTTAATTTGTTGCAAAGTTGAACGGCAAATAGTCGACAATAAGTTACTCCAGTTGGGTACAACATATCACTTTTGCTTCAACGTAAATACGGCCATAACGACCAAATAATTTGGTTTGCGAACTGAAGGCTGCTAGTTCCTGATGCCTTGGTAAATCTCCATTCAAGACGATACAAGTAAAAAGGAGGTTAAGCGTCCGGTCCATCGATTGCAACTAATTTCATTACGCTCTCATATGCGTCCAGGATGACCAACTTTACGCAAGCCTCTATGCACATCCGACCTCAATTAGGATCCTTGGCAGACTTCCGAGATATAGTGACAACATTCCTGTTATGATGGCGTCGCCACTTTTATAATTGAGGGAACGCCGCCTCTTGAGATAATTGCGTAATTGCCTGATAAGAGGGTTGCTGGCACGCCTACGATAATTGCTTGCTATGCCGACCACTCGAACGGAATTGCGCTGTCCTGATGACGCTGGCTTAGCCGGTGAGGCGGATAATTGAGCGAGCTTGTGAACGATCCTTGCCGCACGTGTTCAGATAGACGCCGAGCCTCGGAACGGACGCAGACGAGAGGGGGTTTACGATAGACGCGTGGCTAATGCCTTAGACGCGAAGGCTGGCCAGCTAAGGACTCACACGCAATCACTCGACCCGACCGACTCACAACTGAGGCGAAGAGAAAGAAAAGGCAAGTGGGCCTCTGTAGGCTCTTTTACGAACGACAAAGGGCGATCACAGCCGATGCTATGGATTATTAAGTAAGGGAAGATAGTCACTACGAAGAGATGGTAGTTTGCAATTGACCTTTGTCAAAAGGTGCGCAGTTTGGGCCGCGTCTCGGAGTGGCTGAGTTCTGCTGCGTTGTGGGGAGGAATTGGACCCCGCTTCCCACAGCCATTCTGTCGGGGTTTATGGCGTGTTTTTGCGGGGATTATTGACGGGCCCGCAACACCTCCCTTTGAAGAGAAAGCGTACCGCTTCTGGCGTGGATTGATCTGGAGGGATTTCGGTGACCTTCGGATTCTTCCTGTTCGTCGGCAAGGTGGGTTTTTGAGACGCGCGGCGATTGAGCGGCTTCGACCGTGGTCTCCCGTTGTGGAGCCATTCCAAAGGTACCCAGCAGGATGTGCAGCGGCAGGTGCACGGGACGGCTGGCTGGCGTGGAAGATTTTCCGTGGCGCGGACGAAGTTGATTGCGATGGCGAACCCAGGTGTCATCATCCACGGAGACATCATGCAGCATGTCACCTCGCCTGGCCGGCACTGTTGCTTTGATCCAGCGAGGATGACATGCTCGGTAATCGCGAGCGTAGACTGGGGCTCCGACGGCGAATTCTTTATGCTTGCTGTAGGCACCAGATTAAGTAGGTGGCTTCTCAGTCGGAATGAGTGCATCGTTTGTGGTGCGTAACTTGCGGCCCATCAATGCTTCAGCTGGTGACTGGCATCCTGGAGTAGCTGGATTCGGTGTGGACCGGTACGAGAGCAGGAACGCTTGAAGAAACTCATCCACGGTACCCTGCCCGCGTGATTTCAAAAGCGCCCTCTTGAAGGTGTCGACAAATCGCTCCGCTTGACCATTGGATTGGGGATGGTAAGGCGGTGCGCGGAGGTGTTCGATGCAGTGTCGGCGACAAAACTCTTCGAAGATGGAAGAGGTAAACTGGATACGTTTGTCGGACACCAAGACCTCGGAAAGGCCATGTTGACTGAAGATACGTTGGAGACAAGCCAGGGTGGCAGATGCGGTGGGGTGGTTGACGGCGACCACTTCCGGCCATTTGGAATAGGCGTTGACCACGACCAGATAGGAAATGCCATCGATGGGACCAGCGTAACCGATGTGCACTCGAGACCACGGTTTTGCTGGCGGATGCCAAGGAACTGATGATTGGTGTGGCGGCCTCTTTGAGGCATGTTGAGAATGTTGGAACGCGGGGGCGGATTGATCGGCTTTGTCGTCAGTTCGGTCGTTTGGCACTGTCGGAGTATGTACCACGTTGCAGATGGACCGAAGTGGATGATCGGCCAAGCCAAGGGTTTCTAGCCAGTCGAGACCAAGCACGTTGAGCTTCACCTTCGTGATGTAGCACATCGCGTTGAACGTAGCGCCCCGGAAGGAAACGGAGCAGTGCAGCTGCCCAGTTAGCTGCACGCGGCCATCACAGGCGCTGGTGGCAGATTGGAAGGTTGGTTCGTACGGTGGCTTGCCAAGGGATCGCCAGATATCCTCGGAGATGATCGTGATGTCCGACGCAGTGTCCAACTGCAATCGGGCCGACCGACCGTTGATCAGGACGTCGACGAATTTTCTCCTATCCGCAGCGTTGATTTGGAACGTGGCCAGCAGGCTCAGGGAGCTGCCAACCGGACCAGGTTTGAGTGTGCGTCTAAGTTGGGACCTCTTCTTTGGATCGCGGGTGGGGGCCAGCCCAGTTTTGGCCCCCTTGGGAGATGGAGGATGGCAGTAACCATCCCGGTGCCCCACCCTGCCACAAGGTTGACAACGATGCTGGCGGAATTTGCAATCGCGGTGGAAACGCCAGGCACCACAGAATCGGCATGCGTAGGGTGGGGACTTCGCTCGGTCGGATTGGGTGGGGCGCGCGGACAATTGCGCCCTCGGTGCTGCGATTGCCTGCGCTATACCAGGTGCGGCGGCGTTCTGGGTCATTGCAGAATCGTGCTTCAGGTTGAGCAGCGTTTGACACTCCTCGGCCAGGTTCTGGAGTGTAACTGAGCTATCCTGTTGTAGCTTGGACAGGAGGCGCGTCCGGATATCGGCATCATGTGAAGATTGGAGGCCAGAGACGAAGATCAGGCATTTGAATTGGTCCTCGGTGAGCGAGCCAAGTTGAATACGTTGGCATTCTCGTTTGACCACGCCCGCGTACGTGATGAAGTCGTCGGCTTTACGTTTGGCCAGCTGCAGACACTGATAACGAGCATTGAACAGAGAGGACTGCTCGCCAAAAATCTGTGACAACGTCCGGACCGTGTCGTCAAAGGTAACGTCCCGTGGGTTCCCCGGCAAGCTGAAATTGGTGTAGCGCTGGTGTTCGAGGGTACCAAGTTTGCGCCGAAGCAGGCGGACCTACCACGCGTCGTCCTGGCAAGCCAAGTCAACGGTGAACAGGCCCTCGTACCGCTTGTACCAGGATTCGTACTTTACTCCGGCCTTGGCGTCGTACAGGAATTCGCTAATGCCGCTAACCACATGCTGCATTGACTGAGAATTGGCGCTCGGACCTGCATGAAGGAAAGAACTGGAAAGATTTTCGGTTAGCGCGGACATCAATTTAAGCTGTTGCTGCAGCATCAATTTTAAATCGGTGTATTCGTCAGTCAGGGTTCGCCAACTCTGTCGCTACTGTTATGATTGCGTGGCCACTTTTATAATTGAGGGAACGCCGCCTCTTGAGATAATTGCGTAATTGCCTGATAAGAGGGTTGCTGGCACGCCTACGATAATTGCTTGCTATGCCGACCACTCGAACGGAATTGCGCTGTCCTGATGACGCTGGCTTAGCCGGTGAGGCGGATAATTGAGCGAGCTTGTGAACGATCCTTGCCGCACGTGTTCAGATAGACGCCGAGCCTCGGAACGGACGCAGACGAGAGGGGGTTTACGATAGACGCGTGGCTAATGCCTTAGACGCGAAGGCTGGCCAGCTAAGGACTCACACGCAATCACTCGACCCGACCGACTCACAACTGAGGCGAAGAGAAAGAAAAGGCAAGTGGGCCTCTGTAGGCTCTTTTACGAACGACAAAGGGCGATCACAGCCGATGCTATGGATAATTAGGTAAGGGAAGATAGTCACCACGAAGAGGTGGTAGTTTGCAATTGACCTTTGTCAAAAGGTGCGCAGTTTGGGCCGCGTCTCGGAGTGGCTGAGTTCTGCTGCGTTGTGGGGAGGAATTGGACCCCGCTTCCCACAGCCATTCTGTCGGGGTTTATGGCGTGTTTTTGCGGGGATTATTGACGGGCCCGCAACAATTCCATGCTTCGTGCCCGGGCGGAGTTAGCATATACATTTGTAATTCGTCCTAACAAGCGACTTCTCCGCTGAGATTACGAATGTCTTTTAGCAACATCAATGACTGCTATTAAGTATGCTTTCATCACGCGCTGAAAAATGAACGCTAGTAGTTCCGTCTGTGTTGTGCAATACTTGAGCTTTATCTGCAAAACTCTCCCGTTGACATAAGCAATCGGCTCTTCCATTCTTTCCGCCGTGCGTTTTGGCAGTAAAGTAGCAATGCCGGTGTCCCTGGCATCTGTGTCTAAGATAAGGGGGTCTGTGGTTGTACACTTGTAAAAGAATGTCAAACGCGGCGCTCTACACAATCCTATTCGAATCGCTACGATTGTAACTTATTGAGCACCCACAAATGCAAGGTTGGCCATCCTTCAAAATTTCGTTCAATAGAATTACGATGCTGGTAAACAGCTGCAAGAATCAGACAGGCAGAGTGGAGGCCGAGCAAGTTGTGCTCTTCGTCAGAGTTTATTGTACCGGCTGTAAGCAGACCCGCTAATGCTTCGCCGGCTCACAGCGCCCTCTCTCCCATAAACGAGGCGACCAAGGCAGGTAGAAGGGAATTGACACTTTGATGTTCCGAGTTTCAGCTCCATCTGCAACAGATGACCTAGGACAGAAATAAGGCTCTGACTATGTTGTCTTATCTTTCTGCAATGCACAATGATATAATCAAATTATACAAGAAAATGTTTTGGCAACAAATTCTCTAGAGCACTGTGCTACAAGTGTTGAAAGTTGCGGGCGCATATGCTAGACCAAACGGTATTGTTTAGAATTTCTACATGCCGGATGGCATAATAAATGTAGCGTGCAGCTTGATGTTAACAATCCAAAGCCAGGCACATAGTTGTAAAGCAATGTGTGCCCTACATGGGCATTCTTCGTGTCATTCCAGCTTGGCAAGGTAGAAGAGCGCTTTCGGGTCAAACTACAGATAAATTGCACAAACTCACAGCTCTCCGCTTTTCTTTCTGACAGAATATATGGGTGCTGCCACGCACGATTTGAATGCCTTTAACAAGGAGCTTCATTTCCTCCTTGAACTGAAGAAGCACACATGTAGCTGGTTTTCTGTTCGATATTATCTATCGTTATTGTATCTAACGCTGTATCTACTTTTGACCAAGCAAACGTTTTTTGGTATTTGACTAAAGTTGCTTCGACTTCACAATCATTAAGTTACCTTAGATTTGCATGAACGTTTCTAATGAACTTTGTACACACCTTACTTCATTATGCAAGGCGTCAATGGACTTTGGTAGACTGGAAGGTTATTACCTGCGTTTTGACATCCAATGTGTTGATGACGGAATTAATGTTAATCCTGAAAGGTATAAGGTGTTGCACTCCTAACGTTGCATTACATGGTGGGTAGCAGCCAAAAACAAGCATTTAGCCGACTGAAATCCCTCGTAACTTACAAGGACTGCGGTCCAAAAACCTGTGTATGACGACAGTTGAGGTGGCGGTAGCTAGGTGTACCAAACACACTTAGAATATGTTCCTACCCGGTTTGGATAGACATTTTGGAACCAGAGAGCATGTAGCTTCTATTAGTTGGCAGTTTGAACGCACTAGCCTAATATGCTAGCAAACAAGGTAAACAGCTGTGCAACGCAAGCTGGATACAATTCTACTATATTCACTGTTTTTCCGAACTTTCGGCGACCCGCATCACTTTGCTGTGCGATTATTTCCGAAGCGACAGCGGAGCACATGGTGTTGATACAATTATTTCACTCGATACCACTGACTGACCTGCTCATAGCTGCACCTAGGCGCTTAATGTTCTGCGCCAATTCAAGAGCCTCGTTCAGTTGCGGTAGTGAGCGTAACAATAGCTCGCATTTGATAGGAAATCTATGTACTCCCTCGTTTAACCGTACCAAAATACGCTTCTCCTGCGTCTACCGTAGTTGACACCCACTTTGCTGACTACAAGTATAGGAAGCGTATGGCACCCGGCTGAGATCTGGTGCCAGTCGCTTGAGCTCATAAACGTATGTTGCTTTAACCTGCTTCTTCAATATTTTGATATAGTCTACAAGTCTAATTTTTTAACTGCAATTAATGCTTGCAACCGGCTTTTTACGTACTTCTCCTGGAAAATGTGTGAGGTGTCCGCTAGCTTACTTCGAACATCTAGGGCGTCATACCCTAAGAACGTTTGGCGTGAGTCAGGATCATCGGGAAAAATTTGACAAATGTCGGTCGACAAACATGGTTTTCGAAAATACCTTACTGATTAGTAGGAACTGAGGACAAGTTTAACCTAGCCGATCCTGCAACCTCAGCAGGTTCTTGCTAGACGTTTCCATTATTTCCGACTTCTAGTTACCCCAGAATCTTCTGAATGGTTTGCAACTGTACTATTTACAAGTTCGGAAATCTAAGTTCTGTGTAGAAAAGCACGTGGCAGTGGGTGGAAGTGTAGGACTAGTTAATACTAGTCCGAGACGGTGCGCGAAATTAAGCGCGGATATCAAAAGGCAATGGGAGTCGGACACAGCGGATTGTATTCCTTGGGCTACAATAGGAAGCGGACGGATGCAGCGAGGCGAGAGCGAACACGTGAGCGCAGGAAATTACTAGGTAGTCGATTGACGAGCCGGAAGGTTAAAACAAGGACTAATGTACAATCGGTCAAAATTGGGCGCTACAGAGCTCCCCCATAGAAGGCTGAACATAGAAAGCCTTCGAAATCGAGAAAGGACTGTTGAAACGAGGTTCGTAAGGTAAAATCGTACCGGGTAAATATGAGCGTGCGTTCGTGCCAAGTGGGGGTTCGCCGGCAGTCGGAGTCCGCTGTGCCGTTTGTGATTTGTTATTCATTGATTGCAAGGCAGGGTGCATTTCGGCGAGCCGTTGGAGCGGGCTTGTCAGATTACAAAAAACTGTCTAGTCCAGAAAAAGGCCGACAGAACCCCAACCTCCGCTGCTGCCAAATGGTGCGCTTGGGAGTGGTCTCCCCCCCCCCCCGCCGCACCCCGCCTCGCGGTAAAACGACTCTCGTCCCACGAAGAAACGACCATGGTCCCACGGAGAAGCGACCCACGTCCCGCGAAAAGCGACACTCGTCCCGCGAAAAAGCGACCCTCGTCCAGCGGAGAAATGACCAGCGTTCCCGTCATGGTCCTTGAATAGATTCCTCGTGTGGGACAGTCGATCGAAAGGGAGGGTTTGGGGCATGTAGAGACCAGAAAATAGAAAAACACGCGCAGAAAACGCCAAAAAGAACAAACGAATGATCCGCGTATTTAAGTTTTTTGGTTTTTGTATATTTCCTTCGAAAAAGGTTTTTTGCAGGTTTTTGCTAGGTTTGTTTGTTTCAAAACGTTAATCCACCAAAATGGGGCAAATATATACAATATCTACAAAGCTAAAAATATTTACACTGTACATAGTCGGAGATACGAACTGGCTTACGCACCTCCCGACCTCGGCGATTGGTCGTAGGAGGCGGCGGGCTAGATTCGGGAGATGTTGGGACGGCTTGTAAACCGAGATCGTGGTCCGTTTGAACTGCACTAAGATGCTGTAAGCTGGTGCGGTGAGTTGTGACGTCGCACGAAACACTACTAGATGAAGTAGGCGAGGAGTTTACTTCCAAAAAGGTGGGTTTTAGACGGTCGATGGTGACGACTTCGCGTCGACCACCGGGGTCAATATTGGACGCCTTACTCGCTCGATGTAGCACCTTGAATGGTCCTATGTACGGCGACTGAAGAGGCTGTCGAACACCGTCTGCGCGAAGGACGTGTGAACACGTAGACAGCTTCTCGGGCACGTACACTGGTGTCTTCTGCGGTCGAGGAGCGGGTGGACGTAGCTCACGCATCTGGCGAGCTAATCGATCAGTGTAACTTCCGTAGTCAAAAGTGGAAGTACATGGGGCTGGTGCTACCAGCTGTCCGGGCAACCGGAGCGTGCAACCGTAGACTAGCTGCGCTGGTGTGGCATCGAAATCAGTTTTAACCGTGTTTCTTAATCCTAGGAGGACGTGGGGAAGTGTTTCAGACCATGAAGGATCTGCGTGCGCACGTAGCGCTGCCTTCAACTGGCAGTGAAAACGCTCCACCATGCCGTTAGCGGCCGGATGATACGCCGTCGTCTGGACGTGGTGACAGCCTGAATCCTTAAGCAACATGGCAAATGTTGACGAGAAATGTGACCCTCAATCGGTGGTCACGATGGCGGGACAGCCGCATTGAGCTACCAACGCTCCATAAAAGCTTTCGCTACTGTTTTCGAAGAGCAGTTAGGAATGGGAATGGCTTCCGGTCACCTAGTGAATCGATCGACACAGGTCAGTAGATACACAGAGCTTTTGGAAGGCGGCAGAGGACCTACGAGATAGACGTACACGTGATGAAAATGTGCGTCTGGCGTCGAAAATGTTCCTAATGGGCTTCTCGTGTGCTTGTGCACCTTCGCGCGTTGACACGGAACGCAAGCAACTGCCCAAGCACGGACGTCCCGATTAACATTGCGCCAAACGAATCGTGCGGTTACGAGTTGAACTGATGCACGAACACCTGGATGAGACAAGCCGTGCAACGCGTCTAACACGGTTTGCCGAAACTCTGAATACTGAATACTGCATACTGTATTTTGGAGCAAGTAGAAAATAATTCTGTAAACTCCACCGGGTGATAATCAAAAACCTTTTTAAAAATAAATCAACACGTCCGGTGGTTATCCTGAGATGGTTCAGCAACTCCTTCTGTAGCACACAAAATGCTTGTTCACACAGTGAGTCACAAGTGGGTGATGTCGTTGTCAAGTGGCAACCGTTCTCTGAAACGTATGTTAGCGAAGTGTACATCCAACAAAGATTTGAATTTCTGCACAGATTCGGCCTCGACGACGTGTTCTGGCAGACTGTTCCAGGCGTACACAACCCTCCGCTCGAAACACAGGGGGTGTGGGATTTTCTTCAGATCAGGTACCACGAGTTTGTACCTATGCCCACGTGTGGTGCATGGTACTCGCAAGTGGAGTAACGACCTCAACATGGGGAATTGACCGAGATGTAAAATACGGTAGGTCATGATAAGATCCACTCGAACACGGCGATACGACAAGGTGTAGAGCCCAAGTTTCATGCACCGGTTTTCATACGTTAAGCCTCTCAAGCTGGGGATCAACTTGGTGGCGACGTGTTGTACTCGTTCGATCTTTTGCGCTTCGCCGCGAGTGATCGGACAGTATGCAGGCGAGCAGTATTCTAGCATTGGTCTGACGATGGAAGAGAAGAGGCGAGTGGCGACGTCCTCAGACCAAGTGCAGAAGCTGCGCTTCAGCGCCCAGAGCATGCGCAGTCCGTTTCGATACAGTTTGTTGGTGTTGTCGACGGACTTCAAGTCGCAGCGTGAGAGTACAGCTAGGTGTTTCACGGAAGGTGTGGGATGCAGTGGTTGGCAGTCTAGGGTTTACGTTCGGCAGTGAACAGCCATCCCGAAACTCATAAATTGGGACTTTGCCGGGTTGACCGGTAGGTGGACTTCAGCAGACCATACCGCGAGGCGGTTGAGGTCTTGTTGGAGAATGTCACAGTCATCGAGAGTATTAATTTCTCGCCAAATTTTGAGGTCATCCGCAAACAGTGCACACGGCGACCGTAGAAGCTGGGGCAGCTCGTTGATGTGGATGAGAAACAGAGTGGGTCCCAGTACCGTACCTTGAGGTACACCACTAGTCGATGGATACCAATCGGTTAGATGACCGTCCACCTGTACCCTCCACTTTCTTCCAACGAGAAATTCATGGATCCATTGATATGACGATCCTCCGACACCACACGACCTTAATCTGTCTAGAAGCACTTCATGATTAACTTTGTCGAATGCTTTGCTGAAGTCGATGTAGATTACGTCGACGGACTTTCCCCGGTTCAGTGCTTGCAACCATTCCTGTCTCGTTACAAGTAAGTTGGTAACACAAGAATATCCCATCCTGAATCCGTGTTGTGCCGGTGTCAGAAGTTCTTTCGATTGCAACAGATGTATTAGACGCTTTTTTACTATCTTCTCGATCACTTTGGCCAAAACGGGTGTAAGACAAATTGGCCTGTAGTTATCCACCTTACTGGGGTCGCCACCTTTCGGGATCGGCTTCACCACCAAGCGTTTCCAGTCGTTTGGCAATGAGCCCTCAGACAATGATTTGTTGATTAGATCCGTAACAGCAGGCGAGATAATGGCAGCTAATGATTTGATACTTAGCGGATGAAGCCCGTCAGGCCCTGCAGGCTTGGTACCGTCAAGGTTCGCAAGTAGCAGACGCACCTCGTCGACATCACAAATCAAACTGTTGAGTTCTACAGGAATGTTACTCGCTGAGATGGGTATGGACGCCGCGTCGTTTGCAAAGACGGAAGCGAAGTGAGCGGCCAGTGCGGATGCGCGATCGGAACTGGAAGTTAGAAGGTGTTCGTCCGCGTCTTCCAGACATGACACGTCACCTTTTGGCTTCAAACGGCGTTTCACGTAAGCAAAGATCTTCTTTGGGGCCATCCTCGCGTCAGTTGCAAGCTTTTCTTCGAACTTCCGGCGCTTTATCAAGTTCACTTTGTTGCAAATATTTCGCTGTCTTTTATATGCTTCGTAATCAGTGGCGGAGCCAGAGAGGCGAAATGCGTCCCACATTCTTCGCCGTAACCGAGCCAGCCTACCATATTCCTTGTCGAACCAGTGTGGTTTGATTGGACCGACTTTCTGAAATTTCAAGGGCACAAACTGAGAACAAAGCAAAGCCAATCCTTCCTTTATTACTGTCCAACCGTCCTCTACAGATGTAACATGCGGTAGAGACCAATCCATTTGGCTCGCTGCTCGATTTAATCCATCGAAATCCGTTTTCCAGTAGTTGTAAGCTGGTTCCACCGGGGATACACTCAGCAAGTTCAGTTCCATAGTGGCTATCAGCACGGAATGGTCGCTTTTAGCTAGGGGCTTCTGGATTCGTATGTCATGCAACCGCTGTTCGCAATTCGTCGCCATCAAATCAAGGCACGATGGGTTCGAACGCGACGTCATGCGCGTAGGTTGGCATATGTGTTGCGATGCCCCAGTTTCGAGCAACAAATTAACAAACTTTGATTCGACTTCAGAATACCCGGGCATGAGTTGGATTTCAGGCCATTGAATGTGGGGACAATTGAAGTCACCCATGAGTAGAAAACATGGACGACTCATGTTGTTCCGAAGATGCGGTAGCCAATCTAAAGAGCGGTTCAGCGGGCTACGGTAGAATGCACCTACTGTCAGCTTGTCGCACCTGAGGTGGATCGAGCACCATACCTGTTCACACAGTCCATCTCCACTTCGGTACATGCTTACAAGCCTCCCACGCAGGGAAGACCGCATATAGTAAGACACCACCACGAGGATTTGATATTCTATCGCAGCGAAAGCATGAGTAGCCACTGAGATCGACTTCCACTGCCATTACCTCAGAAGTTAGCCATGTCTCCGCCAGTCCTACGACGTCTGGTCGCTCAGAGGCAAAGAAGCGACACAGCTCATCCCGTTTGTTCATAAGGCTACAGATGTTTGTGAATGCAGCACGGAGGTCCTGAGAGGCACCGCGGGACGTGCCTGGAGGTTGATCAACCGACTGATACGGGTTCGTGCACCCTTCTTGATCACTCGAAAATTTACGATGTGTAGATCAGTTTCGCCTTCTTCTGTACGACATTTAAGTTCAAGGATCGCAGTCTTCAAGCGGTTCCTCTCTTCGGGTTCCAAGTCTCGGCGGATGTGAACCCTCGTGCCTTTAAGCCTGGAGAGACGAGACAGAATGAGTTGTGGCGTGTTGTGGTCAGCAAAGGTGATTCTTAAAGGTCGACATGATTGGCTAGTATGCTGACCAAGTCGGACTACTTGTTTAATCGTTACGCTGCCTTCACCCACATCCAACAGTTTATCAACGAGCCCCTGAAGGAACTCAACATCGTGATCATAACGTTTCTGAAAGTTTTCATCTTTCGACTCTGGTGCATGGAACACCATGAGATTATAACGCCTCAGTGAGATCGGTGACGAACTTGAGGCAGCAGGAGTGGAGGGGCTTGTCGTTTTGGACGGTCGTCTACCGGTAGGGGGAGGCTGAAAGTTATTGCGTGAACTTTTGCGTTTTTGAAGGATCCATTTATCTTCAGTGTTCAGAGGTTCACAGGTATGCGCTGAAAGATTAGGGGACTCCGACTCTGAGTCGTCAATCTGTGGGGAACATTGGTTGTAAGAATCGATAGGAGTAGAAGACACTGGCGGTGGTGCAGATCGTGGAGTTGCAGGAGAAGGGGAGTTCACAGAGGTACTCTCAAGAGCGCGTTTGACCCCACGAGCTGAATGAGGTGGTTTCGTCTGGGAGATGGCTTTTCCCGGAGTCGGTGGTGGTCTCCGTGCATTTTGTTGTAGTAAACCGTGGCATTTATCACACACAACTTGAAAAAATCTATGTCGGATGTCAACAGATTTTCGGAAAACTTCCACGGATAGGCCGATACACGAAATATGAAACAGAACATCATAGCCGAAACAACGAAGCGCATGAGCCCTCTGTCCGACAACTTTCGAACATGAGCCACAAGTAGATTGCCACGGCATCACACGTTGGAGCAACTCCAAGATGGCGGACACAGAAGGTAATTTGATTTATCAACGAGTTCTCCGAAATAAGTGAGAGAATACTCACCAAACTTTCACAACTTGAAGACTACACTAAAAAGAAACTTTTTGGTACACAATTTACACCGATGAAACACAAATAACACAGTAATCCAGAAGCGGAAGTAGAATCCAGAAGCAACGCTCAAAAATCCGCGGCGTTCGTGGGTACAGTTTCAGCATCGACTAGTCGCGGCTTGCCCAGAGAAAAATCGTAGAGTACAGTGCCGTCTGATGTTGTCAGCGGAACGGGTCTTATGTCCAATGAGGGAGACCTGCGTAGTAGATCAACCTAAGGATCGTTGATTTGTGCTGTGGCCATAGCTGCCAAGTCGATAGCAGTGCCGGCGTCAGCGAAGATAGTTTGGATGCGAGAAAGTGCATCGGCGACGGCGGTGTGCACACCTGAGACATGCCGGATATCGGTCGTAAACTGAGCGATATAGTCAAGGTGGCGCGACTCTCTGGGAGAGTATCGGTCGGTAGTCGAGCCGAGCACGTAAGTCAGGGGTTTGTTGTCGGTGAAGATGACAAAGGAGCGGCCTTCTAGGAGGTGTCGAAAGTAACGTATCGCTAGATATACGGCTAGTAGTTCTCCACCGAACGTGCTGTAGCGAGATTCGGTAGGTTGTACGCATTTGGAGAAAAACGCTAAGGGCTGCCACGTGTCAGCTAATCGTTGCTGCAAAACATCGCCGACTGCCACGTCCGACGCGTCAGTACTGAGGGACAGTGGGGCGGCCGGATCGTGATGCGCCATAGAAGCTATGTTGGCGATAGCCTCTTTCATGAACTTAAAAGCAGCGCGGAATGCGGCGGGAAAATCGAATTTCTTGACTTTCCCTCGGAGAAGGTCCGTGCGGGGTTGCATCAGCGAGGCGCAGTTGGGTATAAATCGTCGGTAAAAGTTGACGAGCCCATCAACACGTCTGAGCTGTTTGAAAGAATGGGGCTCGGGGTAGTCGATGATGGCTTGAATGTTATCCTGCAGTGGTACGACGCCTGCAGAGGAGATCCGATGGCCGAGGACGTTGACTGAATCGACACAAAATGAGCACTTTTCTGCGTTGATCGTCACCCCGTGTTGAGATAAACGATCAAATAGTGTTCGTACCTAGCGTATGTACTCTTCTCGTGAAGTGCTTGCGATTAAAATGTCATCGAGATACGCGTAAGCGAAGTCTAAACCGCGACAAACTTGGTCGATGAAGCGCTGAAAAGTTTGCGCGGCGTTCTTTAGGCCAAATGATATGCGCAGAAACTCGAACAAACCAAATGGAGTCGTCACGGCAGTTTTAGCGATGTCCGCTTCGGCTACCGGAATTTGGTTGTATGCGTGTACCAAGTCGATTTTGCTGAAGATATTTTTACCCGCCAGACTGGCGGTGAGATCCACTATGTGTGGGATCGGATAGCGATCGGGCGTGGTCAGGGTATTCAAGGATCGGTAGTCGCCGCAAGGACGTCAGTCCCCCATTACCTTCTTCGGGACCATGTGCAGAGGCGACGCCCATGGGCTGTTGGACGGTCTAACGATACCGAGATGAAGCATGTGGTCGAATTCAGCTCGTGATGCACGTAGTTTGTCAGGAGTAAACCATCTTGGTCGTGTGCTAACTGGCTGGTCACGCGTGACTATGTGATGAGCAATGTCTGTCGTGACTGGCGGAAGCTCTGCAGCTGGTTGTATCAGTCGCGGGTATTCCGAGAGTAGGTTCGCGTAATCTGACGGTACATCGGCGATTCCAAAAACGGGACTGATTACCGGGGCGTCCTTAAGAACGCCTTCAACCTTTAGTTTAGTACTATGGTCTAAAACTCTCTGGCGACCAGCATCAACAAGCAAACCAAAATGTCGGAGGAAGTCGATACCGATAATTGCGAAGGGTACAGACGCAAACATGAAGACCCACTGGAAATCACGGCGAAGATTGAGGTCCAGGTTCATCATGCGCTGACCGAATGAAGGTATCGGAGAACCGTTGGCCGCAGGCAAATTGTACGTAGTCTCTGAATGCTTGTCGTTAGCGGTCGCTGGGATGACGCTGACTTCCGCTCAGGTGTCGATGAGGAACGTGATGGAAGAACGTCGATCCTTAACGTAAAACAGTCGGTTTGCTTGGTTATTGAATGATACGCTTGTCGTGCTAGTATGCGGGTTATTCGTTTTCCCTGTAGCAGCTGGGTCGTGCCTAATGCATGGAGCCCGACAACGTCTAGCTCTTCCACCATACTGGCGGTGATACCAACATACTTCTTCGATGTGTTTGACATTATCTGACTGAGAACTCGTGTCAAACGTGAAGTACACGGTGCAGGCACAGACGAGCCGCAATGAACGGTAGCCAAAACGTGGTCAGCATTTGATCGTGGCACACGCTGCTCCGAAGCCTTCCTTGCTGCTAGCTTGTTGCGAAGTAGCACAATTTCCTCGTCTTTAGAGTCAGATCGGGCTAACGACTGGGAGCAAACATGAGATTCGGTTTGCATCGGTGAGATACGTCACCGGAGCTACTGGTCGTCTGTTGCGGAAGATGTTCGAACGCAGCGTCTGCATTGGTAGCTAATTCTTTCAGGGGTGTATCTATAAACATGGACCGCATTACCGGCAATGGCTCTGGGAGACGTGCAAACCATAACTCCTTTATCCCTTCTTTGCTCAAGAATAAGGGACCAGCGGTGCGCTGAATTTCGCGGAGCAACGCCGGCGGCTTGCGATCTCCAAGCTTGAGATCATTGAGCTGTTCAAATTGAGTTCGTGCGCTGGGCCGTAACTCTTTCAAAATCGCTTTCTTCATCCTTTCATACTATGCCTCATTCGATGGGCAGAGTAGAATGTCCCCAATCAGCGTCACAACCGACGAAGGAAGGCGTGGGACGAGCTGATTGTGCCTCGGACGGTCCGCCGTAATGCCTTTATTTTCCAGTTCGATCCCGAATATCGTAAACCAAACCTCTGGGCTGTGTTCCATGAAACTTGGAACAGCCAAAGTAAGTTACGCTGTGGAACGACTCAAGATGCCACTCTCGGAATGAGTCAAAAAGATAAAGGATGAACCAAAAAACGACAAAAGTACTAAAATTACGCAAGAAACAAATGAATACAGGTATATAATCGAGAAAAATGAACGAACTCAACAAAATATACAAACAAGGAAAAAGTTGAATTCGCGCGAGCGAATCGGGGTCACCAATTTGTAAGACTAGTTAATACTAGTCCGAGACGGTGCACGAAAGTAAGCGCGGATATCAGAAGGCAATTGGAGTCGGACACAGCGGATTGTATTTGATGGGCTACAGTAGGGAGCCGGCGGATGAAGCGAGGTGAGAGCGAACACGTGAGCGCGGGAACTTACATGGTGGTGGATTGACGAGCCGGTTGTAAGGAAGATTAAAACAAGAAGGAGTAATGTACAATCGGTCAAAATGTAAATTGTAGAGGAATGATAGCAGTTATCTTTTGGGCGCTACAAAATAAACTGTATTAGTAAACCGGGATTTTATAAGTTGTACTATTCGATAAGTTACAAGCGTGCGGTTACAAGAGCTGCTTAATTTGTACATATTGGGAAATGCGCTGACAAAGTTGTATTACTTAGATGGCTAGGAAAATCCATCAGTTCAATTTACTTAAGAAAGCAAGCTTAGAGATGTTCAGACAGCGAGCCGTGGGTCGCATGCCTATTAGTGTTTAGCACTATTTATAATACTAACAAGTTTTTAGCATGAACACCTTTTGAACTAGGTTTGTCTTCGTATATAACCACTAGGAATGTCTAGTGAAATGGTGTATGCGTAGGTGTCTGGGTCATAAAATGTATGTTGACACTAAACCTTTCTTAATGCAACTTAAAACATGAATTTTGACAAGAATGATCCAACACCATCTGTGCGCAAAAATCTAAAAGAACATGTTGTTACTTTTAACACATGTCGCATTTGCCTTTCTAAGACAAACAGACCATAACGTTATAAGAGTAAAAGGCATTGTTGGCGTTTGTTCAAACTATTTAAACGCGTAAACTTTAGCGTTGACATAACACTTTGCTACTTAGTTTGATACATTATACAGAATACTGAGTTTGTTTGTTTGGATACAAATGTGCTCTTTTGTCTACTAGTATGATTACCTGACTTAAATGAAGATATGTACAGTAAATGAACAAAATGATAATTTGTAGCAATAACTTGCACCGTTTTCTTCCGTGTATGGAAGCGCAGGCCTGTCTGTTCTCTTTCACTGAGTGCACTGTGACGTGCTGATCGGAATATTCTGACGTTCGTGTATTCCCTTGCTATCTTGTCAATTTTTATCGTTATCTCGTCTGCACACACTCATTAGGCTCAACGTGCTCCCACAAACGCGCAAAGTATTTCAAATCTATGCACTACCGTCTGCGGTCTCCCGTTGATCTTTAAGTGTACGTTTGTTCTGTGGTTGAATACGTGTGAAAATTCCTAGCGCGTTGAATCCTACATCACAAGAGTTTGACCTATATCTGAAGCCCAAATACGGGCTATAAACAACTACACAACTCTTTCTATCAATAGCTGATTAAGGAAGCTACCCCGAGAGGATAAACAGAACAGTAGTAATCATGTAACATTTGTCGCAGCCACCCAGGCTGTCATCTGCTGAAACAAACTCACCGACCACCAGCCACTAGGGCCCACGCAGCGCGGTGCTCTGACCGGATCTATAGCCAGTGCTTCGTTCCAATGCCAGTCTGCATCACGTGCAGCAGCTTGTGACCTGTCACGAGAAACTAAAAAAGTCTGTGTAGACCAGACTGGTAACTGGCGTTAACTTGGAATAGTGAGAGTTACCAACACGCTGGAAATTAGTGGGAATTTTGAGTACCCGAAGATACAGCGAGTGTAACTCGATGGTGAAAATTCTACTTGTTACTTGCGATGTGCTCTTGTCGTTGTTCAATAATTCTCCAGTTTTACCAGCATCACACTCGGCGTGGATTTCCAGTTAAAGACCAGACGTTAGCATCTATATTTATAGCTCAAATCTTTTGTCTTTCAGTGTATTTTGTGTGTGCTCATTCTTAAAGCTGCAGTACAGAAACACTCTATGAAGAAAGACGTATTACTAGCCAGGTTCCTGCCGTTACAGTTCAGAAGCTGGGAAACTATACTAACGGACCCCGCGCAACAGTTAGAAACAGATGGAAGTAGTGTGCATTCCTTGGAAAAAGCTTTTGTATCTCATCCAGATCTGAAAGCCATCTTAAATTGACCATTTACATATGGGACTGCAGGCGCTGAGCTTTCATTAAAAGTTGAGATGCTCAAATCTCTATAGCAAATTTGCAACGTCTAGTTGCTTTATCTGAACCGCCTTCAAATAATGAGCAAATGCACTTCATGTGGTGCACGGTACCAGTAGACACAATTTCCATCAAAAAACACATTCGAATATGCCACTCAAACAATGCTGTGGTTTTAATATGCCGGACAAGGTAATATTAAAAACTGTTCAGAAATTACTCCGCACTACATACAGATAGCAAACCCGCCTTTCCAATTGCACATGACGACGTATAGACGTAAAACGTTTTGCGTATCCTTCTCTTTTCATGTTTGAACTTGATCTAACTACAAATCAGATCATTCAAAAACTCCAATGTCCATTGTTAATACGACTTTTAAACGTTTACAATGGGCAGGTAAATACCTAGTTACAACAAGCGATTAAGAGGTGACAGGCAGAGGCAGACCCAAACAACAGACGGCCCTCTGACATCCCGCATCCAGTTGATAGTTCACCGCTTTATTACTATTATTATTAAAATTGTGATATTAAGACCCTGCTCACTGTAGATAAGGTTGGTGTGTTAGAGAATAAGATTTTGAATGGCATAGTGGATTGCATAAATATGCTGGCCACCATATTGCATTAGATGATATACCTAGCAACACGCCAAATTCTGGATTGGCAGAACTTAAACCAACGTCCGGTGCAAAATGGATTACTGGAAGACCTCCAACAGACAGCAGTTTCACATCTACGTTTGATAAGCTGGCCAAACCAAAAGCAACTGCCATTCACAGAACTAGTGATGTCGGTGTTTGTATTTAGGAAAATATTTTCTGGCAGTCATACAGGCTTTCTGAATGATTTTTCCTGCACGAAATGAAAAAATTGGTGCAGAGCACCAAAATACTTTATCCCTAAATCCAAGATGCAAGCAAAAGCGCTACCTCCTGCCACGACCTATCATATTCCGTTTAAATTCTACTCTGGCCAGTGTTAATTCGCAGCAAGGATATCGACGAACGCGGTCAAATTAATCGGCAGAAAATGGACCGTTGATGTAAATTATTCGTAAGCGTTATTGGGCAACTACGTACCAACATTTTTTGGGATTGACATGCAGCCATCGGTCATAACTTTATGGAACATTTTCCATTCACTTGGGAACTTGCACGCTGTGTAATCTGGCAAAAACACTTTCCGATTCCAGCAAATAATCAATTGTATTATGCTTCTGGTGGCAGATGGATTGATACTAGTGTGCCCCTACCAATATAGTGCAACCTTGTGTAGGCAGCGCAAGTAAGCGAAATTCGTCATATGAATTCGATCAATGCCTAACATAATAAACATCGTATAAGTGCCGTTATGTAGATGATACGGCCTAAAAGACCGACCTCCAGAAAACGAACTTACAAATACTTTTCCGTCTAGTTGTTCCGCGCCTTACAGTTATTCAACCAGCCTTTGGTTTTATTCGCGAACTATTTTCTGGACGGCCATGCTCAGTCACCGCCGCTCCGCTGTAAGCACATTTAAATAATGTTTCAACAGTGGCAATACCTGCGCTGTGTACACAACCTTTAGTCAAGGTCCGGACACACGGCCTTAAACCCCATTGTTTATAAAGCACAATACGAAAACTGTTTGGATCATTTTCATGTTCCTCGGTATTGTACGAACCACTGGTGCACAATTTATAGTGGATTATCTACTTATTCGCTACATTTGCTTATAATTGTTCAATTCTTCGTTTCCATACTTATCTTTTTTAAAGGGCGGCAGGTACCAAATGTTTACTTAGCTAACCTACAAATGCAGATTAACGACACGCTATCCACTGCTATACGTCCTCATTATCAATGAGTACACTACCTGTTATTCCTAACTTCCTTCTCTTTAAATTCGGTTGCTTTTAGTTGTCTTATAACATCTACAGTATTATAACCGGATATTTTACTGTCCACTGTTTAACTCTGTTGTTTCTAATTGCACACATTACATCAAAAGATGTACTCGCACTCGTCGACAAAGCGACCGCTGTTAAAGCAACAGTTCACAGAATCAGGCATTTTGCTTTCCAATTGTTCCTCTCCTGGCCTCATATAACTAGTTTTATCTATGTTATACATTCGACAAAACCTATTTGAACCCCTAGCAGACGGGTGTGAAAAACCAAATCATTTTCGTCAACTGCGTTTGCCAACACAGTAATCACCTTTCCGTATTCTAGTACACTGGCAAGAAAACTAACCATCCGACTGAGGTGCCCCTGTCACCACGGTTAGCTGGGCAACCAAAAATGCTTGACCATCACATTGCCTTATCGTGGCTGTCCGTTTGTAATTGTAACCTTTTATCTGGCGCAAAATAATGACATGTGTTGTGCGTAGTGGTAGATGAACAACAGGCTCCCACTTATTTGACTTCTGTCCTACTCCTGATTTATACAGTTATTCATCCATGTTACCAGGTGAGCTGGAAGAGCTCACATCATAAAACCACCTAAATGATGGCTATTGCGGCATCCATTAGCTCATTTATCGGACATTCACTCTACCCACACCCAATTTCAACCTGACCAACTACAAATGACCTCAGAAAACATAGGTGCGCCATCTGTCTGAGCATCCAGACCTCTGCCCATTGATGCCCTTCATCATGAAAGGCAATTCCCTCTTGAACTGGACTTCCGCGTTTAACGACCGTTCCAACTGTTTTACATGCGTGGTAACGCAGCAGTTTGCCTCTGTTGACTGCGACGTTAACGCAGCCAAGGGCAAAACAAAACACCGAAACCTGCTAGATTGAAGTATACTAAGAGCAGAACACAGTTAATCATACAGGTCACCTGCTATGTTTTCGGCTGCAACTTCTGAGGTGAAACACGCAAATTGCCTGGACAACTTTTATGATTGCTTACAGTGCTCACTGGCCAGCTGTATTCATACTCAATCACGTCTGTCCCGTAGCAACCTGTTTCATGCTGACTGCCTGCCTTCATCAGCTTACAACGTGAAGTAGACGTGCTACCACCGGCCGGATAGTAATCAGGGTGATGTTCGCGGACTTCTCGGAACCGCGTCAAATTCTTAGGCTTCAGCCTCCCGTTACCTCTTCTTTCGAATTGATTCTGTTTGCGTGCCGGACGAAATAGAAGTTGTTCATAGTTTTCCGCCCAGGAGTCAATTGTACCCAATATGGTTGTTTCCGCTTTTGGGTCGACCTATATTGTCTTTTATCTGGTGCTTGCAGTTTATGTTGTGCTCAACGTGGCATCTTCCTTCGATTCAAAAGTGTCTTGCAGGAAGTCCCACGGTAAGGATATCGGTTCTTGGGAACATGGATCTTGTCGTGATTCCGCTTCAGCTGTTTGGCTTGCCTGACATCGCTGGTGAAGTCGGTACGTCGTGAGACAGCTTGCTATGCGACAGGTTTGAGTAAGTGCAAATACAGCTGGTCAGTACAGACCACATCAGGTTTAGAATATGTCAAGTCAGTGGGCGTGCGACGGCACAGGAACGTAGGACCGGAGATGACAGCAGGTGACCTATAACATAAACCATATTCTGTGTCTAATATACACTACATTCGAGCAGGCTCGGTGTTTTGTTGCTCCGGTTGGTTGGTAGCCCAGACAGCAGAGGTGAGTTCAGCGTTACAAAGGCGGCAACGGCAGTTTAATCAAACCCTGACAGATTCGGACAATCGCACGCACTTTTGCAGCAGCAGTAGACTCAGTCCCAAAAGTCACAAAGACAGTTGACCGAAATGATATCACAGATTTAACCTTTCAAGTGGAATGAGTAATGAAACTGAAGCTGACAACACAGAAAATTGCATCATTTTGCCAGTGGCTACTCCGCTTGAATTCTGGACCAGATGTGGTTGCAAATTCGGAATCTAGCGAGAAGCAATACTTCTGCAATACGGCCACTTCCAACATTTTCGGGCACATTGGACCTAACTTTGCGGCGGTAGCAGTCAAATTACGTATATAAAATACGCCACGATGCAATGCCCCAAGCTGGTCCAAGATGCTGGAATATCACAGATGCTGCCATGAACTATAAACCAGTCTACAAACCGGTATCTAGAGCAAAATGCATTGTACAATATGGAAAGGAAAGTAATTGCAGTTGACTTGCGGAGGAAAATCTGACAGACGGGTCGCGTCACTTCAAAATGGGGGACAGTGTTTACGTGCAAAACGTCAGTGGACCGAGGAGGTGGAAGACAGGGAGTATGCTCCGCAGTATGCTTCGAGCCACATAGGAGCCAATGGTAGGAAATGACAAATGGCACACCAAGCAGTTAAGGCCGCATTACGACAGGCATCAAGCATTCCCAGAACGGATATTTTTACCGTTGCACATCCTGCAAGGCACTTTTGGTTTAAAGCAGACGCCGAGCAACTAAGTGGATAGCAACAGTACCTGAACGCACCAGGTGAAACACAGAGTAAGGAGTTGGAGTTGATTACTGTCGCGAGATCGTTTATGTAAATCAGGAATAGTCGTGGACCAAGTACTGAGCCCTGGGGCACTCCGCATTTAACATCGATTGGGTCAGAGATGACGCAGCGAACTCTTACATTCAGATGTAGTTGAAGCAATAAGTTAGCTATCCAACCGAAGATTGGGTCACCAATTCCACAACACTGCAGCTTGCGAAGGAGGATACGGTGGTTCAGACGGTCGAAAGCCTTTGAGAAATCCAGATATACTGCGTCAATACCTACGCCGCTGTCAACGGTCTCAGTCCAACTAGATCTAGCAAGCAGCAAGTTTGAAGTGCAAGATCGGTTCTTGCGAAACCCATGTTGCTCTTGTGCTGTGATATTTCGTTCTTCCAAGAAGTTCATCAGAGCTTCGGCGACAATCGCTTCCATGATTTTGGAGAGCACCGGAAGTAGTGTTATCGGGCGATAGTTGGTCGGATCTGTACAACTTCCCCCCTTATGGATGGGAGTGACGATACCTTGCTTTCACATTGTTGTCACGCGCATCTCATCAAGGCATCGTTGGAAGAACTTGCAGAGTGGGTCTCCCAGGTTTACTGCAGCCAATTTCAACGCTTTTGGACGAATATTATCAACACCGGGAGAGGTATGCTCGCGCAGGGCAATTAGCATGTTCATGACCCCCACAGTCGTAAACGTGATGTGGCTGAGTCCTGGTGGTGGTACAACGATTAAAAACAGTGTACGCGGCGATGTCGTACTCTGGAAGTTCGGGGCGAATTGTTGACATAGGACGTTAGCCGCCTCAGTTGCGTTTTGTGCAAGTTCACACAATGTGTGTAAAGCAGGAATTCCTCGCTGTAATTTGCGGAGCTTGTTAACGTGTCTGTACAGGAGCTTGGGGTTTGAAAAAATGTCTCAGCTAGATTCTGTTGGTGCTGCATTTTATCTTCGCGTACCAGGTTTACGCAGTGATTCCTTTGGATAGTGTAGGCTTCCCTTGTTTCGGCACTCGATGACTCCTTGTATCTTCGCCAGAGTAAAATCCTCGCAACGATACACTTGCGTGTCTTGCTGCGTATGAATGATTTTACTGTCTTCGCTCGCAAAAGTCTTTTTCTAAAAGCACTAGTTACTAACGTGTTAAACTGGTGAGCAAATTCAGACCAGGCGATATCGGGGGATCGTTCTGCTAGAAATGCCAAGTTTGTAGCATGTATCAGTTTGACTAGAGCGCAGTAATCCGTAAGGAGCTGGCATTCCTCGGTATTTTCTGAGGAATACTCTGCATAACAGATGTACTTGACCATGAGTGTTGCATGGTCGCTACGACCTAAAGGACTCCCTATCGATACCGTTTCGATCATAAGCTCTTCATTGGTGAATACGAGATCCAGGATACCCGGTTTGTTTCCGGTCCTGAATCTTGTGGGAGATGTGATGTGGTTGTAGAGTGGTAGCCTACTGATTATCTCCTGTACTTCCATTTTGAAGTGTTCGTTGATACAGGCTGGGGTTTCTATGGTATGAAAATTGAAGTCGCCAACCAGGAGAATGTGGCTGTACGACTGCGAGAGAATGGTCTTCATTGTGGAGGCTAGGCGGTTGTCCATTTCCAAAGTAGCCGACGGAGGGCGATACACCACACCCAACAAACATGCGTCCCCACGGCTAAGTTGAAGACGACACCAAAGCGCATCGACAATCTGAACCTCTGGGTCATCGATGAGATCGATGTGTAGTTCGCTGCGATAATAAAGTACTACTATGCCTCCTCTACTTGGTCGATCGTTGCGTAGAATCGACATCCCAGGTAGTGCGATTTCTGCATCAGTGATCGCTTCATTCAACCAAGTCTCGGTTATCATAACGAGGTCGCTTGACATCAAGGCCTGACGCAGGCGAAGCTCCGTCAGTTTGCTTAAAAGACCTTGTGGGTTGGTATAAAAACAGGAGAGTGATTCATAGGTTAGAAGGTTACTTGTGGATATAGACAACAGGTTTGAGACTTGGCCGACCCTCTTGAGGTCGGCTGCTACTAGATTTTTTGAAATTGTTTTAGGTTCGCGAGGATGACTTGGGATAACTCTCTGCACCGTGTGATCAGGTTCATGATGATCTTGATGGTCACTCACCTCCTGCAGTGCCTCGCCGGATGCTATGACGGCAGTCAGATAAGTCTCTGTGGTGGACTCTGCAACAACGGTTGTTCCCACTGAGTTGGTTCTCTCCATGGAGTAACCAGTAGCCTCTGGTCGTAAACATGCTGCTTTTAGTCGAATTTCTGTCGGTAGCATGTTCCAGAATTTACCCCAGTTCTCTAGAACTGCCTGTAAAGTTAGCTCAGACGGTAAGACCAACTTCAGCAACCTCGGACCACACCCTTTGTAATTTGGTGACACGGAAATCCTGGTCATGGAGGTAGCAATGACATTTTCTAAAGACAGCGCCTCTCGAATGTATCGCCATTGCTCCAGGTCATGTGCCTGAGCTTCTTCAGGAAGTGAAGCTTGAGACTCGGGGACGCCATGAATAATGACGGTTTTCAGCGCTTGTTTTCTACTTCCCTGTTGATTGTTCATATCCTTCGAACGTTCTTTTCACGGAATATCCGGTAAGATACATACTCCGTTCGATGCTCTGTGATGTCGATTTGCAGCGAGCAATGGAACTATGGAAAAATGGATTTATGCGGGTATAAAAGCTAAAGCTTGACAAATCCCGTAGGGTAATCAGTGCGAAAATCATAGAAGTGTGAAAAATTCAATGGAAACCAATTCAGTAAAATCGTTTAACAACGTGTCACTACAAGCTTGTGGACTCACTGAGTTTGAAGTGTCAAAATAATAATCCACTATAACTCCGGAGGGGATCATGAGGTATGGAGTATTGGGTTTAAAGAGTCACCGCCCCTTGAAATTCGCATGGGGCAAAGTGTTTGAGTTTGAAGCGTCAAAATATAAATCCACTGTTGAAATTTGCGGGGGGGAAAATTATTTTTAAAGTATGGATTTTGGATCTCTCAAAATTTGACTGTACTATGGGAGATAGTGCAATGAAGTGAGTGCACTATCAACTCGATTTTTGGACTCGATCAGGTTGGGTGCACTGACTACAGATTCTGGGAGAGCATTCCAGGCTTGGCAAACACGCACGGAAACGAAATTCCGTCGACATTCCAAACGGCTGTACTGCACTGCTAGCTTCAGACGATGGCCTCTTACATTGTTGTTGTTAATGAGCTCCAGCAGATGGCGGCAGGTATGATTGGGGTCTGTCAGAATCGGATAAGCCAAAATCAAATCTCCCCGTAGTCGTCGATATGGACCACTAAATATCCCGAGCAATCTCAGTCTGTCTTCGTAGCGTAACTGGCCTAAACCTTTCACGTTCTTCGTTGCGCGTCGTTGGGGTTTCTCTAAATCAGAGAGGTCTTTCCTCAGCCACGGCTGCCAGACTTGTGTTGCATACTCCACGTGTGGTCGTATTGTAGATGGGCCGCTTCCAAGAATGCGTCGGGGGAGCTCTTCGGAGCTAGTTGAGATCGGATCGAGAAGGACGGCTAGCGACGAGCCTGGGCCCGGAACTACGGAGCGGGAATATGTGGACAGCGCAATAAATCAGATATATACGCCGCTAGCGCAGCCCACAGGACCGAGGTCGAGCCGATTGACACAGCCCAGAACAAGCAAGTCGAGAGCTCTCGAACGACTCCTGGCCGATCCAAATCGGGTACAGAGAAGTGGGGATCGAGGCGAAAACAGGAAGGCGGATCTTCCAAGTCAGAGCTCCCGAGGCGAAAGGACTGGCTCGTCTCTAACATCCGTACCTGTGTTGCGTGGTGGGATGGAAATCTGGTCGATATTCGATGGCGCGCGCGAGACCTTCATGTGCCCATTTTCGGTGTGCAATAAAAGTCTACTCCCCCATTGTCGTGTCGTTCTCGCTACACTGGTGCGTGACCAATCGTGATGGAGTTGACCCAGTTAGAGCAATTTGCGGCCGGTGACGAGGAGGCGTGGCTCGATGAGTTCGACGGAATTGCGGCTTGCACGGGGGTGAGGGGGATGCAAATTTGCTAATTGCTTTGGGCACACGGTTGATTGGCGAGCCAAGGCGGTGTATCTGCTCACTCGGAAGGCTAAACCCGGCTGTTCGTTCGCTGAGATGAAGGCTGCCTTGTGTGCAGAATTTGGGAAGGATCTGGAGAGAGAGAACGAGCACTGCAACGATTTCACGCAGCCAGATGGGACGAACAGGAGGATTTGATGGTGTTTTTCCAGCAGCTGGACAGACATCTAACGATTGGGATCCCCGAGTTAGAGGGCAACGCAAGAGAGCGCATACTGAAACAGCAGTTTATCCGAAGTCTGCCCGATCCACTCCATGATCAGGTGAAATTGGCGTCGATGGTGGGAGACAGCAAAGCGTTGGATCTGGTGACGGTCGCTCATAATTTGTCGGAACGAGTGATAGTGAGAAGCATCCAGCATGCTGAGTTGGAACAGAAAGTAAAGCGCCTATCCGAAATGGTGGAGCAACTGTTGTCGATAGAGTCTTCAAGCACCGCTTCACAACGCAATGTACAGGTAATCCGGAACGGTCGCCGCTGTTTCCGATGCAACCAGAGTGGTCATGTGGCGAGATTCTGCATCAACGTCAATGTGCCCCATTGTTTCTCTCTATCCATGCCGAGTCGGTGGCGAGTACCAGTCCTCCAGGTAACTATAGAAGGTGTGTCGGTTCGAGCCATAGTAGACACAGGAGCGGCAGTGTCAATTACAAAGAAGTTCAACGGGGTTCCAGTAAACCCATCGTCAATCACGATGCAGTCGGTTGGCGGGCATTCTTTGAAAGTGACGGGCACGCAGCGGTTACGAATCAGGATAGGAGAAACGCTCATCCGCCATGACATGTTCATCGTGGAGGAGACGACCGAAACCATCATCGGAACCGACATCCTGAAACGGCTCGGTGTCACTATCGACCTGAGAAACGATGTGGTGATCGTGGCTAACGATATGATCGAGATAAACAAGGAGAGAACCGACCGGATTGGTGCCCTCAAAGCCGTGCCTGAGTGTCAGAACCGTGCAATACGCAACGTACTGAGCAGGTATGCCCACTTACTCACAGACGCGGAAGATGATTACGGATTTTGCAATTGGGTTGAACATCGAATACCATTGATCCCAGGAGGACAATGTAAGCCAATCTTCAGACGAATTCCACAGAACACCCTGGTTGAGATACAGAAGCAGGTGACCGAGATGGAATCGAAAGGAATCATCAGGCGAACGCACAGCCCGTATTCATCACCCGTGCTATTGACGAAAAAGGCCGACGGAACCTATCGGTTTTGCATCGATTTCAGAGAACTAAACAGGGTGACGGTGAAGGTTGCATTCCCGATGCCTCAGATGGAAGAAATTTTCTCAAGCCTTCACAGTGCGAAGCAGATATCTCTGATTGATCTCCGCTCGGGATATTGGCAACTGCCGATCGCAGAAGAAGATCGCCACAAGACGGCTTTCAGTGTCAATGGCCAGCAGTATGAGTTTTTGAGAATGCCGTTTGGATTGTGTAACGCCCCGGCTACATTCAGGCGTTTGTTGCTGATGGTCCTGGCGAACCTGCAAGGCGTGGTTGTTTATGGTGATGACATCATCGTCTTCTCTGAGACGGAACAGGAACATGTGACCAGAATTGGAGCATTACTGCAAGAGACTGGACGAAGCTGTGCTGAAACGCAGTCGTAAAAAGTCGCAGATTGCCCAAAAGTCAATTGTATGCTTGGGTCACATCGTGGGCAATGGTCAAGTCCATCCACTTCCGGAGAAACGCGAGACGATCAAGTGCTTCGCAAAACCAAAATCCAAGCGTCAGCTGCGTTCGTTCTTGGGAGTGGTGGCATATGATTCAAAGTTTGTGCCTCAGTTCGCAGAGAAGATCAGCCCGTTGTTAAAGCTGCTTCGCAAGGACGTGCCCTTCGTGTGGACAGCTGAAGCGGATCAAGCCTTTGACCATCTAAAGGCATGCATAGCAGAAGCCCCGACATGTCTACGGCTACCCAATCCTGGTGAGAAGTTCACTGTGGCTGTCGACGCAAGCAACGTGGCAATCGGTGCGGTTTTGTCTCAACCGGCTGGGGTGGTGGAATACGCGAGCAGAGTGCTGACAGGGGCGGAACAGAAGTATTCAACAACGGAGAAAGAATGCTTGGCCATCGTGTGGGCTTTAGAGAAGTGGAGAAATTACGTACTGGCGAATGAATTCCGGGTCGTCACTGACCACAAACCGCTCTCGTGGTTGATGACGGCGAAAGACCCGCGGGGACGGCATGCGCGCTGGGCCTACCGATTGCAGGAATTCAACTTCACCATTGAGCACGTGGATGGAACGCAGAATGTATTGCCAGATATGTTGTCACGCCCGTGTTTGGACGACATCATGCCAGACAATGCCATACCGGTGCGTGCGATCGCGATGGGGGAGAGGAACCTGCTGGGAGATCAAAGGTCAGATGAATTCGTGAATGTGCTGTGCTCTCACTTACAGGCTGGCACCAAACCGGAGGCCACATCGGAAGAGTTGGAGGAACTCCTTAAGACCTGGGACAGGTTGAAGGTCGAAAACGATAACGTGGTGGTGGCGATAGACGGACGGAAAGTGCCTTTTGTTCCACCAAAATAGCGAGAACGTGTGATGCGTATAACTCATGATGGTGCCCATATGGGATTCGACCGGGTCTTTGAATTGCTGCGCAGGCGAGTGTTTTGGCCAACCATGAGGAAGGACGTCGCGGCATACGTTCGGCGGTGCCCAAACTGCCAAACGAGTCGGGAGATGGAGTCCCCGAGACCGCCGGTGCGATCGATGGAGGTTGGTGAGCCACTTCAGTGTTGGGGACTGGACGTCTTTGGGCCCTTACCAGTGAGTCGAACAGGAAACAGATACATTCTAGTGATGATTGACCACTTCATTCGATGGGTGGAAGCCATACCAATCAAGGACCAAACAGGCAAGACAGTGTCGCCATTATTCTAATTTACTGTGCCTGCAAGGTATGGGATCCCACAGTGTATTATCACGGATCAAGGGCCCTGCTTCGAGTCAAAAGCGTTTAAGGCAGTGTTGGACAAGTGGGGCATCCAGAGACGGCGAACCTCACCGTACCACCCACAAACCAACGGCATGACCGAGCGGTTCAACCGGACATTGAAGACGTGGATGAACTGCACGAAGTTGGCATGGGAAGATGCTTTGCCTCAGGTTCTGATCGCGTATCGGACCAGCATGCAATCAACCACCAAGGTCGCGCCATTCGAATTACTGTTCGGCACAGAACCACGGATAGCGCTCGATACTTGCCTACCGAACCCGTGTGAGCGGAAACATCCAGCTGGGCATCAAGATCGATTGCGAGGGAAAGCTAGAAGCGAAACCAAAGCTCGACAAGCGCGGAATAAGCGAAATTACGACGCCAGGCATGAAGCTCACAAGTGGAGGCCATTCAGAATTGGAGAACAAGTCAAGTTACGGAATAATGATCGGCCAGATCATGACGGGCCGGGAGCAAGCAAGTTCAGAGAACGCTGGAAAGGCCCCTACACCATTACCGACCAGAACGCGGGCAACTTCTTAATCGACTGCGGAGGAATAAATCGTTGGGTGAATGCTGCTCTCCTGCGACCATGGTACGAGAGGAAGAAAGGTCCTCGAGGAGGGGCGGGTGTAGATGGGCCGCTTCCAAGAATGCGTCGGGGGAGCTCTTCGGAGCTAGTTGAGAGCGGATCGAGAAGGACGGCTAGCGACGAGCCTGGGCCCGGAACTACGGAGCGGGAATATGTGGACAGCGCAATAAATCAGACATATACGCCGCTAGCGCAGCCCACAGGACCGAGGTCGAGCCGATTGACACAGCCCAGAACAAGCAAGTCGAGAGCTCTCGAACGACTCCTGGCCGATCCAAATCGGGTACAGAGAAGTGGGGATCGAGGCGAAAACAGGAAGGCGGATCTTCCAAGTCAGAGCTCCCGAGGCGAAAGGACTGGCTCGCCTCTAACATCCGTACCTGTGTTGCGTGGTGGGATGGAAATCTGGTCGATATTCGATGGCGCGCGCGGGACCCTCCTGTGCCCATTTTCGGTGTTCAATAAACGTCTACCCCCTGTCGTGTCGTTTTCGCTACAGTATGTATGCACCTAGAAGTTGGTGAAATACGGATGGATCGAAGCGTCCAAATGTGAGCCGGAGAAGGCCCAAATTTCGAATGCTCGCGTTCGATGCTTTCTTTGCCTGGTCTGAACAACCAAGGTCGGACTGAATCAAGACTCCTAAATCCTTTTCCTAAGCAGTTGTGTGAAGCACATGGTCACCCAGTTGATAGAAAAATGCTGATTGGTGACGCAAGTGTAATACTCTGCACTTTTCTGTGTTGCGTGGGAGTTGGTTCTGAACTGACCACGCATACACCTTATCCAGATACTCTTGAAGTATTGCGGAGTCGTCTGGTGTATTGATCGCTCTCAGAATGGATTCCGTTTCTTCCGCGGAATGTAGTGTTACTCGAAGTAGTCGAGGTTCACCGTAGTGTAAGTTGTTTGGGTGTCTTGCGATGCGGCTCAGCGTAGTGGGTTCAGCGCGCATGCTGATGGCACTACAGATGGAATCCCACTGACAACCATCGTCTATTAGTTTGCCCTTTATTGTGTTGGATTTGGATTCAGGAACGTTAGTGCACACAAGGCTTAAGGCACCATGATTCCGCCTTGTGGTTTGCGACTTAACAACATTAGGTTCTTTTGCTTTTTATGGATTTGTGAACCGCACTGGCGATAGCGATCCATGTTGAGGCACAGTTTTGAACTCTGCGATAAGTGGAGTCACAGGTGTCTTTGACGGCGTTTTCCTAGAAGCAACCGCTGCGTAGGATGTCCGGTTACTTTTTACCGTAGGCTTGCTGGAGTTTTGTGTGTCGAGTATGCCCACTGAATTAGTAGTTAGTACACCCTTGGAGGACGTAGTAGCAAGTGGGTTGTAAACGACTTTTTCACTTAGTGGAGTCATGTGGTTAGGGGTCGTTGGAGACTGAGACGCGATGGTGGGGTTGGGATGCCTGGCCCTCTTCCTCGGCCTAAACGGGGAGTTTGTAGGTGTCCGTTCAGTTCCAATTATAGCGTTGTTTACTTTCACAGCTGCGTTGCGAGCGTTCACCAGTTGCTCAACTGTTTTTGCCAACTTTTCACACTTTTCATTAGGAAAATTACATAACTAACGACGGGAATGGATTTGCACACTTTGCAGAACCAAAATGCTTCGGTTTTGCTGCTGTATTGTCTAGTTTCGAGTGCGCTCATCCCTAAGCACTTCGAATGGTACGCTTTTTGACAGTTAAAGCAAACTGGACACATAGGTCACAATTGACTTTCGAATGAGCCATATCCACTTGAGACGTGTACTTTGTTATTTTGACTTGCACCGATTCCAGAGGGGATTAGATAGAAAAGGAGAGTTCAGAATCTGTGTTGTTGATCTCTCACTTACCACTAGCTTAGAATGGATAATTCTACTGAATTATGTGGTCAGGGTCATGGTCAGTAATGGGGCAGCAAAGTGGGAATGACCGCAGATGGTGGTGATATGGTGTAGAGATTCACCACTAACAAGATGGAATGGAGTAACTGGATCGGTACACTACAACAGGGGTAGCATGAGGATAGAGAGACTGACGCACCGTGTATGCCTTCGCTTCAGTTTTCGTTGCGCGGCGATCGGCACTGGTTTGAGGTCAGGGGGGCCAGACGTGTGGCGTCCAGAAGAGTCACCCGTTCCTTAGGGTAGATTTGCGACGTGCGTGCTATTGATCCAGCATGTAAGTGGACAGGTAGCGGTGCAACGTAGGACTGAGGCAAGGCAGAACGACTTGGAAAGTACTGTCTATTGACGACAGTGGCTGCACAAAAGGTGGACCAAATTGGCAACTATCGCTTTGTACAGCGACCAGAAGGAGTGGTAGTAAGATGCTCGGGTGACTCTTAAAAAGATCTTTAAAATAAGAGCACCAGAGTTCTTGTGCGACGAGAGGAAAAATAAATTGTCCGATAAAATTCAAGCACGGTTGACTTCGAAATTAGAAAAGCACAGTTTGCTGCTGATCCGGAAATGACAGATGCAAAAGGTGAACAGTGGTAGGAGGAGCTCGCGGAGCCCAATCGAATGATAGTACGTAGGTCACTGTGAGAATAAATCCAAAGATTTCAGGGCGAATAACGCAGGAGGACACTTGTTTGCGTCCACTCGGTAGATTGACAACGTGACAGGGTTCCCAGACGCCTGTGAACAACATAAGGTTTGCTATCCGGCCGGTGGTAACACGGCTACTTCACACTGGAAGTTAATGAAATCAGTTCGTCATGGAGACATTGGTTGTTACCCAGCAGACGTTAGCACGGCTAATTCAGGCGGGAAGCTGAAAAATCGGTCCGTCATAACACAGCATACTACGCGACAGACGTGAGTTATTTCTACTACAGCTGGCCAGTGGGCGCCGCAATCAGGTTTTGGATCTGTCAAGTTAAGTGGCATGAGTCAGCTCAGGAACGTACGACTTATGATAGAATGTTACCTACAAAAGGAACCGCCTTCTGCTCATAATACACTGCGGTCTAACGGGCTCAGTGCTTTGTTTTCTACTGCCGGTTCACTGCAGAGGGCAGTGGCAAGAGTAGCGTTACAACAGAAAGACGACGCCTAATCCTACTCGTACTTTAACAGACAAATTGCCTAATGTCACAGCTTCATTGTTTGCCGTAAAGACTACTTTAATTAGCTGCCTGAATCTAAGCTCCAAGCTACAGTTTCAGGGGTTAACTTTTACCTTTAACTATCATAACAAGCCACCTGTATGAACATCGTACTAAGTTCTCCATTTAACCTAGAGAACCGGGAATTTATAAGAGGTTTTCTATTCCAGTCATGAAATACGTGGACTTCTACCCTTAATTTTCTTAAACGCCTGTTGTATGGTGAAACAACCCGCGCCACATTACCAATACGGCTCACCTGACTAACATATAGAGCCTCCAAGATGGCTTTCACACTCGTGTCTATAACCAAGTTGTTGACATATATCATTTACTCCAACCCCTTAAACAAATCGCGGCCTCAATGCCAAGATGTCTATGAGCAACCTTAATCTCTCAAAGTTCCTATTCTCACTTATGCTTTTCTCGTTAGCAGGTCACCCATGCTGCAAACATAGCCTATTGGATATCCAGTTTGCCGTATACTTTTAGAAATTTAGCATTAGTCCTTGCGTCTGCTTATTTGATTAGCGATTAGGTTTAAGCTCAAAAACGCCAGCAAAGTCAAACTACCAACGGCCTTGCAAAATAGGCGGCCACTTACGTATGGCTGGCTCTGATTCCCAACCAGAACTCATCGCTTTCTTCTACTTGTGATATGTCCACATGACCGTTGTTCGTCAATCGAGTGGATTGATAAGCCACACATTTACGTTCATCTTCCTCATCCTTAACTCCACTACGTCTTCCCACATAGTGCGGCCGGTGCCGCTTCGAATAGCGTATATAACCACAATAATTTATATCTGAATGCTAGTGTCGTTGCACCGGCCCTAGTCCACGTTTTAGATGATAAACACGTAATCCAATTGTTATTGGAAGCGTACACCGTTAGAACAGAAGCTATCACTGAAACGGAGCAACTATTTGACAGCTGAACGAGAAAGCTGGGAGCCAACGTTCGCGCTTTTACCACCAATCGTGCTGGGGAAGGACTCTACGAGCGTGTTACCAGGGCCCAGCCGGAAGCTGATGAGATCGCGCGTCAGACATCACGTGAGGAATGTTTTCCAGTTAAGCCCCGCCACTAATGCAAAAAGAGCACGCGCAAAATAGTTAAGCCCCGCCACTAAGGCAAAAAGGGTACACCTGAAAAGTCAAGCCCCATCATTAGTGCAAAATGGGCACGCGTGAAAAGTTGAGCCCCGCCACTGTTTGCCAGCCCCAGTGTACGTAATGCATATGAACGTGCCCCATAAAAACACTCCTTATCCGCTTCTAAGGTCATTTTTGTCCAAAAAGTTTCTACGTTCGAAAGTAAAAACTGACATGAACTTCCTGACGCTTTCGGCGGTCGTTCATGACAAGGAAACAGCAACACGTGTTTTGCAAAGCCATGGAGTGATTCATCAACAACGTTTATGCAGACGAGGACACCAAATGACACTTTCAACTGTTTCTGACAGGTGGAGGTGTGATGTCCGACAGTGTCGGCAAGAAATCGGTCTTGGAAATGGAACTTGGCTAGAGCGGTCTAGGATGGGTTTCAGGACAATAATCCTATTCATTTATTGCTGGTCCCAAAAGCTGACAACAATCAAATTCTGCTCAGAGGAGTTATTGGCCACGCGACCGCTGTCGACTGGAAGAACTTTATGCGTGAAATTTGCGCCTGGCAGCTTTTGCAGACTCCAACGATTGTCGGCGGCCCAGGTCTACATGTCGAGATCGATGAAACCCTAATATCACGTCGTAAAAACCATGCAGAGGGAGTCCTTCCCCAGCAGTGGATTTTCGGAGGGATTTGCCGGGAGACTAAAGAAGTGTTCGTGTATGCAGTGCAAGATCGAACTGCGGCCACTCTGCTGGATACAATCCAGGCCTGCATCGCTCCCGGCTCAATTATCATTTCCGATATGTGGGCATCATACCAAGGCATTGAATCAATGATTGGCATGAGTTATACTCATCAAACGGTTAATCCTACCGAAAACTTTGTGGATCCAACGACTGGGGCTCACACACAAACCATCGAATCTCTCTGGCACATCGACAAGATGCAGAATAAGCGCCAATGCGGCACACACCGATCTTTAGTGGACAGCTACCTGTGTGAGTTCGTTTGGAGGCAAAGACACGGAAAACTAGACCTTTTCATGCAAATAATTAATGACTTGTCTCAATTTCACCCTCTTCAATAGAGAGTAAAAGTTCAAGTTCCATATCCTCCCTTTTCATAATCTTTTTTGGGTGGCGGGGCTTAACTTTTTGGCGGGGCTTAACTGGAAAAGATCCCACTTGCGTTGCCATGAACCGGTTAGGCGAGTACCCGAGCAACACGGTGAACTGGACAAAGGCAGCGGACAAGTATGTATGGAGCGTGGGCTTAGAGCCAAATCTGCCTGGTAACACCGACATATAAATATGAGCGTTCTCTACCCTAATACAACTCTGGTCTGCTGAGTATTCTTCTGTCTTCGTTTCGGTCGGGTTTGACAAAGCGTCAATCAGAGCACGCATAAGGGCGCAGATTTCGCAACAGGCGTGAACCAACCACGCGAGAGCGGGCACAGCGTTACAACACCATTGTGCTAAGGAGCATAGTGAATAAACACTCCCCACAGGTGGATTCATAGTCGGTAGCCGAGAGTCAACCCAATTAAATTCTATTCATTATCGAAAACTATACCCATCGAACTGATAAAACACAAGTAGTGAAGACCACTCTTTTTGATAAATCTCATCAGGCGTTTACATTTATAAAATGGAAAGTTGAAACGGTATAGGCTGGTGAAGCGCGATAAAGATTAGCGAATCAGAGCGAGGCAGGAAGTGAGCTGTCCTATTCAATAAATGGGTCGATCCACTCAAGCAGCGGCTACCACAGTATACGTAGGCAGACATAGAAACACCCACCCCCACCCCCCACACACACTCATGAGCTCACGGGACATAGGACCTGCAGTTCAACTGATTGGTTGCCTCACTAAGCACCCGGTGGTTGTCAGCCTGTGAAGTGGAAGCTGTTTGGGAGGAGCACTTGAATAAGCGCCCTTTGTTTGCATAGATCATGTTGTGTAAGCCTGATCGCAATGGCTTCGGCCGTCAATAACATTCGCTTCCTAATCCCATTAGGGTAGCGTTTTTGAACAACATAAAACAGTTTGAAAGCATCAGTAAACTTGAGTTGATGTCCACTTTCCACCAGATGTTCTAGGATAGAACTCTTGATGCAACCGACAGTACCTTTCTGCAATGCCGTGGGACAGTGCTCCGATATCCGTTTAGAGAGACGCCTAGTCGTGTGCCGGAGCTGTAAATAGATTGATATAGAAAAGAAGATTCAGACTGGACCGGGTGTTAGGGAGCTGGCTACTTAACCCTCAGTTTCATGAATTATGTTAGTTGCCTATTTCTTTGTTTGCGCAGTTACCTGCTTCTCTGCTACATTTTGGACACGCCGCTTTCCTCAGCCTCATTCACAATCGCTCACAGCTAATTTCAGCCGTCTCATTCTGTGGACATTCTGATTGGTTTCTTTTGCTCAGCGTTCCTTAGCTTTTTCACGTGGATGTATTATTCAGCCGACACATATTTATTATACCTGTTTTTATTTTCCTGGTGTGTATCATTCTCACTATCAACTGTTCTGGCATTTGTTTAAACGCATCACTTCTCCACACTGATTGGACGCTACTCGTCGTTTTTAATGGTCGCTCACCAGAAGGTTACCCCCAGGGATTAACTCCGCAGACACTATTTTCTTTGCCGCACTTCATTGGCTCGTAATTTTCGCGATCCTCATTTGCTTGTTCCATTTTGTGTTTTCTCCATGCCTGTTGGATCTCATGCATTTAGTAGCTTGGATTCGCCCTTGTTTGTAAAGCTATATAACTGGTGCCGTGCTGTAATAGAAAATCTGTTCATCTCGGCTCATCTTGGACTTCTCCTTGCGGGGGTGGGGTGAAGACGTACTGGGCGTCACAACATAAACAATTACTCTTCAGCGTAATGATGCTTGATCATCATTCCGTGCTTTTCAACCCACTCTGCATATATCATAACCGGTACTCAGGTATCACGACTGTTCGCTACGACCTTCATATGCCCCTGGTTAGTTTGCAGTTGTAACTGCCTCCACTTTCTCAGTAGTTCGTGAATGACCCTACGGCACTTTTCAGAGCCACGCTTCGTACTTTAGCTTCTAACTCTTACCAAAAAATAAAGCAGGAGCCCGCTACATGAAGAGTTATAAAGCCCCGACCCTGATGGTCTTACTCTAGCTCTATTTAAAGACGGTGGCGCTTCGCTGGTTCGAGTATGCAATGCTTAGTTCTTGAAAGCTTGGTCCAAAGATATGGTCCTATCACCTTGGGGTAAATCGATAGTCGTATCATATTCAAAAAGAGCCAGCGCGTAAGGTGCTATAAATACAGAGGTGTAAGATTAGTCCCCGTCATCTGCAAGCTTCTGGTGTACATCATACTTCGCAGGCAATCACCAAAGCGCGCATTTTCGCAGCAAGAAGAACAACCTGTGTTTCGCCCTGTTCGCTGCTGCATCAATCCAATCTTCACACTCAGTCAGATTCTGGATGTCTGCTATGTTTATCAGAGGCCAACGATTGCTGTTTTCCTGATTGTCGGTACAGCCTTCGATTCTGTTGATCGAACGGTACTGTGGCACTGCCTTCTGAGGAATGGCGTCCCAGAGAAGTTCGTCACCATGCTGCGCGCTCTCTATGGTCTGACCTCTGCCAGTGCTAAGGCTTAGGTCAAACTTTCGCCACCCTTTGTGGTCTTCTGGGGCGTTCGACAAGGATGCGCCGTCTCCCGGTTCCATTTCAAATTTGCCATTGAAGATGTTTAGAGGACGCACTGGGCGATTCGTTGATCGCTGGCGTAGAGCTCCACTTACATATTTTGCTGGTTGATTTTGATTATGCTGCTGATATCTTCTTGCTGCGTGACGAACCACAACTCCTCCAACGCACTAAACCGCTTGTCAATTAAAATCACAAGGTATGGTATGTACTTTTCACTATCCACTTTTCACTTTGGAAGTTGCCTGTACCCACTCTTACACTTGCTTGTGAAACACTGGAGGTTGTGGAATGCTTTGTCTACTTGGGAAGTTGCATCACTACTGGCTGGGCTGTTAAAGACGAGATTTCGAGGTGCACCTTCAGAGCACACATCCTTTTCTAGGATTGGCACTTGTAGCGTCGCCTCGACATTAGTCTTAACCATCAAACGGCGGGTCTATTTTGCAAACTGTTCGTGCTGTACTGTTGTATGGATGCGAGGCCTGGCTCATTCGTATAGGTGATTTGCGCAGACTATGCGTCTTGGAGCATCACTGTCTGCCGTCCATTGACCATGTGGGGTGGCAGATCCAAATAGGCAATGTAAAAGTTACACAGCGTGTATTGGGACTAGGAAGCCCCTCGCTCGTGGAACTCTTCTCACCGCGTCAACTGGGGTGGCTGAGACGCGAGTGTGTATGCCAGTTCAGCCTTACCCGCATCGCGCGTATTTCGCGGTTGCTGGACAAGGTTGGAAGAGACGGTCCAGTGAACCGTCATGTTATTTCTTGCAAAATTGTTGTCGCTGAAGGCAGCATTATTAGATCAACGTTTGGTGTAACATTTTATCTTTCAATTTACGCCCAAAGGAGCTCGCTTTTTAACCTTGAACGTTCAACCATTCCTTCTTTCCATTAGGATTCATTAAAGCAGGACTTCTAAATGCATGGAAATTTTTCGTTTAAAGTGGCATAACTAACACAAAGTGGTCAACGCTACGCCTTTCGCCTTCTCTATTGTAGTACATTTTTATTAATACCACGGTTGTTTTGATTACAACAAATAACACACAGCCGCACTAAGTCCACTTGTAGATTATGGAATTCACATGGCGAGGCCATCAAACTGATGGTTGATATAGCCACTTGGAACATCGTCTACTTTACACTATTTACTGCGGCTCTACAAGGTTTGTTTTTTATTTTATCATTTTTCTTTAACTTAAGAAATTCCGAATAGTGAGCTCTGCTGGATTATTCCTCTGTCTCTTCTTCGAATAATTGCTGCGAGAATGCACATTTATAGCTTGCAATTGCCTTGACTTCGGAACACGAACTGCTCTCAGTCAAAGGCAGTTCAGTGTACGCAGTGCGATGGATGGCTAAATATAGCGTGCTGTAAGCTTGCAGCCGATCTATACGAATGCCTGAAACAGACTGAATCCTTAGTTATCACTGTTCATTGTGACGTCTATTGTGATTTGTTGAACAACAAGTCTGTTTTAGCTTGTCTCACGCCACGTAACTTTCGATGGACGCAAGCACAATCAAATTCTTTTCCTGAAGCAATTTCTGCAGTTACTACTTCGTCACCCCCAATTGCCTCTGCCACTGCTGCTCGAATTCGGACGAAACGCTACTCCAAGCTAAGTACCAAAACGAAAAGGAAGCTGCTAGGACTGAAGTCAAGACGAAGACCTATGCGGCCACGGTGATTACAATTGTTGCTGAGGAATCCGACGCTGACCATGTGCCAAATGGAGCTAAACAAAAGCCTCAAAACCCAAAACAACTCTTTTGTCCGCACCAATTCAAATGAGATTCGTTTTAACTAAGGTTGTTCAAACGGAGAGGCAGATAAAAGGAAACACGGTCTCATTAAAGCCTAAAGCCCTTGTAGGTAACATAGCCCCTCGTGATGTCTGTTTAATAGTTACAACTGCTCCTGAATCGAATAAAGAGACTTCGGCTGAAAGAATTTTCAACTACCAAGCTTTTCTAAAACGTATGGTATACGTTTACTTAAGGAAGGCGAACAGGGTATGAATAGCAAGTCTGCCCTTCGCCTTGGGAGTAAGTATGATGTTCCGTCCAAAATTCTTCCTATTAATATCGTCTGCCAGGAAGAAGAAGACTGTTGTCGCAATATTAGACGAAACACACACTTAACTGGTGAAACATACTGTACAGAAAGACCTTGCTCCGGAAGCTGAAATCAAAATGAAACAGGCTGTCGGCGAACTTCCGACCTGCCCAGAGAAGGGCGAAGCTGTTCTGAATATTTGTTGGATTTTCGTTAGGTAGACAAAATGCAAAGAGCCCGTTTGAAGCCAATCTTCAGGTTACCCATGCCGATGCGGATTGCAAGTAATATCTGTTTATGTACTCATTTTCAAGAATAAACCGGACGAAATTCCTCTGCTTATTTCTGAGCACTAGGCAGACCTGTTGTGCTTTACTGAGACTTGGGTCCCTTCAGAAATTTAAGATGCCGAACGTAATATTTCAGTAACGCAACCTTCGAGCTATTGGTGCCAGTGCGCGAGCTGGAAGTGGTGTCCTAATCTACTCCAAGGTATGCATCACGTGTCACCTCATTGAGGCTGCCTGCGATGGTGATGGCGGTTCAGAAGTGCTGTGATGCTTTACCAACGACGGCTACTAACTGTTTACGATTAGTGTTGCATACGGAGCACCATTGGGCACTGGTACTCCTCTGCTGCAATCTGGAAAACTGATGCTCTAGGTAGACATTGTCTGCTCATGGGTGACTTCAATGCATCCAGCATCGATTGGGATCTTCTTCCATGGGATCATTCCAATGATTAAGTTGAAACGAACCTACTCGTAATCATCCACGAGTGCAAACTGCTTCAGCATGTCACAATAGCAACACGGATGCTCCCTGGTCAAACGCCTCACATACTTCGTCTCTTACTCTGACCTGCGCCCTCGGACGTCGATGGCCTAAAGGTCATCCATCCACTTGGCCAAAGCGACCACTGCAGCTTCCTTTTTGTGCACATGTCGTCTCGTCGTTTATGACGGAGGGGCATGTCGTTGTAACTTCTGGCTTGCTGTTCCATCTAGACTGCAAGAAGTGCCAAGCACTACAGACTCGAGTACACCCCAATCACTGGAGGTTGACGATGCATGGAACCTACTCCATTCGTAGTTGATTTCGGTCATAGAGAAAGTCGTCCCTAGCTTTAAAGGCAGGCTTTTCTCTAAAGGTTCTCCTTGGATTGGCTGCAATCTTAGCTTCCTTATGAAGAGAGGAAGAAAACTGTGAAATCAAAGCAAGTTTCTACAGGCTACATCTGACTACCTGAAGTATAAAGCAGTCAGAAACCAGTGTATGCTGGTGAGACGCTAGAATCGGAGTCAGTGCGAACATAGCTCGTTGTTTAATCCCGCAGCTGCCCTAAGAAACTCTTTTTATATCTAAGACGAAACACCAATTCAGAAACTGGCATTCCTGCCCTAGCTACTACCGAAGTAGAAGCTGTTCTGCATGGCGATGATGAAAATTCGCACCTACTAGCCATTCCTTGGTCCACTCAGTGGTGTCCTCGCGACCCAGTGATGATCTGACAGTGCAGTCTTCACTGTTAAAGCAAGTCATATGCCCCCTGAGATATAATCAAAACCTCTACCCCAATTGAACCAGAATTCCGCCTTAAGTCTGACGAACTTCACATAGTATTTCCCATGATAGCAGCTGTATACCTAGCGCAGCCATTGTGACAAGTGTTCCGTGGCTCGCTCGCGGATGGCCGCTTACCATCACGCTGGAAAGTGGGCATATTAATGCCGAAACCTACTGGAGTTATCCGACACGATCCTGCGAACTGCCGGCAGATATGCCTGACGTCTTTTGTCTGCAAGATCATGGAAGGAATTCAGAAGTGCCCCCTGTATGTTTACTGCGAAAGTACTAGCGCTATCTCTTCCGCTTAGCATGGATTCCGCAGAGCACGGTTTTGCCTAATTAATTTGCATGTTGCTAGAAAAGCATAGGCCGGTGAAATAGACGAGAGGAACATCTAGAGGATGACTACATCAACTTCAGCAAGGTATTCGATAAAGTTTCACACAAACGGCTACTGCTTAAACTCTAGGGGGTTGGAGTCAGTTAAATTGTCCTATCTTGGATGGAAGACTTTCTCCTAGCTAAGACTATTCGAGTGAAACAGAGCCAGACTCTCGCTGTCATTGTGTTTATGAATAGCAGCGTTCACCCAGGCTCCGACCTCAGGCTTTAGATGATCAAAAACCCTACATGAA
>OX104068.1:92399261-92761034 GCA_944474145.2 Dicrocoelium dendriticum | reverse complement strand
GCTATTGCAAGAGTCTGCGAGCGCAGAAACTACGATCGAACGCTAGGAATTTAAGACGAATGATCAGGTGCTTTCTCGAGCGACTACAGAAAAGCTCAAACAATACCGCGAGATGTGCTTGGCCAAACGATCAGCAGTCGACAATTAACTTGGTATGTTTTCAAATTTGTAATTCTGTCGAATTTGGTACGTGAAACTAAGAGGGATCTGGACTTGAGCAGTTTTTCTAAGTCATTGAATCACAAACTGTTCTGGAGTATCGTTTTACTCGTTTGAGAGCCATCAAAGAGTATGTTACCAAACCTCTCCTCTGTGGCCATTAACTCCCCTGACAGCTCAGACGGCCTCTGTCAATCGTGGGTTGAACAAATTTTGTGTATCCAACCTGGTAGGAACGCTAACCGCATAGATAACCCAAAGCTCAAAGGGAGGGTATTTTACAAACAACTAGTCGGACCTTACGGCCCCCCAACCTCCACAAGGATACCGAACAGTGGCATTACAGCTCAAAAACTGCGTGGGATCTTGAAACACGCAAGTCATCGGCAAGTCCTGCGCAGCTCATGGTCACAAGATCTCCCCTCTGCATGCTCAAACATCTAAGAGGCCTTAAAAACGACAACCTCAGGTCAGAGGGAAGGGTGGTTGTCCTCTCACCCACGGCCAAAGGTTCAGGTGCCTGTAGTGTTTAGACAAGTCGGCTGTACGTAGAAAGATGATTGGGACATGTAACTAAGGCGGACCGTACTAAATTCGAACGAGACTACGCGCACGCCTAACACACCCAATGGAGTTGGACGATGAAAAGAATACTCAAGTCGAACTGCAAACGTTGTCTAGCAGAGCGAAAAACTTCCATACCTCGCTGCGAACCGCACACAATGCCTTAACGAACCCAGGGGTACGCCGACACCGCACAGCAAGAGCTTTATGGGTTGTAGCCGAAAATTGCACAATGCCCCCCCAAGTGCCGTGGAACGGCTCCCTACAGAGCTCCGATCATCTGTCCATGCCATGCAATTCCCCCCCACAACACAAAGCTAGGACCTAAGTGGCGTTTGTAGTCAACTGCTTGGAGCCAGGTGAAACGATCAATGGTTAAACATAGTCTAATAGATACGTTTGAGTTAGTGGAGGACTTCCTTTCTGGACGGAATTGAATTGCGAGGTAAAATTCATGGCGGAACATTCGATATACATTTTTATACACTATTTTTACCAATGTGCCACTACCAGAGACGGATACCGACGATTATCTGTAATCAATGTGGTCGAGAATTCAAGTAGAAAAAGGCATACCAGTCTCGGAATGTGAACGACTCTTTGTTATGTACACGGCGGAACCAGTACTCATCTACACAACGAATCGTATCCCTACTCCATCGGTTAAACCCCCGCTGTCACTGTCCAGCCGTTCACATATCCTTTACCAATTTACATGTATTTGCAAGGCCGAATACGTGGGCATGACAGAACGACACTTGAGGGTGAGGATCACGGAGCACATACCTGCGTGGGTGAGTAAACACGTTTCGCAGATGACCACGTCCACCACCTTGAATGCGCAGCCAAGGAAGCGAAATGAAGTTCCATACAAACAACCAGCTTCATCAATCGCCCGCCATCTGCTGGCTGACAATCACTGTGTAGACCCCGTGCGGGCGTTCCGTGTTATCTATGCATCAATGAACCCCCTAACTTTACGATATGCTGAGGCCGTGGCTATCAAACAACTTGGCCCAACTCTGTGTGTGCAGAAAGACGCATTTGTGACCCTGGCCTTGCCGTGGTAGCAGGCCGGGCACAGATGACAAAGTGACATGAATGTAGGTGTGTATAGTTTGGTCAATTTGGCATTTTAACTGCGCTCCTTTCATGATGCTATAAATTCACACGTCTGTAGTACGCACTTGAAAATATGCAGAGAAATTATTCCGGAATTAAATCGTGCGGCACTCTTGTGTTAACTTTTTTGCTAAAAGTTTCCTCGGGAACTAATTGTTTCAATTATCTCAAACGCCACCTCCCGAAACATAGTGTGAAACATCTGGAAGGTCTTGTCAAGTTGAAATGTAAAATTGCCAAACTGTCCGTGCGAAAGGAGTTCCTGGAACAATGTTTAAATGTAAACCGTTTCCCTGCTGCTTATTGCAAGAGTCTGCGAGCGCAGAAATTACGATCGAACGCTAGGAATTTAAGACGAATGACCAGGTGCTTTCTTGAGGCGACTACAGAAAAGCTCAAACAATACCGCGAGATGTGCTTGGCCAAACGATCAGCAGTCGACAAATTAACTTTGGTATGTTACTTCAAATTTGTAAACTTCTGTCGAAATTTGGTACGTGAAACTAAGAGGATCTGGACTGAGCGTTTTTCTAAGTCATTGAATCACAAACTGTTTGAGTATAGTTTACCGTTTGAGCCATCAAAGTATGTTACCAACCTCTCCTCTGTGCCATTAACTCCCCTACAGCTAGAGGCTCTGTCATGTGGGTTGAAATTTTGTGTTCCACCTGGAAACGCTAACCGCATAGAAACCCAAGCTCAAATGGAGGTATTTTACAAACAACTTGTCGGACTTACGCCAACCTCCAAAGATAACGAACAGTGGCTTAAAGCAAAACTCGTGGATCTTGAACACCAGTATCGAATCTCCAGCTCTGGTCAAAGATCTCCCCTCGAAGCTAAACATCTAGAGGCCTTAAAACAACTCAGGTCAGAGGGAAAGGTGGTTGTCCTTCACCCAGACAAAGGTTCGGGTGCTGTAGTGTTAGACAAATCGGCTTATATAGAAAAGATGATGACAGTACTAAGCGACCGTACTAAATTCGAACCAGACGGCACGCCTAACAACCCAATGGAGTTGGAGAAAAGAATAAACGTCGAACTGCAAACGTTGTTAGAAGGAAATTTCATAACTGCTGCGACTGCAAAATCCTTAAGACCCAGGGGTACGCAGACACCACAGCTTTATGGGTTGCCAAAATTGCACAAGGTGGACGTCCCTCTGAGACCGATTCTGTCCATGAGCAATTCCCCACAACACAAGCTAGCTAAGTGGCTAGTAGCACTGTTGGAGCCAGTTAAACGATCAATGGTTAAACATAGTCTAAGAGATACGTTTGAGTTAGTGGAACTTCTGGACGGTATTGAATTGCGAGGAAAATTCATGGCCAGCATCGATATCATCTCACTATTTACCAATGTGCCACTAACAGAGACGATTCAGATTATCTGTAATCATGTGGTCGAGAATCAAGTAGAAATAGGCATACCAGTCTCGGAATTAGAACGACTTCTTCTGTTATGTACATCAAATGTCAAGTTCTATTTTCAAGAACAGGGCTATCGCCAAGTGGATGGTGTTGCAATGGGCAGTCCACTGGGACCGGTATTAGCAGACATTTTCGTCGCCCATCTCGAGAATCAAGTCAGGGACGAGATCGATGAAACAGTGTTGTTTCGTAGGTATGTGGACGACATTTTGTTAATCTGCGACAGCGAGTATCATTTAGCCCAACTGGTTACTAAGTTGAATGGCTTACACCCAAACATTAAAGTGACAACGGAGCACGAACAGCATGATACGCTGCCGTTCTTGGACATCCTGATCGAGCGTAGAAGTGACGGTTCAGTACGCAGATCAGTTTACCGCAAGCCAACGTGGAAGGGACAGTACTTGAACTTCTACAGTTTTGTCCCCAAGAGGTACAAACAAGGTCTAGTGAAGACTTTGTTCAGCAGAGCTAGAAAAATATGCACTGCTGACACGCTGGAACAAGAGGTGCGGCTGATAACCAGCACCCTCGTAGACAATGGGTACCCACCGTCTTTCATCGCTCAGTTTAGTGCTGAGAAAGAGAAAACGTGTGTGCCTACGGTACCAAAGATGAAGGTAACCCTGCAATTGCCATTCAAGGGCGACGACGTATGCCAGGTTTTTCAACGCCGATTGAAATCCGCAGTGGCGCGCGTATACCCTGCGGCGGAACCAGTACTCATCTACACAACGAATCGTATCCCTACTCCATCGGTTAAACCCCCGCTGTCACTGTCCAGCCGTTCACATATCCTTTACCAATTTACATGTATTTGCAAGGCCGAATACGTGGGCATGACAGAACGACACTTGAGGGTGAGGATCACGGAGCACATACCTGCGTGGGTGAGTAAACACGTTTCGCAGATGACCACGTCCACCACCTTGAATGCGCAGCCAAGGAAGCGAAATGAAGTTCCATACAAACAACCAGCTTCATCAATCGCCCGCCATCTGCTGGCTGACAATCACTGTGTAGACCCCGTGCGGGCGTTCCGTGTTATCTATGCATCAATGAACCCCCTAACTTTACGATATGCTGAGGCCGTGGCTATCAAACAACTTGGCCCAACTCTGTGTGTGCAGAAAGACGCATTTGTGACCCTGGCCTTGCCGTGGTAGCAGGCCGGGCACAGATGACAAAGTGACATGAATGTAGGTGTGTATAGTTTGGTCAATTTGCCATTTTAACTGCGCTCCTTTCATGATGCTATAAATTCACACGTCTGTAGTACGCACTTGAAAATATGCAGAGAAATTATTCCGGAATTAAATCGTGCGGCACTCTTGTGTTAACTTTTCTGCTAAAAGTTTCTTCGGGAACTAATTGTTTCAATTATCTCAAACGCCACCTCCCGAAACATAGTGTGAAACATCTGGAAGGTCTTGTCAAGTTGAAATGTAAAATTGCCAAACTGTCCGTGCGAAAGGAGTTCCTGGAACAATGTTTAAATGTAAACCGTTTCCCCGCTGCTTATTGCAAGAGTCTGCGAGCGCAGAAACTACGATCGAACGCTAGGAATTTAAGACGAATGACCAGGTGCTTTCTCGAGGCGACTACAGAAAAGCTCAAACAATACCGCGAGATGTGCTTGGCCAAACGATCAGCAGTCGACAAATTAACTTTGGTATGTTACTTCAAATTTGTTAACTTCTGTCGAAATTTGGTACGTGAAACTAAGAGGATCTGGACTGAGCGTTTTTCTAAGTCATTGAATCACAAACTGTTTGAGTATAGTTTACCGTTTGAGCCATCAAAGTATGTTACCAACCTCTCCTCTGTGCCATTAACTCCCCTACAACTAGAGGCTCTGTCATGTGGGTTGAAATTTTGTGTTCCACCTGGAAAGACTAACAGCATAGAAACCCAAGCTCAAATGGAGGTATTTTACAAACAACTTGTCGGACTTACGCCAACCTCCAAAGATAACGAACAGTGGCTTAAAGCAAAACTCGTGGATCTTGAACACCAGTATCGAATCTCCAGCTCTGGTCAAAGATCTCCCCTCGAAGCTAAACATTTAGAGGCCTTAAAACAACTCAGGTCAGAGGGAAAGGTGGTTGTCCTTCACCCAGACAAAGGTTCGGGTGCTGTAGTGTTAGACAAATCGGCTTATATAGAAAAGATGATGACAGTACTAAGCGACCGTACTAAATTCGAACCAGACGGCACGCCTAACAACCCAATGGAGTTGGAGAAAAGAATAAACGTCGAACTGCAAACGTTGTTAGAAGGAAATTTCATAACTGCTGCGACCGCAAAATCCTTAAGACCCAGGGGTACGCAGACACCACAGCTTTATGGGTTGCCAAAATTGCACAAGGTGGACGTCCCTCTGAGACCGATTCTGTCCATGAGCAATTCCCCACAACACAAGCTAGCTAAGTGGCTTGTAGCACTGTTGGAGCCAGTTAAACGATCAATGGTTAAACATAGTCTAAGAGATACGTTTGAGTTAGTGGAACTTCTGGACGGTATTGAATTGCGAGGAAAATTCATGGCCAGCATCGATATCATCTCACTATTTACCAATGTGCCACTAACAGAGACGATTCAGATTATCTGTAATCATGTGGTCGAGAATCAAGTAGAAATAGGCATACCAGTCTCGGAATTAGAACGACTTCTTCTGTTATGTACATCAAATGTCAAGTTCTATTTTCAAGAACAAGGCTACCGCCAAGTGGATGGTGTTGCAATGGGCAGTCCACTGGGACCGGTATTAGCAGACATTTTCGTCGCCCATCTCGAGAATCAAGTCAAGGACGAGATCGATGAAACAGTGTTGTTTCGTAGGTATGTGGACGACATTTTGTTAATCTGCGACAGCGAGTATCATCTAGCCCAACTGGTTACTAAGTTGAATGGCTTACACCCAAACATTAAGGTGACAACGGAGCACGAACAGCATGATACGCTGCCGTTCTTGGACATCCTGATCGAGCGTAGAAGTGACGGTTCAGTACGCAGATCAGTTTACCGCAAGCCAACGTGGAAGGGACAGTACTTGAACTTCTACAGTTTTGTCCCCAAGAGGTACAAACAAGGTCTAGTGAAGACTTTGTTCAACAGAGCTAGAAAAATATGCACTGCTGACACGCTGGAACAAGAGGTGCGGCTGATAACCAGCACCCTCGTAGACAATGGGTACCCACCGTCTTTCATCGCTCAGTTTAGTGCTGAGAAAGAGAAAACATGTGTGCCCACAGTACCAAAGATGAAGGTAACCCTGCAATTGCCATTCAAGGGCGACGGCGTAGGCCAGGTTTTTCAACGTCGATTGAAATCCGCAGTGGCACGCGTATACCCTGCGGCGGAACCAGTACTCATCTACACAACGAATCGTATCCCTACTCCATCGGTTAAACCACCGTTGTCACTGTCCAGCCGCTCACATATCCTTTACCAATTTACATGTATTTGCAAGGCCGAATACGTGGGCATGACAGAACGACACTTGAGGGTGAGGGTCGCGGAGCACATACCGGCGTGGGTGAGTAAACATGTTTCGCAGATGACCACGTCCACCACCTTGAATGCGCAACCAAGGAAGCGAAATGAAGTTCCATACAAACAACCAGCTTCATCAATCGCCCGCCATCTGCTGACTGATAATCACTGTGTAGACCCCGTGCGGGCGTTTCGTGTTATCTATGCATCAATGAACCCCCTAACTTTACGATATGCGGAGGCCGTGGCTATCAAACAACTCGGCCCAACTCTGTGTGCAGAAAGACGCATTTGTGACCCTGGCCTTGCCGTGGTAGCAGGTCGGGCACAGATGACAAAGTGACATGATTGTAGGTGTGTATATTTTGGTCGATTTGCCATTTTAACTGCGCTCCTTTCATGATGCTATAAATTCACACGTCTGTAGTACGCACTTGAAAATATGCAGAGAGATTATTCCGGAATTAAATCGTGCGGCACTCTTGTGTTAACTTTTCTGATAAACATTAGTGAGATTTCACTGCGTGACGACACTACCACCGTCCGTGTATACGCGCTCATATAAATTTCATTGCTTAATTTATATCCGCCTTCGATGAGTCCTTACCATCTCTCGTAGCGTTCACTACAGTATATTGCGAAGGACTATTGTCTATTGTGCGACGATCATTTTATGTGTTCAGTCAAATCATCCAAACTATATATCAATAATGGCTAATGTAGAATTGGTAACGGCCTAAACAAAAGTAAGAAAGAATTATAATCTACTGCGGGCAAGAATATTGGTCCAAAAAGTTCATTGTGCACATAGAGTATCACTGGTGATACTACGTTGCAAAAACACAAGACTACAGCCAGAGTGAAAAACTTGGAGGCCGTTTTCTGGTTCCCACTAGTGATCAAAGCCAAATTGGAAAAGATTAGATTTCGTAGGCTCGGTGTGCTGTTTACGACATGAAACGAAAGGTACCGGACAAAATAGATACACTAGCGGCCGTTCAGGGAAGTGTAACTCGCCTACATTCACTGACGTTTTGATAGTTTTGCACGACAGGGCGGCTATTGCTTGTTACATGAAGCGCTAGGAAGAGCTGGATAATAATAACAAAGTTGTACTGCCTATATTACTATATCAGCACGGCACGTATATATGGTGCGCTCTGACGGAAACAGTGCAACACCAGGTGGGCTAATAAGCATTCTGGGAATCACTCACACACTACATGAATTAAGCAACGCATAATTTTGCTTGGCCGACAGAACATTCGAAGCGTTTTTAGATGTATCCTGCCAGGTTTTGCGATTCCTATTGAGCTTTGTTTAGGAATAAGCCCCACTGCAAGTTGCTGCTTGGTGCAAGGTAATTTGGGCGAGAGGTACAGAAGTTTGATTACTACAGTTTTGCAAAACTGATAATGATATTAAGATGAACTAAAATTAACCACAACTAAAGCACACTTTATTGTGATAGGTTAAACTATTTATGGGATGTTTATTGTACTAATCAGGCATATTCATAATTAATTATATGCAACAACAGGGTAGGAAAAGTCTTGGGGATTAATCGACAAAGGAGTGAGATTGCAGGATGACTTGACCGGGGATGTGACAGCCTATGGATGGATCGACAGCTACCATAAAAACAAACTGTCATTACTCTATTAGTGATATCGACGGGGTTCAAACGTGTCAGATTTAAATAAATCAGGGACGTCTAGAGCGGCACGCATTACTCAGAACACATGACATATAAATAAATAGATATTTGATATATATGCGAGACAGGCAGAATACGTGCCTGCTCTATTTGCAAAATAAATTCGAAATATGGAAAGATTTTTGAAGAAATGTTATGTACTTAATAGTGTTTGAGCTGCTAAATCATTTAAAATTTGTGAAATATAGCGATGTTGGGAGTTGCATTAAATGTAGGTATTGCCGCCAGCTCAAGGAAAGTAATACGACCAATCATGAAACCGACTCCCAGTGACCGGCTTTTACAATTCACCTACACATCACATCTAGCCATGTGCTGTTGCGGCTTGAAGGAACTAGGCAGTGTTCTTTGGCACCTTTTTCTACTTTTTTTTGGTTGTTGTTCTATGTAATTTGCCAGAAACGTGCCGACACATTATGCATGTACATGTATAAATTTATATGGGTCCTGTGTTACTTATCAACATCACCGTCATACAGCCATCTTTTAGCTGATTCCAGTCCAGCCTTTTTAATATTTCCAGAAGTGAGCTGAATCCCAGAAGTTAACCGACCACTGGCTGCTTCCCTGGAGCTGTACGCCACCGAGTTCGTCCCCAGGTTGCGCATTAGGGAACGTCCTCCTTTTGCTAATAACTGTGAATATGCCTCGACTGTCCACAGACGAGATGAATAAGCAGCCGCGGACAATCAGCGGCAGCGCCCTAGAGCGTGGGTGATTCCGGGCTGGTCACCTGCTTCCAAATTAAACAAAACAAGATGTCGCAAGACGCTGTGTCAATGACAATGTGACCGCCTATAAGGTCACTGACCACTAACTCATGCGACCAAAAGTGAGTATTCAGCGGAGGGCGAATGAAATACCACGATACCCACCGGTTTCTTTGAAGGCCACCCAGCTATCGTCGGACTTTATGCACTTCGGCGAGTACGCTGGTCTAGAAAATTTCACCTGGTTTTGCATGCTACTTCACTCGGAATTTGCGGGCAGCCTAAGCAGTTTAATCCTGTTCAAAATCCTTGTTAACATTGTGGTAGCCGATTAGCAACGAGATGCGAGCAATTTCAATAATAGGGGACTTAAAGGCGCATATCAGTAGAACTGCTTTTGGAGAGCGTGAACTCGGTGATTAACATAACCAGGCACTTGCAGAACAGATAGATTCCCATCGCCTACTTCAGCGTTGTGCCGATCACGGGCTCTTCCTGTCGAGTACTTGCTCTCGGCGATCCTGATGTTAACGTGCGACCTGAAGGTCTCTGTCACCTTGAAAGCCATGGATGCAGATTGACCGCTTCACAATCAGTTATCGCTGATGGGGCTGCATAAAACTTGCAAATCAATCTGGAGTACGTACCTCACTTCAAACCACCCGCTCATGTGCGCCCAGATTGCTTTACTTTTTGGTGTCTCCCATCAACGTCGCCGGAAACGGTTTGACGGGACCAAACTTTCTTCCACGAGGGCTCTCAGTGCGTTTCAAGTTAGGTTGGGCTTAAATTTTAGGAGCGCCTCATGCACTGACCTTGAAGCGCACTAAGCACACATCCTCAGAGCCGTGCAAATCTCTGCGATTCTGGTCTGTGGTTTCGCAGTGGTCTTGTCAAGCACTGGACCTTTGCACCATCCCTCCCACTTCTCGAAGCTCGTTGGGCAATTCCACATGGTGTCGAGTGTTGTGTTGCCGCTGACGCCTTCACCCCACGACCGCAAGAGGAAGTCAAAAGACGAGCCAGAAGGAGACTTGTATACATGAAATCACAGTTGCTTATATAGTTTTGAGGGCAAAGTGAAGGAAAGCTACTCAAGTACACTTGAACCAACCAACAGAAAAAATACGTCAAAGGCAACAGCGAATAAGCCACCGTGTACTCAAGAGCGAATCGCATATGTCCTTAAAAATAGCATTACTGGACTCCAAGCGTAAAGCGAACGTCCATTTACAGTGACGGGCACTGGCCAATCAGAATGACGAAATGAAAGGTTTAAATAAAGGTCACGAAACAAACGAGAATAAGGAACGCAGACCCAAGAGTTGAAAACTAGTACAATAAGCATGTGACAACTAAATATTCCTTTAACATAACCAAGTAGAACAGTGATGAGAAGGAAAAACCAATGAAACAGGTTCTTTCAAATGGCGCTGATGAAAAGGACATGACGATGAGCGTCCGTTAACAACGACGAGGGTGTATCAATCGGGCTAACACAGTAGAGCGTTTAAGCAACAGTCAAGAAATAGAAAAAAGGAAGACTAAAGAATAGCTATCAAGCTCGTTCACAATAAATGAATGTGTCATAGCTGTCCTCCTAATATCGAGTATCATTCAATACGCAGGACCACTAACTCTGAACCCAAACATGTCTTCAGGGAGGACTGCGAGGCTAAGAGCACACAACGGGTCGTTGATATGGAGCAGGCAGATAGCTCATGGAGTTTCGGAAAATTTTTCCAGCTGATTTTATCCACTGACGGTTTAAGGCCGACTGTAAGCAAAATTTTGTGCGAAACCAATGGCGAGCGAATCCACTGCCAGCAATGCCTACTGTTGCGTTGGTCTGAGCACGTTTAGCAGAACAGTAACCTGCCTGAAGCATCGACGATCCCTCATTCGGGAATCCGTAATGCTGTCTGGTTGGTAGACGCTTCACCAGCTTCTTAGGATGAGATTGCTCATGAGCCTAGCCTACTTAATCGCTACAAAGTCCCTGGCCCGGAAGACCTCCCTCCGTTTCTTTTCAACGATGGGGTCTATCAATTTTCTGGAACTGTCTTCCCACCTCCAAAATGTCTGGACAAAGGAAACAATCATGTCCAACTGGAGTCTCCCGGATATCGTACGCGTTTGCAAAAAGGTTCTCAAAATGACGGCAAAACCACAGAAGGTTTAATCTTTCAATATCTCGGAATATGTTTGGAACCGACTGGGATTTCATGATTTCAGAAGGTTTTGAATACAAATCGGTTTTGGTAGGGTTGTATTGTGCCACAGTAAAACCTACCAAAACCGATTTGCTTTTAAAACTGTTGCGGCCCGTCAATTATCCCCGCAAATCACGCCAGAAACCCCGACAGAATGGCTGTGGGAAGCGGGGTCCAATTCCTCCCCACAACGCGGCAGAGCTCAGCCACTCCGAGACGCGGCCCAAACTGCGCACCTTCTGACAATGGTCATTTACAAACTACCCCCTCTTCGTGGTGACAGTTTTCCTTGACTTAATAACCCATAGCACTGTCTGTGATTGCCCTTTGTCGGTCTTAAAAGAGCCTACAGAGGACCACTTGTCTTTTCTTTCTCTTCGCCTCAGTTGGGAGTCGGTCGGGTCGCGTGATTGCGTGTGAATCGTTAGCTGGCCAGCCTTCGCGTCCAAGTCATTAGCGCGCGTCCATCGTACCCCCTCTCGTGTGTGTCCATTTTCGAGGCCTCAGCTTCTATACGAACAAGTGCGGCTAGGATCGTTCCCACGCTCGTTCAATTTTCCGTCTCACCGGCAAAGCCAGCGTCATCAGGACAGCGCAATTCCGTTCGAGTGGTCAGCGTAACAAGCAATTATCGTAGGCGTGCCAGCGACCCTCTTATCAGGCAATTACGCAATTACCTCAAGAGGCGGCTTTCCCTCAACTAAAAGAGTGGCGACAAAGCTGGCGAACCGTGAATGACGAATATGCCGATTAAAAGATTGATGCTGCAACAACAGCTTAAATTGATGTCCGCGCTAACCCAAACACTTTCCAGTTCTTCCCTTCATGCAAGTCCGAGCGCCAGTTCTCAGTCAATGGACCATGTGGTTAGCGGCATCATCGAATTTCTGTACGACGCCAAGGCCGGGGTAACGTTCGAATCCTGGTACAAGCGGTACGAGGACCTGTTCACCGTTGACTTGGCTCACCAGGACGAAGCGTGGAAGGTCCGCCTGCTTTTGCGCAAACTTGGTACCCTCGAACACCAGCGTTACACCAATTTCCTCTTGCCGAGGAACCCACGGGACGTTACCTTTGACGACACGGTCCGAACGTTGTCACAGATTTTTGGCGAGCAGTCCTCCCTGTTCAATGCTCGTTACCAATGTCTGCAGCTGGTCAAACGTGATGCCGACGACTTCATCACGTACGCGGGCATGGTCAACCGTGAATGCCAACGTTTTCACCTTGGATCGCTCACCGAGGACCAATTCAAATGCCTGGTCTTCGTCTCTGGTCTCCAATCTCCACACTATGCCGATATCCGGACGCGCCTCCTGTCCAAGCTACAACAGGATGGAGCAGTCACACTCCAGAACCTGGCAGAGGAGTGCCAAAGGCTCCTCAACCTGAATCACGATTCTGCCATGATCCAGGACGCCGCTGCACCTGGTATGGTCCAGGCAGTCACAGCACCGAGGGCGCAATCTTCCGCGCGCCCTACCCAATCCGACCGAGCGAAGTCCCCACCCTACGCATGCCGATTCTGCGGTGCCTGGCATTTCCACCGCGACTGCAAGTTCCGCCAGCATCGTTGTCAACGTTGTGGCAGGGTGGGGCACCGGGATGGTTACTGCCATTCTCCATCTCCCAAGGGGGCCAAAACTGGGCTGCTCCCCACCCGCGATTCAAAGAAGAGGTCCCGACCCAGACGCACACCCAAACCTGGTCCGGTTGGCAGCTCCCTGAGCCTGCTGGCCACGTTCCAAATCAACGCTGCGGATCGGAGAAAGTTCGTTGACGTCTTGATCAATGGTCAGACGGTCCGATTGCAGTTGGACATTGCGTCGGACATCACAATCATTTCCGAGGATCGCTGGCGATCCCTTGGCAAGCCACCGTTCGAACCGACCTCCCAATCTGCCACCAGCGCCTGCGATGGTCGCGTGCAGCGAACTGGGCAGCTGCACTGCTCCGTCTCCTTCCGGGGCGCCACGTTCAACGCGACCTGCTACATCCCAAAGGCGAAGCTCAACGTGCTTGGTCTCGATTGGCTCGAAACCCTTGGCTTGGCCGATCTTCCTCTCCGGGCCAACTACAACGTGGTACATTCACCGACAATACCAAACGACCAAACCGACGACAAAGCTAATCAGTCCGCCCCCGTGTCCCAGGATTGTCAACAAGCCTCAAAGATGCCACCACACCAAACACCAGTTCCTTGGCATCCGCCAGCAAAACCGTGGTCTCGAGTGCACATCGATTACGCTGGTCCCATCGATGGCATTTCCTATCTGGTCGTGGTCGACGCCTATTCCAAATGGCCGGAAGTGGTCGCCGTCAACCCCTCTTCCGCATCCGCCGCCCTTGCTTGTCTCCAACGTATCTTCAGTCAACATGGCCTTCCCGAGGTCTTGGTGTCCGACAATGGTACCCAGTTTACGTCTTCCGTTTTCGAAGACTTTTGGCGCCGACACTGCATCGAACACCTCCGCTCACCGCCGTACCATCCCCAATCCAACGGTCAAGCGGAGCGATTTGTCGACACATTCAAGTGGGCGCTTATGAAATCTCGCGGGGAGGGGACCGTGGATGAGTGTCTTCAAGCCTTCCTGCTCTCATACCGGTCCACACCGAATCCAGCTACGCCAGAATGCCAGTCACCAGCTGAAGCATTGATGGGCCGCAAGCTACGCACTACAAACAATGCGCTCATTCCGACTGAGAATCCACCTACCCACTCTGGTGCCTGCACCAAACACAAAGAATTCGCCGTCGGAGCCCCAGTCTACGCTCGTGATTACCGAGCAGGTCGTCCTCGCTGGATCAAAGCAACAGTGACGGCCAGGCGAGGTGACATGCTTCATGATGTCTCCGTAGGTGATGACACCTGGGTTCGCCATCGCAATCAACTTCGTCCGCGCCACGAAGCAATCTCCATGCCAGCCAGCTATCCCGTGCCCCTGCCGCTGCACATCTTGCTGGAGACCTTTGGAATGGCTCCACAACAGGAGACCACGGTCGAAGCCGCTCAATCGCCGCCGCGTCTCGAAAACCCACCTTGCCGAGGAACAGAAAGAATCCGGAGGTCACCGAAATCCCTCTAGGTCAATCCTCGCCAGAAGCGGTACGATTTCTCTTCAAAGGGAAGGTGTTGCGGCCCCGTCAATAATCCCCGCAAATCACGCCAGAAACCCCGACAGAATGGCTGTGGGAAGCGGGGTCCAATTCCTCCCCACAACGCGGCAGAGCTCAGCCACTCCGAGACGCGGCCCAAACTGCGCACCTTCTGACAATGGTCATTTACAAACTACCCCCTCTTCGTGGTGACAGTTTTCCTTGACTTAATAACCCATAGCACTGTCTGTGATTGCCCTTTGTCGGTCTTAAAAGAGCCTACAGAGGACCACTTGTCTTTTCTTTCTCTTCGCCTCAGTTGGGAGTCGGTCGGGTCGCGTGATTGCGTGTGAATCGTTAGCTGGCCAGCCTTCGCGTCCAAGTCATTAGCGCGCGTCCATCGTACCCCCTCTCGTGTGTGTCCATTTTCGAGGCCTCAGCTTCTATACGAACAAGTGCGGCTAGGATCGTTCCCACGCTCGTTCAATTTTCCGTCTCACCGGCAAAGCCAGCGTCATCAGGACAGCGCAATTCCGTTGGAGTGGTCAGCGTAACAAGCAATTATCGTAGACGTGCCAGCGACCCTCTTATCAGGCAATTACCTCAAGAGGCGGCGTTTCCTCAACTATAACAAAAACCTTCTAAAAATCAAGGTTTAGTCTTATCTGCATTACCTCTAGAGCGCTGGCCTCCCTGCATTTAAAAAGGCTCAGCCTGTTAGCTGAACAAAAGATACGCGAAGAGCAAGCTGGGTTCCGTTGCGGCCCGAGTTGTATCGACCACATTTGTACACAGCCAAATACTCCAGCATCTTCATACTTCGGCCGGCCAACGATCGCTGTCTCCTTAGACCTACGATGCGCATTTGACCAGTTGACCGATTTCCTCTCTGGAGCTATCGCCTGAGATGGGGTGTGCCTGAGATTTACGGGAACATCCTTTGAGCCATCTATTCGTGAACATCGGGCCGAGTGGGGGTGTACGGTGAAGTTTCGGCGCCCTATGACATCAAGAGTGGTGTCAGGCAGGGCTGCCCTGCATAACACCTCCTGTTCAATTTCGCTTTTGATGACATTCTGGAGAGCGTACTGTAGAAATGCGGGCCAAACGGCGCTGAACTGCTACCCGTGGGGCTGATTTCGTTATTTAGATTATGCAGACGACATTGCCTTAATTTGCAATCCCTCACAGACTGCTCAAAATATACTGTGCAGCTTGGCGGTTCTGCCTCATAATTTGAAATGAAACTCGCCCCTCCAAAATGTAAGGTCTTCGTTCAGGACTGGCCAGGATCTGCTCTTACCCTTGCCCTTTCAGGTAAATCTCTGGTAGTGATAGACAAGTTTGTTTACCTCGGAAGCTGCATCAGCGCTAACGGTTTAACGGATGAGGTCACCTTGCGCTTCCCCAGGTTCCAACTTGAGGTTGCTACTCTCCGCCATCTCTGGCCTCACCGCGACCTGACTCTATCTTTGAAGTGTCGAATCTACGATGACACCGTGCAAGCGGTCCAGCTTTATGATTACATGACTTGACCTGTTCGCTGGAAGGAAGTTCACAAGCTGTCTGTCTTTGAGCACCACTGCTTTGGAGCATTGCTAGTGTGCGGTGGCCACACTACATTATCCCCTAGCACGGATGTAATATTCTTCCTGTCGTCGCGTTCTTCCTAAGTGTTCAGTATAATGGCTTTCTTGTCAATCGCGAGTAGCCTAATCTAAAGTTAAGAAACCATGTAAAGCTAATGAAAGACATACCTTGCGTCATTAAACGAATCTTTCTTAAACGCTCGCTGTTGCAACATTGACACATCTCTACGCAATGCTTGGGAAAACCAGAAGCGATTAGTTTGCTGTCCAGATGGCGAATATTCTATTATTAGTTTTGTCCATGTTTATATATCTAACATAGACCACCACAATGGTACTTTGGCTGTAGGCTTCCACTCCCGTACTCGAAGTTCCTTTGCTGTCTGTTGATTCAGTTTGCTGGCCTGCATATAACGTTATGCACGCGTACGAGAACATTTGCAACATTTTCAGGCCAGACGTGTCTGGCCCCTTTTGTAGTTTGACCCTCCTCAGCCCTATGAGTTGGTTCCATGCTCAGGTGCAAAGGCTTCTTAGGCGAGCGAGCAAGTCACAGCTGATCAGTGTGCATTTCGTCTCCGCTGCCAAATCTGTTAGGAGTGGCTGTACAAGTGTGTAGCTCCATCCAGCATGACTCAACTGTTTTGGCGACACCAGTATCTGTGTTCCACGACTGTCTCTAACTGACAACGTTATCAGGCCCGAGTTGACCGGCCCCGTCCGACAAGTCCCGTGACTCATTCGCAGTTCGACATCCGAAAGATTGTAATATGTTGGTCCACGCAGCACAAACACGTCGGAGGGTGTGCACATTACGGCAACTTTTGTCGTCCCATATTCAAAGACTTAGCCGACTTGCTAACTCGTCGCTTGCTGAAAGGCTGCATGTACCAAAACGCGACGCACAGAAGTGAGTTGTGCGAAGGTCTCAGATGTCCGGTTTGCCAGACATCAAACACGATTCATGTTCCGGTGAGTTACTGGGTATGCTGAGTTTCGGCAGGCCAAGCATTTCTACTTCATTGTTTGTAATGAAAACCAGGAACTGAATTGTGTACGAAGAACTATTTTCTTCCCAGGTTGGAGAGCTGAGTGGCAGGTGCGCTACACGAAAGCAAGCGGTCTGGTCGGTTGAGCTGCATTAACAATTACGAGTCGCCTGCGCATACAGCATATTAGAATAACCGCGCAAGATGTACCTGCAGGTAATCAGCTCCCAGGCAGACACACATTAAACCCGGTGTAGGGCACCTACCAAAGGCTTGAACAATATCACAGGTTAACTGATCTTTGAGAGGATTTCACAGGACGTCTAGGGAGTGTACTTGTCCATTGCTGTTGAACGCCATCAGTCCATCAGATGCAAATGCATTGTTTCGGAGCGGCGCTATCTTCCCATTGTCCACGGATTTCTAACGCACCGTCATTAAACCGGGCATACAGCCAGGAACGGCACGCAAAGTCGATCCTGCATAGTCGGTCACCTACGTGTTATAATTGCGGTTAATGGTGCTTCGGGCCGTCAGAACAAAGACCTTCACCGCACCGGACAGTGTATGGACCAGATCCCAAGTCACATGCAACAGACAAGGCAGTCGACTACAAAGGTTACGGTTTGAGTGTTTCGGACTGGAGGCGGCCTGATGGATGTGAACCACAATGGACCATTGGGTAAGAGTGAAGTTCAGGGTCAGGTATGTCTAACGACGTTGTACACTTAAGGCACCAAATTGCCTATTGTAACACCTACCCCTTCGATAACACGTTCTCCAGACACATACGAATGAAGCGCTGGGTTCACCTGTAAAAGTCGCATAGGTTTAGTAGGCCGTATAGTTCCCCAGTGACTCCATCGCATGGCTCTGCGTACGTCTGTGTCAGTTAAATACGCCCCATAATTTTTAGTAGTTCAAACGTCTCCAGCAAAATATCAAACGGCAACTCGAAAGTAGAAATGAATGTATGTTCGATCCGTCGTTTGCGTCGCTGAGACACGTGACGTATGACGGAAAACGCTCCGACATACTCCAAGTACAGCCCAGAGGATTTTCTTTATCGTGCCACGGCAGGCTGCCAGGTTTGGTGGTCCAGCCATGCATCCAACGCGTACACCGGCTCTACTAGTAGAAAACATCTGTTCACGCCTGACGACAGTAACCGTTGCGTAACCTAAGGGAGTACTGCATCAATTGAAGGATGTCACACACCCTAACATGGCTCCCGCTGGTGATCTGCTGCCCGGTAGATCGGGGTTTTGCGTAGCCTAGATTACTTAACAGGAACAGCTGCATGATCTCCTCTGTGGATCCTTCCCCCCGCAGCTTTAGAAGTGAACGGTTGATGGTACCTATGAATCTTTCTGCTTAACTTTGGAATGGAGATGCCCGGAGGCGACCAGCAGTGCTTGATACAATTACACTGGGAAAAACACCAACATCATCGGAGATAAACTGCGAACGGTTAGCGGAAACCAAGGTATTTGGTGAACCGAACCGTGCAAATAACTGTTGTAATTTTCTTACCGTGGCAGCTGTCGTAGTCGTGTTCACTAGGTCTACGTCCGGCCACTTGGTATGCGCATCAACCACAATTCAAAAACCGGCTTTGAACGGGACCAGGGTAATCAAGCTGAATTCCTTCCCATGGCTTGGAGGCTGGCATCCAGAGTTGGATGAATTTGCTTGGAACTTCCTCTGCTGAAGCACATTTGTTACATGCAGCGACACAATCATGGATAACGTTGTCCCTAAAAGATGGCCAATATACGTAACTTCTGGTTGAATATTTCATCTGGGATATTCAAGGACAATGTAGGTGAAAATACCTTAATAACCTTGCCATTGAAGAAGTCCTAAAGAATGCTCTACATAATTCATTAAACGCGCTGACGTAGAGCTCCTCCCAGGTAGCCAAGCTGTTGACTTGGACTACGCTGATGATATCGTCTTGCTGGGTGACGGCCTACAGGCTGTCCAACTTGCACTCAACCACGGCGATTAAAGCTACAAAATATGTGATGACTTTTCCCCATCCAAGTGCAAATCTCATTTCCAAGAATTTTAGATGCCTGTACCTGCACTCACAATTTGTGCTGGGACACTGGAGGTTACAGAGTGCTTTGCCTACCTGGGTAGTTGTATCACAGCCAATGGAGTCATTGAAGACCAAATTTCTTTGGGTATCGCAAGAGCTCGTCTCGCTTTCTCTAAGCTGAAGCACTTGTGACGCCGCCATGACATCGGTATATCTGTTTATTGTGCGACTGTCCGCGCTGTACTGTTTTACGGCTGCGAGACTTGGCCTGTTCGCATCGCTGACCTGGAACGTCTCTCTGCTTTGAGCACCGTTGCTTGCGGTCGACTGCTCGTGTGTGGCCGCTGCATCACGTAACCAATGTGGAGGTTAGACAGCGAGGCTTAGGTGGAGGTAGCCATTCGCTGGAGGAGCTCGTCCCGCGGCGTCAGCTACGTTGTCTTTGACGCGTACTGCGTATGCCCGGTCATGGTCTTCCGTGTCGCGTCTTCTTCGCGGTTGCTGGACAGGCGCGGAGGACAACCTACAACATTTAGAAGCTGCACCAGAATTGTCGAGGTACGCATCACTCCTCCCCGGGTTTTCACCCAATGTAACTAATGCATGTATGCTGCTACGGGCTGTGCAATGAACAAATCTGATGGAGCCATGTTACACAATAAAAGTGCAGTGGTATTCCCGTCGCGCACTCTGAGATTTGTGATACCGTTATACAGTCGCAAGTACTGTGACTATCAGTTTCTGTATGTTTGTGTTCACTGTGCAACCAGTCGATTGTCAGAAATGAGCGGGTACTGCTGACATACGTCCTTACTGAATATGCATGTTCATTTTTATGGTTCTTTATGAGCGTTCTTACGAAGGACAACATGTCTAGTTCTATTTCAGCAAATCCAAAGGCATTCACACTTAAGGAAATGGTATCAGTGATTCGACGATGTTAAGAAGGAACAGTTCGCTAACATTGGCGCAAAGTTTCGGATTAGGAAGAACACCAATCCATGTAACATAAGGAAGGAAGTCCGTTTTTGAATGACTTTGTGGAACACGCCCCAAGACTGAAAAGAGAGAATGATAGAAAATTGGGTAACGAAGACACAAACGCAATTTGCTGGGAATGGTGCCAGTCAGCACTGAAGGGGAAAATCCCATTATATGGACATATGATTCAAGAACGAGCAGTATACTTCGCAAAAGAATTGTAAAACAGACATTATCTCGTCAAACAGTTGGCTACAGGTCTTCATCAGTAGAGGATCTTGTGTTTGGTAAGCAATCGGGCGAAAGCGGTGACTCGGATAGGTGTGCTTTATCCGACTAGGCAGAAAAATTGCCCGAAATATGTTCCGGCTACACAACTCAAGGCATTTTTAATTCACATGAAACTGCTATGCTATTCAGAACGACGTCCGATAATGGCTCTGTGTAAAATGATAGAAATGCGCAAGTGGGAAAAGAATAAATGCGCGTATCAAAGTTAAACTGTGCACTACCAAATTGGGGGAGCGAGAACCGGCTGCAGTGATTTGGAAATCAGCCAACACTCGAATTTTAGAAATGTCAACATGAAAAACTACCGGCAGTTTACCAGGATAATAAAAAGGCATGGATGACTGCAGTTATTTCCGAAGATTTAACAGCAAAAGACAGAAAAACGCAACAATATGCCTGCTCTAGACAAATCCGTTGCTCCCCCTAGTTTCACCTAGTTAATAACAAATTGTGTGTCCTGTCACCCAACACCACTGCGTTACGTCAACCCTACGACCAGGATGTCATTCAGACATTTAAATCGAAGTTTGCGAAAAAGACAGCTTCTGCATCTTTTAACCTTCATGGAACCCCACAAAGATATGTCCGGAACTGATTTCATGAAACGAGTATATTTATTAGACGTCGTGTTCTACATAACTTCTACCTGGATGGGGGTGCCGAAATCAAGCATTATTCTTTAAAGCGGGGTTTCTTTATACTTCAGAAATAGGTTCTGAAGAAACAACACAAACTTGACCTGAGACATGTGAGCAAATTACGCCACCTTCAAACGCAATTGCTATGGATATTCGCCCAGAGGAATTGTTTGGATGCAAACTAGCTGACAGCCATCTGGTTGACTCTTATTTCCAAACATGTCACACAACAGAAACAAACTGCGACCTGCCAACCACATCAATTTTAGCAGCTGAGGATGTGAATAATGAATCAGACTACCAGCAGGAACAGGATTCTACAAACGTTCTGAAAACGTATATATTCACAGATGCACAGGGTGAAGTTGATATTTCCCGCTCCTACGCAATACATAGCGGACACACTGGCATGCTTGCACTTTCTCTGGACGTGATGGGAAAACTAACTTCCTTTCATTGCAATTGCCAGGCAACAGAACACTATATTTGATATCTTTTCAGCTGGTGGATACTGATTATGACAATAGAAGGTTGTGAATTTCAACGATTTGCAGGCCAGTTTCTAAACTGTTGACTCACAAGCTGCGATTATCGCATTATTATTAAACTCATCTGTCTTACAGGATGCACCACTACAGAGATTACAAATGATGGCGGACTTGATAGTACGTTTGTGAAAAACAACTTCGCCGGTGTTCTGCAATTAAAGTCATATTGAATTATGCGCAGATTGCAATTTATGACAACCTAACTATGTGAAGCGGGGTTTTCTGCAGTGTCAGCAACCGAAACAAAGCAACCAAATTAACTGGACCTAGGCAACACACATCAAGAGTCATTGTCTCCTATTTCCCCCAGAAGGAGCAGTATCGTTGCAGATGAACATGCTCATGGTTGTTCGTAATTTGGCGTTCTAGTGAGTGAACGAATTATATCATGTTATGTATAGTTTTCGGTGTAACTGGATTTCATTTTCAAGGCATGTTTAATCAGAAGTACATTAAAAGCATTCACTCAAAACAATCTAAAATGTAAACGTTCAACACACCCCTCAGAGGGCCGGGGTAAAATTATCAAACGCATTCCGATCCACGGTGATAAAACAGGTTGGGGACCATTGCTGTAGAGTGCACCGGCTCGCAATACCCCATATTTCAGGAGACAAGGTGCTTGTAGTGTAACCCCTTCGCAACAAAATATTACATGTCTGCGTACTTGTGGAACAAGGATGAAAGTAGTCTAATCCACCGTCTCACATATCCTTTGAAAGGAAATTGCATGACTGCAAGCCAACATCTATCATATACTTCCTTCATCCCTCCATTGGTGATTATATCATTCTACCCGGGAGCTGCCCTGTCTACCTCGATCAGATTTGACTTGTGTTATTCGTATGGGGCGAATTGTTTGGAACATGATTACATACTACCCCACGTTCAACTTAGACCTATGGATCCGTCACAAAAGTGACATTTCCTCGCATAAATAAAGAAGGTACGTGTAGTGATTGGTATCCATTCTGCTGCGACAAAGATTGTTCCGTTCCTTAGTTTACGGACAACTTGACTTCGAGGTCAAACGGTAACTTCTACTGCGGCTTCAACTATCCGACCGAACTAGCCTGAAAACGCACCAAAACGAGACAACCTATCTGCGCCTCTTGCTAGAGCAACTTTTCAGTACCAATCCAACGTGGTGCACCGTTGACCTACGTGCATCACTTGCGCCCTAGCCTCAGATCTCTCCAAGGCTCAATTACAAAAGGAGTGTGAATACAATTCAGGCTTATACCCAGTTCGCTGAGCGCACACGTCTTCCTTCCCTCAGGGACTATGCGCGCTCCAATTGATGTCTCAGACACCTCCATTGTACAGTGAGGGCGCGTGGCAGACTGTGCACCGGCTAATCTCCGTTTAGCAAAGATTCGATTGCTGTCCATTTTAGTTGGACCACGCTAGTCTCACCCAATTCTCACAGTTTTCCTACCCAACTCCGAAAGCGTGAGTATTCTGCGCGTACTTGTGTTCATTTTCTCCGCCATACGGAATTCTCTTGGCTGGTAGCCTCTGCCCACGCAGAGCTATGTGGATGCAAGTGCGATGAATATCCGAGGATAGCCTTTGCCTTAAGGAGGAAAGCTTCTGCAAGAGGAATGATGGCTTCTGCACTAAGGATATAAGCGATTGCGTTAAGGATGTTAGCAAGTGAGAAATTGTGTATTCAACTTTATGACCACTACCCATAAATCAGGCAAATTTCTCCGTTTGTCATGGATGGAGGTTGTACTCCTGACTAGTAACTGCTCGGTGTGGTCGAACTCCCTAGTGTATCTAACGGGGTTGATATAAGTGTCGTACATTCTTCTACTTTACGCTCCGGCGACAAACAGGAAGAGGGTCGCAAGTAGATGTTTTAGAATGTTGTGGTTACTACCTCGTTCTTTCGGAATCTTGAGGGCCGGCATCTTTGCGAGTCTGTTCTCAGCTCCCGTTTGACCTCGTCTGGAATACTGCGTCCAGAATTGTCCGCACTGCCATTTCCGGGATAAAATGGAGCCAGAGATGGTTTTACGGGTGGGTACTAGGTTAGTTAAGGGATGCCGGGGACAGACGTACGCCGAGAGTCTACTTAGTTTGGGAATGTATTCAATTAACTATGGGATGCTTATAGGATACCTAATTCTAACCTACCGTATCTTAAATGAAACGGTTGATCCAGCTTTCTCAAGCTATTTAGTCCCGCTACTTTTGCTCTTCTACGTGGTCATTCTATGAAGCTGGACAAACGGCGGACCGATCGCATTAGGGCGGAAATCCGGTTGTCACGCAGGAACATGCTTCCGGAAAATGTTAGTAAGGAGTCTACGGATAAGGGTTTGAGCGACAACGTGGCGCGCTTGAGCTGCAACGCGAAACGTTTCCCTTTTCTTGAGTAACTCGCACCTTCGTACTATGCTTTGCTTTTCTCTACTTTTTTCATACATTTATATTGACCACTTGTTTCAAATGAACTTCCGTATTTTGTGCCTTCGATTTCTCTTCCTCTCCTTTACTTACTTTACGTGTCTGCCACAGCCGGAACGGCTAGGCAGAAAACTTAAGCATTACCCTGTTGGCCAGGGTGCAATCTGGGTGTTTCGAATTAAATCTGTCAAGTGTTCTGAGCACTTCATCAATTCCTGGCACAAAGGTACACTCAAAATGGATAAGCTACGGGATTGTCCTAACTTTCCAGTCCCACTAGAAAATGAACTCGAACTTGCTTGTGTAAGCATAGTGGGGAACACATTTCGAAGCGTATGGTTACTTTGGCAAGGCAGCCGCAAACAGACCTGTGTCCACGTATGTTACCGGCCTCCTCGATTACGAAATCCTTGATTGAAAAGGGCCGTCACATCGAACCCGACACGGCGTGAACTTTCATTTATTTAACAACAATGCCCCGAGTCCTCAGGTTTGCTATGGCAACGGTCCTAAACAACCTTCGTGCAAAATTGTGCGCCCAGAAGCAACAATTTACTACGCTTCGACTCTCCTACGTTTTCTGCTACGGCCTCAACTTGCAACCACCGTTTACTTTCTTGGCATGTGACATTCCGATTTTAACTTATTACTTATTTGTCACGTTATCATTAGATTTGTTAATCGTTTTCTAGTGAATATGGTGCACGAAATGTCATGTTCTGCAAACTGTCTTCTTATGGTTATCTTGTGTTTAATACAAGGAACGCAATTAATTATTCTTATTTATTAGCCCGACCTAGATGAAAGTATCACTATTTCTGAATTGTCTTGAGGACAGGCCTACAGAATTCGGTTTATACTTTGAAGAGCTCCCGCTTTATGTGAAACGGTTGGTTAGGTGGTAATTTCATTAAAGGCAGCCAACGCGATTCGGCAGCAAATACCCGCGCTACTCAGAGTATTACATCCTGTTACTAGCAGCTGACGCAGCTCCCCTTCCGATGGCCAAGTCCACGCATATCTAACTGCCGCAAATGTGATAAGAATGCCGTGGCCTTCGCACATTCACAGTTTGCCTGGCGTGGAGGACTTAAGATGTAAAGCATTAAATACCGCTTAGTGCGCATCGCGGAAGCAATAGCGCAGTTCCTCCGGTGATGCTTGGTGTAATACTGGTTCCCACAATGAAGCAAATAGAATATTTACACCTTTTTACTCGAGTAGGAATTGTGCGGAGCCTTCGAACTGCAATACAATCACTTCAATCCTGATCTAATCCAATGTTATGAAAGGTTATAAAGCAAGGCCTCTCAAGACATATCTTGGGAGTTACCAAATCATAAACTCACATTAACAAGGATAACGCCGAAATCGCTCCTGCACCTCGAATTTGTTGCTAGCCCGAGAAAGATAGACAATTCGGTTGTAACGAGATTATGCGTAAGTGTCGTCTACTTGGACTTCTCAAAAGTCTGATCAATTAGAACACTGCACACTGCTTCAAACAGCTTCATCAACCTTGCCATAGCCTGCTTAGGCAATCTTTTTTCAACTTCGCTTTATCTGCGAGTTTACGTCGCATTTGACGACCCAATAAAATTCTGGTGTTTTGTATCCCAAGGCATTGGGACCCCTTTATTCCCGGCCTCTATCAAATAATCCTGCTAGTGCACCCCAGTCGAAGTTGTAAACAAAGTCAAAACCCGGCATCCCGTCAAGATGGTAGGCAATTACGCGGCACAGCATAGAAAGCTATTTGGACCTACATGTGGTCAACTGAAAAACACTTTCACTTTGAAATGATGAAACATAAACGATTCACATTTTGCCACAATCTTTCCATGAAAACTGTGCTTGCAACTTCTTTGATAGCAGCGCGGTCTTGAACTTATTGTACAAGATGACACTGGTTGTTTGAAACAAGCAGAAAATCATCCTGAAGAGCCAATAAGCCTCTTAGACTCCAATCGAGAACGTACAAGAACTATGTGCCCTCTACATTTTGTAATTGCTGATCACCCTTCCTGCCTTCCTGCAGGAAACGTGACGTTGATGCGCTTGATGCTGCACAACCCAGAGAAATCCAAATTGTTAAGTGATCCTGTATTTGTCTTACCAACTGAGACTGCAGAACGTTGGCATAAAAAATGTTAACATTGTCATACACGATAGAATATCATCATGTTGTGCATAATAATGGCGAACTCTAATAACGCTTGTCGTGAGTTGTTGTAAAGCTTTCAAAATTATTACATGAAAGGTCACTGGTTCAGACTGGCCCCGCAAAAGTGAAAAGTAGTATCGAAATAGTTTTTCTCCGCAAATGTTAAGAACATAAAGTTGGCGACATTCGGTTTCGGATTTGCATGTCACTGTGGCCAGCCACAGGTAGATTGCGTCTACAGAGGAACCATGGGTGGTTTGCGCTGCACCACACACAGCTCCAACCACACACCCCATATCCAGTGTAAACCCGAAGGAATAAGACCGGGAGGCATGTGGATGTGAGCCACGTTTCATCAATGGACCCGGCCCACACTCTTTCACAGGCAAGCACATTCACTCTCTATTTGGGGAATCAAGCGCACACAAGGCGGTGGCTGAACCGTAGTCCGCTTCACATTGAGTGCATGGAACCACTCTTTGATCCTAACACGGCCACAAGGACCGTGCACCCCGTCCCCTCCAGCAACGACCAACTGTCCCCTGGAACCAGTATGGACGAGGTAGTGAGTAATAGACAGGTAGGCACCTTGTCAGCATACACATAAAGCGCAGCCACACTGGGGATTTCAAGCGACAGCAAATTACTTGTGTGAAAGATAACAAATAAAATAAATCGTGTAATGCATAAGGAAACGGTGACATAAATCTTAAACTAATGAGCATATGAAATAAGTTGTCTACAAACGAATCCGAGATCAGTTCCTGAGGTCGGAAAGTATGTTTTACGGAAATGCCACAAATACGAAAATGTTATCGAAATCACCTACAATTGGATTAAGCGACCTGTGCAAGTTTATAGAAGAGAAGTAGGCATTTACATGAGAAAGAAAAGCATTAGGAGGAAACTGAAAACCCGCCACCTGAAAGAAAGAGGCCTAGCATACAAGCACGCGGTTACTAAATCGAATGCAGCTTACGTACAAACGCTGCGCCGGATCTGCCTACTTTCTCTGCAGGACCCGTGGTCGCTTTGGTAGTGGTCCCGAGTGGCTTTGCTCATGGCTCACTAGGCCTGCGTGACTCAGGCACTCGCGACCGCATGTGTCTCAGCACCATGCGCTAGATGTCGATGGAGTACTACCTATCGGTGCTTGCCGCTTCCGCACTTGACGCTTCTTCTCTGCATGTATAAAGTCTTTCCCCCGCGCTTCGGCAACTGCCTTCGTGATTAGATCGCGTCATGCACGCTGATCAACCGCCTTCGATTCCCATGACCTGCAATCAAGATTAGAACGTGAGAGGCTCACTTTGATCATGTCCTGTATAAGAACATAAAACGCTCTTCCAAATCACATAACAGTTGCCTTTACATTAAAACTGCTAATAGTGATCTAGATGACACGGTGTCACATTTGCCTCACTTGGTATAGTCCGTTACAGTCGGAAAACGAATTATGCTGAACCAAACGATGAGACCACCAGTCCTCCGCTAAATTTTGGGTGAGTAAACCTGCATAAGTATTCATGTAATTATCATGATGAGTTAGTTGAAATACAGAAATTGTTCTTTTTCCTCTAATTTGTTGACTTTGGTTATTTAATCATTAATCAGATTACATTATGACACTTGTCAAACACTCAAATGTTTCCTGTTATGAAGCAATTTGCATTACCCTAACGGTATTTCCAAAAGTTTTCTTGCCACCCAATGATGGACGCAGCCAGATATCTCGTAAGTGGTTAGCATTTGCGCGAGCCTCTAGTTGCGAATCTTGGCAAATGCTTTAAGAAGGTCGATGATAATCACTTCCAGCGCATGGCTGTTATCCGCTGCATCCGCAGAACTTTCGCGAGCGACCAATACATTCTTCAGAAACGAAAATCTCTTACAGAATCCCAGTTGTGCATTGCCAACAAGCTTAAATTTACTTCGATGACTCTGCAGTGGCTCTCTCACTAGTTGCGCGAGGAGTTTGACCACTGCACTCGTCCAGCTATCTGGCCTGTAATTTGCATGCGGTCTCCTGTTTACATTTCTGCAGTTGTGACAGATATAATCTTCCTTCCATTCGGAAGATTATGCACAGCTGTCAAGCGATTTCCGAATCAAAATATCGAGCGGTCCACTTAGTCTTGCAGGCAACACTTGCAACAATTTCGGGTGAATAAAGTCAGTCCCGGAGGCATTAGAATTTTTCAGCACAACAATATATTCATATATGCCCGAATTCACTTGGATCATACAAACAAACTCAACGCCTGTCAAAGAGGTTTCCCTCAAAAACGTTGCTGCATATTGTGCACTAAATACGCAGGACTTGTCGCAGTCCACATGATCATGTGTACCATCATCCCGCATCCAAACTGGAATTGACGTGTTCGAACCGCAGCACCTTTTGACACATGCGATGAATTTTTGCATTCTATGAAGCTTCGTCTGATAATACTTTCTCGAAATTGAGCCGCGCATTCCTTAGGTTTTGCTTACAACCATTTCTAGCCTTAGGGTACCTCGCATAATGATCGATGTATGGAATATTTCGGTAAGTCCGCCAAAATATAGACTTCTTCGTCAGCAAGTGCCTGATGGTGGAATCTATCCAGATCGGCTGTGCTTATGCCTCTATTCTCCTTGTGACTTGGATTAAGAGAACATAGACCTCGGTGAGGTAGGTTAAATTTATCCCAGGCAACCTAGACAGTATCGTCGCCTGAGATCTCACAATGGAAACCCGAAGTTTTGACTCTCATTTATTGTTGGTCTGCGTGCCATATGTTCAGGAGAGACTTAACTGTAATCTGATAGTGTCTAGACAGATACAACTGAAGCGCAAACAAACATGATTAATAGAACTCAGTGAGGGTCCGTCAGTAATGTCACTAACGAACTCGCGTGACTTAGCAAACATACGGGCTAAGCCAGTACTTGAGCTTCAATATACTTAGCATGGAGGCCGACGAAATGGTGCAACATAACTTGGAGCGTAAGCTCAAGTAGATCAGCGCCGAATGTGTCTGACGCTGAGTTGCAAGAAAGACTCGCCAAACAAATCTCCGGGAGGTTGAAGTCGCCCAGCACCAAACATCTGTTTGCTAACTGGGAGCGAATGAAGTCAAGTACCTCTTTGGGTTGGACCCCACTGCTTTTATGCACAATTACAAATATTACCCGAGTCCAGGATGTGCTACTCACAGCTGACAGAGTTGCAACGGTTTTGTCTGCCGACTGAAATAGGCAAATCTTCAAAACGTCAAGATTGCAGTTCACATAAACAGCGACGCGTCCTCCCTGCCGGCCAACGGAGTGATGGCATTTAAACAGCTCGTAGCCAGATAGCTGTACTTTACCATCCGTCATGTCCTGAGACAGCCACGTATCCGTGAATGCAGTTGTATCGTGATGAGACTCATCTACCTAACTCGTACACCTTATTACATAAGCTGCGCCCAATGCTTAGCAATAGCTGAAGGTATTCGTTATGTACAGACCTGAATCGTGTGCTACCAGGAGGAGCACTGGTAGAGCAGAAAAGGACCGCTGTCTGATCAGTCGAAAACCCACTAAACCGTGATATGTTCACCTTCCGCTCGCCTGCTTTTGAGGTATTTGTTGGCCTCCTTTAGCTTCAGTCTATCGGCCAGCGGTAGGTCTCTCTTAAAAGCAAACCGCATGAGAGTGTTGCGTTCCTCCGTGTTAGAGTATTACACGCAATAGCCGCGGTCGATGGTTTGGTGCGTTAACTGGGACGGTCACCATACAAATCAGCTTTCTGGCAGTAACGCCTGAGGAGCCAGTCGGAGGTAGCTTCGGTACGTACATTTTAAACTACTGAAGTTCTTCCAACATGCGTTCAGCAGGAAAGACAGCAATAGACTCAGCTACTATCCGTGAAAGAAACATCACGACAAGGTGTATTTATCCCACGCGTTTTTGTTACGACACTTGGAGACACTTGGCTTCAGCACTAGTGATGGGACTGATCTTCTCCTCTTAGATGATGTAGCAACGGTTGGGTATGTCTTAGCTCCATACTTAGTGTCTTCTTTTCGAGTTATCTAGTCCAGCAATTTGGTCTGCTTTTTCTTCTTGATAACGAACGCAGGGTTCCCCGACGTTTTGTCACTTTAAACAGAGTCAAGCATACCGCCCGAAAGTGCCTTATCGGTGACAGCCGACGTATCTGGCAACTTCGACTGACAAGTAATGTGTGTTGGAATTTTCGACTTCGCACAAATCTCAGAAGGCTTAACAAGTGACAACACTTGGCTCGTTTCCGGTGCCGAGACAACAACAGCTTCTCTTTAACAGTAAGATCACAGGGTTTCTTAGCTCACTTTTGTTTTACCATATTGAACCGGTGGTATCATCGGTTTCAGACATCGCACTGCATGCCGCTAGAATGGTCAGTTACTGGTATGTTGCAGCTTGAACTGCCACAAAGTACGATAACCGCAGAATCCAAGCCTCCGGGAAAAACAGCCTAGACGCATTGCAAGACGGACATAGTAGACAAAGGAGTGGAATTATAAAAACTATAATAGTAAAAGAAACTAAGTGAAAAGCAAAAGCATGGAACAAAACGGGATTAAACCTGCGAACAACCGAAAATAATTACCAGTAAGCACCAAAGACGCTTTGCCCAGTACCGCTTCAATCGATCCAATTAATCTTGCATCACAGGAAATGTGACAAAAATCAAGTTTCTTTCCATGTGCATATTCAAACAAGTTTCCACAATATTTCAGCTAAAAAGCGCGAGCAGCATGTCACACCATAAAATCGTGTTACCGCGCAGTACTCATAGACGCAACGTACTGTTCAGCCGATATAACCGCCTTCGCATTTACCGACAACTCGAGTAGTAGGGTGCCTTGCAATGGAGACTGATTTAGTATGCTTAGCTGATTGCAGTGGTGGCTTCTTGGTTGCCAATAGACGGCAGAAGTTATCAGCACTGAGTGTATGTTTTATTTCAAGTGCTGTGCGTTGTTAAAGCTGATTAGCCACAATATCACTAGTAAAGGGCAGATGTAGTTAAACAGGCTCATTTGATGCGAAATGGACGGCCTCCTCGATTACGAAATACTTGATTGAAAAGGGCCGTCATATCGAACCCGACACTGCGTGAACTTTCATTTATTTAACACAAATGCCCCGAGTCCTCAGGTTTGCCATGGCAGCGGTCATAAACAACCCTCGTGCAACATTGTGCGCCCAGAAGCAACAATTTACTACGCTTCGACTCTTGTACGTTTTCTGCTACGGCCTCAACTTGCAACCACCGTTTACTTTCTTGGCATGCGACATTCCGGTTTTAACTTATTACTTATTTGTCACGTTATCATTAGACTTGTTAATCGCTTATCTGTAAAACGAATATACGAATTGGCTTCGTTGTGCAACAGGTATCTTTTTTTGTTCGATCCCCATGATTTTATCCTTACTGAATTAGTTGAGCTATATTTTCCAGTGCGTTTCCTATATCTCCGCGTCCGGCATCCGGAAAAGGATCGCTCCACATTCATGCTCTAGACCTTTTGTTGCCAATTCCTAAATAATTTGTTGCACATTATTTGGTCTACATTCATTCTATTTAGAAGTATCAGCTTTGCAAATTCATACTTAATTCTATAGATTATTTTTATTGACTCAGCATCTGATTCATGTCCACATTTGCGACGAAATATTTTGCTGCAGCTCAACATTGCAAAACTTAGGTTTCAGTCAATTTTGTGAGAAAATTGGCACTCATTCGCTAGAGGCTTAATGAGGCGAACAAGTCAAACCATTCGTTCGTTAATACCACGCAGTAGCTTCCTCGCCTTTTGTTGTTCTATGTGACTGAGTTAACAGTCGCTCCCGAAATGCACATGTTTTAGATGACTTATGCTTTTCGTTTGATCGCAAAGCGCGATCCTTGCTATTTGGATTCGACACCGTCTTCTGTGTCCGACATAAGTCCAGCATGTCAGTGCATGTTGTAGTAGCCGGTGACTCCTCACAGACATTGACTGCTTCCGAGTACGCGTGACCACATGCAACTGCCGGAGTGAGTAGGGTGTACAATGTCTGTAATCCGGCTGCACAATTCAGTTATGCAACTACTGCTTCTGCGTACAATACTGTAAATGCTCGTATTTGCAAATATTCGTTGTCTGCCTCATGGTACAATGAACAATGGTATATTACAGGTAAAAAAGCGATTACTTTACAAGTCCCGTAGGATGGTTGAAGTGAAAGCAAACGTAAGTGTAAATCGTCAGTTTAAGCGTCTAGCAAATTCAAGTGCCCTTATTCATAGAAACGTTGTAGAATATGTACTGAATTGTTACTGTAGAGTAATATGGAAAGTAATATGGGTAAGACAGGTCTTAAGAACAAGAGAAACGACCAACGCTTACTCATGCGCCGCTTTCTTGGACTGGAGTAAATTGAGGAATGCAGTTGTAATATATCCTAAACTATATTCCATAACAGCAGTGTGTAAATAGTGAAGCACAAAAGCTGAAAATGAGCACCGTTTTTTTCGCGTTTTTTCAGCGTGGACATCTCTGATTACATAGCGTAATATTGGTGGATAAGCGAATCATCCAGACTTCTTTTGAATAGCGATAGTGTGGGGGAAGAAACAACGGATATGGGAAGAGCGTTCCAGTGTTGGCACACACGAAGGGAAAAGAAATTCCGACGGAATTCCAACCGGCTGTATTGTGTGGCCAGCTTTAGATGGTGTCCTCTGAGTGTTGTATTGCTATTCAGCTTTAGTAGGTGACGACAACAATGGTTTTGGTTCCTCAGAATCATATAAGTCATTATCAAATCGCCACGCAGGCGTCGATATTGTCCACTGTAGACCCCGAGGGTTTTCAGCCTCAATCGGTAAGGGAGATGACACAGGCCCTTTACGTTCTTGGTCGCCCTTCGTTGTGGCAGCTCAAGAGCGGTAAGCTCTTGCTTCTGTCATGGCTGCCAAGCGTGGATGGCGTACTCAAATTGAGGTGGAATTTAGGTGTTCAGTATCTGGGAAAAGATGGAAGGATCGAAGCGCCCGAATGCAGTCCGCAAAAGGCCAAGGTTTTGGTTAGCTTTTTTGGAGGCTTTTTCGGCCTGACGGGAACAGCACAGATCTTCCTGCACCATCACGCCTAGGTCGCATTCCGTTGTTGTGCGCTGCAATATTTGATCCCCCAGTCTGTATTCACAAGTGGCTTTATGGCGTATGCTCAACACCTGGCACATTGTAGCATTGAACTGAAGCAGGTTCTGCGTCGACCATTTGTAGACCCTGTCCAGTTCATCCTGAAATGCTGCATTGTCGCTGGTTGTTCTAATGGTTCGCCATATATTGAGATCATCAGCGAAGAGTAAGGAGTTGAAGTTGATTACTGTCGCGAGATCGTTTATGTAAATCAGGAATAGTCGTGGACCAAGTACTGAGCCCTGGGGCACTCCGCACTTAAGTTCGATCGGGTCAGAGATGACGCCGCGAACTCTTACATTCAGATGTCGTTGAAGCAAAAAGTTAGCTATCCAACCGAGGATTGGGTCACCAATTCCACAACACTGCAGCTTGTGAAGGAGGATGCGGTGGTTCAGACGGTCGAAAGCCTTTGAGAAATCCAGGTATACTGCGTCAACACCTACGCCGCTGTCAACGGTCTCAGTCCAACTAGATCTGGCAAGCAGCAAGTTTGAAGTGCAAGATCGGTTCTTGCGAAACCCATGTTGCTGTTGTGCCATGACATTTCGTTCTTCCAAGAAGTTCATCAGAGCTTCGGCTACAATCGCTTCCATGATTTTGGAGAGCACCGGAAGTAGTGTTATCGGGCGATAGTTGGCCGTATCTGTACGACTTCCCCCCTTATAGATATGAGTGACGATGCCTTGCTTCCACATTGCTGGCACCCGCATCTCATCGAGGCATCGTTGGAAGAACTTGCAGTGTGGGTCTGCCAGGTTTACTACAGCCATTTTCAACACTTTTGGACGAATATTGTCAACACCGGGAGAGGTATGCTCGCGCAGGGCAATTAGCCTTTTCATGACATCCGCAGTCGTAAACGTGATGTGGCTGAGTCCTGGTGGTGGTACAACGATTGGGAACCGTGTATGCGGCGATGTCGTGCTCTGGAAGTTCGGGGTGAATTGTTGACATAATGCGTTGGCCGCCTCGGTTGTGTTTTGTGCAAGTCCACACAATGTGTGCAAAGCAGGAATTCCTCGCTGTACTTTGCGGAGCTTGTTAACGTGTCTGTACAGGAGCTTAGGGTTTGAAAGAAATTTTTCAGCTAGATTCTGCTGGTGCTGCATTTTACCTTCGCGTACCAGGTTTACGCAGTGATTCCTTTGGATAGTGTAGGCTTCCCATGTTTCGGCACTCGGTGACTCCTTGTATCTTCGCCAGAGTAAATTCCTCGTGACGATACACTTGCGTGTCCTGCTGCGTATGAATGATTTCACTGTCTTCGCTCGCGAAGGTCTTTTTCTAGAAGCGCTAGTTACTAACGTGTTAAACTGGTGAGCAAATTCAGACCAGGCGATATCGGGGATCGTTCTGCTAGAAATGCCCAGTTTGTAGCATTTATCAGTTTGACTAGAGCGCCGTAATCCGTAGTGAGCTGTCATTACTCGGTGTTTTCTGAGAAATACTCTGCATAACAGATGTACTTGAACATGAGGGTTGCATGGTCGCTACTTCCTAAAGGACGCTCTATCGATACCGTTTCGATCATAAGCTCTTCATTGGTGAATACGAGATCCAGGACTCCCGGTTTGTTTCCTGTCCTGAATCTTGTGGGAGATGTGATGTGATTGTAGAGTGGTAGCCCACTGATTATCTCCTGTACTTCCATTTTGAAGTGTTCGTTGATACAGGCTGGGGTTTCTATGGTATGAATATTGAAGTCGCCAACCAGGAGAATGTGGCTGTACGACTGCGAGAGAATGATCTTCATTGTGGAGGCTAGGCGGTTGTCCATTTCCAAAGTAGCCGACGGAGGGCGATACACCACACCCAACAAACATGTGTCCCCACGGCTAGGTTGAAGACGACACCAAAGCGCATCGACAATCTGAACCTCTGAGTCATCGATGAGATCGATGTGTAGTTCACTGCGATAATAAAGTACTACTCCACCTCCTCTACTTGGTCGATCGTTGCGTAGGATTGACATCCCAAGTAGCGCGATTTCTGCATCAGTGATCGCTTCATTCAACCAAGTCTCGGTTATCATAACGAGGTCACTTGACATCGAGGCCTGACGCAAGCGAAGCTCCGTCAGTTTGCTTAAAAGACCTTGTGCGTTGGTATAAAAACGGGAGAGTGGTTCAATGGTTAGAAGATTACTTGTGGATATAGACAACAGGTTTGAGACTTGGCCGACCCTCTTGAGGTCGGCTGCTACTAGTTTTTTGAAATTGTCTTAGGCTCGCGAGAATGACTTGGGATAACTCTCTGCACCGTGTGATCCGGTTCATGATGATCCTGATGGTCACTCACCTCCTGCAGTGCCTCGCCGGATGCTATGACGGCAGTCAGACCAGTCTCTGTGGTGGACTCTGCAACAACGGTTGTTCCCACTGAGTTGGTTCTCTCCATGGAGTAACCAGTAGCCACTGGTCGTAAACCTGCTGCTTTAATTCGAATTTCTGTCGGTGGCATGTTCCCGAAATTACCCCAGTTCTCTAGAACTGCCTGTAAAGTTAGCTCAGACGGTAAGACCAACTTCAGCAACCTAGGACCGCACCCTTTGTAATTTGGTGACACGGGAATCCTGGTCAGGGAGGTAGCAATGACATTTTCTAAAGACAGCGCCTCTCGTATGTATCGCCATTGCTCCAGGTCATGTGCCTGAACTACTTCAGGAGTTGAAGCTTGAGACTCGGGGACGCCATGAATAATGACGGTTTTCAGCGCTTGTTTTCTACTTCCCTGTTGATTGTTCATATCCTTTGAACGTTCCTTCCACGGAATATCCGGTAAGATACATACTCCGTTCGATGCTCTGTGATGTCGATTTGCAGCGAGCAGAATGGATTCCGTTTCTTCCGCAGAATGTAGTGTTACTCGAAGTAGTCGAGGTTCACCGTAGTGTAAGTTGTTTGGGTGTCTTGCGATGCGGCTCAGCATAGTGGGTTCAGCGCGCATGCTGATGGCACTACAGATGGAATCCCACTGACTACGATCGTCTATCAGATTGCCCTTTATTGTTTTGGATTTGGATTCAGGAAGGTTAGTGCACACAAGACTTAAGGCACCATGATTCCGCCTTGTGGTTTGCGACTTAACAGCATTAGGTTCTTTTTCATTTTGGGGATTTGTGAACCACACTGGCGATAGCGATCCATGTTGAGGCACAGTTTTGACCTCTCCGATAAGTGGAGTCACAGGTGTCTTTGACGGTGTTTTCCCAGAAGCAACCGCTGCGTAGGATGTCCAGTTATTTTTTTACCGAAGGCTTGCTGGAGTTTTGTGTGTCGAGTATGTCAACTGAATTACTGGTTATTACACCGTTGGAGGATGTAGTAGCAAGTACGTTTTAAACGACTTTTTCACTTAGTGGAGTCATGAGGCTAGGGGACGTTGGAGACTGAGACGCGATGGTGGGGTTGGGATGCCTGGCCCTCTTCCTCGGCCTAAACGGGAGTTTGTAGGTGCACGTTCAGATGCAAGTGTAGCATTGTTTAGTTTCACAGATGCATTCCTAGCGTTCACCAGTTGCTCAACTGTTTCCGCCAACTTTTCACACTTTTTCATTAGGAAAATTACACAACTAACAACAGGAATGGATTTGCATACCTGGCAGAACCAAAATGCTTCGATTTTGCTGCTGTATTGCCTAGTTTCGAGCGCACTCATCCCTAAGCACTTCGAATGGTACACTTTTTGACAGTTAAAGCAAACTGGACCAGACTTAACGGTTTTTACACATAGGTCACGATTGACTTTCGAATGAGCCGTATCCACTTGAGACGTGTACTTTGTTTTTTGACTTGCACCAGTTCCAAAAGGGATTAGATAGAAAAGGAGAGTTCAGAATCTGTGTTGTAGATCTCTCACTTACCACCAGCTTAGAATGGCTAATTCTACTGAATTATATGGTCAGGGTCAGTAATGGGGCAGCGAAGTGGGAATGACCGCAGATGGTGATTTGGTGTAGAGATTCACTACTAACAAGATGGAATGGAGTAACTGGATTTGTACACTACAACAGGGGTAGCAAGAGGATAGAGAGACTGACGCACAGCGTATGACTTCGCTTCAGTTTTCGTTACGTGGCGATCGGCGCTGGTTTGAGGTCAGGGGGGTCAGACGTGTGGCGTCCAGATGAGCCACACGTTCCTTAGGGTAGATTTTGCGACGTGCGTGCTACTGATCCAGCAGGTAATTGGACAGGTAGCGGTGAAACGTAGGACTGAGGCAAGGCAGAACGACTTGGAAAGTAAAGTCTATTGACGACAGTGGCTGCACAAAAGACGGACTAAATTGACTACTATCGCTTTGTACAGCGACTGGAAGGAGTGGTAGTAAGATGCTTGGGTGACTCTCAAAAAGATCTTTAAAATAAGACCACCAGAATTCTTGTGCGACAAGAGGAAAAATAAATTGTCCGATAAATTCAAGCACGGTTGACTTCGAAATTGCAAAAGCACAGTTTGCTGCTGATCCGGGAATGACAGATCCAAAAGGTGAACGGTGGTGGGAGGAGCTCGCGGAGCCCAATCGAATGATAGTACGTAGGTCACTGTGAGAATAAATCCAAAGATTTCAGCGCGAATAACGCAGGAGGACACTTTTTTTGCGACCGCAGTAAGAGGATTACAGCAACGTGCTTGAATGATGACCTAGCGGTGACAAGTTCAATTTGAAAAAGCAATTCTACAATGATTGCCACTCGAATCTCATCTGTAACACCCTACATATTATGGTACCGATCCTCAAATTTGTGAGGGCCATATTCAAAGAAAAATCAAATTACCAAGGATAAACCGAAACACGTATACTTTGACTGAATTTTGCTAAGTTAGCGATTTAACTAAATAACAAATTATATATATTTTCAAGTTCATCGAGACCAGCCTGTGACGGAAGTTTTAGTTAAATATATTCATCTTTTAGTGCAACGACCAAGATTGATCGACAAGGGTACAACAGTACCGCAAGTAGATTTTCACTTTTGCTACTGCATAAAGCTTGATCGTTATTTTAGTGTGTACGATGATGTTGAATGAGATATTTCTATCAAGATTGATAGGCCCTTGTAAATACGAATATGGAAAGATTAACATGTGATATTGGCTAAAAGGAGAACTGGTTTAAGACAAGTTTTGCTTACGTATACATTATTTAAGCACCTTGCGCCTGCTGATTTGCAAAAGGCTACGTATAATATTGAATAATTATGTGGCCTTCACATCATACGAAAAAAAGACCGGCCCGTGGAAGCGGGAATTATAAGGGTAGATTGTAATAAAGGTAACAAGAACCTCAACCGTTAAGACGAGGGATGTAAATATGTGTTCAATCGACCTCATCCCTCAGTGCATACTTGTTGGTGATAAATTTTTGTTTGACATAGCCGCGTAAGCTCAAGAAAAATGATCAAGGCTGTGAGTGTTGAGGAATTTCCACTGCATTATTCACTGTCTGTCTTGGACTGTTTCATGCTTCATATGAACCCCGGGCGCTGTTCTTAAGCTAGGCTATGTGTATCTTGACATCCCTCTAGGTATGTAACATTTTGAAAGGTCAAATATTTTCTGTTTCTATTGTAAAAGTATTGTTCGGAATTAGAAGCACGTTCCTAGGTTATTTTTGTTAATGATTCTGATATAGCTGTTAATAAGGAAGTTGGCGGATCTGGTAACTGTTGATCTGTATTCTGCTTCTTAATTCTTTAGTTTTGTGTGTTGGATGCTTGTGATTGTGTTGTTGCCATATTAAGGTTAGAAAACCTTTTACTATCGCAGAGAATTAACGATTATGAGCAAGTTTCTCTTTGTGAGCCTAAACCAGAGGGGAGGAAGTTTCAGTATCCAACCTTGTTCTACACATCCAGCTTTTGAAGAGGCACATATTTAGGGCTTTGTTAATGTTTGTTGTACATATTCCAATGCAATACGGCCGCTTTTGTTTATGCTTCTTTATACTATTCAACTTATTCCAATAGGGGAGAAGAAAGTTATGAATGGGCACAGTGGAATGCTCCATTATTTTAACTGTTCTAAATGACCTTCCAATGATCTGTCTAGGCTTTAGTGTGACCTATGTTACTTGTTTGGGGAACTTGAGCTAGCATGAGTATGTTAGTCCTAGACCCCGAACACTGCGTTATTTATTAGTTGACTTATCACAAATTGTCAGCTTGCTATTTGTTATTTTGCATCTATAAAACATTGCGTAACTCTTTCTTATAGTATATGACTTTCCCCCTTTGGTATCGTCTCCAAATAAGGTATATGTCTGCGGCGTGTTAATAAGCACCCCAGTTAGCTAATTCAGAGAAAGCTTCCCGTTTGATAATCACCAAGCGTGCAGCCAAATAGTCATTTCACAGCATTTCAGTGTACATATTCTAGTGAAATCGGCATACATCATTAAACTGTTCAAAAGCAATCCAAGTAATTTTATCGCGAATATTTCTCTAACTAACCATGTCAACTCGTCCAAACAATTCATGGCAGAAAGCAAGTGGCGAACAAACAAAGTTCATACAATATGTGCACTAGTATTGAAAAGTTTACAATGACTTCGTGACATAATAAATAGTTTGATAATATTTGCTTTGCATGTTATTCTGATAAACACATCCGCACCTAGAATACTGGACAGAAAAGGGCCATAATCGGCTATGGATTGACTGAATGCATACACCAAGTTGCCACGCCTGAACGTGCAAAACCTGTTATCCTACCCATCTCTCGGTTGTCCGTTGCGTTTTCCAACATTTCTGGGAATCAGGCTATCAAACGTTGTGCTAACTTCTCGTTCAAATAGACAATCAGAAGGAGATTTACCATCCGGTGTATTTGGATTCGCCGAGTTTCGACACATTCTCAAAAACGGCTGAATTGCAGCTCGTGACATCCTCTTTGCTTCCGCTTTGAGAAGAGCACGTTTAAATGTATCTACACACCGTTCCGCTTGTCCGTTTGATTGTGAATGGTACGGCGGCGAAAACTTGTGTTAGATTCCGCTTTGCATGCAAAAGTCTCGGAGCGGCTTTGAGGTAAATTGGGCTCCATTGTCTGTAACCAACATCTCCGGGATGCCAAAACACTGGAACAGTTTGTTCAGCCCATTGATAATGTGCCTGGCGGTGGGATTTTGCATCGGAGTCACGTCGGGCTATTTTGTGTAGGAATCAACAAAAATCAAATAACATTGACTGTTGATTGGTCCCGCATAATCCTAGTGGATTCTCTGCCAGAGCTTCTTTGACTCGGTACAAGGGTTCCACGAACATTTCGGAGGTGCCTTTGCCGCTTGTTGACAATGTTCACAACTTTGGAAGAACTGCTCGATTTCTGCATCCATTTGAGGTCAATACACAAAACTTCGTGCCAGTGCCTTCATTCGGCACGTTCTTGGTACTACGACTCGGTCTCCAAACATTAGACAATTGTCAACGACCGAAAGGGATCGGGGTCGAGTAAAGCAAAGTTATAGCGCATTCGAAATTCTGACATTAGGCCGACTGGACTGCACAAACCCTAACACTTTCAGCAAGATATCGTCTTGAGCCGTCTCTGCACGAATCGTGTCCGACGTTACTGGCAAGTCCCTTACAAGGTCAACAGGATGCGCTGAACTTCCGACTCGAATTTGACAGATGCAATCACGCAGTCATCGTTTACCTTCTAATCGGAACTGGGGATGCGAGATAGAGCGTCCACTTGGCCGATTTGTTGTGTAGATCGGTTTTGTATACTGGAATCATAAGCCAGCAGTACGGTTGCTCATCTCTGTAACCGACTTGCTGTGAAAACAAAAATACACTTCTTTGAACCAATTATCGAGAGTAGAGGTTTTTGGTCAGTTATCAGTTTGAATTGTCTATCATATGGCACCTTATGAAACCGTTTCACTGCGAGAACAATCGCCAGAGCTTCCTTATCAATCTGGCCTTACTTTTTCTCAGCCACTCTCAGCGACCGTGCTGCTTGAGCAATGGCTTTCTCTTCTTTTCCTGGGAACACGTGAGAAATGACAGCACCTATCACATACTTGGAAGTGCCTGAAGTAACAACAGTCTCTAAGTTTGAGTTGAAGTGGGTCAAAAGTAAATCAGAACTGAGCGCTGCTTTAACTATATCAAAGGATTGTTGGCACTCCTTTGTCCGTGGCCATTCTTTCCCTTTCAGCAGCAACTCGTTCAGAGGGCCTCTTGTCGGATGTAGACTTGTCAGGAAGGCACTATAATGACTTATAAGACCGAGGAGTGCACGAAGTTCGGCAACATCGCTTGGTTGCGGCATTTGCTTGACGGCCTCTATATTGGCGGGATCCGGACGTCGGCCATGTTTGTTAATGATGAATCCGAGGAACTTGACAATTTCTATCAGGAAATTGCATTTTTCCGCTCTTAACCGGAAGCCAGCTTCTTCTAGACGAGTGAGCACTTTCTCTAATGTGGTTACCGATGCTTGTGGGTCAGACACCATAATCAAGGCGTCATCCAGGTGTACTGCGACCCCAAGGATATCGCTCAGCAGCGTATCCATGACTTGTTGAAAAATGGCGGGAGCAGTTTTCACTCCGAATGGCAACCGATCGTATTGCACAAGACTCAGATGTGTGTTCACCGTCAGTTGTGTTCAGCAGTTCTCGGCTACTAGAACTTGTAAATGAACATCAGCTAGATAGAGTTTCGCAAACCATTTTCCACCGTTAACCTTGGTGAACAAATCTTCAGGTATAGGCAAAGGGTACTGGTGGTTCTCCAAAATGGAATTTAAGCCTGTTGAAAATTCAGCACAAATACGTACCTTGCTGTTTCCTTTCTTTATCGCAATGATGGGTACCGCTCATTCTGAGTAATGTACGCGCTCGATTATACATTCCCACTGCAACTGATATAACTCAGACTCCACTATTGGTTTTGTTGCGTACGACACTGGACGTTTTGTTCTAAAAACTGGTCTGGCGTCTGGTTTGAGGTTCAGCTACGATTTAACTATCCGGCAGCATCCAAGCCCGGCTTGGAATAAACTTTCGTGGAGTCTCTTCAGTTCTGCAATTTGACTGTAAAATTTCATGGTTCATATTCTGCGTCTCTGCGGGTTTCTCGACTTGTAATTCTTGGCATATACTGCTGAATGACTGGTCAAGTAATTTCAATTCCTCCATCCAATTGAGACCCAGCAAATTCAATCCTGGTTGATCTGTCACAAAACAAGTTGTGCGAATGTGCTGATCACGGAAAGTGACCTGACAATGCAACTCTCCGAGTAGTTCCAAAATACCGCCGGATGGGTTTCGTGCTGTGTGGTCTGTGTGGACAAGCGGTGGTCGTCCCAGCATACACTATGTGTCTCGACAAATCAAAGTGATGTATGACGTATGATCCAGCTGCAGCTTAACTTCTTTATCATTGATCTTCAACATTGTAAACTTATGCCTGCCGATACCGTCAACCTTGAAGGTCGCCGTTTTGGCCTCGTAGTGACATCGGAAGCGCACCGGGATTCGACGCCGTTTTCCGCTCATTATTGGTCGCTTCGCAAGACAACACGATTCGTTGTGTCCTTGTTTACCACAGCGATTGCAAATGTGATTTCTGAGCGGGCAGTTTCGACCAAAATGCCATTCCCTGCAAAACCAAAAAGAAGAAGAGGGTTTAGAATGTGGTGAACTCAAATGAACCGATTCCTTCTGAGGACGTCGGCTGACCCTACAAATGATGTCCTGGCTACGCTGAATGGATGACTGTTGGGTCATAGATGCATCATGCTTCAAGTTCATCAACCGTTGGCATTCGTTCGCCAATTCTTGCAGTGTGATCTCGGGATTTTGCTTTATTCTGCTCAGTACTCTTGTTCGGGCCTCAGCATCTTTGGTTGCTTGAAGAGCACACACATAAATAAGGCACTTGTACTGATCAGTTTTCATCTTTTGAAACAGCGACCGTTCAAACTCACGATTTACGCGACTCGAGTAAGTAACCCAGTCTTCCTCGTCTCGCTTGGTCATTGTCAGGCACTTGTATCGGATATTGAATAATGACGACTGCTCTCCAACTATCTGAGACAAAGTAACAACCGCTTCATCGAATGTTAAAGCAGTGCTCCTATTCGGCAAGATGAAACTCATAGCCTATTCATGTTCGGCAGCACTCAGTTTCCGCAGCATGAGGCAACCCTCTTGTCCTCTGAACCACCGGCTAAAACAACGCGAAACAGTTCTTCGTATTTATGGAACCACGATTAAAAGAAAATACCGGCGACGGTATCGTAACGGAACTCACAAACTTGCTGGGTCAAGCTTTCTGCTGAGGGGCAACATTCCCTTGTTCCTGTTACCGAGTCTGCTTGTAGTGAAAAAATCTTGGTTAGCGTTTTGATCAACTTGACCTGTGCTTTTTCAAGCTGTGCCTGCTGTTGCTGTAACAGAGCCTGGAATTGTTCAAAACGGACTGACATCTTTGAGTTCTTCTGACTCCTGTCGCCACGGTTGTAAAGCTGCCTTCGTAGTGCTGCACTGCTGCTATTCTGTGCCTGCGAGATTACGACCGCCCGATTGCTCAGACACGCGCGGAACCAACAGACGGGATACAGAAGGCCAAGGCTCGGTAAACAGGGAGTCTATTCTACACGATAGGTCAGCTCTATTTATTGGTGAACGAAACCTACTAATTTTGGAAGCATTTGGCTCTCAGCCAATGTGAGTTAATTCTGTCCCACAGATTTTCTATATTTGGCAGAATGATTCGCCTCCGTTGACTCGGGCTTGTATTTCCTGGCCAATCAGTTTGCACCCGATTCCCAAATTTGGCAAAACAGTCGAAAGTCGTTCCACCCTCGTGCCGGGGACTTTCGCATGTAGCAGACAGCTCACATGCTACGCTGTAAGCCTGTGCGCGACCTCTACCTGGACATTGGTTCCGCTGACCTCTCTATTAACCTGAACTTTGGGGTGTTTGCACAGAACTTATTCCAATTAAAAAGCTGCTACTGTTATGTAGGTTGTATATTTCAAGCGGTGCCACTGTTCTCTGCGTTCGGTCTTCTCTGTGTTGAGATTTGAACTTGCCTACAAAAGCAGCGATGGCCTCTGCGAAGCTGAGGTTTTTGACTTAATTCAGACGTGGAAAATTCTGTAAGTACATCTTGTTGCAGTCTGATGAGAAGTTTCATCTGTCACTTTTGCAAGCCACTTAATTAGTCCCTATTTTTCCTTCTGCGGGATTATTATTGTCCTTGAATACGCTGACTTGAAGTTACTCTCATACCAGGATTATTCTTGGTCAAAGCAAAAGTTGTGGACTTGGTGTATGAAATTAGAGCTAGCAACAAATAAATCGGCTGAAAAGTAGACCACCTAACAAAACTTCATGGTGAATAAACTCGATGTTACTAGGTGCTGAACAACATGCGTTTTACTTAATGATTCTGTAGCCGTCGGCAACAAGTGATCACTGTTTGTTGTTGTCGTTGCCGAAAAGGAGTTGCTGCTACAGCATTCCAACCACTTGCATTCAGCTTACAGCCACTGGATAACTGATGTCGACCGTCTAACTAAAGACGCGAGCCGAGTGGACTGGTTCTTACCGCAAACCACATCTTTTAGAAAGTTAATTCATAGCTGGTGACACATTTGCCTTGCATTTGTAGCACAAAAGTGTTTGAATCTAAACCAGTAAAATTATATTTTTCCGACATGTAGGGTAGTAAAAGGACACTGCGGTGTCGCGGACTGTGGGAGAAATGCTCTTCACCGACCCTTCTAAAGACCACTTCGATTACTTACTTTAATGCGGATAGCTCCACAGACAGGATGAGCAGGCTTCCTGTATCTCAAGTATTGCGTCTGCCTAAGCAGGCGGTCGACGGCAAGCCCTACGTAGATGCTGATCCAATGATTCCACAGCCTATAAGTTTGCTATTATTTTTAGTAGGAAGGCTCGTAATTGTTGACACTAATTAATGCAGGATGGCAGGTACACAAAGTAAAACTCAATTCTAAAAACTTGGGGAATATCATGACAAACAAGCGAAATTGGCCAGCATTTCTTCGTGAAGTCATATTTATTTATATTCATGATCTGGTGAACTTGTTTCAGGTCAAAGATATTGTACTATGTAGGCATATTCACAGCTGTCTATACGGATTCATGTCATTATTTATAGGTTTTGGCAGGTAGCAAAACATAATGCAACGAGGAGGCAGCAGATTTTCTGCGACCATGTGCACCGCGATGTTCGCACTTTGAACCTGTCTGCGTCACATAGCATCACCCATCTCACAGACTGCACGAATTTCACAAGTATCTTTATTCCAGGATTTGTGTTTGTGAAGTTGGGTTGATTGCGTCCCTACATATATCTAGGAGCAGATAAGATTCATCCGAAGGCATTGGAATTCTAGGTCAGTTTGTAAACTTTTTCCCTATCAGATTCGCCCAAAACTGACGGATTAGCAACAAGCCATGTTCACATAGAGGCAGGGCATTCTTACTTTCAGTCTTAAAGGAGGCAGCCATAAAATTTCTGTAAACCTTCGTCCAGTGAATCTGCCCTTTGTGGTTGTGGTCGAAACCTGAATGGGCTAGCAGGAAATAAGACAACCTCAAGTCAAAGGAGCAAAACGCTTCTGTCAACACCTGTCATTCACCACCTACCTGCATTTTGGACAGTAGTGGCCGATGTTGGCGGCACAATTTTGGATTCTTCCTGGGATTTTCTGAATTTAGGGAACAAGTAATCATGCCCTCGGATGCACTGGGAAATATTTCCGTCCTTTGAAGTTGGACATCGGTACTTTCCGACCCAATCGCGCTAAAAATCTGTTTCTTGATGGCTCTAGTGCTAAAACTGCGATTCTTAGTTTGTTTTTCAAAGAAACTGAAAGCGTTACCGAAATGAGTGCGCTAATTAAGCCGAGCGATTATAGATATCACTGACAATTACAGGCAGTTAGGATTACATGAACATTGTGTATAAAAACAGTCCACAAGAAAACTACGGCCGTTTAATGCCTCCAAATTTATAATAATTCATCTACGACGACAGCTAGAAAACGTTTAGTAACTAAGAGAGAACTTCAAGTAGAAGGTATTCAGAAGCCGTACTTTGGGACAATGGTTACAGAAGACATTCACTGTTCCAAAAACGAAGAAGCATTTCGCGGTTCGTTTGGTCAGTTTGCCCCTTCAATATACTTTACAATTGTTAAGCGTCTGAATGCGATCCAAAACAAATATTTTATTTTGTCTCGGAATTTTTTACAGAAACACTGTCCCGTTGTTCCCTTTACTCCGCAACCCAAGATATTAACAAATGTTGAAGGTAGTTTCCCGCTTGTCTACAAACCTTAACTGAAATCTCCAGGAATGTATAGCAGTCTGGATCAGCACCTTGAGGTAAAATCACAAATTTCAAAATCCTGATGAAATCCAATCGATAGTAACGCCCTCTTCTGTAAATCATCAAAACAACAACTACAGTAGACATCAGATAAGCTTGACAACGCGGTGGAATGCTACCATAACGATATCCCATTGGATGGTCCAGCCATCCAACACTCTCTTTTTAAATAAGTTATTTGTATCAACATCTTCAGTATCTTAACATGTAACTTGAGATCGCGGTGTGACATTTGCATTGGTTTGTTCACAATGGGTATGTTAAGAGACCAGAAAATTTAACCAAACCCCTGTTCCATTTATCTAACCTGATGAACTTACAATTGTCAACATGAAAACATAATGTTGAATTCAACAGTAACCTCTAAATTTGATGACGCGCATTTGAGTTATTTGGCTCCCCTCTTCCCGACCATCCTATGGGACAAAATACGCACTAGCTGATTCGCCGGTTATTTATCAACGCACACCTCATTCCTTGGCCGACAAATGTAGAAATGTTTAAATTTCGATGAGGTAAAGCCAGCGACACCATTTCTGTAATTAAATGATATATCGGCTCACTTGCGAAATGGTATAACACATGGATGAAAGAGTTCTTATCTAGTTACTCATGCAACATGTCCTACGACTGTTCAATCCCTGAAGATGCTTTTAAACACAATAATGAACAATGTGTAAAACTGTCTAACTGTTATCTATTAGTACAAGGACCTTGCGACTACAACTATTTAATGTAGGCCAACTATTAAAAAGCTTAGGATAAGCGATCTATGGGCAAATTAGCGAGAATATCTACACATCCTCTGACAAACTCGAACTTTTAGCAATCCATACTCTTTTCGTCCTTACGTATTGCAGTACAATTCATGAAAGCATGCTTACAGGCAATCGAAAAGCTATGGAGAACTATAAAAATTCTTCTCTTAATGGTTAGTTAGTAAATAAGCCACATTTAGCTAAAATGAGAGTTGATAGCAGTTTCACCGCCAGTATCCTTTGTCACGATGACCAAAATATAACTTGATGTTTATGCACATTCTGCTAATGCGGATGATATAGTCTAATTTGCTGGCACTAGATTCAACACAGAACCATGCTCGGAGAGTTCCCGGTTTGACTTACCAATAAATCGTACGAAGAATCAAAAAAATCATTTACCATAATGCACCTATTGTGACCACTTAACCAGTTACTTAACGGTTTGCTTAGACGCTTGCTGTCCATGTGATACAATTTTTATACGTGCCGATATATATATACCCATCATAAAGTTTTAACAACTGCGCAGGCTTAAATATACTTTTAAACGACAAGAAATAACATCAGTACATCTCTACAGTTTCATTCAAAAAGCGAATCCTGCCAACTTAGTCAAATGTATATCAAGCCATATCTAAAAATTACGATTCAGGTGAAATACGGAAAATGATTGCATAATTAAGCGGAGTCACCCTCGAGGAGCTGCATTCAACTAGCGATGTGGAAAAATTAAACCTAAATTTTTGTGACATGGTGGTCTTTCATTATTTGATATATTATTTGCCGGGTTACAGCTAACCTCACAAAACCCTCTGGGGAACAGGGTTAGTAGCACACATGGAATTAATGGCGTTGCAAGTGAATAAATCCTCTGATCCGAATAAGTTGTCTTCTGTCGTTCTCAAGCTGGCACAGCTTCTTATTGATTTGTACACAATGAGCTCCAAGCAGCACAATAATGCTGACGCTTGACGAAGGGCATCATGTAACAGCCAAAGAAAGCAAGCAGCAAGTATCGACTCATGGCTTGCTGGTGGATTTCTATAAAAAGGCTTATACTTAATGGGATCAGCCCAAACCGGGCTAGTTAACCTACATCATTTTGTGTATCTTAGATGCAGTAGCATGTTTGGTATATAATGCGCACCCTCCACTGGATAATAAAAACCAATCTACCGCATTCGATTGCTGGATTTTAGTAACGCTTTCTTTTGTGTAAAATTTGAACTATGCTGAGCGTTATTAGGCTCTGAAGTTCGGACTTCTTGCTCTTTCTTTGAAAGGTTGTTTTATCAGACTTGCTCAGTCTAACAGGTGTATGGAGAAACACCACACACCACGAAGAGTGTTCTTCGACTAGGAAACACTTTGTCCTCATGCTTATTTTCCAGTTGTGTTATTATTCCCCTTGTGAACGCATAATTCGAAGATGTAACTGATTTTGCGAATTTCGGCTTTGTTGCTGTAATTGTATTACTATATATTTGTAAGTAGTATACTTTCTAAGCATTAGTAACCACGACAATAGAACAGTCCGCCACCATGGATCACGTTCAGGATATGAGTTAACTGCTGAACTGCTTACTTTACATTTTCTTAGTATTTATCATATAATCTTTCATTATCTACCGACAGTGATGTGCATAGCTCATGCACACGGACACAACGTTTTACTGCGATACTTCTAATGGCATTGAATGAAAGCAGACTACTCGAGCTTACCACAAGTAAATATTTCTGTAACTAATTATGAGTCCTTTCAACTATTCTTAACTTATACGTTTATTTAATTCGCTATGGTTCATGTAGAAACACCGTTGCTTCAGTACAATGTCTTCTGCCTACAGCCTTTCATTCTCACACCCCAGACCACGCTTTTAAATAGGTGTCGTCAGCTAGCCGTTAAACAGCCTTCTTGTTGATATATGCGGATTATGTAATCCCTAGCGTCCATCACACAAGAATAGAGCCATCGGCCAAACAAGGAACTCACCTGGGCAACCACACACCTTGATCCAAATCTAAATGCTTCCAGTTAACCACCTTGTAATGCAATGATCTTTGTTCACCGTTCAAAGAATAACGCTAAAAACAATTCCTAACCATGTGTCCATAACTTTGAATGTTTAAATGTTTGACCTGTTTCATTCCAGTAAGAAATTTGGAAATGAAAGTGAGCAGTGTGCTTAAGTTATCCCGTCATATGAACGAGACAATCGCTACACTTATCAGACACATTATACATTACCTGACACTGGTCTACTTCCGTACCATGTTTTTGATTCCTAGTTTCCCCAACCAATTTGCGCTACCGTACTGAACCTATCACTCTCCTCTCATCTCGCCTTGTTTCCCATGTAACAATCTCAAAGCAATTGCCAGATCAGTGAAGCAACTATCCGGAGGCATTTTTCTATTAAGACTGGGAACTTAACGTCACTGTAACCAGCTATGCGAACTAATATAAAAAGTCTGCACATAAACTACTCAATGATGTTAACCACCCTTCACATAACTTTTCTGGTTGCACGTTAACCTGCTTGACCAAATTATCTACAAAACTATAATACCCATGCTATATCAGTAGTTTATTGCCAGTCAAGTTTACTGAACGATAAACCTTCAGTCAATCCAGAACTGGTTAGTAAATTACTCCAGTGCTATTTGCTGTGTCAAGTTATTTTAACTATTGCAGTTTTATATGTATCCACATGTTTTCCTTTTTTATCCATGTCCGTGGCGTGTGTGTTAGAGCTAATTATTCACTCCTCCTGGGTGCATAAAACACATTCTTGACTTGGTTTGTAGCTGGTTGTCAAATATTGTGCTTTGAACAAATCAGCCTTTAGATTCGCGGATGAAATCTGTATGCAGATAAAAAAGGTAATAAGTCAAATTGTTATGCTTCGTAGGGAATCACAGTAGTTTGTAATAACAAAGTGATTCTAATTATTCAGTTACATGAGAAAGCAGCTTCGGTTAGCATGTCTATCTGTCGTCCCTGTAGTTAAACAAACCCAGCTCCTGTCGTAGACATAAGTTGGCTAGAGGCGAACGTAAGTACAGTCCACAGATTGCCATCGTTTGATCCTGATTTCGTCTGTACTTCCACCGTCCCCGACCCTTGCACGATAGCCACAACCAAAATAGTGTAGCTTATTTCCCATTAGTCTTTTGCAGTTGTAGGAAACTCATGATCCATATAATGTGTTAGCGTGTAGGTCGAACAGCAATATTCACCAACCGAGTCTTTTATCAAACTTGAGAATGCTTAAGTTCACTGAAACTTATTCCCCATCTGTTGTTGTTGATGCGTTCTATTATTATATCATGAGGTTTACCTGGACACCGCATACATTTTGAGTGACTATTGGTATATGTCTATGCAAAGCGGATTATAGACGAAGCACCGCAATAGGCTTCAAACGAACAGTATAAAGGACAAGATAAAAAGCAACGGGTAGGGGTTGCTTTGTTCTACACTAACCAGATAATTAATGTTGACAGTTTTATCAATTGCTGTTGTGCAATAATTGCGTACTCCGTGTTGGCATGCATAGAACAAGGCCGCCTGCACTCGTTCTAATTTGCTGAGCCGGAGTGTGCTGAGTTTGCAGTCGTGTGCTCTGTGTTCAATTGGACTTAGCCTCTTACATTTTTGTGCCACCATTTCGGAAGTAAGCTCAGTCGATTCGGATCACCGAACTCTATCCAACGTGGTCTATATTTTTGTACTACTTCCAAAGACACGGTTGTACACCACAAACGAAAGCTTCGTAAGTCTATTCACAAAGGCCAACGTGAGCAACTTTGCTTATTGGAGCATCATCAGTATCTTTGTGGTACCATTCGACAGAGCTTTTTTAACGCTGTCAGACAATATATCACAGTACTGTACATTACTGTATACCATAACTACAGTCATTTTTTGTCATCTCACTGTACCACCATACATTTACGTGCATTTCATTGCGCAAAGCCTGTGTGATGTTGGCTATTCGTGCGCCTAGTGACGCACCACCATCAAACCTGCTTACCAGAGCAGACAACTGAGGCAGGCCAAAGGGCGTGACCAGAGCAATCTAAATATGCATACCGAGCATTATTCCGTCGGCCGGCGAAGTTTGTCAACCGGGAGTCCAGTGAGTCAAAAAACCCAAGGTCAATTGTAGCTCAGACAAGCGGGGAACTGAAATCCTCTCGAAAAGCAAGTGTTCCTTTTACGCCAATTTCTACGACGCAAGAAATATGAACATTACACTTACCGGAGGTAACGGCGTATCAACAGAAAGATTGTGGTTCGGGTGACCTAAATTTAGATAGTCCGACAATCAAGTTGGCTCAGACGATTAGGCTAAGGTGTGAAATGTTGGCTGACACGTCGGCAGTGAAAAAGGAACTGATGGCTGTATTGAGAAGGGAAATCTCAGCACTGGAATCGCAGCGTAATATATTACGCAGCCCGAGTCCCAGACTTGTTAACAGAGGAAAGCTCTCTAGCAACGATGCTACAAAGTCCATCAAATGAGGAACACCGCTAGTGATAAACAGCAGTAAATACAGACCGGTTGTACGGTCTCCCAAGTCTCACGTAATGCTCCAAAGCATTTAGAGTTACGCACCAGTTCCTCCAGCATGCTTGTCAGTAGCTGAGCAACTACAGTTGACTCCTAGAAATAGTAAAACTAACGGCATTGCACGTTAAATATCTTGTTGTGGCCTTGGCCTGTCATTCACGGAAGACAAACAGACATTGTCACTCGACAAACCTACGCTCACAAAAAACTGCAAATCAAACAGTTACTACGTAACCAAATGGCATTGACAGTGATATGTTTAAATCTCCCAGAGCCCACTAGTGAATCGCTAAAAGTTAGACAAGCCGGGGAGCAAAATTGCTGGGCTGAAATAACATTCGCACTCGGAATGAACATTCTCCAAACTATTATTACACGCCTTTCACTAAATCAATAATCTCCATACCTAGGTAGACTCGGTTCCTGCATGTAACGTTTGACAACACATGCGACCTGGAAGATGTTCCCTTAATAAGCCACATTCCAGTAAAGATTTCTGTCAGTGCCCATATATTTCCTGAAAGGGCATGAGCAGAATGACAGAAGTGGAAATCTAAACCTAGTCTTGCATGTCGAAGAAAGTGGTACTGGTTCATGGTGTGCCAGAACGGAAGCATGACGATAAAAGTGAACGACAGTAGTGCGACATCAAGCATAGAGGAACCTCACAGAAATCGACGAAATGCAAAATGTCGTGGCTGTTGTGGTCACCCGTCTATACCATTCCTCAATCGGTTGCATCCCTAACAACATGGCTTTCATCCGTAGTGTAGCAGCTTGCATCCATTAGTGTAAAAATAATAATCCGACGCTCTGAGTGGTTAATTCCTAGCAACCGATAGCACTCGAATAATATGCGGCATGGCACTTTAAACTAGTCGCAGCTGGGGCAAATAGCCATCGCGCTTTGAGGGGGTTGGCAAAATTGGCAACATGGTAGCAAGACCCACGCAACGCAGTGGACACTCGTGTGGTCAAGTTGAAACCATTGGCCGTTGATGCCTTGTTTCACGGAACAAAGCCATCCGATCTTCTAGGTGCGCACCAGCAATGGACAAAAAGAGAGATGGAAGCAGGTGCTTGTTCTTGAACTGGATCCAACACACGAAGCCTAGAATGGGATGGGAACAGGAAGTCAGCACAGTTTGAGACAAAGCAGACGTAGCAGTAAAGTTGTCCGGAACATGGAGTCACGCCCCCTGACTTGAGCGGGAGTCAAAACGATCTCACAAATAGGTCTTGATGGAGGAAACAAGGTGGTGGTCTGAGGTGAGGGAGAAGGTGAGGCACGAATGGTTAGAGTGAACAATGTTGTCACATGTTGCAAATGAAGTCACTACCACATATATGTTCATCTGGAGCTGTGTTGACTTCGCCTTAACTTCACACCCCAGGCATGGGATTTGTAGGCAGTTCGTGAGCAAGCCCCTGCTTCTACCCCTTTATTGTCCAATGTTGGTGTGCACCCAGACGAGCGGATGGCTGTGACCTGTGTACCAAGTCGTCAAAGGATGACTCAATTGCCCAGCTGCGTCTAGGTTAAAGAGCGATGCCGGCAGATTGTTCGAATGCTGTAGTCTGACAGGAGTTGCACACTTAGGGCGTCGTGGATGCAATTTTCGTGAATATCGGATTATAGCTTTTTGCGCAAAGATTGCAAGCTGCTGCAGTAAGCATGAAAGCCATTGCACTAGGGATGAAATCAATTGAGAAATGGTATGGTTGCCTTCACAAACTACAAAGGTAGAGGGCCACGAATTTTGAAAGTTACGTTGCCTGCACCCGAAATGGCATCAGTGGCGATCCAAGCAGGCCATGGCAACAGGAAACTTGGGGCCACCAGAATTACGGTTAAGACTATTCCTTTAATTAGTACAGACCTCAAATACAGATGAGCCAATCTCAGTTGTACCTATGACAGTTCAGCCAACCGTGCGAATAACCGTTTGAAAAACTCCAACAGAGCGGCCTTAATTGTGCCAGTCACCCACAGCGAACCGAGCCCAGAGAACCGATGCTCCTAATGTTGCTACATCAACACTTAGGGGTTGTAATCTAAGTTCTCGGAACTGCGCTAATGACATTAAACCAATACTTGGGGCCTCATAGCAGTTACTTAAACTTGGCTTTCAAACGACATACTTGATCCAGAGGTTGAACTCAGTGACATGTCAGTCATTCAAATGATCATCTATCTGGCAGGTGTCGGCGTTGCTCTCTATTATCGTGATTACTTGCAATCTGAGACGTTTATCGAAGTTTCCCTCCTTATTCCGGACGCACTATTTTGCCGTGTACCTAGCATGTCGAGCCCCTGGTTTACAGGATACTCGTCATGCTGGCCTCAGTATTTAGCTATAGGCTTCCGAAGTCAGCAGCAGACAGCGATAACATTATGTTAAGAGCCCTCCGCAATGCTGTTTCATAAAAGTACTCTCACTAACTTATGATGAGTGACCCTAGTGTTCCATCAGTATCATCAATGTCCCATAATTTAAATCGATGCTTCTTGAATTCATAGATAAGGCGGTTTTGTATAATTATGTGAATCGACCAATTAGACACCGCAGTTCAACCAAACCATCACTCCTGGACTTAAACCTGAATAATGAAGAGTTGATGGTTGAATCAGTAACATACGGCCCTCCACTAAGCCGTAGCAACCATTCAGTCCCAAGGTTTGTTATGTGTTTAATACCAAAATTGCTGATAAGAAACCAGGGACGCAAGGAGCTATTACGGTCTACATTAAGCTGCACAACTTAGCTGCAACCGTTGACTAGGACATACAGATGCACAGTTAATCGAATGACGCATGTAATGAATTGAAAAATAAAATTAATTGGGTCATACAATTAGCAACGAAGGTTATACAATTGCGAGCATCGCGCCGGACCAATACATGGAAAGAAGTAGAAAAGGTCAATGGATCAACAGGAGAGATGAGATCAGGAGGCAACATTCGCTAAGCCCATGTGATACTACGTGAAAGAATTGCAAAGCAATCAGTAACTACTGCACGTCGCTCATTAGAGTCGATAAGTGCAAATGGGAGGAGACCATGGTACTAAAATTTGCGAGCAACACCAAAATACTCTAAAGGTATGTGAATCGCAGAGTATGGTTAAGCCCGGAATATTACCACTCAAGACGGCCAGTGGCCTAACAATTACTGCTGTAGATGCCGTGCTCTACTACTGCAGTTTGGCTAGGTAATTACAAATACCTTGGAACCTTCTCTTTATCAACACTAAACTAATGTCTTTGGCTTATCCAGCGTCACCTTATCCCAGCAGTTGTTGCAAGAAAACTACCGTCTCTCCGGAAATATAGTGCCCCTGGAATCAACGTAATTCGCCCAAAAGTACGGAAAACCCTCGCACTTAACATAGAATCACCATTGCATCCTTTTTCCAGGGTCGGCTTGAAGCCCATACACCCATCTGAGTAGAAAAGAGGAATTATCACTCCAATATACAAAGGAAGCAAGCGATGGCATACTGTCAACTATCGGCCTATTACTCTCATTCTAGTTTTATCAAGTGATGGAATTGGTAATCCAAGATGAACTGGCACGCTACTTTAAATGTCTACAAATAATTTCGAGTGCCCAACATGGTTTCAGACGCACTCTTTCTTGCCTCACTTATTTGCGAATTACTCGGGAGTCATGGACCAGGGCGGCTGATGAACAGTCCCCATAAATGTGAGTTACTTTGCCTTTGCTCAAGCAATCGACATGGCTAAGCAATTCTTTCTACTCCAAGAGTTTGCTGCCTACGGTATCAACGGTTCCTTGCTCACCTAGTTAAAAAACTACTTACACGACAGCGCAAACAAATTAAGAGTAGGTGGCCCTCACTCTGCAAGCCTGTGTGTCCCCAGTGATGCACCAAAAAGATCCGTTCTCGGCCCTCTACTCTATTAAGTCTACATTAATTACCTTCCAGTAGACATTCCATCTCCGATGCAAATATTTGCAGACGATGTTAAATTTGGAGAGCAATTCTCTTAGCTTTCTACCGTATCTATCTTCAGGATGATCTGGTTCTGATTAACGCATGGACCGAAGCGTATCAACCCCACTGAACTCTGTAAAGTGCCACTTGCTGACGGGGCGCAGCAGCTTTATCAACAAATACATTTTGGTGCAACACATCCTGCAACATGTGACTAGTGAACGCGACTTAGGTAAAATCGTGCAAGAGAGTCTTGATAATTCGCTCTAATGTTCGAAAGCAGCAAGTGTGGTGAACATGAACTTGAGATTGTTGAGGAGAGCTCTCTGCACGTTTTAGCGACGACTAGCACCAATGCCGATTAACTCCTATATCCTGGCATGGTCTTCATGGTTAAAATGAGATATTTGCCTATTGGAACTGCCCCAAAGAAGAGCCACCAAGGCAATGCACGGATTACCTTGTCTAAGTTACGTACCGCGTCTTCGTGTATTGGATGTGTTCTCCTCAGGATACTGACGGCTTCGCGGAGGTCTTACACTCACATACTGGATACTAACTGAAAGTGAGTATCCATGTATTACGTTTTACCCTGGCCCCTTGAAAACAAAGCCGAGGCGACTGCCTAAAACTAAAGATGCAACACCCCTTTGCATTGTAGCAAGTATTCTTACTCGCTTAGAAACTGTTCTCACTGAAACGCATCACCAAGATTTGTGGTGAACTCACCAGACATGACAATATTCGGAAGATTCTTAGACATTCATCTTAGTGATAAACCCTACACAATAGTTTGATAGTGCAATGGTTTAACCTCTTATACTTCAGGTTACACGTTGGAATATTTTGATGTTGATTTTCTTTTGATTATCTATTATCTGGGTCTTGTAAAGTTATGCTTTTTAACCCATCATACGCTATATATTTATCGTTAGGAGGTGCAGTATAACCTATGGGGACAACAACTTTCGGTTTGTTACAGTACACAGGATCGTAACATTTGATATGGAGTTGTGATGACATGCAGGCATTCACACCACCGTACATAAGTCAGTTATGTCTTCTGTACAGTCACCGCCGACTAAAGTTTTGCGAATTTGACCAAGGGGATCATCGACTATGGGGCTTTGTTTTACTCACCATAGATAAAGGTCTATTTTCTTGGATGTTTTGGAGATCCGTTTAAAGATAAGTGAAAATGAAGAGCGATGTTGGTTTAACCGGCTTCACTTTCAGCATGGCGAACCCTTTCATAGTTGTCCAAAAGCGACAGGTAGTTACTTAGGTGAACGTGATAACTGCGGCCGAATGAATCTGGGCGGGTTGGGAATATGGCATATATTCCAGCTGATATGAATAATGAAAATATCGGTAAGTTGCTTAAACTGTGCTGGTATTGCGTATGTGCAAACAATATTAAGAAGCGCTTGTCACCGCAACGACATTTTAATGAACTTAGATGTATCTTCAAGGTCATCTTCGCAACCCTTAATTTTTACATCAGTATTTCACAGAACACTTCAACTTAGTCACCTAAATGGACTAGGTTTCCAGGGTCATCAGCAGCTTCAACTTGTCACATTTAAATTCCATTACTGCATTGTCAGGGTTTTGATTATGGGAGTGTTTGACTTTGCTTGTCAAATGATATAAATAAGGGGTTACTGCTTAAACCTGATAAATTTTGAAACTTTGAAACAAAATATGCTTCGGATAACCAGTTTTGGCTTTTGTTTACCAATGTACAGAAGGCGTGTAGAATCCATTCGTTAAATGTTTTCACACCATTAATATGACGGGCTTGTGGGAATCATGCGAAATTTTACACACCACCCCACGTTTACATGCCCAAGTCTGTAGTCGAAACCTTTGCTCATAGAAGTATACCTCTGCAAACTGAAGCGTGGCTAAAAGTCAAGCTTCCTGAGCAACATTAATCCAACATGAAAGGAAAGTTTTCTCATGTTTTGTTAAAAAGGCCGAGGTATTGACATGCATCCGCTTTCGCAGTCTTTTGCGTTAGTCATATGTGTCAAACATCAATTACAATAGCAGTAAGGTTTACGGTCTGCGGGACATGTTGACTAAAATGCTGCAAGTCTCGGGATAAAATTGTGTGCTCGCAAAGTTTCAAGATTCTTGAATTTATACATATGTTTTTATGAATTTTTTTGTCTCCGCAAAATGTAATCACAAGCAATGTTGGCGCATGTTTCCTTGTCAACAATCAGATGAATCAACTACCTTAACAGTAGGTGGGTGAAATAACTCTTACATGTTTGGTCTATCGGAATGCTGCAGATAATGCACTGTAAGGATTTTCAGAGTGACAGTGAGTTGCTTTTGGCTCAGACGCTGTGCCAGCAAAACCACTGGAGATAAACATATTCTGGTACAGTTTCAGTCTTCATTCGAACAACACTTGAGTAACTTGTATAACTTGTATAAAACAGAACTTACTGCATATATATTTGTTAGCAATTTAGTCGGCGCGTTTGATACACCAGTAACAGCGAAAACAGAATAGAACAGCGATGGGGCATTAGTTGCTTTATAGTCTTATTTAACTACACAACACCTAATCTGGGATGCCTCTTTAAAACAAATGTCTCGGGTGCTGTAGGTCGTTGTGTGTTTAGCACTTTTAAACACCATACTGTACAATGTTTTAAGACATACTGAAGGATTTAAAATTTTCTCCGGTACAGATGCTATAGTATGGCAGCCAAACAATCCGGTTAATTGAGAAACATGTAAAAAACGACATACGTTATTTAGTTCTTTGACAACAGAGTTCTGCCTTCCACTGCTCACAAAGAACTCGGCTAGCTAACCAGCTTTTCAAAATGAAGAAATGAAAATTTCTGCAGCTAGATTCTCTTTATATTCCATTACATTGACAGTCGTCGATTGCTTTCGTACTGTGACTCTTATGTCATTTGTTATGGTCCCTTTATAAAGATTAGGAGAAATTGTATATTGTCATGTTGGTAAAAATAAACATAAATTAGACCACCATATAACGTAACTAAAAAAATTGTGGAGGATAGTATAGGAAAGATTGGTAAAACATGCAAGGGCAAAATGCAAGACATTACTAAGATAATACAAGCATTTCTATCACCTTAAATATTTACTTTGAAAATAACATGGAAATTATCCAGCTTTATGCGCAATTTAAGGTAAGAATAATACACCCTGCTAATTAAATTATACGTTGAGAAACGAGAGCTAAATGTTCGCGATCGGAATTCAACTGCTTTATCTACCGTTGAGGTTCAACTGGGATGAAATAGTCTAGACAACATCTAGAACATTATCCGATGCCACTCACCTTATCTACCATGCAGCAAGCTTATGGTCAGTTTATATTACCAATCATCCACAGGCATCTGCACCAATCATCCAGGCATCCACTGAATAACAGAGTTCCCGTTAGCGTGTTACATGTTTTATACTTTATTTTTGTACAGGTCAGGCAAGAATTGTTGGAAAATGCACCAGCAGACTGTCTGAGATACTCCGAGTGTATTGACAGGCTTTGTTGTGTGGTGGAGCGACTAGACAAGGGATGAGCGCCGTGTTGGCATACTTAGTTGATTATTACTTTAAAGTAGATGCTTGCTAGTCTTTGCAACCTACTGACTGCATAAATGGTGTCACGAAGCAGCGGTAAGACATAAGTTACGGGCTGCTGCAATAGCCGAAGTGATTGATTCCCTTCTCCAGAACCCAGGCTAGTGTACGAAAAACCAGTCGTCTTGATTCTGTTTCAACTCTAGCCTCCTACTTTTAGGACCCTGTAAGCGAACAACACATGTAGGGTACCTTCAACCGTTTCTGAATTGTTTGCCTAGAAATACAACCTGGAGGGTCAGTTTTGGACTACAGGTTGTGATTGCTTTGTAACGCACAACCTCAGTGTAGACTGCGATTCACATTGAAGTGATCCTAGGTCACTGCGATCACTAGAACTGTAGCCAAGACAGATGTAAACTGGTTGATTATGGAAGGACAACAACCAATTTCTATCTACACCAAGCATTATCATTCATATAATAGCTATTACACTTTACCATTGTCGGATATTCCTCTCACAAACTATTCTTACTGGCTGCTGAAATCCAGAGAAAGCATGCTCTTTGGATGACTCATTTTTTCAAGTATCTTTGCCAGGGATAATTCTCACTTACCATTTTCCCTATTGTGTCAATGAAGCTGGGTTTTCAGCTTGCAGGTCAAAGTATTTTGCAACGTGATGATTCCGGGGTCCACAGTGAACAAAGGCTGGGGTTGCAGAACGCGTTATCAGGCAATAGAAACGATGGTTTACCACCTTTAAAAATGGTACTACTTAGCACGATGGAGCATTTGATAGCGAAAAACGAAGCTGCGTCAAACAAAGCAAGCAGTGTTTTGGTCTCTCTGTGATTTGAAATTGAGCACATCGGTATTTTGTGTTATATTTCTGCCTATTCAGAAAGGGCCTTTATCCTAATGTAAACGGTTGAGTGAATCACTGAGACGATCTGGTGTGAATACTGCTCAAGTTGAAGACTTAAAACTTAAACGGGGTGATACGCAGGAAAGGAACAATAGTTCTGGTAGTCTTGGAAACGACTGCGCTCTATGGCTAACTGTAGATGGTAGACTAAATAGCTGATCGAAGAGGCCTTCCATCGTCTGATTAGATTTCGGCTAGAGATCGGAAACTCAAAGTCCCTGGTACCCCACAGTATAGCGATAAGCCCGGTTTTGGATGAACAAATAGGAAACGAAGTGTATTGGTTAGTCACACAGTTCAATATGAGGGTCAAATCGGACAGTTCGGGGAGGTATAAGAAGTTCAGTGAAACCCTCGAGGTTAGTCAAACTATGACCCATCAAACAAGACCACTTTCGTGTTCATTGGCCGTTTCATCCATTTTGATGCTTTTCAGCAAATCCATGTGGGGGCAAGTGGCAACTCTTGTTCCGTGCTCTTGATCCAATTGGTGGTTCGGTTTTCGGCTTTTTGCCGGGAGTTTTCCTTCTAAACACAGATTAAATATCAGTATTAAATAAACACGTAGGTGCTGATGTAATCTAATTTAGACCCCATGATTTTAAACTATAATTGATAGCGAAGACGTAACAAATAGTTTGCATTCATGAGTGCCTCACTTTTGCGATTGCAGTTGATGTAACGCAGTTCTGTTTCCATGGATGGTATATTCTTTATGAGGTAATATATAGGTGTCAGGCATCTTTTGAGAAAATATGTACCGTCCAATCACCCGAATGTCATACGCATTATGTTACACTTTTGGCTAGTGTTTTTTTGCACATTATTGTTGTAAAATTAACCCTCACAATCATCTTGTGCCAGAACCCGAAGTTCGCCTTCAATTGTAGCGTGTTAATGGTTTAAATCTGGCTGCCGCAAAAAACAGAGGGCACATTTTTGCTTCGATTATCTTTTAGATACAGACGTTACGCTAGGCCAGTTGCAAAGGAATATATCTTAAGGGAAAATAAAGTAATGCTAGTTTAAAACCTTGCAATAAACAGCTTTAATACTGTGATTTCGGATAAAGGAATATCATATTCTACGAACAGGTGAGATCCAGCGGTTTAAACGACAGCAGATGCTAGAAAAGTCCTATGTTTGCGGTCTTGCTTTTTTGGTCAGCTGTGCGCAATGTACCAACCACTTAGTTCCTAAATATTCAAAGCATGATAAGTCTTAAGACCAAGCACATGAGCGAAGTAAGAATATATATAGTATATAAAAATTTATCGCTTCGAATTAATTGTACGCCCGTATTGAGGTTAAGACCTTCGTTGCTACAAATTATCCAGTATGGATTTGATCCAGTTTTGTGATTACGTTGATTGATTAGCTGGCAAATAGTGAACTTGACAGTAAGAACAGTTTACTTGGGGACTAGCTCAAGTATATTGTGAGGAGATATTAGAAGTGTATGCTGCATGGATTGAAGCGGACAACTTTACTTCCGTCTAGTCATGAGTGCATGGAATTAGTCATGCAATAAGGCTTTCGACTACACATACCGGGTTTGGTAGACGCCAACGTGATATCCTTGGTGATAGTCAAGAAAAATTGCTCTCGCTAAGACGCGTCGATATAGTTCCTAATGTTCAAATGTCTATTGATATTTGTGAGCGTTGTGGCAAATAACAGTTAGGACGAGAGCCAGAGTTGTGATGTCGGTCCTCAAAGTAACGATGGCAAGAGAATTTCTAAGACAGGTGTAATGAACCTGTATTTAGATTTGCAATTCTGGAATTCCACAATCGGACCTCTCTCTGCGGCCATCCAGGTCGTCGACATTTGTCTACCAGTCTTTATGAGTTAAGCATTTGTGTGGAAATTACCTACCTGCAGGTATTCTTTTCACTTTGTGGCGACCCATCATTTGACACTGATGCGTCGCCTTAACTTTGCAGTGTGCGTGCATGTATCTACGTCAGTCTGTCTTGTTGTTCCGGATTTTGTGTCCATTGAGTGACCTTGACCATGATTTTCCAAAGCCTGGTATCCAGCCATTTCTCTTTAACTAATTGATGAATTCTTGAGATGGTATTGGTAAATATGATCTCCACTCAGGAACAAGTGCACGTCTGGCGGGTAACAAAACCCGCAGAATTTACCCTGAACTTGGTCATATGCATTCCTTTCTGCTCGAGAAGTGAAGAACATTTGCATTTTACCCGGTGGGTGCCAGCGATCGCTAAGTGCTGTCGAAATTAGAAAGCGAAATTGAGGCTTATTTGTGTATTGAATTATTGCTTAGTAAATAACACTGTAGATCATTTGTCTATACTATGTTCTTGATCAGTTTTAGATCGTTTCCTACTCGTTAGCTCAACAACAGCCTTTGGATCTTTTACTGCCATTCGTTTACAATATAGCTTTACTTGTTGACAAAACTAAACTTTCAGTTAGCCTGATTGCCCGATAGACTACCTATGATTGACCGCATTTTGTGCCTATGTAGTTCGCAGTGCGAAACACCGGGGACGGAATTCGGTTGCCTAAAGTAAATCGATGGAGACGTATGTATTTGTTTTTGCGTTTGCGATTTGGCAAAAAATACCCGATGTGATTGGAAGCTATTTGCAACAATGAAAAATAGGTTTCCTTAAATGGTAAGCTGGTGCTGTAAACATCGTATCTGAGTGACAGAAATTTTTCCAAATACTTCTTACTGAGACAGATGTAAGCACAAATTCAACTAACTCAGTAAGCTCAAGCAGTCACTTTAGTGGACATTTTATAATGGAAAAGTACAACTGATGTTGCTGTTTTGGTCCCGAATGCTAGGATCACAGAGTATTTGTTATATTTACAAAATAATACTCATATTTATATATATGTAAGAATATAATGATTGAAATATTTAACAAAATCTGTTACTCTCAGTTATTCTGCCAACGAAACATGAAAAAGTATTTCCGTTAGCTAATAGCAACCAATATCGAGAGCAACATTTATCAAATTTCACACCATTTCCAAAGTGTTGCAAATGAAATGTTCGGTAAAACATGATAACTTTGGCACGGAGTATTGAGCTCCTGCTTAGAGGTGGCACCTGTGGCTTTTTGTTGTAGTGTGAGTGTTGTCCGGAAAGTAGATTCCAACAATTATTGCATGGGAACTTCACACCTCTACAGACTATTCTTAAACTTGTTCGTGTCTGTCATTGCTTCTTAGGTCATAAAGAATATTATCCGCATCTTAGCAAGGACACTACCAATTATTTTTCACCTTTATCAAATTACTTGCTTTACCTAGGCAAAAGTAATTCTTACCACGTTCACTTCCGTTTCCTCGTTCAAAATTTCGAACGCAAAAGTCGTTAATTGATTAATGTCAATTTCTGATTCAGTAGGTTGATCGATTTCGTTAGCATAATTACTTCCATCATTGCTTATAGTACATTATTTGTATGAGACACGCGGACTGGCTGCAGAAATTCTTAAATTTTGTCTTTACCAATTCACAAATAAATCTTCACCAAATTGCCACAAAGGTCCAACCAATTATAGCAAACTAAATTAGGCGCACAAGCAATAACTATAACTAAACAAAAACCCCAGAAGAATGCATACTACACATGTATGGTACCAGAGAACAAGGACAGGAAAAATGTTCAAATAATGTACCTGAAAAATTGAATACACACGATAAGCAGTTAAACCTGATATAAATGCAATTGCATTGAAGACGGGTCGCCCATGTTGTTCAGAAGATGGTTGAACTGTTCGATGAGCTTCTCAATTTTGTTGCAAACGCTTTGTCACCAATCGAGGTGACATCATCAGTGCGTAGTTGAGTGGCATGCAATAGCGAAGAGTAGCGTAGAGAAGCATCCGTGAGAGTGCGCTAAGCGGGGTGTGCACGCGTTTTATATCACCGTGGTTGTCCGTAGAGACGAGCAATCCTAATGGCTGAGAATTCGATCCGTGTTCAGCTGGGTTGATGAGCAGATGACCTTTGAAGTTGACCCCTCGTATTTCGTGGCCTTTGTCTGCTTGCTCCTGTGAGTGAGTCTGGTCACAGTTCTGCTTGTCTAGTCACACGTTCCATCGGATTCAATCGATCGAGTTGTCGACCGCTCGCCAGTAGTGTTACGTATACTGCGTCCAGTTCGATGTGTCGGTTGATTGAATTCGTTGTAGAGTACCAGGCTTCCGAAAACTCCCTCGCATGTTTTGTACTCCCATCTGCTAGAATCTTTATATTCTCCAGATAGAAATGATGATCTTCTTGATCTTCATGCACAGAAACGAAAGGGTGCGGATTATGCCTTCTGACGGCCGCCTTGTGTTCGGTGATTCGTGTACGAAGCTTTCCTCCAGTCGGTCCAACGTAGTTTTTATAGCAGTCGTTGCATTTTATCTGTTCGATGACATTGCATTGGTCGGCTTGATTGACTTTTTCTTTGGGTCTTGAGATCAATTTCCTTAGAGTGGCACTTGGTTGGTGAGCCACAGAGATGCCATGTGACTGCAGCTAACCTCCTGTGAGTTTGGAGACGTTCTTGAGGTAAGGGAGCACTAACCGTTTGTTTGGTTGCTCAGATGACTGCTGCTGCAGCTTTGCTGAGGCGGTCGTTTGTTTACGCTTCGTTCGCTGAAATTTCCCGAATAACCGTTTTTCTAAACACTCGATATAATTGATTTTCTTCCTGTTTTTGCGATTAGGCTGTACTGCAGTGCGTTTCGCTCTCTTGAACAGGGTTTGAATGCAGCTCTTTTTGTGATTCATCGGATGGTTGCTGTGATAGATTAATATGTGGTCCGTATGTGGTTTCTTCCGATATACGCTCGTTTGCAGAGATCCGTCGGTATTCCTAGTGACCAGTACATCCAAAAATGGTAACTTGTTGTCCTCCTCTAATTCAATCGTAAATTTGATATCCTCGAATGTGCTGTCGAGCAACTCGTGCGTGGCCTGTACTCTGTTCCGTTTTACGATGACAAATGTGTCGTCCACGTACCTCATCCAGCGTTTTGGGCTGATAGATGGCAGTGCAATGCGCTCCAATTTCTGCATCACGGCTTCTGCAATGAGCCGCGAAATTGGGGATCCCATGGAGGTTCCTCTCAGTTGCTGGTACACTTGTCATACAAAGCGGAAATAAGTGGTCATGCAAAGCTTCAGGAGTTCCCAAAAGCTTTCAGATCGTATGGTTTTCGTTGAGCTTAGTTGATTCTCTAGTAGTTCCATCATGGTTCCTTTGGCCAATTCAAGACCGATTGAAGTGAAGAGTGCGGTGACGTGGAATGAAAGCATTATTTCGTCATCTTCTCTTCTGACACCCGCAATTTATTGAGGAATTGTGCAGCATTGTTGATGCTATGTTCGGATCCAGCAGTCAACTGTTTCAACCTCCTCCATAAACCCTTCGCTAGTTTATATGATGGGGTTCCGGGGAGCTAGACGACTGGTCGTAGTGGGACTGCATCCTTGTATACTTTTGGTAGTCCATGGAATAGTACGATGTTTGTATCACCAGCTTTCATTCTCCATCGCTCCATGGCGGTGAGCTCTGCTTTGTTTGTAGTTTCTTCAGTTTGCTTTGCTCTGGTTGACGAGTTTTGAACTTGGACCTTGATCGATCCGGCGATATGTAGTTGTGTCGGATAGCAATTCTATGGCCTTGTGCATATACTGCGGGTTGTCCATTATCACACTCATGCGCCAGTTGTCTACTGGTAGGATCACAATGTTCTCGTCTTTCTGTAGACGTTTGAGTGCATCCAATTCCTCCTTGGCTAGAGTCCGCGTGACTTTATTCCTAGTTAGTACTGGGACAACTATCTGCCGTATCAGTTGCTGGGTCTCCTCTGACTGTCCATTTGATTTTATAGTGCGTGTTCTAAGCTAGCCTAGTGGTCTTTGGGGCAAGCATCTTTGAAGTTGAAGGTGAGCCCCTTGATCAAGACTTCCTCTTCAGTTACATTGTGGTGGCGAAGTGAAAGGTTTTTGATCCATCCTTAACTACTAGTACCGTCATTCCTATTAGTCAGTTTGTCTACCATTGTGTGCAATAAAGCTTGCTTCGGTTCCACGTGCTGTCAACTCGACATTCAATTGCGGATTCCAGCGCTGTTCGTAGCTGTGGGTCAGGAGCAAGGTGACAAAGGCCACGAAATACGAGGGGTCAACTTCAAAGGTCATCTGCTCATCAACCCAGCTGAACGCGGATCGAATTCTCAGCCATTAGGATTGCTCGTCTCTACGGACAACCACGGTGATATAAAACGCGTGCACACCCCGCTTAGCGCACTCTCACGGATGCTTCTCTACGCTACTCTTCGCTATTGCATGCCACTCAACTACGCACTGATGATGTCACCTCGATTGGTGACGAAACATTTGCAACAAAATTACCAAGCTTAGCAAACCGTGCAACCTCCATCATATGCTCTTCTTTAAAGCAACCATTTTTGCGGTTTTGCTCCACTTAATGTTATTTTCTACCCACCCACTTCTGTGCTAATACTGTAGCAAATTATTTACTGATATGTGAACAGGAACCATCCTAGTAATCCTCCTTAATTGGAACATTTCTTTATTTTGTTTCTGCAATCATTTGCATTGATGTTTTTAATGCCAACAGTCTCCTCTTCTTTTCAACAACACATATCGGATTTCATTGCTTGGTATTGTCGATTACCCAGTTGTACGTACACCCCTACTTTTAATGTCTCAGAACATTTGTACGTATATATTGCTTATGGAAAACTCGTGCTGTTTCCTGTCTTCAGTTGTCACGCTATACAATTTGACCGTATGATCCGCTCGATCCAGTTTGCACCATTGTAAACCTTTTCGTCTGCTTATTTTTGCAGTAACTATTATGTATTTATTGCATTCAATTTTTCGTATTTTACGTTCTTCCTTATTTCATCGTTGTCCGCGACTTGGATGATCTCCTGTTGTTGATGGACTGAAGTTGTCAAATTTTAAAAATCCGTAACCATGCAAGGGACATTGCCAACAACTAGGTGGCGTGTAAAATGTTACCTAATTGAACGATCCGTAAGACGGACCGGGAGGAGGCGTCATCGCCAATAAGATTTTCATAAAATCACCCCTAAAATTAACACAACCTATCGTGAACAGGTGAGAGCTTGATTGATAGGTTTCTACAATTGAACGCTAGCAGGTATTACATAATGTGGGCGAAAACTTTCCCGGAAATACCTTGCTTGGAAGCAGGTTATCTGGGAACGATTCCACAGGTGGCCGTAATCCTTTTCCAAAACATTTGTTTAACTCAATATTCTTTATCGTTTTCGGCTTTTTATTTACTTGAAAATCGTCAAACTACTGAGCGCTTTAATATCCTGTTTAAATCCATTGTGAAAAAAGGTGAACAATTTCTTGTGTTGTGCGGTCCTGTTTACATATTTTAAGCAGACCACAGGGACTGTGCCTCGTAATGCAGAGGAATATAATATTTATTTATTTATTTATTCAAGTCTCCAAACAGTTTGTTGCTCCTCTTCAAACAAGCCGGTATTCTGTTTTTTGACTTCGCCTAACTGCCCTTGTTAAGCAACTTGTGAAGGAAAGCTTACATTTCCATTCAAGGCTAATAGGCCTTAGCTTTCTGATGCCGTTCAATTTAACAGGAAACATAATCAAATAATGGAAAGCGAAAGAAAGTAATTGGCACACACCTATATAATAAAGGCAAAGCTTGTGAAACATACTAGAGATGTTTGGTGAGTTAACATTTAAGTATGGATAGCAAGGGACATGTTTTTAAAGAAAGTTACGTTGAGAGAAAAATGTGAAATTATTTAGCATACTCGAAAAAATTAGCGTTTTCAGTGGAATAGAATGTGATAGATGTAAAGAAGACATTGAATTGTGAAAAAATGGTACAGATATTCTGACATTTGTTGTAGAAAATAGGTAAAGCGTACAACTGCTGAGAACCAGATGCATACAGTTCAATGAGAACATAGCGGAGCAAACGGTATAATGGGTACGCGAATACCAACGCATCTCTCTTGCGGACCCTCTAGCCAAAGGGAAAGATAGTATGTGGACAGACAGACGCACGTTAGGCAAATCAACCGCTAATATTCGAATGTGGACACTGCGACAACGATGATTGACAGCATTGTATGGCGACCCACCAGTTGGCCAGACCAAATCAGGTTACTGCAGAGAACGTTTGCTGTTTTGTAAGAGCGTGTGAGCGATGGATCACGTGAAGCACATTCGTCGGTGACTGTTGCGCAACCGGAGTACAAATGCACGTCTGTATTTCAGAGCGTGCTGATTCTCCGGTTGTACGGTCAGAGCGGTTCAAACACTGCAGAAAGTGCGTGATGATACAACAGCAAGAACGTGTGATTGCGCCCTGTAAGTGGGCGTTAGGTTCTGAAAAGTGTGCGCAATTGCCAGAAACTGGTCGTATTCGCAACCTCAGAAATACTGGTCAGCATTGCGCCACAACGGATGAGTTTTCGGCTTACGATGTTATCTGCAAAGTAACCAAAAATCTCACCCCCAGCGTCAGTACTAGTGTCCAGCATTTTGACAACACAAGTTACGCTGTTCATCGGACTAAAGAAAGAAAGTTCCGTCGGTATGGGTAACTTTAAGCGCAAGTGTTGACCTCTTGCGACATGAAGAAATGGCCTAAATTTAGCTGTTAATTATTGGATCACATGGATATTTATTCCTTTTATGTTACTGATAAATCAATGCTCCATTTGAACGGAATAGTGAAGTAGTATTTTGGGCAGTAAATACTAAACTAGCATTTCAAGCATTACTGTACGAAACATAGCCCAGATATTATGTTTTGGGCAGGACTAACTGGTCGAAAGTACGTGGGCCCATTTTTCTTTTCCAGCAATATAACCTGTAGGTTGTCTTTGTTCTGTATTATAGCACAGCACGCCCAGTTACGGTTTGCAAGGAGATGCTACATATTTACGTTTTTCCGCAATTTATGCCCATGTATTATGTCGCACCAACTGCTAGCAACATGATGGCGCACCTGCACATTATGCTCAAACGGTGTGTTTATTATTTGAGTGAAATTTCCGGCTACCGATTTATTTGTCGGGGCGGACCATCGGAGTGCCTTGCTCCGTCGCCTGATTTAGATTCCTTGTATTTATCCCTATAAGGCTGTTTATAACGGTGTTTATAAGACAAGGGTGTATTCATTGGAACAACGGAAAGAGAAAATCGTTAATGACTGTCGCGCCATCACTGCGGAAACTTTGGAGAAGTTTCGTGTTAACTGATTCAAGCCATTTATGCCATTTAAGCGGAACGCCGTTAATCAAGTTAAACACATACTTCGTGGATGCTTAGAAAATATTTGTACACCGTTCGCTTAAATCCACGTAGCCAACTGCCCGTTTTCCTCGTCTTTCAGAACTCGGCCCTCCATTAAGGTCAAAAGTGCTTCTGTACTTTGCCCCTGGCTTTCAGAGCAACAGAAGTGTCCATAAGCATCTCATACAGCGGAGATTAACAAATATGACTTGAGCGTTTGTTATTCCGGCTGGTGGTTTTGAGTAGGACAATTTCGTGTTTCAAGTAAACGAGATGATAAAGCGGGAAAGGGGTACGGGGTTGGGTAAATTTTTCGTGTTTATTAGCCTAATGGCACTATGGCGTCGGTTGAATACTGCAGTATACCCACTCATCTTCGTCATCATACACGTTAGCTAGAGGTGGAGAACACCTCAGCTACTGTGCCGCAATACACAGAAAGAAGGAGAAAAAGCTGCAATTAGTGCAAGCCGGCATAGCTATCGGCAACAAATGGCCATCGTTCCGGTAAGCTACCAGCCGTCTCTTGTGCATCAAACCAAATTACTATGCAAAATTATATAAGGCTATTTAATGAAATCGTGGTTGGAGGTGAAGGCTAAGAATAATGGGGTAGGCCAAAGAAACTCACAGCAACATCAACTAATAGGTGGCAAAGTTGGATGGGTAAATCTGGAACCTTATTTTCCAACCAGTCAACATATCTTATGACTTTTACGTTCTACGTAACAAGTAATGCCTTGTGCCGGCGCATATCAGATTAAGACAAGTAATGTACTTCCCACTTTCATGCAAATGGAACAAAATACTGTTATTCAGAATTTGTATAGTAGTTTCTTACAGTGAGATTAACTTTTAGCCGTTGCTTCTGCAGTTATTCTGCAGATTATGACTTGAATTTGTGTCTATAACATGTATGTTAAGGCTGAAAATTCACCCATTATAGGCGCATAAAAGCGCATCCTTGTCTTGTCTTGACCCGATTGTCCAAAGAACAGTTGGATAGTCGGAGAGGATATTGAAATAATTACACTTAAAATAAAAATAGTAATCGGGTTAGTACTTAAATATAAAATTAAGGGCTTATTGTTTGCTCCGTTGTAGTTCTGCAATTAGCTATGAGTAACAGCCCCCACGGTTATCATCCAAGAAATCCATGGAAAAGACCTGGAGTAAGATGGAGATAAGGCGCTAAGTGACAAAGGGTAAGTGGATGAGGACGTCACCCAACCGTCTTGTAAATATTGTTGGTGACAGTGCAGAGACAACCATTCTGGGCAGCATTCCACGGGTGAAAGACGCGAATGGAAAAGAAGTGCTGCGGCACTCCAGACAACTATTCTGTTCTGCGACTTACATTATGTGTCCCGTCAGGATTGCATTGCTGCTAAGTTATAGCAAATGGCGGCACCCATGTTGTGCGTCTTGCGGAATCAAGCATGCAATACTCAGGTTGCCACGTAATCTGCGATTGAGTCAGCTGAACACCCCAACCGTTGCAGCTCCTCGTGGTATGATAGGTTGTGCACACCAATTACGTCTTAAATGCCTGAGATTATGGCTGCTCTAGTTTGTTAAGGTCGTGTTTCAAAAGTGGATGCCAGGCTTGGATTGCTTACTCAACCTAGGAGCGAACATACGCACTGACCATTTGTCGAAAGATGGAGATGTTTAATTGCTCAAATGCCCATGGCAACAGTCCGACGTGTTAGATTCTAGTCTCCAAGGCCCTTTCGGATTGCCTGCAGCAACCCAGATCATTATGAACCATCACAGCCAAGTCACGTTCGACGGTAGGTTGTTACTGAACATTTGTTCCGAGCCAGTATAAGTTGTTGCTATGATGCCGGATAGAAAGTAGCTTGCATCTACACAATCCGAAATGCAGTAAATTTTGGGTTGCTGTTGGATATACCGTGTCAAAGTCACTCTGAAGCAGATGCTATTTGGCGTGCACCTGAATCCTGCGGCAAATCGCCGGCAATCATTAGGACGTTTGAAGCGATTCCCTGTGCGAGGACATTGAGAAACACCAAAAACCACGTGGACCTAGTATTGAACCTCGTGGCACACCCCACTCGAGTTGTAGGGGGTCAAATAACGAGCTCCAAACTCTTATCAATAAGTGCTGTAGAAGTAGAAAGTTGAAACAATCAAACTTAGAATAAGGTCACGACTTCTGTAACGCTGGAGCTTAGAAAGTAATGTCCTATAGTCGAGACGATTGAAAGCCTTCGAAAAATCTAGGTAGATAACATCAATGCCATCTCCAGCGTCAGCTTAATCCGTTCAACTAACCAGTGCAGTTAGTGAATTCGCTGTGCATAACCGCCGTCTATGGAAGCCTTGCTGCTCCATCGTAATGATGCTACAAATTTCCAATTATCAAAGCGGTGCATTGGCATCATTGGCGACCTTGGAGATAATAGGAAACAGAGATACTGGGCGATATTTGGAGGGCACGGTTCTGCTTGCAATTTTGTGAATCAGGATTATTATTCCAAGATTCCATACAGCCGGAACTTTGTTCTGGTCTAAGCAACTCTAGAAAACCTGAGCTAAACGTCCGGCCAGTTGGCTTGCTGCTGTTTTCAGTGCCCCTAGGCAAATGGTATCGACACCCGATGAGCACTTGTTGCATAGATACGTCAGATTTTGCAATACAGCATTTGCTGTGTATGTGATGTGGGTTTGTTCTGGCGGACAGACGACAAAGGCTGGCAGGTTGCTTGGTGGCAAGGCCCTCTGAAACTTGAGCTCTTATTACATGCGCAGCTAATTTGCTGCTTCCACAGCCGTTCTCGTTGTTAAGCCATTAACTGTCCTGTGTAGATTAATTCCTCGCTTCACATTTCGTAGTTTATTAACGTGATGTAGGTCAGCTTGTTTTAGCACTGAATGTTTGTTCGATGTTCTACTGACAGGCGACTGTCTTTTCTTAGCAGTTGAGTGCAGTGGTTAAATTGTGCTATGTAATTTCCTCTTGTTTCTATTGCTGGAGCTTCTTTGTATACTCGCCATGCTGCGTCGCGTACTGTCATCAATTTTCCGATTCTGCTCCTAACGAAAGAACCTGCTGTGCACTAACTGTAAGTTTTACGTCTGAAGCCTGCGATCAGCTGACTGAATTTTTAATGAATTCGAGCCAGACGACTTCCAAAGGTTCTTCGACAGGGCACGAGCAAGTCGTGGCACAGATGAGTTGGCCTTATCCATTATAGTTTGTGTTGGTTCCCTCGGTCTCATCGTCCTCATTCCGATAGTATGCATAGTAGACGAATTTGTATCTGATGACTGCGTGATCAATGCGACTCAAAGGTGAGTATAGAACCAACACATTAGTCATATGCTCCTTGTTGGTAATTACAAGATACACATAGATGGCCTGTTGGGAGTTCTGGACCGAGTGGGTAAAGTGATGTGATTGTAATGGGGAATAGTGGTTACTACACCTTGTAAATCGGCTTTGAATTGTTCTCCAATGGTGACAGGACTTTCTAAACAATGTGTTTTTAAATCATCCATGAGAAGTAGGTGAGTTTAATTTGCTGCAAACGGCGGGTTTTTGGTGTAGAGTTAGGGGAATGTACACAAATACAATAAGACAAGCATCCCTGGCTTTTAACCTCAAGCGGTACCAAACAGACTCGGAGAACTGCGAGTTTGATTCCTCCACGGCTTCGCCATGTAAATTACTTCGGTAATACAGCATGTGTATGAAGGCTGTGTTTAGTCGGTCTTGCTTGATGTGTCCCCCTTCTGTGTTTCATTTTGATTGCCGCGTGCCTCAAGGGACGTCAGGATACATTTGTATCCCACAGGACCCGTGTTCTAGCGCGCTTGCGGAGAGCAAAACTTTTACCGCGTCAGTGGACGATTCTAGTGTTACTCGGATAAGACAGGGTTCTCCATAGTGCGGTGGAGGAGTAATTCGTAATATGTGTATGAGTTGACTTTAACATTCATTAGCACGCACAATATGCTCCATTGGTATTTGTCGTCCCATAACATATTGCGCAATGTGATGGCGATATATTCAGGGACATTTGAGCTTACAGCGGTCGTGGCTCTATTGTTAGATCCCTTTTTTCGTTGAGTTACAATATCCATTCTTAACGGGTGCCATTGGATATTCCCAGAGCCCCTGGGATAATGAACTTCTGGGGAGGCCATGAGGGGACCATAAGGGGGACATTGAGCCGTGTTATGAAAAGTGGTCTATGATAACACAGATAACAAAATTTATTAAAAACTAATTTTCTATTAGTTTCTCTCTGTAAACTAATCCCCACAGGTAACTACAGGTCAGTGAATCGATTGACGCGCATGCGCACGTGCTTGTTTACGGTGTATAAGCCAGGCTGAACCGACCTTTTGTCGCGCAGCTAGCATAGACCCGCCAAACTTGCAGGGCTCACCTTAAACATTCAATCAATACAGAGCGACATTAACTGCGCAACTTACACCCGATTCTCCCTCAGCACTTTGAAGCCTATCCCCAGAGTAAACCAACTGTGCTATACTCTGAACACTGGCGCAACTATTGTGTAAGCTGCAGTGAACTCTCGTCAGTACACTGCGACAGTTACAGCGCAAAGCTATACTGACACTAACTGATTTTTCTTCAGCACACTACCATTATGACACTCTTCTGCCAGTCAGTCTTTCTCTTTCCTGTCTTACTGGGGTAGCGCTAGATTACGCGATTTTCGTCTACAGTCTCAGCTGGTAATTTTCCACCAATCTGTATTTAATGTTGATAAGGAAAGGATTTTATGAAAGTATTTTTGTAAAAACACATTTAACTGACATTTAGACTGCTGGAACACTATCTCAACTCGCGTGTACGTCGGGCGGCTGAGTCACGTTAGCTCGCAACTTTCATAAGTCGAGTGGTTACTCTGCGGACATGGGTGTACTATCTTACGAGAGCACATAGGGCTACTTTGATGAGTATATATACTATTATGTGCATGCAAGTATGTTTCTCCTTATAATTATAATAATCAGATGTCTTGCAGCACGCAGTTGGCGCCATGTTTGGCAATAGCTGATGTAAATTATTTGCTTCGTTGTTGACACTTCCATGCCGGTAACGCGAAATATCCAGCATATTCTTCCATGCTTGTCTCTTCTTTCTTTCTTTTTCCCTGTTATCACTATTTGCTACAACTTTTCTGTAATCTATGGGTATCTAGTGAGTATTGCCATTTTCCGAGTTTCATTTGTTTTCCTTCTTGGCTTTTGTCACGCATTTTCTTTTGTCATTTTGGCCATCCACGATATTTTCAAAGCAATCCTCAGAAGACGCCTTTGAGTTACCTCTAACAGTGTTTTTATAGGTATACATGTTAACATTACAGCCACCAATAGAAGTTTCAAGTATGCTTGATAAACATCATTCCTTATAATGTCACAGTCAAGCAAGGAGAAATATATTGCTACCAATTACTAATGCTATCTGCGTGCTTTACCTTGTCGAATGATTTTATTTAATGAACATGACATAAATGAATAAGAATATTAAAGCAAAAGCAGGATGCATATAGTAGCTGGTAACAATTTACTATGATATATTTCAGCAATGATCGTCTCGGCAACGAATAAGTTTCGGCAGTACTAGATAGAATACCTGTCAGTTGGATTCATCGCATCACTTCAAAACCCTACTCTACCCTTGTGATTAATTTGTCAAACGATGTTCCAAATAATAGTATGAGACCATGTCAACTGAAAAATCATTAGGAAAGTACTGATGACGGAGAAATCGGAAAGTCTGTGGTACTTTGTAGGATGCTGCTGGATAGCTTCGAAAACATACCAAGTTTAAAAAAAATAGTTTCTGATAGCGCAAACATGGCAAGTGGACCTAAGCATTTTATTAAATCAGTAAATTGATTGCCAAAATTTACAGTCCAGCAATGTTGAAAAAACATTCTCCTTCCTTCAGTACCAATAATACTCTCTGACTTGATGTATACGAATCCACAAGAAGCGGTTTAAGCCCTTCTGCTCAGCAACTCAACTGAATCTTCGCGCATAGATGTGACGCCTCTGGACATAAAAAGTTTCTTCTTTAATGGTAATATATTAATGGAGGAGATGCTGCTTGCCAGGATATAGAAAACTATGACAAAGCGCCAATCTACATAGAGGAAGTCAATGGCTATCTACCTTAAAACTCCATCACAATGCAAAAGATATTTGCAGGTGCACTAGATGGTGCTACCTCATTGGTCGAAATGTATAGAGAATTAATTGCCCATAGAAAATTATTCCCCCTTCAGCTCCTAAACGTCACTGCGTGATTCATTGAGAGCACCTAGTAACTCAGAACGTGGGATGGCGCTTATGCGATCCACATTTATAATATTAGTTAGCAATATCAATCCGCACCCTTTTAGGATCGTTCTTTTCAGCAGTTGTGTAAGGAGAACAGTGAAGTTGTCATGGTTCAACTTTTGCACGCAGAAGTTAGATGGCACTCCAAGGGCAACTGTATTCGCCATTTTGTTTCAGTCTGGGACAACATCATCACATTCATTTCTGCAACTGATTATGAAGGAAAAGTGTGTGCGGCTAAGCCAGGTATGCTTTATCTGGCTGATGATTTCTAAAAGCTCCAATTATAAAACAACACTTCAAGGCAGTTTGTGAAACCTTATTGAGAGGAGAAATCCAGTTATCGCATTAAAAATTTGAAGTATGTGCTTAGAACATCGAACTTGAGGACTTTTCACATTTCCCAATTATTTATATCATTCATATATAATAACTATGAAACAAATCGAAGAGAAGTTTCCTGACCAGATTGACATGGAAATCCAGATTTAGATTCTGAATTCATTTGATGCACAGCCCTGAGACGTCGGAGCTGCAAATCTGGAACTTCTCATAAAGCTTAAGATTTAAATACAGCAATAAGAACCAAATGCACGCTATATAAGTGGGATTTTGGACATACTGATGCCCACACTGTGGGAAATAGCTGAAATATATTTCCTCGCTTTTCCAGCCACATACATGTTTGCATGTGGATTCCACAGACTGGTTGCTTTAACAATACAGAAACATGGGACAGTACAGAAAGAAGAGATATCCCACTCCCACTGTTAAGTCTGGAACCGGGCCTAAGCAAGCTGGCTCAAGGTTATCATGCCCAATGCTCGCATTAATAGCTCGACTAACATAGTTTTATGAATTTACTACAGTTCCTAATTCTTGCCATGCCTTACAGTTAAAATCCAACAATAAGTAAATACAATTTTAAATATTAACGATAACTTTTGTGTAATTGCAGATATGTAGCTTTATGCTGCTGCAAAATCAATTTTTTATTCAAGCTGTTGAAGTTAAACAACGGGGATTGTAAGGGAAACAGAACTGATGCCAACACCACAAGTTTAGCCATCATAACAAATGAACCAATATGATCACTGGAAATCACAGATTTGTGTCTGTTATTCGTTGCAGATTGCTGACGTTGTGCTGATCAACGGTGGAGGCTATGGGAAATGAAAAGGTTCAAAAGGCGGCCACCGTTGAAGAAAGGTTGAGAAGAACTGATCCAAAACGTAGGGTAATCTTTTGTCCTGATATGCTGACGAGAGTGTATCGTTTACTATTTTTCCTCTATTTATGCTAACAGTGTTTACGACAGAAGAGGTAGCAACGGCGGCCTCCTTGATGATCTTTAGCAGCAACCTCTACATTTGTAGCTGACCTTCCGGACTGTTTGTCGACAAGATATTTGAGCTACAGGTACCGAGGATTGGTGTTTGACTGCTTCATGCTTGCTAATGCTAGACGTCTGGTCTAGTGGAATTTGCTTAAACGAACTTTTTGGAAGGTGCCTGATATTTATTGTTATGAGTCCTGCCTGACTGTCGCAGCTACGGTTAGTTTTTGCCCGGCATTCTACCAAAGTTAAATAAAACAACGGAGATGGAGACGCGGCTGATTGCGATGCAGAGGTAGCAGATTGTGCAGCGTTCCTATGCTATTAGGTTGCTACGCTCCGTGGTGCATACTCGCTTCCATTAAATTAATCTTATCGTTCATCCTTTGCTCGGCTTCTGCGGTTAACTGGTCGCACGTCTGAACTAGGATAAGCAAGCACTTAACGAATAACAAAGTCTAGCACACAGTACAGTACCAAAGCGTATCTTGTGTCATTTCTCTCTAGTACCGGTTGTTGGAACAGGTTTGCGCATTTCCGATTTTACCCTTCCAAACAGTGCGAGCAAGTCAAACCTATTTTAAATACCCGATGACATTCTCCTTACTCGAAAATGTCTTTTGATGGGAACCTTTTCGGATTCGCATTTCTGCTACTCAATGTGGTGTCGTTACCTGACCTAGTGGGTTAGTTTGGGTTCTGTACTTTCCCAGCTTTGAGAGCGTCGCACATTGGTCAGGCGAGCGTAGTGTTTGCGAGGACAAATGAGCGGTCGGCCTTGCCGCACAGTCCGTGTGATGGGTTATGCAGATGCACTGGCTGACAAGAGCACAAGTACTGGCGAGTGGCTAGAACCTGCTAACTAAATCTGCACACAGAGTTCAACACAGATTGACAGCACATGTTCTTTTACAGCTGCGTTCAGAAACGCCGGATTGGAATAATCTTACGCTTTTCGGATTACTTCGAGAATTCTGTATCGCGTGGTGTCACACATAAAGGCGATCGACTCGTTATGATTGCATTATCCGCTTGCAAATAATAACGGATGACAGTGAAAAAGGTTACTGATGGCACGAACTTGAATCGTAGAATATTATTCTACGTTTGATGGATCGCTGTTTATTGCTGGTAAATCCGGTACAAAAAAGTGTACAATGACAACGCCAAGAGCAGATGGAGAGAGGATATAGTGGAATAATCTAGATGAACCAGGAGTAAGCACCTCAATCGCATGTGAGGCTGCTCTTCCTGGATTTAAAGTGTGCGTGAAGTGAAATCAACTTCAAATAGATATGATATCCAGTGTTGAATAATGATTGTCAAAATTATGAAGTACTGAAACAGGACTTAGGGCACTTACCAGCGAAGATGCTCAATTTTCCAAATACATAGAAAAATCAGAAGGATGCAGTCATAACTAGATCAAGCAGCGACGACATAATGTCTTACTATATCTTCTGGATTTGTGTCAATTCAAAGGGGTAAAATTCAGTAAAGCAGAAGTCATAACTTGTTACAGTCGGCGTAAACATTTGCGTCCAATTATGACAGTTCTGAGATCCAGCACGGTATCACAGCTTTTGCATTTACAGAGTGGATAAGGTATTTCGGCCTCAGTGACTTCAGATGTTAATTTAGCAAAATACTTGCTAGATAGTTTTATAAGCATGATATCTCTAAAAAGTTGGTGTAAAATATAGTGTTGGGCGTAAATTGCAACGGCAATTTTGAAGACACGCGGTGTACTTGTTAGGATCTATGAAGCTCTTACATCTTTCGCCCAAGGTGCCTATTGCTTTGCCTTCGGCTCCGGTTGTTGGTATATGCTGCTAGGTTTAATGAGTGATCCGTTTGGGTCCCCGCATTGGTCGTGTAGGTCGGGGATATTAGTTACATATCCTGTGTGCCTCCACGCGGCGAGCGCTGCACTAGGAGATGGACTTGCTTGTCTCTGAGCTAAGATCCAGGACAACCCACGTAGGGTCAACCACCCTGCTTGGGTCGATTCGCGGTTACTAAACTTTCAATGCAGTCAAATTCAGACCAAGTCGCTAGCTTTGTTTAAAACTTCAGAAATCATGCCGTTGATGTCCAGTCTTTGGTTTCGGTGACGTCCGGAAGGGGAGAGCGCTTGGATGTGAAACGGTAGGTCGATTTAGATGCTGAAATTTTAATGGAAGATCAGTTGCTTGAGGGACATAGCATTTTTGGTGATGGTGTTAATGTCCAGGACGGGTATGTCTGCTTTTGTGGTGCAGTTTTCTGTTCCATGCGTGGGCTTGGCCAAACTAAGTAGCACAGACACCCCATAAAGCTCAATGAGGAGAGATTACGTATGGTGTCAAGACGAAGAGATTTGTATGAGGCAGAGGTCTCACGGTTATATGCGCAAACAACCTAGTTTCTTCTGGAGTTCGCGAACAAACTGGAGGTCTGTCACCGACTCCCTGCTCAATTTCTTGGACGGAGTGTTGGTGGCATCAAGAAACAGTTGCTGAAGACGCGTTGGCCAAGGCGGAGGACTTGTTCGGAGTGTTTTCTTTGGGACGCACCGGTGGTGGTCCTTGTTCCTCCGATAGTGCCACCTGAGGTGCGGAATTGACGGAAAGTGACTTAGTGTCCGCTGGGACGACCACTAAACCGGATCCAGATCAGAATTAAGCGGCCCTTGAGCCAAACTTTTTGCACTTCTATGAGGAACAGTACCGTTCATTCGTGAAGGGTCTTTGGCGTGAAGCTGACCCGGACGGGGTTTTCGGTGAGTTGGCTGATCTAATACCGCTGGACGGGGAGGAGGAAACCTCTAACAAGTTGGCTCTTGAAGAGATCAAATCGCCGATGGGGGAGGAGAGTGCCTCACCTAATGCTGGTCTGAAGGTTGTCAAATGGTCTGTCGAAGTACTTGCCCATATCATTACGGAATTGAAGCGCTTTTTATACAAGGATGACCCAGATGGTCAGCTCTTTCAGCTTTCTGAGCTGTTGCAGAACAGTACGCTCAAAAAATGGGCACGCCTAGTGCGCCTGTACGATATCACTAAACATTTCTTTCCACTTAAATGGCCTCCCCCGAGGGAACAGAGAGACTGTACTGCTGGTGGCAGGCGATTGATTTGGAAGGACAGCTATGCAGCAATCCATAAAATCTGGATGACGAAGCGTAAAAAACCACGCAGGCGATCCTGGATGGTAGTTGTCTGAGAGTATAAAATTCACAACGCGTGGGGCTCGATCAGACGATGTTTGAGTATTGGTGATCTGTATTTGAGGTGTAAAGTGCGGTAGATGAGAGACCGGTTCCCAGACAGGAAGGCCAAGATTATGGACTGATTAAGCCATTGTCTACGGCAGATGTTGGTGATGCCCTGCGGAATGCTGGAGATACGGCTCCAGGCCCAGATAAGGTGTCGGTGGCGGACTGTAAATCCTTGGAATTGACGATTCTTGAACAGCAGTTCAATCTTATGATGGTTCTTGAGTACCCTTCTGCGTCTCTTTCGACAGCACGACTGACGTTGGCGACTAAGGGGTCGGACTCAGCACGCCGCCAGATTATTGCCTGATCGCGCTTTCTTCGGTTCTTCTGCGGGCCTTTCATAAAGTTTTGGCAAAAATATGGAGGTCGCGTTTGACTTTGTCTTCCCTTCAGGTTGCGTTTCAAAAGCGGGATAGGTGTCCTGAGGCCACAAATGTCCTACAGTGCTTCTTGAGAAGGGTTCAGTCCGACTGCCTGAATGAGGCGGTGGCCTGTTTGGACGTTACCAAAAATTCGAAATCGGGTCAGTTGACACTACCAATTGAGCTGCAGCAGCACATGGAGCACCACCAGAGATTCAGCATTATCTGTGTTCGTTATACACCTCTTCAAGATTGCTTCTTGGCAAGGAAGTGTTAGATTTTCACACAGCTGTGAGGCAGGGGATCCTCTGTCTCCTCTCTTTTCCATCATGGTCACGCACGAGGTGATTGTCGCTAACCTGCCAATCGAGGGGTGCAGCTGCGTGGCGAAGATATTAGTGCTTTAGCATACGCGGATGACCTTGTGTTGTTCGCTTCTTCCCAAGAGGCGTTGTTTACGAAGCAGGTAGCTTTGCAGCATGCTCTTTCGGCTGCAGGTAAGTCGTTGAACGCCTCGAAGTGTCGGGTCATTACGGTCCAAAAGCTCTGCAAATAGCAGTGCTTCGTCCTGGTGCTTTAAGCTTATCCATTTATGCGGGTGAGGTGAGCCCGGTTGCGATGGCGCATGAGATCCGTTACCTTGGTTCGCGTTTCAGTTGGAAGGGGAGACGCCAGTTAAAAAACACGGCTATTATTGCTGGGTGGCTCAACGAGATCCCTCGTGCCCCATTGAAACCGCAACAATGTCTGGATATGGTACGTGACTTCGACTTTCCCAAAATGTTTCATGAGTTAGTTCTGCGAAACACTCATCAGAATACCGTGGGGCTAATGAATATGGTGGTGCGAGCCAAAGTGCGGGTGTGGATGCTTTGTCCTAAAGATGTGTCGCTCCCTTTCCTTTACACGAGTCGTGGCCTGAGGGGTTACGACTTACTGTCGTGGAGCACGCTTGTTCCTTTTGCGCAAAGAGCCAAGTTCGCTCGGTTGTATTCTTCGTAATCCTCGTTGGTGCGGGGCATTCTAGAGTCGGAAGTATGCAAGATTGATACCTGGAGTACCAATGTTCCAGTCCGCCCAATGGGGACTGTGGTGGAGCATAAGTAGGCCGCTCAAGGTCTCTGAAGCGGAAAGCTTTAGTCGTCATGTGACTGCAAAGGTTTACAGCTACACAAACAAGTTGCAGTGAGATGCTAATGATGACTTCAGGCCAAAGCGTCTTCCCTCGCCACTGTATTCGTACTAGTAAGTTAAAAGGCGGACTCTAACAAACAAAAGTGCGGAGCTCCAGGGGGGATTCCCCGAAGCCTGATGATGTCAAGTGCAGTGGTGGTTGTGGGGAACGTGAGTCTATTGGGCACATCTTGCATTGGTGTTGCCTTACCCTTGATGCTCGGTGCATGAGACATAATCGAGTTGTACAAAACATTGCCCAGATTGTCAAGCAGAAGCACGCCACAGTATATGCTGAGCCCATCATTCCATTACCGGTGAGATACTGTAAACCGGACCTCAATATTTGCACCAAAGGGTCGATAATTATTGCAGTCGTGGCTATCACATCGGCGCAGAGGCAAGAGCTGGCTTACCGTGAGCAAGTTGCTAAATACGCGGGGCATGCAATTCGACACGGGCCTACCTTGTTGGCAAGGGGGTCCAAAAGACCAATGTGGTGCATTGGCCAATCATTACCGTGGACCGTGGTTTCGTTTGGAAAGGCTCTGGAGGAGCTCTTCATCGTCTTAGATTATAAGCCGATTACATTTCTGAGTTAAATCTACTGGTCATCGCCGAGTTCCTGAAGTGCTATGACCTATATATGCGGGGTACCCAATCGTCTCTCTCCTGCAGTTCATTACTGGTATCGGGAAGTGACGTAACAAAAACGGAAGGCCTAAACCTACGGAAGGTCGAAGATGATGGGCAACGGTTTATGATCAATTAGCGTTCGAGTACGCTCTTGATGATTCCAGAAGACAAACGAAGATAGATTTTCTTTGGATGGATTACTGCTGGTGTTCTCCCCATCCCCATGAACATGTTACACATTCCATGAAACCTGATTTTGATAGTTTACTTCAGTGCATACTGAATGACCAGTTTAGCTTATCTTGTACCCGGTTTTTGCTTACTCGTCCCAGTATTGTTGATATTAATTGGGCAGGATGTGCCGAACCGAACTCCGAGAATATATGGTAAAGCTGTGGCAAGACTGTAAGGCGGTAAGTATAGGATCCACGATTTTAGAGAGTTATACTTCATCTAGCTTGATATCAGTAAACACTTCTTTGAATGACATTACATGTCGATGATTATGATGATAAGTACATGACAGTTATCAGCGAAGTTTTTCAAAAGTTGCAAAAATTTCATTTGGCATGTTTGAAATAATCCAATTTTCAGAAAGCCGTGTTTGGCCTCTGAATTTAGGTAATGGGAGAGCAAAGAATTTGCTGTTTTCTACCTTCCTTTGCCTGCGATTACTCGCGCAATAATCGGTGTGTGAAACTTGGGACATTAGCATCACAAGTATTGTTTGGGTTAATTTATGTACATAAGCATCAGTATAAAAGCTAAACAATGAATTTATATTGCTTAAGAAGCGCTACTTTTCAAACTTTAACTGGTCAGGTAGGGTTTTCAAAGAAATTTATCTAAAGCAAATGGTAATTTTACCAAACAAAACGCATATCTGTTTTGTAGCGCCATAGCCTTGCACGCTGCGCACTTTCACCGTAACGACAATAAAAATAATGAATCCAAGGTCTTTCCCAGGAGCAGGACGGAGTGATAGGGCTAAGCAACACAAAAGTAAGTAGGCGAGTGCTTAATATAAACCGGACGACGGCTGCACACCCTTCCATTCACCCGCTTGGATGCACCCGTATGCATTGGTTAGAGGTCATACGATGCTTTGACGTCGGCGCCGATCCCATGATTTATGATTAGACTTGCCGTGTGGTTGAAATGTTAAGTACAATTTTAAAAACATGTTTTGAGAAAGGGCTATGCAAACCTAACAGACAGCATCAAGCTACGAAATTTTTTAAAAATCCCTCGCCTCATCCTCCAACAAAACCTATCATTACAAGTCAAGTAAAGCAATTGCTTTATGTACCCTGCATGGGTGAATATTCACACGAATTGTCACAGGACAATGCCAGACATAGGGACGCACTTAGCAGAGAAATAGATAGTCACATGTTATGTAAACCACAGATTACCTCTTATGATAGAACACTCAAACTGGTGCTTATTAATACCTGTAGTCTAACACACAAAATGCACTCTTTTTTGATTCGTCTACCAACATCACCCCCATATCCTTCTAAGTACAAAATCGTGGTGTATGAGAGTGAAGGCGGAACATCATGTTGCTTTTGATAAATATTATTTCTCTCGATAGAATTGTTTCTATTAAAGGGGGTGGTTAGATGTTCTACTAAATGAACAACTTAGGACATCCACAATACAGTGACCGGCAATTGTAATCCCTTGCTAACCCCATTTAGATGACAGTATATATGAACAATAATAGAAGGCTGGTTGGTCAAGTTTAATTGCCGCCGAAATATTGCGCACTTGAAAACGGACAACCTTAGTAAACGGGGACGAATGCCTTTGGTTTTTCTATTAGATTTAATTTAGTTAGAGAAAAATTAAACGCAGCAAACTTTTCGTGGATCGACTGCAAAGATAAAAGAACGAAAACTAAACTATTTCTTGCCTGCTTGATAGAGTCTGGATAAAGGGAGTATTAATTCCCAAGCAGTTGCATAATTCACTTAATAAAATATTCACTGATGTTCCAATGGTTGTAGTTATCGGTCTGCCAGACTGTCTACACGACAGTGAACATAATGTTGTCAGTTGCAACATGAGGAATTCATGCAAACCTAAAGCCCGTTGGGACATTGCGTAATTTTGATAAAACGAGCTAAAGAAACCTTGCTATCCTTGTTCATATTTTTGGCTTTCCCCTTGTCCTCCGGTCCTCTAACATATAGGTGTATGCTCAAGCACTTAACGTGAACATTAATGGATGCATCGAAACACTGTCATTTGCGCTAACGCACCCGAAATAGTCGCAGCTCCAGGAAAAACTGAACAAATGTGATAATAGTTACTTCAAAAAATTTTAAACAAATTAAAGATTTACAGTATTGTTCAGGCTTCAAAAGCTGTAAACAATTAGCAAACACTTGTATCCTTCATCTCAAGGGCGAGATGGCTAAAGCCATGAAAAGCGCTTACATGATATTTGAAATAAAACGGTTAAGAAAAGGCGCAGCAGCGCACAACAAAACACACAGCTAGGTCTTAACACACCTTAGTGCGCTTTTAGCTTTACTACTGCAGATGAAGCTTTAACAATTACTTTGCCAATCAGTTTAAGACTGAAAGCTATACCAATTAAGAACACTTCACACCAAAATGTGGGTTGTTTATATCACAATGATGGTTCAACAATAGTTACATAGGGCAAAACACAAACAACTTTTGAGATCAAATTTCATCCAGATACAAAAGGAATTTTGCTTGAGCTAGTGCCAGGTGATGGTGATATCTCTGACTACTATTGAAATCATTCAATTCATCAGGGTCATCTGGGGTTTATCCCGATAAAAGCAATCTGAAAAAGTCACACCATATCGAAAAAGGACACTGACATATTGGTACGTGATGCCAACACTAAAAGAACACAACGCTATAATTGTCAGCATCAAATTGAGCCTCGTTAAAAAATTGTTCAAATATTGTAACCGAAAAATCAATTTCCTTTAAATTTACACAATACATCAACGGTTTCCAAGGGAAAATCCAAAAACAGTTTTATTCATTAAGTAAAGAAATAGATTGAAGGAAGTAAAGAAAGCATAATACATAACGTTGACTTTCAAAAGGTATTCGACTGAGTTTCGCATAGAAAATAAAAAGTCCAATGAAATAGAACCGATGGCGGCATTCCAGTATGCCAAGCACTGTACATGGACCTACCGTGACTCGCTGATGGTGAATGCCTCTCATCTACGAATGTTGTCCCCACCATCCAATAAACATCCAATGTTTGGGGAAATGCTCAAAATGCGTACTGCTTATGATGCGCGCAGATCCATTAATTTCTCTCTAAAATCAGCGGCGTAGACATAAGAAATTCTCGACGTATTAGTGATTTTGTTAATGGACCAGCTGAGTTCAAGCGCAAACTGCTGAGGGACAAACAAACAGGCCACAATAGACCATTTTGGTCCTCGAGCGAGAGGTCTACATACAGCCGCATCACGATTCCCATGATCGTTAGCCGTCAGCTAACTTCGCACTTAGTGCTGACGATTTTGGCCAATCATAAGAACTGAAGCGGTCAATGACTATCAGTGAGTCTCACTGGGCAAAGCGAAACAGCCATGCTTCCCAGCCAAATCCGCTTATGCAACCAGAAACGCTACCATAACTACGGCATGAAGGAGCTCATGTAATGTTATCTCGTCGAAACGGGTGTTCTAGATTAGGTAAGGGAGATATAAGCCAACGTAATTTGTGTCACTGTTATTGAATCACTGCCTCAGGCGATGGAGCATGTACAGACAATCTCTTCAAGTATGTAGCTGCAATTAGCCACATATAACGTGCACGCTATCAGTCTACGTTTATCAGACCACTTACAGAGAAGAGTTCGGACAATTTCAACTAACTAGCCAAAGATACTTCAAACTCATCCAATGCATTGGATACAAAAATGGAAGCAAAGAGGTAATGGTAGGATCCATGAATCAGGCACAGATAACTTCGTCATCCCCCAACCAAAAAACGATTAGTTACCAACATTTCACCGGTAGGTACAACATTTTATTCAAAACACCACTGCACGAATCATTGCTAAAAACAGAGAAATTTTCCTGCATGTACACAGGTGCACAAGTTCTCCTGAACATGCTTGCCGAACTGCGGCTACGTCAAGCGTCACATGCCTGGGAGCTCATACCCCTTACGGAAACCTGTTTGCACTCAGAAATTACCGACACCAAAGTTGCGATAAATGGTACGTCCCTTCTCCGAAACGATCGGCCAAGCAAATGCTGGAAGTTATTTTATACTACCGCACACGATCTTCAGTGCAAACCGATGGCCGATCTGGAAACACTGATCATAGACTCACTCTGGTGCAGTCTGCGACTACGACACAACAACATTTGCCTTTTAGTCGTTTGTTCATCTTCCCCAAATGTCCACCTCAGAAATGGGCTCCAGCCTGGCATTTTCGTTGGAAATGGTCCTACGAGGACAATGCAGTCATTTTCTCATCTCGAACAACTTCAATATTCATGATTTAGAAGTTTAGGGATCCCAAAGAGCAGATTAAGGCTGACCTGCAAGAGTAAATTGCAAGAATTTCGCTCTTAAGCCATGTCAGTTCATCCACTCGATTCAGATCTGGAAATAAACCTTCTGTGCTTGATTTAGTGCTCACGAACGAAGAGCTCAAAGTTGAGAAACCAAGGCTGGAGAGCCCGCTGGGGGGAGATGACCGCGTAACCATAATGTACGACGTCGTATGTTATGCAGGGTATTCACAAAAACATATTTAGTTTAGAACAAACCCCACTACGACGTACTGGCAGAACTTTTGGAAGATGCCAGCTGGGATTTTCCGGACGACTGTTCCATTTAGAGTGGTTTGTTAGTTTTTATTGGTTAGGTGATCTTATCAAATTTGCATCGGTAAACAGGCCGCTTCGTTCTGCAAGGGCAAACTCATTCATTCGGAGTAGAACTCAAAACCACATGAGAGTAAGAGGGGCTGCTTGGCTTGTGTATAAAGAGTACCCTCGCCTAGACAGCTGGAGTAAATATGTTGTGCGTCGTAATCACTATACCACGCTTGTGCGCGAGGAAAATTTAGTAGACCAGCTGAGTCTAGTGAAAACTGTTTTGTTTACAAAAGGCTTCTGTACAGACATGTGAACAGCCTCCTGAATGTGAACTGTGGTGTTGCCACAGTAATATCAGCAGATAGATGTACTCAAGCCGCCGCGGATACAGCCAACGTTCAACGGCTAAAACACGCTCCAATTTTCCGACGTGCACCAAGCATTTCTGACACACCAGATTTATTCTCCCAGATGCCAGTTTTTGCAAATGTCACGTTTAGTTCAGCGTGCGTTTTGAGGAACCTGCCATCGTTGCGCACGCATCGTTCTCCCGGAGTTGACAACATTCCCGCGAAATCACTGCAGGTGGCAGCTACGAGGTTAGCTGAACCACCAACAAGATTTGACCAAAGATGTCTGGACGAACAGCAGGTGCCTAACATGTAGAAGCATCATTACTTCGATTTTCAAAATTGGTAGCCGTTCGGATCCAGCCAACTATCGTCCAGTGATTCTCCACCCGATGCTGACAAAATTAATAAAATCAATCATAGGTGGGACTGTAATGGGCTACTTTGAAAGGCCTAACATCATAACACCGGAGCAACACGGATTCCGTCGGTATCGCCCATGTACTACCAAACTACTGCTTGCCAGTGCAGTTGGACTGAGATAGACGACAGTAGGACCAGCATTGATGTCATCTACCTTGACTTTCCAAAGCATTCCAGTGCATAGTTCACCGAATGCTTCTCCAAAAGCTGCAAGCATGCGGTATTGGAAATCTTGTCCTTGAATGGATCATAAAGTTCCTCGTTCAGCGGTGACTTCAGGTTCGAGTTCAAGGTTCATTTTCTGATCCAGGTGGTGTGGACTGCGATGTTCCACAAGGGTCTGTGTTGGGGGTCGCGGTTATACTTGTCCTTTATTAACGACCTTGCTAGTGTCAACATATCAACTTTCCTGCTTTTGCCGATGACGTAGAGATATGGCGGATAATCGACGGTCAGGTAGGTCACGATATGTTGTAACGAGACTTAGACTGCACTTTTTAATTGTCAAACACAAATCAACTTCCGTTTAACACGGACAGCTGCGAAACTGTTCACGTCCGCCACAAGTTCACGTACACATAAGCTTAGAGACGATATGCTGAACAAGACCTCACAAGAGCGTAATTTTAAAGGGGTAACCCAAGTCGGGCTCGGCTGTTCGGCACAGTATTTGAAGGCGTCCAAAACTGCGAACCAATGTGTTGGTTTGTTACGGGGGCGTTCGGGAGGTTCGATCCTTCCATCTCCTTCCAAATCCTCAATGCGTGTGTAAGGCTACCTGTAGTGTAAGCGTGCAACCCCGGTTAAAGCACGACCGGGTTGCACTAGAGACCGCGCAGCGAGGGCAACGAAAAATGTGAAGGGTTTACTCAAACTGCAATACCATAGTCGATTAAAGCCTTAAGAATGTACAGTAGAAAAAATCGCCGTCTACTAGGTGACCTCATCGTGGCGTTCCAGAGGTTGAAAAACCCCGGCCATGCTTGCCGTCACCGCCTGAAGCTTAGCTGCAACACAGAATTAAGCAGTCATAAATTGAAACTTGCTACTATTACATTCGGCTGCAGTACCGCCAAAAATGTTCTTTTGAGATTCTCAGCTTTTGAACGCTCTTTCTACTTTTGTCATTTTAGCACCCTTGTTACCCATATTTAACAACGTCTTGACGATGTTTTACATCGTTTACATTATTTGATCTGCTTTCTGTTCATTGAGTGACTACAAGATGCAAACAAATATTGTGCTCACCAACCCCACAGGTATAACTATGTGTTAACGTGGACAATAAGTTGGGTCCACAGATGTGTTTCTAACTTGGCATGGGCTGAGTATACAGGGCGAAAAATTGTCGGGCCAATTTTCTTTTCCATGAATGTGAAGGGTTACTTGATGTTATTACAGAATTAATGCTTTACATATCTTAGCATCCTTGTACAAATAAATGTTGCAGTTCAGGTTCATTCCACAGTTGCACGCCGAAGGCTTATTTATTACCGTTTGCTGGCAGCAGGATGGTGCGACTCTCTATCTGCACAAACGGTACGTGATTGCCTTAACCAAAACTTCAATAAACGCAGGATCCGCAGCGGAAGACATATTGGTTGGCCTGCACAGTCTACTGATTTGAACCCACTGGGTTTATTTTTATGTAGGTATTTGAAATGCCGAGTGTGCAAAACCAAGTTTAATGGAGGAAGTGAAAAGAAACATCGTCAATGAATGTCGCGGTATATCGACGGACACTTTGAAGAATTGCTAGCCGACATCAATCGGAAGGCACTGATGTGCAAGTATAACGACGGCTTGCATTTTGAACATCTAGTACGTTGAATATTATGACGAGTACTTTAAGTTATTAACGTAACTGTCGCTTAATATTTGTTAGCTCCCTCCTCCAAACAAATCTCGAGGACCTGTATCATTCCACAGCTGTAGGCCGAAGGAATTGAAACTAAACATCGTCAAGGAATGTTGAGGTATATCAGTGGACACTTTGCAGAACTTGCTAGCCGATAGCTTTCGGCGAGTACTGCTGTGCAAGCAAAAGGACGGTGGTCATTATAACATGTATTCGATTGATTTTTTTTGCTCGAAACATATTTCATGTGAACATATGTATAATGCATAACGATTGATTTCACTAGCACAATTTTGTGATGGGTAATGGTGCGCATAGCTCGTCGAGGTTAAATACACGCTGGGAGAGAATGGGAAAAGATGAGTACATGAGAAACGTTTAAACGCTGGCGTCGCTATTGATGTATACTGTAAACTTAACTGCGGTGGACGGAACCCTTGAAGCTCAGTAGGCTGCGTATATGAGCGTCTTGCAAGCCAGAGTCACGTACTTCCGTTGCCCGTATGACGTTAACCACGTATTTGCAAAGTAACTCCATTATGATTAACACCATTCCTCTTATTATTATGATTCTCCAGTGGTAAGGGTACTGTCGCAGACAAATTACGTTGAACCTACAATGTAGAGATATTTTCACCATCGATTATCGCGGGCTACTACGGCGCTTCCCTTCAGCTAATTATGAATAACCGGTGCAGCATTATCTTAAGCAGGTGTTCGGTCACCGGTGGTTCAGTCGCACATGTTTAAAGGATTGGCCTGCTCGGTCATCAGATTTGAGCAAAACGCGCTTTCGTAGCATAATGTATCAGAAAAGGTATTAATGGGGTAATAGTCTGGTGGTGTACAGTAAATTTGAGAACCCACATGCGTTTGCTGTCTTCACGTGAATTTCATTCATTTTTTTAAGTCAATGCGCTTCGCGTTTTAGGCAGTAGGTGTTTATTAGTATCTTCGTGGAAGAGATATTGCCTATAAAACAGCTTCTCAGTCCCACGCAAATAAATATGGCCTTATTAGTGAATGGGTTGGGATAAACACGCACAGTCCCGCCTGAAACAAATTGGTCAACGTAACCACACTTTTTCCTGCAATGCCGATCAATATTGCGATGGAAGAAGAAACTATACGGTAGCGAGTATTCTTTAGGCGGCATGAGTTTTCAAATGTCCTTACGCAATACGTCACATTTCGTCTTTGCATGGTTTAATTTTAAGGATGTCTATTTTGTTACCGTAGGTTTTTGGAGCGTACATTTCAGTTCACAAGGAAGTTCTCAATTGCCATTTTGGCACCAACTGCGATAACACTATGCACTTATTGCACACTCCTATCTCTGGCCAGTTACTCCTGTCTAAGGGCCACCACGATTCTACCAGAGCAGCTCGGTTATGACCCACCGCTGCTTCCATTTTCCAAACCTGTTCACATTCCAACCAGCCCTACACATTGTATGTATCGATCGGGGAACTTGTATTGTGGAGTGCCGTAGATTCACTCCAACACAACCATGCGTGCATGATCCAGCGTTTTCACTGGCAAATGCACAGATATTCGCATGCATGAATCCGGTCTTTAAGAACAAGAAACCGAAGGTAAACAATTGTTTCGATGAATTCCTCGTTAGACCTTTACAATCATATGGGTTAAGAGCAATGGAAGGAACAGTGGTTTCGATCAGTTCAAAGGAAATTGGATCACGCGCCAGCTGGGGCATAAACCAGCAATAAACGAAAACGATAAGCGCACACTAAGGCAAAGATGTAGTCAAATGATTCCTTTCGGTCTCCGAATCATCCACTTTTCTCGCCAGGGTAACTCGAGAGCTTCGATCAATTTCTTTTGTGAACACAAAAGCGGTTGATACAACCGAATACTGATCGTCTTAGCTGTAGCGAGGGTACGGAGGCGCAGGCACTTCGATTGGAGTGGTGGAACCTTGTAGAGTATTCGAAAGGCGCGGACTGGATCGAATACATCTTTGCCCTAGTGTGCGCTTATCGTTTGCGTATATTGCTGGTTTATGCCCCGGCTGGCACGTGATCCAATTTCCTTTGAACTGATCGAAACCACTGTTATTTCCATTGCTCTTAACCCGTATGAGTGTAAAGGTTTGACGAGGAATTCCTCGGAAAAAATTGTTTACCTTCGGTTCCTTGTTCTTGATGACTAAATGGGAAGTTTCCATTTACTGGAATCCGGTCTTTGTATACCCATTTGACCGGCTGAGACATTCTGAGGCAGAACAACATCTTCTGATGGAGAGTTGGCATAATTTTGCGTTCCATCTAACACCGGAATGAAGGAATAACACTTTGTCACGTATAAACAATATAATGACCTTTGTTGAGACAAGCTGTTGAATGCAGTCTTCGGCCTTATCTACCGTGCTGATTATGCCATTTATGTGCTGCAACCATGGAGCCTTTCGTTGTTTTCATACGTATTGTGGATGTGTATCAAGTCATCTTGAATGCGGATGTAATCATTCCGTCCTCATGACAGGATTTGCTACCTGGCTGGCGGTTGCACGGCTGTGTCACGCTGGAAGCTGAGGAATTCATTATGTTAGCCTGACACAGCTTGATACCTGAAATCGTGTATGAGCGCCACTTTAGCTGGCCAGCGTAGACCTTAATGAGTTTTGGAATGTGTACAGAGAAGTGAGGTGTTTTAGATCAGAAACTCACAACCGGAGATGATATTATATGACCTATATAATTAGTCTTTTCTGTTCCTGCAACACTTCCTTCTAGCAGGCTTCGGTCTTTTGTTTCTTCCCCTTCAGGGTTAGCAGAGCAGCGAACGGGGGCGTTAGCAGCGTTACAAGGAATAACTATAGATGCACTTCGACTTGATGGAATCGTCGTGTCACTACTATCCTGCTTTGATGTCTAGTACACTTTCGAGAGCAGACAGTCAATGAAGGTGAGTATGTTGGATCCGAGAGATATCACAGACAAAGAGCTAAAAGGTGAAGTACGCAGCCATCTTTCTTGATACATGTAAATGATCATTTCCCTGAAAGAATTTACAGTAGACCCTAACGTTTTGCGAATGCTATGAAAAGTTGTCATGTCGCAGCATCTTAATATCTGTTCCTGATATCTGAGATCAAATTTGACCTAGCTGCATTGAAGGAATAGTGTTCCGGATCTTCCATTAAATTTTCCACATATAAGAGTAGCATCATAAGCCATGGATGCATGTTTAAATCGGCATGTTTGTTTTTGCATGCCATCCCACCTCCTTTACACAACTCAATATGTGACTTAGGCTTTTGTTACTCAAGTTCTTTGTGTTTCAAACAAAAGGTTGAGCATATCGTGATTAGAACGAAATAGACTTTTGGAGTTTACACCGCCTATTTACAACAAGCGAAGTAAAGCTCTTGTAATTCAAACTATAACTTAGACCATGTTTAGGTTACTGTACCAACACGTTTAGTAGAATTAGAAGCTTCAACCCGCGTGCAAGGCACGCGGCAGAGATGTATATTAAGGGAAGCAGTATGGGTTGTACCTCTACAGATAATTACAAAGATAAATAAGAATTGTTAAAAACCCAACCGCTATGGTTTCTAAATCTAAGCTGAATTTAGGTATATTTTCAACATTCTTCATCGACTGACATTCACTACTTACTACCAGCCGTTTTGCTATAAATCCTCACCTTATGAGTTTGGAGGTTGTGGGAAAGCTACCTCCTGGCAGCACATTTTTACACGTAAATATCTCACGCTTTGGAATCGAGTACCTTAGGCTATTATACATTTATCTTCGCTTCGGAGATTAAGAGATTCTACTAAAACAGTACTATACATTTTGTTATACAGAAGGATAACATTTTGAGGACGGACTCGCTAACATTTAAGCGCTGGTAGAATTCGCAGTACGGACGTACAGATAATAATAAGCAGAAGCGTTTGACCATACAACAGGAACTGCATTTTGCTTTTACCATGAGTATTCGTCAAGTAAATTAGCTGTAACTGATTCCTACTCAATTCGCTGACCCACTGATGAGCTGTGAATATATATGCGCATCGAACGGTTCGATAGCTGAGATGTTTTTGTGATTTTCGCATTTTATTTCGTTTTATAGTTTTCGTGTTACACAGGTAGGTGGCCCATTAGCAATCTATGAAAACATGGACACATCCAAGAGCTGGATAGATAGGAAATAAACGTTGGTTTTTTCTTCATGTGCACTGCGTCTAGTTCTGCGCTCCCTTAACCTGGAGACCCACTCTTGGCAGATGAAAAATATGTGTATGTAAGTGTTTTGGATAAATTGACTACTTCTTTTGCCTTCTAATAGTGCTTAGTTCCTTGTAACCAGATAAGCTGTATATTTGGGCGCCTGTAAGACATGGATTTACTGAAAGCGTTAAGTATTAGTACCTTCCCGTTAACCCACCGACATTATGCACGCAATTCCTTTGACCTGTGTTATCAAATCTTACGGCCTGTGTGAGGCACATAGTTTGTTTTAACTGATTTACATATTTCATGTTGGGTCAGTTTTCAATTTAACTGTTTACCGTTAAATGGCTATTTCGTATAGGTTCACATCTCACCAATAGTAAACACTTTTATTTACCGAACTTATGAATTCATAAGGTTAAAATATTCACGTGCCTTTTGCCATTTACCTTCCTACGCACTGTTTCTTTGATTGCTTTTCACAACACTCCGCCTAAATGTATCTGAAAGATTCGCAACAGTAGTCCATTTCGAAGACTCGTGAAATGTAATTGATGGTAAAGAAGCATGGAAAAGGAAAACATTTGTTATTTCACAGTAGTCCTGTGAATTGATTTTGCCTTTTCCTTGTGCCGTATGAGCCAGACCGAATCTCACCTAGTTACGAAAATATCAATTTACTTTCTTGTTCGTCTATCTGTTGGTTGGTTTGTAGCAAAAGAGACCTCAGGGATGGCCTCCCGGATGATCTTGACAAAAATAGGTGCACAAGTGAATGTTGTCTCACGTGAAATGCGCTTGCTAACACTACTGTTCTCTGAGCATGGCAAAATATTTACCAATCTTTTGTCGTCGGTAGCGGTTATATAATCGGTGGGTTAATGGGTGGCGTAATGTTGTGTAAAAATGCGTAATTAAATCCGTATCGGGTAGCCAAGCGAGTGCCTTTTTATAGGTTACCACTCATCAATCTTTTGGACAATGACCTTTAAAACTCGCCCCTTCAATCTATGCTTCTTGAACTTTGCCCGTTTTTCTCAGCAACTGAGGAAGATGTCTCAGCTGTTTGTATGGTGTTCTTTTCCAGTTATGTCAATCGGCTACGGTGGCGACCATATGCTCGTAGATTTGTTTAGACCGCGCTTAATTCATTATCGATTGTTTGCCCGCCTTGTATTCCGATGTGCTAGAATCTTTACATATTCCATCTCAAAATGATAACCACCTTGATCCTCGTGTATTAAATCTAGTGAATAGCAGTCACGTCTTCTTTTGGCCCTCTTATGTGCTCTAAGCTTTCTTCTCGTTTGTCCGTTGTAGTGCTAGGCGCATTCGCTGCAGCTTATCTGAAAGATTATTTGGGTTGGATTTCTTCTTTTGATTTTGTCTTTTGCTCCTTAATGCAAATCCCCTAGGTAAGCACTCGGTCTACGTGCTACCATGACTCGGTGTTGATAAAGTAATTGTGCTGCTAGTTCACAAACGTGCTTAATGTAGGGAAGCACTACTGGTTTATTTTTCTGTGCTAACCGATGCTGAGGCGTTATCCTCGTCCGGCTTCTACTAATGTTTCATGAATACCGTTGTATTTTAACACACGGTAAAGATGACTTTTCTCATGCTTTCTCAATGCTATTGTGTTGCAGTGTGTTTCCGCTCATTTGAGTGAAGTTTGAGCACAGCTCATTTTGTAACTCATCAAGTGAGTGCTGTGATACTTCAATATTTGATCAGTATGTCTTCATCCTATATCCACATATTTGAAGTTTTCCGTCGGTGTCCATGTGAATCAAAATATTCAGGAATGGTAATTTTGTTCTTCCTCTAATCCAGCATTAAATTGGCAGTATGTGGCACATAGGCATAGAAACAATTAATCCATGAATAAATGAGAGAACAGTAATATTAGGTAAGCTGTGTACTTTGATTTTGTAGGAAAGTATATTTCTGATATTATAATGTTGCCCAACCCTCAGGGTAATTTTAACCCTTCATAGAATACGAGAGGATATGATTTTGATGGGATTCGTTCAGCCGACCAAGTTGTTGACAAATGACGAACACTAAGACCGTTGCAAAGATTTGTTGAGAACTTGGCCACTAAGAGAAGGTTTCGCTTGATCAGTAAGGATGGGAAGTAAGGGCGTTGGGTAATATTCTAACTATGATCTAAAATTGCAGCTTGTAGATTGGTGCCCAGATTTAGAATTGTGCATGGAACCCTGTGGTTCAACAGTTTACCTGAGGTTATGGACCTAAAATTACCCTATTGACTATACATATAAAGGCTAATCAGCTAAACGGATTGAGCAATCGCCGAAATTAACATTCAGAATATAAATAAATGAATAATACAATGCGCGAATTTGCCGGACACTGACCAAATGCGTTGTATGATCGGTATTTACAATAAACTCCCATGACGGAGAACATGTTTTGATTCTAATAATGTATGTTTCAGACAATATTTGCGGTCTTCTTTTAGTTAAAAGTGATAAAATTGCGGAAGATAGATCTTGGAAATCGATGTACTTATAGCAAACAGTTCAAGTAAAGTTATACGAGCACTCGGGGAACCGTCTCCGCCAGACCTGTTTCCATTCGACGTAATCCCTCGAACCTTTTCCGCCGCAATTCTAAGCCTCATCTGCCAATGTCCAAATGTGAAACAAAGGTAAGCAAGAAGTCATTATAGTGTGGAAGATTTTGTTGGCCGCTGTTGCAATCAATAGGCCATCGTAATGAAGATCCTTTATTTATGGCCGCTGTTAAATGTAATTATCCGTCAGCTTGTAAAATCCTTTTTCGAGTCCAGTGCATTCTTTTCTAGCCATAAGGTTTGTGAAAATTCGTCTTGCGTGGTTATAACCACTTATCTTCTTAACTTCAAAACATCACCACAGGAGATCAGCTCAGTCGTGAACATCAAATTAAAGATAGGACAAGCAAAACTATAATTAGTAATGCTTAGTTTGTACCATGGAATAAAACGTGGTCGTGCGATTCTCTTTGTTTGTTTGTAAAAAACGAAGAGAATAAGTAAATAAGTAAATAAAGTTCATTTCAACAGCGCGTTTGAAGTATGTATAAAAGTAAAATCTTGAATGATTTTGCATGTAGTTCCATGGAATAAAGCCAATAAAACGAATAAACTGTAGCCAAAGTGGATGTGGCGGAGCACGAGGTAAGAATAATGCAGCTTATCAGTTGCGTTAGAACTCCAGGAGGGAATAGAAGTTAAGCGGCAGTGTAGAACAAATGTAATAAAATGAAATAGAAAGAGCCTCGACAAGTTTTCGCCTTGATAAGCTCCGACATAACGTTAGGCGCAAAATTCGGGTTGTTAAAAGAAGTCACTTTATGCCCCTTTTGGATGCGACTGAAGCAATGCAGTATGGTGAGAAAAAGAACAGGGCATTTTACTCATTTATATTTCGCTCTGGTTTCGTAACGTCATTCATTTGTCAGATTTGATCACAGCTTATTAATAGCTGTTTCATGGCTGAGTCTTGAAAGTAACGTTTTCCTAAATTTTATCCCTGACGGAAGTTTACGTATTAAGGAAACATACGCTTGCCTGATGCTTGATCTCTTCTTTTAAACCGTTGATACTGCTGTGTAAAGTGCGATACATTACCGGTGCTTTTAGTTGCAGTACCAGAATTTGTGATCATATTTTTGGTAAGGGTAACAAAAAGAACGAAAACGTTAAGTTTCATCCGGCTCAGTCGTAATGGATAGGTTGAAAGATAATGCATTGTTCCATATATGAGAAGGTAGAAGAATAGCTCATGGAACGTTTGGTAAATGCACGTTACACTTGATGTCATGCTATTCGACCACTCACACTGGAAACGCAATAGTTTCTAGAGACATAATCTGGTAAAGGCCAGATTTGTATTTTATAAAGAGCGTTAATTGATAATTTCTGCGTGAAATGTTTGATACCAAGCCTGATGCTTCGATCACTATGTGCTGCAGTACGTCTGGCGTGCTCAGTAAAGTTTAGGGGGTTCGAGTAATGTATCCCTAGGTCTCGGATATTATGGTATAGGAACAGTTGCTAACCGTCAATATTAAGAGAATTCGGTGTGATCTTACATCTATAGGCTACTACGGGACATTTGTCAAAGCAGAATGACATTTTCCAATTGAACAACATAAATTAAGCCTATGTACTTAACATTGTATTGCACTTAAGATATCACTGAATTTGGCTACCATGAAATAGAAGTTGCGGACTACCACTAGATAAACCAATCTCCCCATACAATTTTCAGGTAGTTCCCTGTGTCCGCCGAACGCGGATCACAGGTCGACAACGCTTCCTGCGAGTCCATCCGTTCCTATCTCGGCCTGCTCGTAATCATTACAAATGTCTGTAGTTTAAACAAACAAACGTGATAACATATTTCACTTATTTGCCACTCTTCCTCCGGATGTACTAAAAGTGGCCGAAACTTGGTTAATTATTTATGTCAATACCCATGGATTCCAGATCAATGGCTACTCGTGCTTCCCGTGCGACCGATAATCAAACCTTCGTGACGACGTGCTAAAATCCATTTCATCCTCGCTGTGCGGGGAGCGGTAACACCTAGCGCAGCGAAAATGGGCTGTGCTAACAGTTACGCTTATCGATCCCCCTAAAATATAGTGAACGGTTTGTGAATGCGGCTTATTGCTTCCAGTGTAGTCTGGGTCTGGATCGGTTAACGCATGTCACAAACTAAATGCGGTGATGTTAACTCCCCGCAAAAACGGTGTTTTGAAGTGCAACTTTTCCCCAGGCAATGTGAAATCTAGGCGCAGTTTTCGGAGATGGTATTGGAAACTGAGGCAGCAAAAAATGTCTGCCTACCAATGCGCGTTACACCGCATTCTGCTCCATCATGCAGAGACTTACTACTAACCATTTGTGGGCAATTTGTAAATGAATTTCTGCTGCTAGAGCCGCAGGAAGTTAGTGACCACTGGACAGTGTTAGCCAGCCTAGAGCTGCTGCTGCCCTACACGTGTTCGTCAGAGCCGCCCTACATTTATTGGGAGATCGACTTTGACTGTCTGAAGCGAGTCACCAGTGAAATGCACTGGTCGCTGCTGCAAGATTCATCTTTTGAAGCCAGTTAATCTGTTGTACAAGTGGGTGTGCAATTGTCGTGCGCTCGTTTGTACCCTTCAAGTATCAAAATCTGGATCTATGAAATCACACTGGTTCGACTGAGAGTATGGTCAATTTGCACAACGCTGACGTATATTACTGAACAAATTTCTCGTTTCTGGCTCTACCGACGATTATGAGGCGTACAAAATGCAGCGGAATATATGCAAGAGCGTTAACTCGTGAAAGGGTCGGCGGTTCGAAGAGAAGTTTGTGGCCTCAGCGAAGACGGTCCCAAGAATATGTTTGCATACTTGTAATGGAACCTGAGGCCCACAAATGACGCAGTTGTATTAAAGGACACTAACGGACACACTGTGACTTCCAGCATAAACGTGCGTCCGCACTGATGTAGCACGACGTTTCTAAATTTACAAGTATGCATGCGCCTATCTCAAGCTCGACATGTGCAGCCCCTAATGAACTCGAGGGCCTGGATATCGGTGTAGATGTCTACAGCCAACTTGCCAATTCTGACGGCACGAAACGAGCCGTAATCGGTGGACTTTAACCGCTACTTTCTAAGTCCTTATCAGCTATCATCTTTTCTGCCTTGACGGATCAGTTCAACGGATCACTCTCCGAGGGTGCATTGCCGATTGACTAGAAATGCTTGGTAAATAAGATGATTCCAAAAGGCGGTGACCCATGTAAGGTAGACTATTGCCGGCCGATTTGTCTCACCTTTGTTTTAGCGAAGGTGCTCGCAAAGCTTGTGAAAAAGGGTCTTCTCCAGCTGCTGAATTCGCAAGATCTAAATCCGACACAGTACGACTTCATGAAAGGCCACTAGTGAATCACCCACCTGCTACTGAGGCAGCAGGAATGATTAAAATTGTTGAATCGGACAACGTAAATGAATATTTACATTGGTCACAGCACATCAGTCGACATAGGGAAACGGAAAGTCCTGCTCCACAAGCTGAGGATGTGTGGGTTGGTGACATACTGCGTCAGTAAATCAGTGAGTTCTTTATTTGAAGAAGGCGAGGTCAGTTGGCTGATCGCCTAACGGAATGGTCCCAGTCCACTCTTGGGGTACCCCAAAGAACAGTACTGGGGCCCATTTCTTTTATGATCCACAGCAACTAGATATCGCAGTTTGTGCGGTCACTCCGCATTATTTGCTGATGACATGTAGATTTAGAGGGATATTGATTCTTCCAGCAAACGCGAGGTCCTTTTAGCAGGACCTCGACTGCTTATTTCGCTGGTCTGCAGGAATTGAACTACTGGCCAACCCGGCAAATTCCTTGTTTCCGAGTTTGGGGGAGGTGGTAATAGATTGATTGAATAGATTGACATCCGTCTGTTCTCCTCCATAATTAAACTGGTGATGGATTAAGGCTCAGCCGCCTACTGTCTGGTCACAATAAGTGTGTTACAGAGACTGAAACGTGTCCAGCATGTAGCTACCTGCCTCTTCCCCACTTTACGGGGTATGTCTTACGGGGACCGATGTAGGAGACTATGGCTTTATACCCTGTCACATCGTCGTCTTCGAGTTGATCTCATCATGACGCACCGGATATGGTACCTGAGCCACTTCCCTATATTGAAGCCCCTGCCGCCCGTTCGTGCACTAAGCAACACACGCGAAAACCGGTACAAACTAGTGGCACCGGATATAAATCAAATCTCTTAATCCCAATGCTTCGAGTGTCGAGGGGTGAAATATTGAAACAAATTACCGGAGACACTAGTCGAGGCGAAATGGGTGTCGGAAGTTAAGAGCTTCCTTTACGCTCACTTTGCGGACTACAGGTATGGGAATGTATCGCAACCGGCTAAGATGTAGTCAGCTGCAAGATGCTGTCTCTGCGCAAGAGTCAACGAGGTGATTCTGCTTATGGGCCCAATCCACCTAAAACGGAGCAAAACCGGTTTTTATCTACTCGCTGCCTATTGTAAGTTTATTGCATCCAGTATTCACTTGCATTACAAGGTTATACGGGTGCGCACTCATTATACCTTTGGAAAAAATAAATTTTTGCCAAAAATAAAGACTTTAAAATCGTCTTTCCACTATAGCGTGAACAATAAAAGGCCCAATACGCTGCCTTGTATCATGCCGCAAGTGACTGGCTTAGGCGGGCTTGCCACACTTTGAACCTGAACAACCCTGTTTCTGTTCGTGAGGTACCAATTCAACGACGAAAGCATAGATGTACGTATGCCATATGCGTTCAATTTGGATAAAGCGAGACATATGGAACAGGAACAGACGTCATTTCCATGTCAAACAAGATGACAAAGCCAATGAACCTTAATCAAGTGAACTAATCATAGTGTTTAGGAGGTCGACTTGGCATGCTATACAAGCCCTTGAAGTTAAGAAGCCTCTTTGTGAGGTCAGGAAAAGATTTCGCGTACACAAAAATCAACAGTCTTACACATTGTATGAAGTTGTAGTATCAGAGAGAAAATATAACTGGATGTTAGTCCCTCGTTTCGTTCACGAAGCCAGATTTGTAACGGCAATCTTCCACTCTGTCGGCACAATACCAACTCTCATAAATAGAAAAAAGGTCCAAATGTATTATGGAGATATGAGGCACCAATTTTTTTCAAAGGCTGGAAGTAAATTGATAGATCTAGCACGCAAAAATTGTCAAGTAGATAAAATAAGGTAATTAATGCCGCGGAGTTCGATTTTTATTGTGCATAGCTTATTGTCAGCTAGCATGGGGAGAATTTGCGCGGGAAGCTCAGTATTGGTGTTCAAGTGGATATAAAGTGGCTGTTGAAATCCTTGCTTCTTCGAGTTGGATCGCTTGTTATTTGATTACCGCAACTCAGAATGGACGGGTACTTGTGGTCGTGTTACTATTTTCTAAGAATTTGTGAATTTCGCGGAGGATATTATCGAGAATGAGCGTATTATTTTCTACCGTAGTACACGAGTTTTACCTAAATTTTATGGAACAGCAATAAGCGTCTTTTATTGCAACCATAATGAGAATCTTGTTTATAACTAACAGCTGCGACGATTCTTGAGTATGTTGACACTTTTATCAGCAGTGGAGATGGATTTGTGTTTAGCAGGTAAGCACCGATACCTGAGTAGGAAGATGATGTTCAAACAAGTTACAACATCCCAATAAAATTCATCAGCCACTACTTGAGCGTCATTTCTCAGGGAGGTGTTGTAATGCAAATATCTCAGCGGTGTGAAAAACGATTTTGGAAAGATGTATGGTCTCTACAGAACTGCAGGTTTAGTAGTGGCAGGATTGGAGTATGACTTTAAAGTATTATTGTACTATATTTCAATGACCGCCAGGGAATACGTCTAGTTCAAGGGCAGAGACTATGTATACTGCTAACTAAAAGCATAAATCGTGGATGTGCATACCACTTGGGGAGGAATGGACACGTTGTGTCTATCCTATTGTTAATGAGGATAATAGGTTGGCAAAATTGGCAGGTGTGGTGTAGATATCCAGTCAACCTATGGTATATTAGCCCATTTTCTGTTGTTGCCTATTTTCAAAGTAATACAAATTATGATTATTGGAGTTGGAGTAACCAATTATGTATAATTAGTTGCAAAGTTAGATAATACATAATTTTGCAACATTTTAGAAATATTGGCTTTTGTTTTTCTTTTGTTTTTTGTTTGTCTTTTGTTTGTTTGCCTTTGAAAAAAGTTGTTTTACTTGTGTGATAACAAATCCGGGAAAAACATGGAAACTCCATAAAAACAGGTGTGCATAAAATAATTCTTCATAGAAAAGCACTAAATATTTGCGATTTGTGTAAGTTTATTCAGCTAGATTGCACATTTAAACAAAACCATTAAAAATGATTTATAGCACTGCATCCATATACTGCAACCGGCTCATCTTTTGAAGGACGATGGCAACAAATGATATCGTAGCGTGTCGCTCGGGACGACTTCCTTGTTTGTAACGAGTGAAAATATGTTTAGTATCTATAGATATTCCGATGTGTTCAGGATATATAATTGCAGGGTGAACCATTACATAAAGTGTTCATTCTCTTTTAACATTCTGTTCTTAGAAATGTAAATAAACCATATCCACGTTAGTTAAATCTTACCTCTTCAACGGGGATCTTAAACTGTATTCGGTGCAAGACTTTATCAAAATGATATAGGAAGCTGACAGTGTCTTGGAAACTAACATTTGTTTTACGCTTCCGGGTGATGGACAAAACTTTTACGAATATGATATCAGTGACGTGATTCACGATGCTGGTTCCTTCGATCATCTGTCAGCAAGGCAATTATTTACTGATGGTGAGAATACCTTAGCACTCCCTCATGGATCGGTAATTACAGACAACATGAAGGGCGCATTACCTAAGGAGAAAACAGGAATTCTCAACGAACGTTTACTACAAGAATCTGCTACTCCTATGATTGTTTCGTCGATAAAAGCTCAATGGGATAGTAGACATATTCTGTGGAGGAAAGAAAACTTTTGTCTAAAATTCAAGACCCATAGCGAATAGTCTGAATGTCACCGAATTTTTTAAAATAGGATTTTACACCGTTTAAATAATTTGGTGGTTTCTTTGCTAATACTTTTATTGACTACATGATAAGGCAAAAAACTGAGCAACCCTGTTTAAATGGTGAACACTACTTCAGTACATTCACGACTAAAACGCGTGCTTTTCTAACCATCACCTTTATCTATGCCTATAATTCATTGACACAAGGGATTTGTATTGTGCTCCTGAACAAAATGTTTACAATGCAGTAATCGGCCATGCAGTGTATTGGAACACATGTGACACAATCATAGTTGCAGGAACTTCTTCATTTTGCCACACATGCTTTCATACGACATCACAAGCCACCAGCTGAGATTTTTATCAGCTGTCTTGACCATCTCTTAAAACTTATCTAACACCTAATCGAGAATAACTTTGAAGCACTGTCTACTAAGATGTACCAAAATCAACATCTTCGCAAGCCCTTCTTTCTTTTTATTAGTAAGTTGTGGGAGCATTAAACTACACGAATGGAAAGAATTCTTCTATTTTTAACAGCATCCAAAAGCGAGGGGGTATTACTTCTGCGACCAGCAACTAAGAACATCTATAAACTGGTGACCCCGAGGTGAGCTCGGAAATGCAGAAGCAGACCTTATCATATTGTGAGTCGTATCCACTTACGTCGTTTTTATTAAATTTATGTACCCGAATACAACAGAACAGCAACCAGAAGAAATTAACAGTGGGTCTACTTGTTGTTTACCTACGTTTTGAATACAATATTCTCAACTTCGATTTCATTAGACGGAGTCTTTCTTAAAATTATCACATATATAAGGATGCCCTGAAGTTTCATCATATAATTTCCAGACTCCTACCAGAATTATTGCTTCTGGTACAGGATATCCTAAAGACAAGCACTACCCATCAACAGATTAGGGACCAGATAGTAAGCGAGTTTAGCCTTAATGACTGTAAGAAAGTGCTACGTCCATTTAATGAAGAACGATTAGGGTATCGCAGTCCTATTTAACTTTGCTATTCATGCAAGCCCTTGAAGGTGACAACCCTCTCGAGTATTCTAAGCTTGAGCAGCTATTTGGCTAACGCTCATCATAATAACGCATTGAGAGACCTATCTCATATGGATGTTAAAATAATGGAGATGCAATCTCCAACGATCACATCTCGGAGTGTTGTTCGTTCATGCGGCACATCCTGGTGTCACCGAAGTTTTCGTAACATAGCTCAAAATTACAAAAAGGCATGTCGATTTTCAAACTCGGGAAATGATACACCAGCTCATAATCACGACGACGCAAGTAATCTTTTGCGAGCCTGGTCGCCTCTTTCACTTGCGGGCCGTCAGATCTGGTATGCGGTTCATCATACATAATGGTGCGCATGTTAATGGTTTTCCCACACGTCCAGTGGATTTAAGGCTTTGCTCGGTATAGAGCCTGCAGGTAGAAAACGGCACATCAATCTCTACTTATGGAAAACGGTCTATTACACGAAACATTGGTCTCCGAAGGCCTCTGCCTTGGATTTTTATTGTGGCCAAAGTGCCAACTGCAATCCTATGCGTCGATTTCTTTCAGCATCTTGGTATTATTGTTGATCCCCAACACCGTCAGATTATCGATGTCCTAACGCAACTAGCACGGGCTGGCTTCAAATGTTTGCTTCTTTCTGTGAGGCCTCAGCTTGTCCTGTCTCGTGCCTTTCCAATATATTTAATAATAAGAATAGTACTAATGGTAATAATACGTATATCTCTCTTGATGAGAGTAACTATGTTTGTAGTGGCACAGATCAATTTTTGCAGACGTATCCATATTATTGCATAGGTAATATGCAGAGGTGGAATAGTGTGATTTGCGTTTCATGTATTAAGGTTCTGGCGGATTGCTGAGGCCAAAGCATAGTTGTGAAAACATTGGTGTTTGCATGTTTCTGGCCCCTCTTGGAATATGTCATCGTGGGAATTTTCCCATGTGAATATAGAGGTTATCGTAGTTATATCGAGGTAACCGGAGAGTTTGCTTCTAAAGGTTGCTACATGACCTGAATGTTATTGGTAGTTTATTCCACAGAGATTTATATATAACCAAGAAGAAGTTAGAGCGGATGTTCGTTCTAACCTTCGGTATAAGTGTAACATAAATGTAAAATATGTACAAGTGTAAAATCTTTGTTGCCTAGCGCTGGAATTGAGGAATCTTCTAAATTGAGTGTGGGCAGGTCGGAATAGTCGATTTTGTGTAGAACGTTGAAAAGCAGCAACAAGTTGTGCTTCAATTGCCGAATACAAAGTGGTTCGACACGAATTTCATTGCAGCGTTCTCGCTAACGCTTCGCAGTGTTTACCAATCTGGTGTTTAGCAAGTGACCTCTATAGGTGATCCATCGAAATTCTGTCACTCCTTCTCATATTAGCCTATAGTATGCAGCAGGATTCGAGGATAGCTCTAAAAGTTCAACTCTAGCATGAGGTGTGTGGAATTAGTTTGATAAATGGAACATAGACTGGCTAGCATGTGCTACTTGGTATTGGGATTGTTTGGAGAAAATGATTGCAGACGAGTACCTAATTCCAAGTTCTCGCATGGACCGCCGTGTACGAACGCGTTCATTGTTTAGGGTGACAGATCCATCGGGTATGCAGCAGCCGTAAGACATGATGCTTGATTTCTTGGCCGACAGGTTCATCACTCATGTGCGGCACCAAGACTCAAGGGAATGTAAGTCAACTTGAATGAATAGCAATGTCACTTAAAGCTGATCACCTCGGATCTTATAAACGATTTTGATATCGTCAGCAAATAAAAATGTCGTACCATATATTTCAGATGTGGTGATGTATTTGATGCTGAGTAAAAAGAGTGAAGGACCGAGAACGTTCCCTTGAATGACCTTACGGGTGGTAATGCGTGAAAAAGAGCGGTAATCACCAAAAGTGACTAGGTGATGACGACCACTGAAGTATGAGGATAGCCCACCTGGTAATGGGCCCGGAATCTAAGGTTCTCCAACTTTTATAACAGTCGCTTGGGCGGTACTCGGTCGAGGGCTTGGTGTATGTCAGGAAACAGGATTACTACTACATGGCCGGAATCGATGGCTTCTGATAGGTGGTTAAATTGCTGCAATTTCTAAATGGTACACGATCTCTTGTTAAGAAAACCATGTTGTGAATTATTGATCAAACCAGTAATCACAAACCATTCAGCATTTCCTTTCGCATCATTTTTTCAAATAGACGAGCGATTTTCGGAGTGTGGTGGATTGGGCAGCAGTTACCAATCGTTTGTTTGGGGTCTGCTTCATGCCAAGATATAATTAATGACCTTTACCATTGGTCTGGAAAGTAGCTAGATTCTAGCGGCAGAGTAAACATGCCCAACTGTGGCCATGGTATATCAAGCCTAACTAGTTTAATGGAGGTTGTTGAAATGCCATCAGATCCCAGCTTGGGAGATGGCCTGATTAACTTGATTTCTCGGTGGATACCGTTGAGGGAGATATCAACTACGACTAAGAGGTTCGTTAATGTAAGCTTTGTGCACACAGGCCCTGGTTCAGCTTCACGACTCATGGTAGTGGCAAAAAAGTCAATGAATACTTTACAGATTTCAGCTGGGTCGTAGAGTAAATGACACTCACCATCAACAGTTTCCGTAATCAGAAGAGAGCGGTCACTGGTTTCATGATGCAGTAAATTTTACAAGCTCCCTAGCTTGGCAAATTTTCCGTTCTTAATTGGTTCGTCGTGTTAACTGCACACGTTTGAATCTGCTGGTAAATTCGTGTATATGTAAGTTAAATGCAATTCATGGGTCTTTCTGTATCTTTCAGTTGACTTTCTGGTTTTCTTACTGATTAAATGCCCGACGGAAGTTTTGGATACATGAGGGGCATGAACACATTATGGAGCAAAGAGGACCATAGCGTGATGGATTTGTGTATAAATCTGCTCCACAGTGATGCACACACTGGTAGAGAGCAAAAATACATCACAGTCGGAGAAACGAATGAACTGTTGAAAGTATTCCCAGTTTATCTTATGGGTTGCAATTGGCGTCATAGAGGCGAGTTTAGTGACCATTTTAATTTGGAAACTGTGTCCGATCATGTTATGGTCGCTGCCAGGGAGATTGTTTAAGATCTCCGTCTGTGGTTTGGGTAGCCCCAATGTGAATATTAGGTCCAATACATTGTCAGACCTAATTGCGCTTGTAATCCATTACATCCAGTCACGTGCTCTGATGGAAGAAGGAAAAGATGCTTGCAAGTTGGAATTAGAGCAAGGTGACCAGCGTATTTTCTGTAGGTTGAAATCGCCGGCAATAAACTTCTGGCTGTGTGGCAACTCTGAGGCGAAGTTAAATGCAGAAGTGATGTTGGTGATACATAAGTTAGGTGCATTCAGTGGTTTGTAGATACAGGCGAGCGGTGTGTAAAGTGAGACACATGCAACTGACAACCAAATATATTCAGGTATATTTTCTAATCGTGAGTGGTCTATAGGTTTAGCTGTAAAGGTTTTTCACAGGTATATAATACACTCTCCACATTTAATGTCGCAGCGACCTCTTCAAAATAGGTGGTAGTTTGGAATTATCAGAGTAGATTCAAGCGTATCTGATGAACACCATTTTTTAGTGACAAATATCGCTTGTGGGTCGTAGAACTGTGCAAATGTGTTAATAAAATGAAGTCGCTTGATTATGAATCTGGCATTAGTCAGCGTCACTGAAAATGTACTAACTATCGGGGAATTGTCGCTGTCTGTTTTGTTATCATCTGAATCTTTGCGTTCGAGTATGTTAAACATGGTAGGTAAGTGTGAGTATGGTGGGCCCGAGTTAGCCAATAGCACATTTGTTGATAAGAGTAGCATGTCATGTGTGGATGAGACAGTTGGGGGCATGACGAGAACCAAGGCATCATGCTTGGGTTGCCGTTGGTTTTGCCATGGACTAGTTTTGTCATCAATGCAAATTGCGGGAAGATTGGGATCAAGCTTTTGACATCCGCCGTATGTATATCTGAGACGGGTATGGGTGCGAATCCATTCTCTGCATCGCTAAAATTAGTTTTTGGAAGAAGCCACTTGAGAGTTTGAAGGAACACGGAAAGGAACGGGTGGTAAGTTAGTCCAACTAGTCGATGTCCTTCCATTATCTGTGCATGTCTAATGAACGCTATGGAATGTAGGATGATACTTAGTCGCAGTCAAGAGACAGTTGTTAATGGTCTTATTCAACACAGAAAGTTGTTTTCCTAGTGGTTGTAGTTTGCCGATAGTTAATTTTGGATGCGACCGAGTATTTGGTATCCAAAACATTTTTAAATGCACACGTCTCTGGATTGAACAAGTTATTCTTAGGCTAGAGTGGACCATGAATTACATCAGGTTGTCTATCTTTGGACTGGATTGTTGGTCTGGACCGGATTGTGATATATTCAACCAGCTGTTATTACTTCACTGTTTTAACACTTAGACTTTATTTTAAACCTTTTGCATGAGGAGTTACATATAATGGGAGTGCTGTTGTCAGGAATAGAAAAACACACTTTATCCGTTGCTTGTGTAGAGAGGGGAATTAGTGAAGCAAGAAAGGGCGGCTTTGGAGCTACTTGGCAAGGTTGTTAATTTATCGATGCCTAAATCATTGCGTCTAGTATCAAATTTGGATGCGCTTCTCCTTGTAAGTTTGGCGGAATTTTCTCGAAGAGCCCAGTTACTTTTCCAGTTTTTGCTGCACCGTGCCTATTTCGGACATATGTAGGGGTGTTCTATCTGGTTTACTTAAAATGCCATTAAATTGGATACACTGGCCTAGGATAGTTCTACAGTATAGAAGTCGCTGCGCGACTTCCTCGCTCAACAGTTGAAAGTTCTGGGACTACAATGTTTCCGTGTCCTCTTTTAAAATCTTGGCATTTGCAGTCAAAGTCAGACATCATACAATGGACAATGGTTTATTACGGGTAAAAAAGCATCGCTTAACAAGTCCCGTGGGATGGAAATTATTGCGAAAATAAATTGCATACTAAAGTGAAAAGCGTTGTGGTGGACTCACCATAGACTTATGTGAAATAGCGGAAATGTTCGCGTATTAAACATAAAAATCCATAAATCCAATGGTTGAGCGTTCGGCAAGAAACCGTTTGATTGCGTTTTGTAGCCCCTGGCTAACAAGTCATACAAGGAAATGTAAGTGAGACAACGCATCGTCAACACGTTTTTTAAATATCGCCAGATTGGGAGCAGAGACGACATAATTAGGGAGGGCATTCCAAGGCTCACACACGCGGAGAGAAAAGAAATTTCTACGGCATTCATGCCGGCTGTAATGAATTGTCAGTTTCAGAGGGTGACCTCTTAGTTTAGTGTTAGGGTTCAATTCCAGCAGCGGACGGCAAATGTGGTTTGGGTTCTTCAGAACCTGGTAAACCATTATGAGATCCCCCCGCAAAAGCCGATATCGACTGCTGTACATTCTTAGAGATTTCAGTCTAAGCTGATAGGGCAGATGAAAGAGGCCCCTGACGTTCTTGGTTGCCCGTCGTTGAGGAGTCTCGAGAGCAATGAGATCCTGTTTCTGCCACGGCTGCCACGCCTGAATAGCATATTCCACATGCGGGCGCACGTAGGCGTTAAGCATTTGGGGAAATATTGATGGTTCAAACCGACCGAAGGCTCTGCGAAGAAGGCCGAAGTGTTGATTTCCGGTTCTCGTCGCCTTCTGTGCTTGTTTGGAACACCCGAGATCTTCCTGTACCAATACACCCAGGTCCCGCTCATGAGAAACCTTTGCCAAGGTGTGGCCTCCAATCTTGTAGGCGCTCACCAGCTGGTGACGCAGATGCACCACTTTGCACTTAGCCATGTTCAACTGAAGCTTGTTACTCTTTGACCATTCATAAATGCAATCTAGGTCATGTTGGAGCAGATCCTGATCTGCCTTGTTACTAATCGCCGCCATATCTTGACGTCATCGGCGAAAAGCAGGAAGTTTGAGGAGATGACTCTTTAAGTAGTTAGGTATACCACAAAGTGAACCGATGTCTCAATAGAGGTTGCGAGTCGCAACTCAAACGCACAGCGTGCTCCCTAAATACAGCTTAGAGTTAGATTTACAGTATCCAGATCCAATTTTTCCGGAACTTTAACAACAATCACAATTTTTGATCTGTACACTTGTTTATGCATTGCAAAGGAAATTAGCTGCCTTGCTTTTCCAATTAGAACATGATTAGCCTTCGCCAATGAGTTATTTATGTACTCAAGCGTAATTAAATGAGCTTTGAGGGTCTCAAAATGTGCCAGCGTTCTCCTCATTTCATATCAAGGAGAGAAATATATCACTTAGTACTACGTAGGTTAATTTTAGCCGAGGAACAGATTAGCTTTTAATTTGGGGCCTCGCATTTTATTCGCTTTACTGGTGGCGTGGACAGTACACCACGCTTAGCTTTCCAAATACGATGAGACTTCAGTAGGGCTATTGCGATTTAAGCTTGTCAATCTCCAGGCTTAGGCGCCAAGGTAAGAAAATGCAATGAAAACCAACCTTGTGTGATTTCTCGCATTTGGAGTTCGATAGGTGGGTTAGATTCCACGGCTACGTTTATCGATGATAGCCACAATTCAACGAACTTGTCCAGACGTGCAACCGTGGTCAGGTCCAGATATTCCTGCAGAGTTAGGCCTGGAGATGGAGTGGGGCATTGTGCACGCACTATAACACACACAAATACAAGTGAAGCACTCGCGCACGGATCGAGCAACTGATCCTCTGGACTCGGCAGACTAGCTGACGCACGCTAAGCGAACAAAGTGCGAATCGACGATGTCGTGGTTACCTATCGATAGGGAATGTGACAAAGCAATTGGAGGGGTCAGATTGACAGCAGTTCGCCGGGGACTGCAATGTATGACATATGGGCTTAATTCTGAACTGGAGGAGCAAGAGTTTAAACGGATTGTATAGCCTGGAAACAAATTCTTTCTAGTGAGAGGAAAATGTCCAACAAGGAACTTGAATGTGAAGAAGTTTTGCGCTGGCATTTTGTATAACAAGTCTGTCCAAATTGCCGGAAGTGAACATTTTAGTGCAGCGTTGCGATTCTCCGACAATGTTATTATCCAACTTATGAAGCTATTGCCTCCGAATGGAATGAGTAAAGGCTCAATGATGCGCAGTAAGATAGCGATGGATTATCTGCAGAATTGTCGCAAACTCTGATTTGGTCTGTTCGCACGTCACCTTTCGTCCATGTCACCACAGGTTACAGGAATTTAACAGCATAACGGAGCTCGTATACCAAACTGCTGATGTTAGGCATGAGATATTTTACAGGATAACAGCAACAGGTACTCTGATTTTCCATGGACCACGGCGATTAACGCTTATTACACTTACTGTAGCAATGGCGAAATTCGACCAAATTTTAGAGTTGGGCATAATAAGTCCATCCAGCAATAGGCGGATATCACCCCTACATACAGTCCCGAAGAAAAAGCCTGGAGATTGGAGAATGTGAGCATTATCGGGGACGGAACGCCATCGTCTCGGATAGGTATCCTATTCCGGATCCACAGGATATCTCATCTTCGCTGACGGAGAAATGATGTGCAGCAAGATTGATATAGTGCGGGCATATCACCAGATCCATGTACATCCTCAACATATTCCAAAGACTGCTGTCACCACTCCCTTCGGCTTAGTTGAGATCTTGCGAATGCCAGTTTTTCTTTTCACTGCAACTCAAGCTTTTCAACGTTTTGTTGATCAGGTCATTCGGGAGCTAGTTCTTGTTTTCGTCTATATCGACGTCCTGTTGGATGCAAGTCGTGACGAACAACTGCGTCATCTGCGACAAAATTTGAACTATTTGTTGATTATGGAAGAGTTATTCACGCCGGCAATTGACAATTTGTAGTCCACACGGTAGACTTTCATGACCACTGTGTTTCCTCTACTGGAATTACACTCTTACTCAAAAGAGTGACTGGCATTACTAAGTCCCCCTTACTTGATTTCCTCAAAACTTTACGCCAGTTTGTAGGCCTGGTTAACTTATAGAGTGATACATTGTGCACTGTAGCGAGATATCGCAGCCACTTACCGAACTACACAAATTAGATCCTAAATCATTCAGCTTAACGGGATCAACTAAGCGGCTAATCAATGACCAAAAACATCAGCTAACAACTGCCACTCGTCTCATGAATTTTGACCCTGAGGCCCCATTACAGTAAACCATGAAAGCCTTGTATACAACAGTAGGTTGTGTGCTACAACAAAAACAGAGAGGTAACTTGTGTCCGACTGCTTTTTTCTCTAAGAAACTACAGCCCTTCGAACTATGTTATTACATGTTCAGAAGAGAAATCCTAGCTACTTACCTCAAAGTATGTACTTTTCTACATTAATTGAATTTATATATATACACTATATTTACCAAGCGTACGCCCTTAAGCTATAAAATTGTTCCGCTTCTGATAGACTTTTCCGAGGAGAAACTATACAAATGGATTACATTACCCAAGTTACTTCTGATATTCGGCCTTAGTCCGGTGCTAATAACGCCGCAGCAGATGGTTTATCAAAGGTGGAAACTAACCTCTTAGTTGAACATTTCCTTAATGACCCCCAGGAATTAGCCACAACACAAGTCAAGATAAGCTGTTACTTCAACAACCTCAAGAAATCAATTTGCAAGTGGAACCCGTTGCTCTGTCTGGTAGTTCGAACCTTAGGATGTGTGAGGTCTGTTATGGAAAGCCATCTGTAGTCCCACCAATATATCGGAGAGTCAGGGTCTATCACATCCAGGCATCCGCGCAAGACGAAAACGCATTTCTAATCGTTTTGTTCGGCCAACATTAAACAGACAGGCAGACCATGGTGAGAAACTGTCTCCCCTGGAAAGGATCAAAAGTGCAACGTCATACACATGCACCTGTGAGCGTTTTCATCGTATTTGATGCTCGTTTCAGTCATGTAAACATCAACACCTTCGGTCCTCTACCGCCGTCTAGCGGATTTATGTTCTGGATGATTTGTATCGATCGTTGCACTCATAGGCCGTGGCAGAACCCACCGAGAACATCATTGCAGAGATTGCAGCACACCAACTTGTGGCTTACTAGACCGCGCACTCTGGTGTACTATAACAAGGGATCGCGAAACGAAAACCGTATCTGTAGTCTTTCGAGTGTTAACTAACCTTCTTGGAGACAATCGAATATGAACAACTTTCTACCACCCAGAAGCGAAGGGGTTGGTCGAACTTTTCCATCGTCACATCAAAACTTCTTTGATGCCATGTTCTGACACATTTCCTTGGACCGAAACATCACCGCTGGTTCCATAAGGTCTTCGAACGACAGCGAAAGCTGATTTAGGTTGCTCCGCTGCTGAGCAGTTAGATGGTACCACATTAAATTTCCGGCTGACCTCGGTTAACTAATAGACGCTAACGCTCTAGATCCGTCAAACGTAAGCCCATCCTCGCGTGAACTGCATTTCACTGCAACAAGAGCACTAATTAATAGTGGTTACATACCAAAAGACTTGAAAACTTGTTCCCATGTGTGGTTAAGAATTGATGCAGTCCGAAAGGAACTATAACTTCCATGCGTAGGGCCATATGAGGTAATTTCCAGAGCTAAAATACTACAAGATCAAGGGAAATGATAAAGTCGACGTGGTTTCTGTGGACCTTCTTAAGATAGCGTAAATCGAACAACCATGCGGAAAACAATCAACAGATCCTCATAACACAAGAATTATGCAGCAATCCTCAAAACTCGTTGAAAGTAACTTTCCATTGTTAACACCTAACGTTAAATCAAAATGGATTATTATTACACGGCAGACACCGACAAGAAGAATAGTTAATTTTCCAGACCGCGGAATGTATTTCGCAACTTAATAGTATCGTCACTTCCCTGTACTTCTTTCTGTCAGGTTTCTTTCGCTTGTTGTTCTCCAGCTTCTGTCTGGGTGCGAAAAGCATATCTAGCGAGACAAATTGAAAGAAGACAATGTGCTGCCTAACGAAAGCTAGACTACCACTAATACACCTACTATACTTATTTAGCTCCCCACTTATTTTTCTAAGTTAGACAAACGTTATCGTACTTTGCTGCCATGCCTTAACCTCGAGCATTTCTCGCGAACAGTATCAGGTAAGGTCTATTTTTACCAGTTATTCCCACCGGGTGTTTTACTCCTATTCGCCTGAACATCGTGCGGGTAGGGCACTGGTAGGGAGGTATTTAACAACTGCATCATTTTGCCACACTAACTTTAGTAGGACATCACACTTTATTCGCTGACAATTTTACCAGCTGTGTCGAACAACTTTTAAAAGTCCAGCCAAAAACAAACCGATACCAAATTTAAACAACTGACTACTAAGGTGTACCAAAATATACTCAGAGCCTTCCTTCACAACTTTCTACCTTTCCTTCCATTATTAAATTTGAGAGTAATAAAGTACACCAATGTGAACGCATCCTTCCATTTCTACACGGCATTAAAAAGAGATTGGAAATTTCTCTCGCAACAAGAAAACAAGCAGAGCCCCTACAAATATATTTTACGGCAAAACAATAACACTCTCGAGGCAAATGATAAATTTGCATATATGCTATTACTCTATGACCTGCTCAATGAGAGTTAAAATATTCTCCTCCATTAAAGAAAATTTTTGCGCAGATATAAGCTTGATACCACATAACGGTCATCGAGGACTGAAGCAGTATATAAGGAGAAAGACTATAATATTCGGGTATAAACAGTAGGCCAATGCAACACCACTAGGTTATCGTGCCTAGCTGGATCTCTATCAAGGAGCTCATGCCAAATATGACAAGATATTAGACTTAATATGTGGAATTGTTATGGGTCTATTGGATAAGCTGCTGATCAGCGGCCTTATCACATCTTCTTTGACAATTCCTTTACAGGTTTGCCGCTCTTCAACTCGTACCCGAGAAAGGCGACAGAGCAATTACGGCAGTTTAGACAAACAGGAGAGCTAAGTGTCCCAATGGCATGAAGGCACTTGGACAACTAAACTGCAGCAACTTACACTATCGTTTCGACCGACGAGATTCTTTTTCCTTTTATCCAGGAGTGATAGTTTCATTGGGACTCTTGTCATTCACTCGGTTGGTGCAGAACATCTGGAAAAATTTAAAAGTTGGTAGGTAAAGGACAAAATTCTCATACTTACTAAAAAATCTGGAATCGTTAAGTGTAACAATTCAAAAACGAAGAGTGGGTCGATCGGGACAAAATGTCCGTCAATATAGGATTATTTTTGTAGGAAATGTGGCGGTGGCAGCTATTCGCTTTTCGCCCTGATACTGCAAAGAACAATGTTTAGTATTTTTACCAAAATTCTTTTGCAAGTGAGCTAGCTCATCCTGACACGTTTTCCTTCAAATGAGCTATCGTGAGCGTCTAATTACTGGTGTATGTAGCAGAGACAACTCTTCCCTAAAATCTTATTACACCCTGCTGCAAACTCCAAACTGTTGAAAACGAAATCAAGAAAACTTGCTTTGCACACCACTGGGAATACATGTCAAAACAAAGAACATTTGGCCTCTATGGGAAGAATGTTAATCTACTCTGTCCAGTGTCTGATGTGTCATTACACGGAGCCTGCTCTTCGGCATAACACACATAATTCGCGCACATGCACGCTACCTAAAATTGATGCTGAATAACTGCTGAATTACAGCTTTCAAATAAATATTGAGCACTGTCACTGCAATTCCGCAAACCATTGTGTAATCGCTTAGAAAATGCGGTATCCTTTTTAAACTTAATAGCCTATATCATAGAATCCTTTTGTTGCCGGCGTCCTTAAAAATAACAGTTGGAAAAATAATCATATTTCCTACAATAATATAAATCACTAAAATCCGTATCTCATGTGATTGTAATTTTTACAATTTTCCACAAAATATAAAAAAATAGAGAAAATTTCACACAGCAAAAAGGGTTTAATTCCCAACGAGATAGTTTAGACTTTACAGGTAGTTCCATAAATTACCAAACAGGTGTTCTGGGTATTTTAAGCCATCCACACTGGGATTTGTAGGGGAGTAAATCCAACCCAAACTTATCGAAGTACATTATGATGAGACACATATAACTATGATGTTGAATTTGCTGGCTTTAAGGGGATGGCTTAGCGCTGATGCTTGGAATCTGTCGGATGCATATGCAATGTAACCACCACCAGGTACTGGGCTTCTACAGGCACGTAAATTGTTAAGCCGATAAATCTGAAAGCAAGATTTAGGATTTTCGTTAGCAAACGATATCTCTATCACTAAAACGAACTCAAGTTCAAAGCTTGATGCATATCATGTACAGTATTCATCTTATTAGCAAGTGGAAGGACGTTGAAGGAGGTGATTTTTACTGAATTGTGTCTGAGCCGATAGGCGCGGGAACTGCTTGCATAACTTGGGCTGCATTTCTGGCGATACAGAAGTACGGCGTGAGTAGCAAGGACTGGGGTAGCTGGCGACTAGGATGGAAGCTGTTGATAATGTAGGGCAGATGATGAAACTATCTGACTTCGATAAAGTATGTGACTTGAGATTTTCAAAGTGGGTATCGATGGAGCAACAGCTTGTCAGCTACGATCAGAAAAAAATTGAGCTACTAATTTGTGCCTTTATTTCAAGCGTGTCAACTGACGACAGCGACAGCAAGAAGATACGGTATATGAAAATTTATGAGCTAGTGTGAAGGTGGTTGCGAATGTTAAAGCTCATTCTAACCAATGGATTTCTCTGGACATACTTTAAGGCAGTATTCCTCACCACCGAAGTATACTTCATAGTAAGGACTAGGTAGAAGATTTAGGCTTGAATAGCTTCGGGACTTTCATGAAACGAACGAAACTTGATGAGGGAAGAATAATATTGAGTTTCCACCCCAGATCTCCAAAAAGCAGTTTATTTTGACTTTCGTGTGTGTGGGTATGATGAATATTTCGGAAGGGTGACCTTTGGGTTTAAAGGGCGCACTCATATTGGTTGCAGTAGACGCTTTTGGATGGATAGGAATATAGGGTCGTGACAAGAACTTACTGTAGAATAGACTAGATACGTGAGGGATTTTCTCAATATTGCTATGTTGTCCAACCAACTTTTCCAAGGTGAATTAATTAGTAGACGTAAATTTAACTGCAACCGAATAAGCAATCCAATGGTTTTAGACAAGTTTGGCTTCTTTTTAACGCTTTAATGAACATATTTACAGTATCTTAGAATTCATCAGAGTCAGTGACATTGATACATTGGTCAATCTGATCACCTGAGCGTTTCTTGGTCTGTGTGGGGTGCATATGTGTCAGTAGGCGAGATTGTTATAGTTGGTCATACGGAGAGATCTCTAGACTTCAAGAACGTGGCTGTAAATTGTGGGGTTTATATAGTTCATGAAGACCTGCTAATTTTGGGTGGGTCCTGTAGAACCCATAGGCAGACAATGAGAATTACTGCACCCCGTGTTATGGGTCCCCCTCAATGACCTGTTTGTAAACCGTGTACTAACTCCCGTGTGAGCTCATTTGGTCGGTGGGCATCTCCAGATCAACATCATGCTTTTCGGTGTTCTAATACTGCATGAAGTAACGTTTGCCTGAATGAGAGTTCTCAGAGTCATGACGGTGCTTTTGCATGCTTTTAGAAATCAATAGTTCTATAATGTTTGCCGCACTAATCATCATTGTCTGAGAGTCAGGAATATATATTAGGCTGGCAGATTGGCTAAGAATGAATCCTTTCATTGTTAGATCTGTCGGTTATGCGACTTGATTCCAGCCTAATAGATGCTGTACATGCGGAAACATTTAGAGCAGTGTTTCTTCTGCTTGAATAGTGTTAGACTGACTATGCAAAAAGTACTCCTCTCAAATGCGTTCTCACAACAATTCACTAGTTGTGTGTAACAATTAATGTTTTCAATATTCGACCACACTTGTTCATAAACTCATTGGCTGTTAATGAACTACAATTTGAATAGGATTAGGCACTAGTGTCGTTCAACGTTTTTCTAAAGTAAGATATCCCTTAATGTATCGGGTGGAATATTGTCGGGAGCATTAAACACAATAGCGTTGTTAGAGAAACTTATCCTGCTGACTTATTCTACGGCAATCGAACCGATAAGAGCAACTGCAGATAACAAATGCTCGACTTTAAGGCTCGTCGTAATTTTATTAAGGCAGTTATGGTTCCTACTTCGACGAGGACTGATGGAGAGCTATCCATAAAAAAATGGCTGATATTAAGCTAGGTACATTCATGTGGCTTAGTATTCGGTTATTAAGCTGAGCAGGCTGGGCTGCGGTGCATAGTTTTGTACCAGTTGATTGATTGATTGCCACTGTTTTGGATGCTACTATGTGTTTGTGCGTCGTAGCTCAGATTTTTGTAAGTTCAACCGGGATGATAGAAAAGAGCGACTTATTCTTAGATCAATGACTTAACTATACCGTATCGACAAAGAACTGTAGTAAAAAATGTGGTTAACAGTTCAAAAATCAAAGACAAGGATGATAAAGTCTAGCTACTTGGATGGTGATTGAGTGGCAAAAAAGAAATGGAAACGAAAAGCGAACAGCTGTATTAGGTTGCTCAGCAGCAGCCGTTAGAGTTCCGTGCTGTTTTTCCTCAGATCCGCTTTCTGCTCTGGGTGTTACTTCATGTACAATGGATTGCCACACGAACTTAATGTTTGGTCAATTTCCTTTCCCCTAGGTCAAGTGTTAGCCGTTGACAAACAATGGGGTGACGAAAGACTATCGATCCTCCGTAAAGCGTCACTCGATGAAGTAACGTGTTCAGACACGATGATCTGGCTGATCTCGGTTAGCGCCAGTTGCACCTGCGTGATTATGTAGAAGAAAAGCAGAGCAATCCTTTGCGAGAGGTTGCAGCTTTCTACCTGAGACTAGGCGTTCTTTCATGATCAGATGACCCTTTGGTAGGTCAAGAACAAGGTGTAATTTGTGAGATCAACATAAATTCAGAACTATGGTGAAATTATATTTAGTATTAACCCGATGTTACGTTGTTTCCATATATTCGTTTGGTTCAATATGAGTTAAATATGGAGTGTACTAATTAATCTTCAGTTTACATTCTGGGATTTAAGCGTTTGTTCAATAATTTGATTTTTTAGACTCTTCTACTCTTGGTACGTTTAAGATTATATAGGGCACAACATCAGTGACAACAAATTGTCATAAAACTTCTCTAGCGAATAAGTCCCAGGTGTAACTGTCAACGTCTCGGACACCAACTGTGATAAAAACAGTTGTAGCCAAAGGTGATTAACGAGATCTCTATTTTCAGAGGACAAGCAAAACGTGGTCTTTAGCCTGCACTTCTCCATCTAGTATGATTGATCTGTTCTAAAAACTGAGCCTTAAAACGCAGTCGCCTCTATAAACATGTAACGTTTGGGTTTCTTTAACTATTTCCATGAATAACTGGATGGGACACCTTGTTGATGAATCTTATACCATTTTATGTAACAATTCCTTTTTGTTTTGTTTCCTTAGTAATTGGGGTAGATGAAGTATCCAATCCTAATCCGTCACGTAAACTGGTTTGTCTTTTAGTGTCAGAAGCATAGACAGTCATGCTGACAGATTAATCAGCGTCTAAAGACGATGGCATAACCTAACGGACACAGTGGGAAGAAGCAATTAGAATGGTTCAGCTGTTCATGACAGTACGAATTGTTTATTGTCAGATTGTTTATTGGAAGCATAATTAATGTTCTGTTAGCTACAGAACAATAGAAAACATATGCCTAGTGGAACCAAAGGCTGGATTCTTAGACCGCTAAGCAAGGAACTTCAGTTCACCTACTAACCATACAGTGTCTGGTTTTGCGCCATTCGCAGAGACCGCGGTCACGCAAGTCTAGACAGACTGATGTAATATGCAGGTTATCTTTCTGTCCCGGTCAGTGGCATGGCATATTGTTGTCGCGAAATGTTCACGAATGAATTGCGCATAGAACACCAACAGCGACAATGCAATGGCGAGGAGGCCATTGTGACGGTAGCTGGTTTATGTAACGGTTGGTTTGATTGTATTGTAGCTGTCAAAATTGTCCGTCTGGTATTCTACAATGCTTTATCAACCTAAACAATGCTGCACACAGTTGGGAGGCGTTTGTGAAAAAGTGTAACTGGTTGCTTCGGGATTGGGATCAAGTTGAGCTAGCTAGGTAAACTTCTGCCAAGAACAGTGCCAAGCTTTTTGCAGCAGCAACATCGGATTCCCTCACAAGTGTAGACAAACGTACATAAAACATTTCGCATTTAACGAAAAATTGGATGGATGGTAGTTGAGATTATGATGGATAAAATTATTGGTGTTTACAAAAGAAAGCATTACTTCTAGCTGAATTTGCTTAGAGAAAATGGCCATCATCCCTGCTCAACAAAACACTCGTCATTTTAGTAGATAAAACTTATTACAAATGCTGATTAAAAACGAAAACATGTGTGCTAGGTTCTGTAGGAACTGTTTATATTCCGTAGATATAAAGGAACCTAGAATATTTAAAACGTTGAGCATTTATTAAGTTTAGATTATGCTGTTTGCTTTTATGGTTTAGGCCGATACCGTATTCCGTATCTGCGGAATAAATGGGTCGCAATGGGGTCCCCACTCGGACCAGTGCTGGCGGATATTTTTCTTGCCAAACTAGAAACTTAATCACTGGGGCCACGTATAGATTGTTTCGACCATTGCTATCGTTATGTGAATGACATTTTACGCATAACCCATAAAGATATCTCTCTGGAGGATATAATGGCAGAGTTTAATGTAGCGCACCCGGCGATTAAGTTCACCTACGAACTTGAACAAGAAGGCCAACTCTCATTGCTGGATGTACACATTAGTGGACGAACTGACGGTTCCATATTAAGGAAGACAAACAGAAAGAAGACGTGGACAGGTCAGTATACAAAGTTCAGTAGTTATGTTCCGCTTAAATACAAGCGTAACTTAGTACATTGTCTCACCTCAAGGGCGAGAAAGATACGTTCAGAGGACGCTCTGGAGGATGAGATGAAATCCATCCAGAACACTGCGTGAAAATGGGTATCCAGAAGGATTCATTCAGCACAACATGCAGCCCAAAATAACACCGGTCGTTAAGGACGTAGTCGCGCAAAAGGCCCTCTTTATCCGCCTTGATTTGAAAGGTGATACAGTTAGTGAGCTCTTAACAAGGAAACTGACGCAATCGATAAAGAACACCTTTCCGGCTGCGAAGTTACGATGCATCTTCTCCACGAATCAGCTAATTCCTATGTGCAACAAGGACAAACTGCCGAAGCTGACCTCTTCTTACGTTATCTACCGATTTGAGTGCACTTGTGGGGCAACATACATTGGTCGGACGGCTCGTCAACTGTCACGTCGCATTAAGGAATATAGCCATAAATTGTTGTTGAACGGGGGCACCGTAGTACTTACAAGTGGTATCTTGTCTCATCTTTTCGAATCTGGTCCCCAGGTTAACCTCCCGAACGCTTTTACTGTAATTTATCAGGTTCCAATGAGCAAATCGAAAGGTACGCGGTTAAGGATGCTCGCCACTGCAGAGGCCATTGCGATCCGCATATTCCAACCCCCGCTGTGCTCGCAGAAACGTTTGTTCAGTCTCTATACCTGCCCTTGCCGAACAACCATCAGCCTAGCCGTCACGCCGACATCGTGTCCTGCCTTGTGATTACGTAACCCTCAATCGATCTATGTGCAGTAGATAGCGGCGAACTATTCGCTTTCTGACCATTGACGGATTCAGTTTAGAAAAACCCCCGAACCTATCACTATCTAACTCTTTGTAAATTAACTTTATATGATTGTACCGGCCTGTCGATGAATCATTGAAAACAATTGTTTGCCTCAGACTGATATTCTTAAAAAATATATGAGCGATGTGTAGTATGTATTTATTTTTATATACAATTTAAAGCTTCGAATTAGTTGTACGTCCGCATTGACGGTAATTTCTGCTTTGTTACAAATTATCCCGCATAATTTTGATCCAACTTTGTTATCGAATATAGTTTCTTGTTCCAGGAGCAATATGGTATATCCTGAATTACTTCCCCGACAATGAGTTTCAACTCCGAAACTTTCACAAATGAAAGCCTTATACCTATAGACCAAACAATTTTGTCGCTCATAACGGGACATTTATAAGTCATATAATGTTCATCACCTACAGCTGCTGTTTTACATACCTCAGTGAATCACTTGTCCGTTTACCACATTAAAATTCACATACATTGACCAAACAAGCAAATGAAATTTATAATATACCCCTTGGCCAAGACGGTTATGGTTAACAAACTATAATTATGAATAACGTACAAAAAATTAATTATACATTTTCAAATGCAGTAATTTAACTAACAGAACAAGTAAAATGACGGAATAAACAAAGCGCAACAAAATGAGTTATGAATGAAAGCACTGTATGGAGAATTAACAGATAGCTTAGCTGAACACCAACACAGACAATGGGTATTTTCTCTTTGTCTTATATACTACTGAGCTATATCATGATACTTGCGCTTTACCAAAACACCAAGGATATATGCTCCATAATTTTTTCCACCTTTGGAATACCATTTGACCACTTATTGAAAATCAGCTGTGCCGGTTTTGTTGGCGGCTGGTCGCGTGTGGAGAAATATGCCAAAAGAGAGATTGCAACGATTTTGTTTGACTTCGAGAAGTGCCTAGAGCAACTAAATGTGAGCCGGTTAAATCCTGTTTATATTAAATCAAAAGTGCCATGTATTTAGAGCTATTTTACTCAGGTGGATTGTTTCACATATACTTTCATACAACAAGGAAGTTAGGTTTTATTGAACAAGCGTACAAAAAACTGCGCACCCATTATGTTACGGATATCGAGGACCGAGGCGTCACGCCATACCCACTAACTACGCGCGTCCAATCACATGACTCCAGTGCTTCCGCTGATTGGTCTGTTTCTCATTGGTTCGTTTTGGTCCTATATGTTTTCACTTGGCTCCGGTTAGGAACAGATTACAGAATTACACCTACCATTCGGCGTTTGTGATTGCCCTACGTCTATAGGGATCACGGGTCCATACACGTAACATATTACTCGGAGAATAGTCGATTTCATAAAATGTTAAGAACATAGGTAACTTCATAACTTTAACAATTTCGTGACATTGAGTTGTGTATTTGGTATAGCATAATATAACATCCCTACAGAGAGTAAAGTAAGGCAACATAAGCAAATATAATTAAACCTTCTACCGCTCATTATAAGAGAAAAACATCCGTTTATCTAACTTATTTCTTAGAGCTAAATTTCGTGTTACAAAAAGAAAAATAGCTGAAAAATGTGATAACATTCTGCTACTAAGTGATTCATCAAGCTATTTACGTAAATGTCGCTGCAGTTTTACTCACGAATACATTATCGGAAGGCAAAATGGCACGCCGTTTAGCGTTAGTTCGTCTTCTTATTGAAACTGAAAACATTACATAAAGCGGTTGGGATAGCGTGTCGCCAATCGAGTGTTGAAAACCTTTGTGTGAGGGTAGGGATGATGTGAGTGGGATAGCATTTCTCGACTCTGGACAACCGATGGAAAAGTATGTCTCCCGCAAGCAAGTCGACTGTAGTGTGTGAACAGGCTGAGCTTCTGACCTCTCAGCTTAACATTTTGTCTGGAGTGAAACATGGCAACAGGTGTTATTTTTGTTTGCTAATGTTTGATAAACCATGATGAGGTCTCCTCGCTGGCGCCGATATTTACGCCTGTATAAATTAAGGTTTTTCTGTCTTCGTACATAATGAGGTTGAAATAATCTAACAAATTTGGTCGCTCTACCTTGTGGTACTTTAAGCACAGAAACATCATATTTACAACAGTGACGCGAAACGTATATTGCGTATTTCACATAAGGTGTCCAGCATTTTTCGTGATAGAAATGACTCATAATTCCCGAACGCTTCCGTAGGTAGTCTTTGTGCTGACTGGCTCTCCTCAGTATCTTCTCGGCCTATGTCTACAAGCTCAGGTCATTTTGCACGACTGCCCGAAGTTATCGTCTCTGGAATGCACGTTGCAACTGCTGGTCCTCAAGTTGATATTCATGGGCAAATTGACGTCGTATGTACATAGCTTTGCAATTCGTCATACTGAAATAGAGTGAGCTTTCGGATGGTATTGCAAAAGATGTGTCATGAACTCTCTACAGTACCATGTGAATTTCCATTCACTTGATGTCAGGCCAGCTCTAGATTTTGTCTGCAAATAGTAGGAAGTTCAACTAGGGTACACTATTACGCTCCTTGAATAGGACTAAGAATGAAAGTTGTCCCAGTACGTATCCTTGGGTTAAGCCCCAACGGACATCAGTTACGTCGAAAATTACCAGGCTGACTATTTCATTCAGCTAGCGTTGTATGGAAAGTTTGCTTATCCAACCAAGTACTGCGTCATCTAGGCTATAGCTTCGAAGTTTTGTACGATATTGCGGGAGTCTACGTGCATGCACGTTTCTGAGAAATTAAGGTATGCGACGTTGACTCCTGCTTTGGTCTATAATTATTCCAGATGGTCAGCCGATTATTTTGATTGTTTCTGGTCAGTGGGAGGGAGAACACATACAAAGAAAAGAAACAACTTAAAATGTTTAATATGGTCATCAACTATTTAACCTTTCAGAATTCTGCTTGAATGGGCTTTGAATAGGCTACCGAAATCTGTTACGCATGAAACTGCCTCCGGCAACTGTATATTCTGAGCAAATAGCCCCTTACTACTCAAAGTCACAGGTTGTATAACCTGGTGTTTACAGACTTGGAAAGGTTGGAATATTCCTTTTTTTGCTGGAGGACGCGTCGGTATTGGGCAAATTAGAGTGTGCAAAGAAAGAGGTGTCCTGTATGGTGCAGTGAGAGATTTGCGAACGAAATAAAAGCCACCATGCGTATAGCCTGCATACCGATCGTTTTGTCATCAAGTTTGAAGAGATGGTCGCTGTGTTGCTTCGTTCCCTACTTACTCAAAGATATTGTTCGCATTAGTGGTCGTTTCTATTACACCCATTATAAGTAGGGTGTAATGTACTTTTATTATTCGACCCAGCAGCAACTCGATCGCCGACGACCTGATACGCCGTTCCCACGCAACAAAAAGGCACCGTGGAACACAACGATTATTATGCCTCCTACACACTAAGTATTGGCTAGTGCACGACGCTAATATGGCGAAGCGGAAGCCGTACAGCTTGCTGCGGACAATTCGCCATTCCATGACAACGGAAAATTTTGCCGCTACCCCAGGCAAGAGCGGATATTCGTTGGTTTCTATGTATGCTATTCGGCCGCGAGTAAAAGCCGTAAGGAACATCAAGTTAGTTGTATATTCCCATGTTTACAACCTACGGCAGTTCACCTGAAGTCGGCTTACAATCTCTCGACCGATGCCATCATTACAGCTCTCATCTGCTTAATAGGTAAGTGTGGCTACCCTTCGGACCTCTTTACCATATTGGTTAGGAAGCTACGGGAGGGTGTTAAGAATCTTAGCAAAAGATAAGCGACATGGTTACTTGCTCGCCGATTTAAGTAACCCTTTGCACCCGCCTACAAGCCAAAGGAGCGGTGTTAGTGTGCGCTTGACCGTTCCTTGAGGAGAACGTTGAACAGCGTGTGCAGCAATCAAACTCTGGTGGAAGAATACCCTGCCAATGTGTGTTTATAGGTAAAACGAATTCTGAACAATCACCCACTGCGTTGATCGATAAGCTGGAAACAGTGAACGTAACAGTAAGAACAGTTTGTTGTGGATTAAAGGTAGATACTACTGCGCCGGGTATAAGTAGTTTGGTGGTGCAAGATGACACACCAACAGCGAGCCCTGCCGACTTCCCCAAAGTTGAAGATGACATCAGGATTACAGTTCCATGCGCACGAGGAGTGAACACAGAGGCAAGCACCAGTTGGGGAACACTCCATGGAGATCACGCAGATGAGCGGACGCCTCCAAGTTATGAACGAACACACCTAGTGTAAGCCACTTTTCAATAAAAAATTACCGCCTGCCCCTTGGGTTCTAACATTTGGTGCCGGGACCTCACAAGTCATGAAGATTCCCTGGCCGGAACCAGTTGAAGACGGGGATGTGAAGGCGTTTTTGGAGGATTTCGAGGAGGTGGCAGAGGCGGTAGGACTGAAGACGGACCGGGCGAAGATGGCGGCCCTGCGGAGTCTCCTCAAGGGCAGGGCAAATACGGTTCTGGAGGCGGCGCGAAGAGGTCCGGTCAAGTTGGAGTGGACCGCCGCGAAGGTAGCGTTGCTCCCTGGCCTGGACACGCTAGCGGACCGCCAGGATGCAATGCGACGGTTCAAGGCGTCGCGGCTTGGAGCTGGGACGGATCCCCTTGTGTTTGCGGTGCACCTCAGGAGCTTGTTGGACCGCGCCTTTCCGGGGTTGGATGGGCCGTCAAAGACTCAGTTGCTGGTGGATCAGTTTTTGGCCGGCCTACCACAGCCAACCGCGGAGCGCGTTCGGATTGCGAATGATACTCGGAAGATGCAATTGGAAGAGTTGGCGCAAATTACTCGAGACCTGGGCGACGCACCACTTGCTGCGCTGAAGGAAGAGCCTCATGAGAATGTGGAACGGATGGACAGATTGGAACGGATGATGGAACAGCTTACGGAAGACATCAATGGGCTTCGCGTTCAGCGTTATCGGGTGCGCACAAAGGGCTGTTGCTTCATCTGCGGGAAACCAGGGCACTGGAAGAGACAATGTCCGCAGAGGCGTGGTGCTACTCGTGTGACGAATAAACATGCGCAGCCTTATTTTTCTTTTCGGATCGAAGATTGTGTACTTGGGGCGTTGAGCAGGAGTGCGGTTGAAGCAATGGTGGAAGTAGACGGAACGATGGAAAGGTGTCTGATCGATACGGGTGCCGCGGTGTCACTAATCAACCATCGGCGAGGTGAAAATCTTCAGTCGTGCTGCACGATCGTAAGAGCGGTTGGCGGTCATTCAGTGGGAATTGATGGGATAGCCGAACACACCGTTGGAATCGGGGGATGAAAGCGAACACACTTCTTTCTCGTGTCACCAGATGCGAAACAAAACATATTGGGAGCAGATTTCCTGGAGCTCAATAAAGCCGTCATTCATCTAAAGCGTGGGAAATTTCTAATGCGATGTGGGTCACTACCACTCACTACTCGTGGAGAAATGAGATATTCGCAGTCGGTCGTTGCTGTGTTACATTTGAGCTCATCTTTGCAGTCGTTGATCAACAAATACCAACCCTTGTTTACGGATGACAGCAGCCAATATGGGTTTTGCGATTGGATCGAGCACACCATCCCGCTAACTCGCCAAACGTATCTGCCCCATGGACTTCGAAGGATGCCAATCCATCTGGAGGCTGAGGTGAACAGGCAAGTGCAGGAAATGCTGGACGCGGGCGTGATTGAGGAGGCACAAAGCCCGTACAACTCTCCTGTGGTCTTAGTGAAGAAGACGAATGGGAAGTACCGATTCTGTGTCGACTTCCGAAGACTGAATGAAATTTCCTTGACTCGCTTCGTTCCAGTTCCATCAGTTGCTGACATTTTTGATCGGCTGCAGCAGTCGAAGATATTCACGGTCCTGGACTTGAGATCAGGATACTGGCAACTGGCAATAAAACAGAAAGATCGAGAGAAGACGGCGTTTACCGTTGGTGAGAAACAGTACCAGTTTAAGAGGATGCCCTATGGATTATCAGGAGCCCCGTTTACCTTCCGACGTCTAATGCTGCGATTGCTGAGTGAATTGGAAAACGTGGTTGTGTACGGGGATGATATCGTGGTGTATAGCCAATCAGAAGCGGAACATATCCATCATTTCGCGGCAGTTCTGGAACGCATTCAGCAGTCGGGACTTCGTATAAATGGACGAAAATCCCAGATCGGAAAGACCTGTCACCTTACTGGGCCATAAAGTGGGACAAGGCAAACTGAAACCGCTACCTGAGAAGATAATGTCCATACAAGGCAGCCCAGTTCCCACCTCGAAACGCACTCTCCGTACATTCCTGGGCCGCGCCGGGTACTACAGCGAATTCGTCAAGGATTTTAACACCTTGGCCTCACCCTTGTACGAGCTGTTGAAACAAGACAGGAAATTCACTTGGAATGCAGAAGCTCAACGAGCCTTTGATCATATTCTACGGGAAATGGGAAGGCAGGAGTCGACCCTGAAATTGCCCATTGCTGGTGAGGTGTTCACGGTAGCCACTGAAGCCAGCGATGTCGGGATCGGTAGGGTGTTGAAACAAAACCATGGGACGATTGAGTATGCCTGCCGAACTTTGACACCTGCGGAACGCAGATACTCAACCATAGAGAAAGAATGTCTCGCAATTGTCTGGGCGTTAGATAAATGGTGGCCATATCTCCTGGGTCAGCGATTTCACGTCGAAACAGACCACAGATCATTGGAGTGGATTAAGTCTGCCAAAGATCCCAGAGGAAAGCTGGCGAGATGGGCATTGCGCCTACAAGAGTATGATTTCACGATAAAACACGTGCCGGGGAGGGAGAATCAAACGGTGGATTTCTTGTTACGCATGATAGATGATGATGACCTGCCGAGCGTAACTTTCGGTATTAACGGTATACTATGCGAGCAGTATCCAGAACGTTTGGCAGCTGAGCAACGTAGTGACAAACTCCTGCGCAAGTTGATCACCGCGCGATTAGCTGGTCAGACAAACTTCAACAAAAACCAACTTAAGCAGCTGGGACCGTTTGCAAAAGACCTGGGAAAGCTGTAATTGAACGAAGCAGGGATATTAATGTGGATACCAGGAGGTAGCAACCCTTCGGTGCCAGTCATTCCAATGAAACTAAGACGGAATCTGGTAGTTTCTTGTCACGAGATGGCGCACACAGGTTGTTCCAGGACCTACGATCTGCTGAAACAACGCGCGTATTGGCCGGGGATGAAAAGGGACGTTGAGAATTGCGTGCTTTCGTGCAGACAATGTCAGCACATGAAAACGGATTGCCGAGGAATGCAGCAGCAAATGATGGCGATCCCGGTCTCGGAAATTGGTGAACTTTGGTCGGTCGACGTGGTGGGGCCGTTTCCATTGACCAGACGTGGCAACCAATGTATTTTATTGATGACGGAGCACTTCACGCGATGGATTGAGGCGACAGGAAGCCGGGATCAACGGGCTAGCACCGTTACCCATGCTGTCATGAATCCCTTGGTAGCGGCTCACGGAATCCCAAAGGCCATATTAACAGACCAAGGGCCGTGCTTTGAGAGTGAAGAATTCCGGAACTGTTTGGAGAAACTTGGCATTAAGAAATTGCGTACCACCCCATACCACCCGCAAACAAATGGCCTGACGGAACGTAACAATAGAACAATCAAGGAGTGGATAGCAGCAAAAGGTGGAGACTGGGAGGAAACTTTGCTACTACTGTTGCTGGCCCATCAAGCAACCAAACAGGCTTCCACAAAGAAATCACCATTCCATTTGATTTACGGTCGACAACGTCGTCTACCTGTGGACCTAGAGATTGGAATGTGGCCAACTTGCCGCATATCTCCCGAGGAGACACGGAATGACCGGAAAACCGCCAACCGCAAACTACAGGCGACTCAGGCGCGGAGGATGGCGAAGTTCCAGACCAGCAAAGATGGAAGGAATATCGAGTTTCAGATTGCTTCGAAAGTGAAGTACAGGGACCATCAACGCTATCCCACTTGCGGCCCAGGGGAGAGGAAACTCCTAGCGAAGTGGAAAAGACCGTACGAGGTAGTCGACCGGCGAGGCTCAGTGTATACAATCGCTCGGCAAGGTGAATCGCGGAGGGTGAATGCCAGCGAGCTGCGGAAGTGGTACGAAATGGAGGAGGAAACACGCTCATACAGTGAACATCCCCGGCGGTCAAAAAGACTCCAATGGAAGGCAGCTGACGCGTCCTTTGGAGGGGGAGGAGTGTGGTGGATTAACGTAGATACTACTGCGCCGGGTATAAGTAGTTTGGTGGTGCAAGATGACACACCAACAGCGAGCCCTGCCGACTTCCCCAAAGTTGAAGATGACATCAGGATTACAGTTCCATGCGCACGAGGAGTGAACACAGAGGTAAGCACCAGTTGAGGAACACTCCATGGAGATCACGCAGATGAGCGGACGCCTCCAAGGTATGAACGAACACACCTAGTGTAAGCCACTTTTCAATAAACAATTACCACCTGTTCCTTGGGTTCTAACAAGTTTAGGTGGGGACTAGCTCAAGTATATTTTGCGAGGAGATCTTAGAAGTGCATGCTGCCTGGATTGAAGCGGACAACTTTACTTCCATCTAGTCATGAGGGCAGGGGAGTATTCATGCAAAACGGCTTTCGATTACACATACCGAGTTGGGTATACGCTCACGCGATCCGCTTGGCGGTATTCAATAAAAATGGCTCTCGCTAAGACGCGTCAACCTAGTTCCTAATGTTCAAGTGTCTACTGATATTTGTGAGCGTTGTAGCAAGGATCAGTTAGGCGGACAGCGAGATTTGTGCTGTTGGTCCTCAAAATGCTAACGACAGGTGTGATGAATCTGTCCTTAGACTTAAATTCTGGAACTCCAAAATCGGACCACTCTCTGCGGCTATCCAGGTCGTTGATATTTGTTTACCAGTCTTTATGTGCTAACCATCTGTGTGGAAATTACCTACTGCACGTATTCTGTTCACTTTGTGGACACCCATCATTGGACACTGATGCGTCGCCTCAACTTTGCCGTGTGAGTGCATGTATCTACGTCCGTCTGTCTTGTTGCTCCGAACTTTGTATCCATTGAGTGACCTTGGCCATGATTTTCCAAAGCCTGGTGTCCCGCCATTTCTCTTTAACCATGAGATCAATTCTTGCGATGGCATTGGTAAATACGATCTCCACTCAGGAACAAGTTTGTGTCTGGTGAGTACCAAAACCCGCAGAATTTACGGTAAACTTGATCGTATGCATTCCTTTCGGCTCGAGGCGTGACTATCATTTACAATTTATCCGGTGGGCGCTACCTATCGCTAAGTGTTGCCGAAATTAGAACGCGAAAAATTAGGTTTGTTTGTGTATTGAATGACTGTGTTGTAAATAACACTGGAGATCTTGTGTCTATACTATGTTCTTGATCAATTTTGAATCGTTTCATACTCTTTAGCTCAACAACAGTGTTTCGATCTTATACTGCCATTCCTTTGCCATGGGACTTTACTTTTTTGACAAAACTATACCTACAGTCAGCCTGATTGCCCGATAGACCACTTTTGAATGACCGCATTTTGTGCCTATGTAGTTCGCAGTGTGACACACTAGGGACGGAATTCGGTTGCCCAAAGTAAATCGATGGAGACTTATGTATTTGCTTTTGCGTTTGCAATTTGGCAGCACATATCCGATGTGATTGGACGCTATTTGCAACAATGGAAAATAGGTTTACATAAATGGTAAGCCGGTGCTGTAAACATCGTTTCTGAGTGACCGAAATATTTCCAAATGATTCTCGCTCAGACAGCCGTAAGCACAAATTCAGCTCACTCAGTAAGTCCAAACAGTCACTTTAGTGGACATATTTTAGCCACAAGTGATATTTTAAGGGAAAATTACCACTGCTGTTGCCGTTTTGGTCCCGAATGCTAGGATCACAGAGTATATATTATATTTACAAAATAATACTCATGTTTGCGTGTTATGTAAGCTTACAATGGCGGAAATATTTATTAAAATCTGATACTCTCAGTTATTCTTCTAGATAAACATGAAAAACATATTTCCGTTAGCTAATGTCAAACAATATCGAACACACAATCTATCAAATATTACACCATTTCCAAAGTTTTGCACATAAAAGATTTCGGTAAAACACGTTAGCTTTGTCACTGAGTATAGAGCTCCTGCTTAGAGATGGCACCTGTTGCATTTTGTTGTACTCTGTGGGTTGGTTGGAAAGTAGTTTCCAGCCATTATTTCATCCGAAGTTGACATCTGTACAGACCATTCTTGACTTTGATCGTGTCTGTCATTGCTTTCTAGGTCATAAAGAATATTAGCCGCCTCTTAGCTAGGAAACTACAAATTATTTTTCCACTGAGAATTTTAGCAATTTACTTGCCTTACCTGGGCAAATGTAATGCTTACCACACTTAAGTTTCCTCGTTCAAAATTATGAAATCAAAACGCGTTAACTGATTAATATCAATTTCTGACTCCGTAGCTTGATCGCTTTTATTATCAACCTTACTTCTATCATTGACTTTCATGCCTTACTTGTATGAGACACGCGGACTGATTGCTCAAATTCTCTAATTTTGTCCTTACAAATTCATCCAGTAAATCTGCACAAATTATCACAAAGATCCAACCAATTATAGATAAACTAAGCACATAAGCACTAAGTATAATTACATAACTACCCTAGAAGAATGCATATTACACATATATGGTACCGGAGAACATGGACTGGAAATATGTTCAACTAATGTATCTGAAAAACTTTATTGTTCACGTTGAGCTGTTACAAGCGATTCACATGCTATTCTCTAAAGCAAATTTTTTGCGGTTTTGCTCCACTCAATCTTAATTTCTACCCACTGTCTTCTGATCTAAAACCGAGAGCAAAATTATTTACTGGTATGAGGCCAGGAACCATTCCAGAAATCCCCCACTAATTGACCAATTCGTTATATTGTTTCTGCAATTCCCTTCGTTACATTGGTTTTGTAATGTTAACAGCTTCCCCTTCTTTTCGATCACACATATCGGATTTCAGTGATTGGTAATTTCGAAAACCCTGTTGTGCTTATACCTGCTACTTATAATGACTGCAACAATTAGTTGAAGTACATTTTGCTTATGGACAAATGGTACCGTTTCCTGATTTCGGCTGTCACGCTGCACAATTTGACCGTATGATCGGCTCGATCTATTTTGCACTAATGTAAAACATGTCATCTGCTTATTTCTGCAGCAATGATTATATGTTTATTGCATTCAATTTTTCTTATTTTACCTCCTTCCTTATTTCATGGTTGGCCGCGACTGGGATGATCTCCTGCGGTGAAGGACTGAAGCTTCCAAATTATAAAAATCCATACCCATGCAAGGTACATTATCACCAACTAGGTGGCGTATATAAAGTTACCTAATTGAACGATCCACAAGGCGGACCGAGAGGAGGCTTCATCGTCTGGAATATTTTCATATAATCAGCCCTAAAAATAACACAACCTATTGTAAACAGGGGATAGCTTAGTTGATAGGTTTCTACAAGGGAACGCGAGCAGGTATAACGTGGTGTGGGCGAAGCCTTTCGAGTGAATACCCTGCATAGAAGCAGGTCCTCTGGGGACGGTTCTACATGTGGCTGTAATGATTTACCAGAATATTCGTTTAACTCCATTTTGTTTATCGTTTTTGGCTTTTTAATTACTTGAAAATCTTAAAACTGCTGATCGCTTTATATCCGTTTTAGATCCATTGTATAAAATGTGAACATTTTCTTATTTTGTGCGATCCTGTTTGCATACTTTAATCAGACCGCATAGATTGTGCCTAGCAATGCCGAGGAATATAATATCTGTTTATTTAAGTCTCTAAACAGTTTGCTGCCCCTCTTCAAACAAGCCGGTATTCTCTCTTTTTGACTTCACCTAACTACCTTTGTTAAGAATCCTGTGAAGGAAAGATTACATTTCCAGTCAAATCTAATAGGCTTCATCTTTCTGATTAGCTTCAATATAACAAGGAAAACAGTCAAATAATGGAATGCATAAGAAAATAAGAGGTACATGAATTTTAAATACTAAAGACAAATTTTGTGAATCCTACTAGAATTCTTTGGGGAGTTAACAATTAAATATGGATAGGAAAGAACATGGATTTATAGTAAGTTACATTGAGAGCCAAATGGGAAAAATGTTTAGCATACCAAAATGAAAATAAGCTTTTCATTGGAATGGAATGCGAGAGATATAAAGAAGCCGTTGAATTGTGGAAAAATGATACAGATATTGTGACATTTGTCACAGAAAATAGGTAAAGCGTACAACTGCAGAGAACCAGATGCATGCACAAGTCCAATTAGAACATAGGGCGAAATCAGTATCAGGGGTAAGCGAATACCAAGGCATCGCGCGCTTGCGGACCCTCTACACAAAAGGAAAGATGGTGTGTGGACAGACAGGCGCACGATAGGCAAATCAAAAGCTAAGATGATATTGGAATGTGGACAGTGCGACAACGATGATTGACAGCATTTTAGGGCGACCCACCAGTAGTTGGTTGGCCAGACCAAAACAGGTTACGGCAGAGATTGTTTGCTGTTTTGTAACAGCGTGTGGGCGATGGATCAGCAAAGCACATTCGTCAGTGACTGCTGCGCAACCGTGGTAAAACGCGCGTCTGTTTTTCAGAGCGTGCTGAATCTTGGATCGTATGGTCAGCGCTGTTTAAACACCTCAGAAAGTGCGCGATAACGCAACAGCAAGAATGCGGGATTAAGCCCTGTCAGTGGGCGTTCGTTTCTGAAAAGTGTAAGCAGTTACCAGAAACTGGTAGTGTTTGCAACCTCAGAAAAGCTGGTCGGCTTGCTCTACAACGGATGAGTTTTCGGCTTGCGATATTATCCGCGAAGTAACCGAAAATCTCACTCTCAGCATTAAGAAAAGAGTCCAGCATTTTGACAACAAAAGTTACCCTGTTCATCGGACTAAAGAAAGAAACTTTCTTCGGTATGGGTAACCTTAAGTGCAAGGGTTGACCCATTGCGATATGAAGAACTGGCCTAAATTTAGCAGTTGGTTATTGGATCACATGGATATTTATTCCTTTAATTTTACTACTGAATCAGTGTTTCATTTAAATCGAATAGTGAAGTAGTAATTTGGGTATTAACTAATCAACTAGGATACCAAACATTTGTGTAGGAAACATAACCCAGATATTATGGTTTGGGCCGGACTAACTGGTCGTAAATACGTAAGCCCATTTTTCTTTTCACGCATTGTGACTGGTAGATTATCTTTGTTCCGTACTAATATCAGAGCACTCCCCTTTTCGGCTGGCAAGTACATGCTACAGATTTACGTTTTTCTGCAATTTACCGCCAATGGATTATGTCGCACCATTTGCTAGCAACATGAAGGCGCACCTGCACATTATGCTCGAACGGTTTGTGGTGTTTTGAGTGAAATTTCCGGATACCGATTTATTTTGTCGGGGCGGAGCAACGGAGTGGCTTGCTCGGTCTCTAATTTGAGCCCCTTGGATTTTCCACTATAAGGCTGTTTGTAAGGAAATGTTTATAAGAAAAGAGTGTATTCATTGGAACAAATGAAAGAGAAAATCGTTAACGATGGTCGCGCTATCACCGCGGAAAGTTTGGAGAAGTTTCTTGTTAACTGCTTCAGGCGATTTATGCACTGCAAGCAGAACGTCCGTGACCAATTTGAGGACATACTTCGGGGATGCTTAGGTCATAATTGAACACCGTCCGCTTGAATACACTTATCCAAATACCCGCATTCATCGTCTTTAAGAATTCAGCCGGCCATTTGGGCCAAAAGGGCGGCTGTACATTGCCCCCTGACTTTCAGAGCAAGAGTGATGCCCATAGGCGCCTCATACGGCGGAGATTAACAAATATGACTTGAGCGTTTGCTATACGGCTGGTGATTTTGAGTAGGACAATATCGCGTTTCAAGTAAACGAGATGATAACGCGGGAACGGGGTATGTTGTTACGTAATTTTAACGCGTTTATTAGCCTAATGGCACTGTGGCGTTGGTTGAGTACTGCAGAACATCAACTAATAGGTAGCAAACGTGGACGGTTAAACCTGAACCCTTATTTTCCGACCAATCAACATATCTAATGAGCTTTACGCTCTAATTAACAAGTGCTGCTTTTTATCAGCGGATATCAGATTTGGGCACGTAATGTGCTTTCCACTTCAATGCAAATGAAACAAAACACTATTATTCAGTACTTGTAACTTCTTACAGTGAGGTTAACTTTTGCCATTGCTTCTGCAGTTATTGTGCAGATTTTGACTTGATATTTTATTTGATAACATGTATGTTAAAGCTGAAAATTCACCCATTATATATACATAAAACGCATCCTTGTCTTGTCATGACCTGGTAGACCGCAGAACAGTTGGATATTTGGGGAGGATATTGAAATAATTATAATGAAAATAACAATGGTAATCGAGTTAGTATTTTAAATATAAAAATAAGGACTCAATTTTTGCTCCGTTGTACTCCTGCAATAAGCTAAGATGCACAGCACCCACGGTTATCAGCAAAAATTCCATGGAAAGCTCTGGCGTTAGCTGGAGACAAGTAGCTAAGTGACAAATGGTAAGTGGATGAGGACGTCATCCAACCGTCCTATAACTACTGTTAGTGGCGGTGCAGAGATAACCATTCTGGGCAGCATTCCACGGGTGACAGACACAAAGGGAAAAGAAGTGCTGCGGTACTCCAGACAGCTATACTGGTCTGTGACTTACAATAAGTGGCCACTCAGGATTGTATTGCTGATAAGTTGCAACAAATGTCGTCACCCAAGATGTGCGTCTTGCGGAATCAGGTATGCAATAATCAGGTTGCAACGTAATCTGCGACTGAGTCCGCTGAACACCCCAACCGTTACAGCTCCTCATGGCATGATAGGTTGCGCACCCTAATTGCGTTCTTAAATGCCTGACTATATGGCTGCTCCAGTGCGTTAAGGTCGTGTTTCAAAAATAGATGCCAAGCTTTAATTGCGTACTCAACATAGGAGCGAACATACGCACAGAGCATTTGTCGAAAGATGGATCTGTTTATTTGCTCTAATGCTTGTGGCAACATCCCGAGGTGTTGGTTTCCAGTCTCCGAGGCTTTTTCGGATTGACTGTAGCTTCAGTAATACAGGATTACCCCTCCTCCTTTTGTAAGCCTATCTTTCAGGATCGGCGACATGCCCAGTGGCGAAACTTCAGCGTCCGTCATTCCCGTGTGCAACCACGTCTCGGTGATACCAATGACATCATATGACCCAGGACCTTAGAGACCTTTCAGTTTGGCCAGTTTATTAAAATGACCTTGCGCTTTCTTACAAAGCAGGCCAGTTTCTCGGTCTTTAGGGATATATAGAGGGGTGAAGGGGTCAAGTGTGGGAGAATGCCGACCGATGGGAGGTCGGCAGTTACTCGCTTTTTGATGGGATAATAATACCTCGTTTACAATTAGATTCGGACAAGGTGCGTCCTAACCTTCGTTCACAACTACTTCAGAGTCAATTAGAACAGCAGTCGAGTTTCGCTTCTGTACATTCGTCGGCTCCTGGTTGCTTCAGGGGCTTTAATAATTGACCTGAACAAAGCTTATGCGGTTTTAACCGAGGTTCAGCAGGAAGACGTTTCCGATTTCACCGCCATAGATACAAAATTTCCGTTGCTTGTTGCTCTGTCTGAACCAAGAGTTTTAGGATTCTAGGGCCGCATGCACCGTAAATTGGCGAGAGCGCTAAAATATTACGCAAAGGAAGTGTCTCACAGATGAACAGCCACTGTTCTAAGACATGCATTAATGCATTATGAACAGCGCTTGAAGGAAATTCTGGCACGCTAGTTATGAAGAATGTGAAAAGCAGAATATAAAGAGCAAGTTGTGTGTTTGGGTTGCGACGCGAGAAAACTAATGAGACCTCCGTTCAATTTGAGGTAAAGCACGGTCATTCTGACTTCGATGACCGTATACCGAATGGATAAATTTGGATGCTGCTGTTCATAAAATGGGTCACACCACGACCCTGTGTCGTCTTGGATACTAATAGCAAGGCGGAGACAGCCGGATCAGAGGGTGGAATTCAGAGATTAATAGCTCATGGCGGAAGCACAGAAATATATGCTAATGAGAAAAGCGTGGTGGAAAGTACAACACTCAAACATGTCCATTTGGTGTAGGGACCCATCGATCGTAATGAACGAGGTTTAACTCAAAGTGAGCCGAAGGCTTAATAGAGGTAGAGAGTCGCCAACGACCCACAAATCGTGCTCCCTAATTCAGCTTAAATTACGTTCCGCTGTGCCAAGCGTTGCTCGCGGATCTCAGTAGCATAAATTTCAGGACTTCAGCCATAAACTACAATGATCTGATTTCCAAACCCAACTCAGGCTATCACCACCTGACGAGTCCAAACCAAGACGAAACCGCGGTCGTGATGTGCCAGTGTTGGAAAGAGCAACACCCAAGTAGATCCACTCGGGATAGGGTCGTTTTGATCGGAATGACCGAGGTTAACCTCAAAGTGAGCCGACGCCTCAATAGAGGTTGCGAGTCGCAACGGCGGTGTGCACACCGGTAGAGATGAAAAATATATCTTAGTCGAAGAAACGAATTAACTGTTGAAAGCATCCCCGTTTATCTTATGGGTTGCAACTGGCGTTGCAGGGACGAGTTTAGTGACCATTTTAATTTGGAAACTATGTCCGATCATGTTATGGTCGCTGCCAGGGAGATTGTTTAAGATCTCGGTCTGTGGTTTGGGTAGCCCCAAGATGAATATTAAGTCCAGTATATTGTTGGACCTAATTGGACTGGTAATCCATTGTGTCCAGTCCCCTGCTCTGATGGAAGAAAGAACAGAGGATTGCAAGGTGGAATTAGGGTGAGATGACCAGCGTATTTTCTGTAGGTTGAAATCGTCGGCAATAAACTTCTGGCTGTGTGACAACTCTGAGGCGAAGTTAAATGCAGAAGTGATGTTGGTGAGGCAAACGTTAGGCGCATACGGTGGGTTGTAGATACATGCAAGCGGTGTGTAAAGTGAGACACCCGCAACTGACAGCCAAATATATTCAGGTATATTTTCCAATTATGAGTGGTCTATAGGTTTAGCTGTAAATGTTTTGTGGAGGTATATAATACACCCTCCACTCTTCACTATAGGTGGTAGTTTGTAATTATCAGAGTAGATTCAAACGTATCTGATGAACACCATGTTTTAGTGACAAGGATCGTTTGTGCGTCATTGAACTGTGCAATTGTGTTTGTAAACTGAAGTTGGTTGATTATGGATCTGGCATTAATCAGAATCACTGAAAATGTACTAAATATTGGCGAATTGTCGCTGTCTGTTTTGTTATCATCTGAATTTTGCATTCGAGCAGGGTGAACATGGTAGGTAAGTGCAAGTATGGTAGGCACGAGTTAGCCAATAGCACATTTGTTGATAAGAGTAGCATGTCATGTGTGGATATGAAGACAGTTGGGGGCATGACGAGAACCGAGGCATCATGCTTGGGTGTTGCCGTTGGTTTGGCAATGGACTAGTTTTGTCATCAAGACAAATTGTCCGAAGAGTGGGATCAAGACGTTGACCTCCATCGGATATACCTGAGATGGGAGTGGGTGCGAGTCTATTCCCGTCACCGCTAAAAATTGGTTGTTGATAAAAGCCGCTTGATTGGTTGAAGGCACATGGGAAGGAACGGGTGGTAACATAATCCAATTAGTCGATGTCCTTCCATTATCTGTGCACTTCCAATGAACGTTGTGAAATTTAGGATGATGATTAGGAGTAGCCAAGAGACAGTTGTTAATGGTTTTATTCAACATGGAAGGTTGTTTGTCCTGGTGGTTGTAGGAGTTTGGCGGATAGGGAATTTTGGGTGTGTCCGAGTATTTGGTATCCAAAACATTTTTAAATGCACACGTCTCTGGATTGAACAAGTTATCCTTAGGTGACAGTGGACCATGAATTACATCAGGTTGTCAATATTTGGACGTGGCTTGTTGGTCTGGATCGGATTGTGATATATTCAACCAGCTGTTATTACTTCACTGTTTTAACAATTAGACTTTCTTTTAATCCATTTGTACATGGAGTTTCATACAACGGGAGGGCTGTTGTCAGGAATAGGAAAACACACTTTATCCGTTGCTTTTGTAGAGAGGGGAATTAGTGAAGCAAGGAAGGATGGCTTTGGAGCTAGTTGATAATGTTGTTAATTTATCGATGCCTGAATCATTGCGTCTAGTATCAAATTTGTGTGCGCTTCTCTTTCTAAGTTTGGCGGAATTTTCTCGAAGAGCCCAGTAATTTTTTCCGGTGTTTGCGGCACCGTGCCTATTTCGGACCTATGTGGGGATGTTCTATCTGGTTTACTTAAAATGCCGTTAAATTGGCTACACTGGCCTAGAACAGTTCCACAATAGAGAAATCGCTGTGCAACTACCTCGCTCAAAAGTTAAAAGTTCTGAGACTAAAATGTTTCGGTGTCCTCTTTTCAAAACCTTGGCATTTGCAATCAAAGTCAGACATATTACAAGCTTTAAGTAGAGTTAGGTTTATCAACGTGAACCGAGGTCACAATAGAGGTTACGAGTCGCAACCTAAACACTAATTATGCTCCCTAAATTCAGCTTAGAGTTAGGTTTACTTTATCCAGACCCACGTTTTCCAGAACATTAAAAACAATCACAATTTTTGTTTTGCATATTAGTTTGTGAACTGCAAAGGCAATTAGCTGCCTTGCTTTTCCCAAAAGAACAGCATCAGTCTTCTCCAATGGGTTATTGATGTATTCAATCGTAATTAAGTGCGATTTGAGGGGCTCAAAGTGTGCCAGTGTTCTCCTCATATCATATCAAGCAGAGAAATATATCACTTAGTTCTACGGTTACTTTTAGCCGAGGAACAGCTTCGCTTTTAATTTCTGGCCTCGCATTTTATTCGCTTTACTGGTGGCGTGGACAGTACACCACGCTTGGCTTGCCAAATGCGACGAGACTTCAGTAAGGCTACAGCGATTTAAGTTTGTCAATGTTCAGACTTAGGCGCCAAGGTAAGAAAATGCAATGAAAACCAACCTTGTGTGATTTCTCGCAGTTGGAGTTCGCTGGGTGGGTTAGATTTCACGGCTACGTTTGTCGATGATAACCATAATACAACGAACTTGTCCAGATATGTGCAACCGTGGTCAGGTCTAGACATTCCTGCAGAGTGAGACCTGGAGATGGAGTGGGGCAGTTGTGCACGCACACACACACACGCATTTGAAACACTCGCGCACGGATCGAGCAACTGATCCTCTGGACTCGGCAGACTAGCTGACGCAAACTAAGCGAACAAAGCATGAATAAACGGTGCGGTGGTTACCTATCGATAGGGGCTGTGACAAAGCACTTGGAGGGGTCAGATTGGCAGGAGTTAGCCGGTGGCTGCAATGTATGACATACTGGCTTAACTTTGAATTGGAAAGCAAGAGTGTAAGCGGATCGTGTATCCTGGAAACAAACTATTTCTAGTGAGAGAAAAATGTCCAACGGGGTACTTGAATGTGAAGAAGTTTCGCACTGGCATTTCTATAACAAGTCTGTCCAAAATGTCAAAAGTGAACATTTTCCTGTAGCGTTGGGATTACTCCGACAATGTTGTATCCAGCTTATGAAGCTATTGCCTCCGAATGGAATGAGTAGAGGCTCAATGATGTGCAGTAAGATAGTGATAGATTATCTGCAAAATGCTTGCAAACCCTGATTTGGTCCGTTCGCACGTCACATTTCGGCAATGTCACCGGAGATTACAGGACTTTCACAGCATAACGGAGCTCGCGTGCCAAACTGGTGATGTTAAACATGAGATATTTCACAGGATAACAGTAACAGGTACTCCGGTTTTCCATTGACCACGGCGATTAACGCTTATTAAACTTTCTGTAGCAATGGCCAAATTCGACCAAATTTTGAACAATGAACAATGATTTATCACTGGATAAAAGCAAGTGCTTGACACGTCCCGTAGGATGGTTGAGGTGAATATGATGAAATCAAAATATGTCTGGGTCATCTATCGAACGTCTGCCGAGATGAATAGTTTGATAAGTAACATCAGTGTAAAATTAAAATAAATTGTCGGGCATAAACGTTGAGAAAGACACTGGGGTGCAGTGATCATTGAGGTAAGCAGTGAGAAATTAAAATATGGTCGCTCACTTAGGTCCATTTGATACATAAATCCTGTTGAAATGCATCCTTGGCATAATCCACAGTAGGGGAGTTTAGGTAACAAAATGTTGGGAGCTAAGAGCAACATCTAATCGTTTTTTGAAAACATCCAAGGTAGGAGAGGACACAACTGAGTCTGGGAGTGCGTTCCAAGGTTTGCAAACCCGAGAGGAAAAGTAATTCCGTCGACACTCTAGACGGCTGTATTGTTCCTTCAAATTTAAGCAGTTACCCCTGAGCTGCGTGTTGTAGCTAAGTTTCAACAAATGGCGGCATATGTGGTTGGAGTCACACAATATTTGATCTGCTAATATGAGATCCTTACGCAGCCTTCGATAGCGCCCGCTGAAACTTCCCAGCAACTTCAGCCTTCGGTGGTAAGAGTGATAGCGCAGACCCTGCACATTCTTTGTTGCTCTCCGTTGTGGTGCCTCTATCGCTTCTAGGTCACGCTTCAACCAAGTGTGCCAAACTTGGATAGCGTATTCAACATGCGGGCGCGCGTAGGAATTGTGCATCATTAGGAAGATTGATGGTTCGAATCTCCCGAATGCTCTTCGCAGCATGCCGACATGCTGGTTGCTTCTTTTCGCCGCTATCTCAGCCTGTTTTGAACAGTTGAGGTCGCTCTGTATGATCACAACCAGGTCACGTTCCTGGGAGCTATTCTGCAGTCCGTTGGTCCCAAGTGAATAGGTGAAGTTATGACTATGGCGTAATTGTACGACGCGACATTTGTCTACATTGAACGGTAGGGCGTTTTGAAGTGACCAGTTCGACACTGTGTTAAGATCACACTGGAGCCGTTCATGGTCTTCCGGTCCTCTGATCCTTCGCCATATCTTGCTATCATCCGCGAAAAAAAGGAAATAGGAAGTAATTGATCTCGCCGAATCGTTAATGAACACCAAGAATAGACGAGGTCCAAGAACCGAGCCTTGTGGTACTCCGCACGCCACATCGATTGCATCAGACAGTGATACTCAGACTCTCACTACTAACCGTCGTTCTTGTAGCAAATTGGCAATCCAACTCAGGATTGGGTCGCCAAAGCCGTAATTCCGAAGCTTGTGAAGGAGAATGCGATGGTTTTAGCGATCAAATGCTTTTGAAACGTCCTGGTAGATGACATCGACGCCTACTTCATCATCAACAGCTTCAGTCCAGCAATTACGTGCAATTAATAGGTTAGTATTACACGAATGCTTTTGAAGAAAGCCATGTTGCTCTGGGGCTATTAAATTGTAGCTTTCCAGATATAACATCAGCGCATCTGCGATGATTGATACCATCAATTTGGATAGTACAGGAAGTAGTGTTATTGGACGGTAGTTGGCAGGATCAGTGCGGCTACCCCCTTTTATGAATAGGAGTGATGACCCCTCGCTTCCATACTGGTGGAATACGGTTCTGCTCTAGACATCGCTGATAGAAAATAGCCAATGTTGCTGCTAGATCACTAGCTACTGCCTGTAGAGCCTTTGGTCGGATTTTGTCTGCTCCGGGAGAACTGTGGATACGTAAGCATAACAACTACTTCAACACAGCTTCCGCAGTGAAGGTGATATTGTCTAAACCAGATGGTGGAGTAGTAGAAATGAAGGAAATGTTTGTGCTCGTTACCTCCTGGAAAGTTCTGGAGTAATGAAGCTGTAGGAGATCAGCTGCTTCTATTGCTGATCGCGTGCACCCATCAGACGTGACAAGTGCTGAAACCCCTCGCTTTATATTTCGAAGGCCGTTAACGTGTTTGTACAGGAGTTTGCGATTCGTGCAGAATCGCTTCATTAACTTCTGCTGGTGAGTGACCTTGTCTTCGCGGATCAGTTTCACACAGAAGTTACGATGTGCCACGTATGCAGTCCAGATTTCGGCATTCGGGCAGTCCTGGTGATCTCGCCATGCCAAATCCCTCCGGGACATACATTTACGTGTTCTGATCCTCAGAAATGAATTACGCTTGTTTTTAGGTTGGAAGGACTTTTGCTCTGATGCTTGCGCTACCAGTGTACCAAACGTCCTTGTAAATGTTTCCCAGGCAACATCTGGGGGGCATTCGGTTAAGAAAGTCCAAGATGTATCCTTAACAAGCTTAGACAACACATTGTAGTGTGTGAGAGTATGCACTTTATCCTCCTCCTTTTCAGGGTACTCCGCAAAGCAGATATAGTCAAACAGTAGAGTGACATGATCACTACGACCCAGTGGTGTGCTTGTAACTATCCCACTAACCATGAGTTCTTCGTCTGTGAGCACAAGATCTAGTATCGACGGTTTGTTAGCAGTTCGAAATCTGGTGGGAAATGTTTCGTGGTTTTAAAGAGGGTGGCTAGCAATAAGCTCTTGCAAGCAGGCTTTAAACTGCGTACCGTCGGTTGCCGGCGTTTCTATGCCGTGCACGTTAAAGTCTCCTGCGATAAGAATGTGGGTGTAGGACTTATTCAAAGCAAACTGGAAAACGTGGTTCAGTTTGGAGTCCATTTCCGAAATTGAGTTTAGTGGGCGATAAATCACGGCTAGTAGTTATGTGTCCTTGTTTCGCAACCATAGGCGGCATCAAAGCGAATCGGGAGCTCGGATTTCCGGGTGTTCGATAACTTCACATCGGAGGTTTGTGTTATAATAAAGAATCACACCGCTCCCCCCCTTCCAGTTCTATCGGTCCGAAACAGCGACATATTGGGTAAATTGATCTCAGAATCGGTTATCTCAGGGTATAACCATGTCTCTGTAATCATGACGAGGTCCCGCGGTTGTGAGTCATGGAGTTCTCTAAGTTCTGCCAACTTGCTTAGAAGGCCTTGGGCTTTTGTGTACATGCAAGATAGGGCTTTTGTTGTTAGGAGTTCCTTGATAGATGTCAAGTTTGTGTTCGCTTTTAAGCCGGCCGTTGAGTGGCCGACAATTAATCGTTTTTTGGTTTGTGTATTTCAGTCGTGTTGCATGGCATTATTAAGCTTTCCTGAACAGACGTTTCACTGGTGCTGTGCTCGGTCCTCCTGCTTGTGGTGGGCGCGGTTGTGTTGGTCTCTCCGCAGGACTGTGCAGATAAGGAATTTGCTGCGTTTGCAAGTTCCATTGAATTGCTTCCGACTTCTGGCTGTTCGACTGCTGCTTTTAGCCGGATCTCTGTTGGCAGCCTGGCTTGAAACTTTAACCAGCTATCCAACAGAACTTGCGTCATTCCCTCGGAGTGTAGTATTACTTTCATTAGCCTTGGACCGCTGCCCTTGTAGTTAGGTGATGACGAAACCCTTGTCAGGGATTTGGTAATTAAATTGTCTACAGAGAGTGCTTCGCGGGTGTAGCACCACTGCTCTCGGTCATGTGTTTGTGCATCGTGATCAGAAGAATGCAGAAGCTAAGGAACACCATGAACAAATATTGTTTTCTTGCTATCTCTATTATCAATGCCGCGTTTCTCAACTGCTTGTTTTGGGCGATCTTTCCAAGGTAGATCAGGCAATATGCGTGCTCCGCTAGGTGAGTTGCGAAGACGAACTGCTGAGAGCAGGACAGCCTCTGTCTCATCTGCTGAGTTTAGTGTTACTCGAAGAATTCGAGGTTCACCAGAGTGCACTGAGGTCGGGTGACGCGCTACGCGTTGCAGCATTGCAGGCACAACCTGAATTTTTATTGCCTCGCAGATGGAATTCCACTGGTTGCGATCGTCTTGCAACTTGCCTTTTATTGTTCCAGATTTGCCTGCTTGTTATCTGCACCGGATTTCCTACGGTTCTGAGCTGTCGGCGTCATGGATGAATCTCCAAGTGAAGCCTCTATGGTTGGAGAAGTGGAAGCAGGCATGTTTGAGGCTTGCAAAATTATGGGAGTGAGGTTACCCAGTGGATTTAGAGTCACAGACGCCGCAGTGCGGTTGGAGCGTCTAGCTCTTTTCTTCGGTTTAGACTCAGAGCTGACTTTGGCCGGGTGAGATATTATCGTGGCCGTATTTACCTCCGTGAAGGGATTTTAGTGTTTACAAATTGCGCCATTATTTCAGTCATCCTATCGCATTTTTTCATGAGCAAAGATAAGCAGTTGACCACTGGAATGACTTGACATGTTGGGAAAAACCAAATTGTGTCCGCAACTTGGTTTGTCTCTCTCACTTCTTGGACAGATTTACCTGCACATTGCGGACAGTATGATCTAATGCAGATAAAACAGGTAATCCTGATCTTAAGAAGTTTACTGCAGTTGTCTGCGTAACATAGGCGACGTTGAACCATTGGAATGCTACTCGTCCTCTTATTGTTTACAGCAAAGCCTATCTAAGCGCTCACCTTGATGAGTGTACTTTGCGCTAGGGGTGACGCAGGAACAGGTCAGAACACGCACACGAATAGATAGTTATTCAACTGAACCAAGGTCAGGCGAGGAGGCAGATGAAGTTCGTAACGCGCAGACTGTCGGATTCAGCGATCAATCGACTCGCAGTGGTACACACACACCCACACAAAGCGGCAGCGTGTGTTAATCGGCCTGCCTTAAGCGACGATGCAGGTGGAGCGCTGATAAGCGTCCCTAGATCTGCTCAGTTGATGAGCGGCGCAAAAAGGCTGTAACTTTGTTTTGCTGCAACTTACAGGGATGGATGCCGCGTAGTTGGGGAGTCCACAACTTCTTCTTCCGAATGAGACCAAACTCTTTTCCGAAAGACCGGTTTGATGTAGTTACACAAGTGGAATTCGGCAAAGAATATGCCGAAAACTGGGAACTGGAGCAAGAGTGTAATCCACACAGGTTAGATCCAGGAGATGGAAAGCACTGAGTAGAGCTTGTCGAACTTGTTCGAACGAGCGCAAGCACAATGTTGTGTGGGGAGAATTGGAGTGGCCACAGAGGGCAAAGCGAGAGACGAGTTAAAGTGCCGCCGCACGGTACGGTGTCACACACATAATAAGTCCATCCAACAGTATGTGGATATCACCCCTACATACAGTCCAGAAGAAAAAACCTGGAGATTGGAGATTGTGTGGGGATTATCGAGGACGGACCGCCATCACCGTCCCGAATAGGTATCCCATTCCAGATCTCCAGGATTTCTCATTTTCGCTGTACGGAGAAAAGGCGTGCAGCAAGATTGATTTAGTACGGGCATATCACCAGATCCACGTACATCCTCAACATATTCCTAAGACTGCCGTCACCACTCCCTTCGGCTTATTTGAGATCTTGTGAATGCCAGTTGTTCTTCGCACTACAACTCAAACTTTTCAACGTTTTGTGGATCAGGTCATTCGGGAGCTAGTTTTCGTCTATATCGACGAACCGCTGGATGCAAGTCGTGACGAACACCTGCGCCATCTGCGACAATGTTTCGAACTATTTGTGTATTATGGAGGAGTTATTCACGCCGACAATTGGCAATTTGTAGTCCATACGGTAGAATTTCATGGCCACTGTGTTTCCTCAACCGGAATTACGCCCTTACTCAACAGAGTGACTGGCATTACGAAGTCCCCCTTACTTGATTTCCTCAAAACTTTACGCCAGTTTGTAGGCCTGGTTAACTTATAGGGTGATTCATTGTGCACTGTAGCGAGATATCACAGCCACTTGCCGAACTACACAAATTAGATCCTAAATCATTCAGCTTAACGGCATCAACTAAGCGGCCAATCAATGATCTAAAACATCAGCTAACAACTGCCACTCTTCTCGTGAATCTTGATTCTGAGGCCTCATTACAGTTAACCGTGAATGTCTTGGATACAACCGTAGGTTGTGTGCTACAACAAAAACAGAGAGGTGAATTGTGTCCGACTGCATTTTTCTCCAAGCAGCTACAGCCTTTCGAACTACGTTATAACATGTTCAGCAGAGAAATCCTATTTATTTACCTCAACATTGGTACTTTTCGACGTTACTTGAATGGATATACATACACGATATTTACCAATCATAAGCCCTTAAGCTATAAGCTATATTCCGCTTCTGATCGCCTTTCCCGAGGAGAAACTATGCAAATGGATTACATAACCCAAGTTACTTCGGATATGCGGCATTTGTCCGGTGCTAATAACGCCGCAGCATACGCCTACTCATAGGCGAAAACTAACACCTTAGTTGAACCTTTCCTTAATGACCCTCAAGAATTAGCCACAACACAAGTCAGGATAAGCAGTTCCTTCAAGAACTTCAAGGAAGCAATTTGCAAGTGGAACCCGCTGCGCTGTCTGATAATTCGAATCTTAGGATGTGTGAGGTCTCTTATGGAAAGCCACCTCCTGTAGTCCCACCAATATATCGGAGAGTCAGGGTCTATCACATCCAGGCATCAGCGCAAGCCGCAAATTTCTAATCGTTTTGTTCGGCCAACATTAAACAGACAAGCAGACCATGGTGAGAAACTGTCTCCCCTGTCAAGGATCAGAAGTGCAGCGTCATACACAGGCACCTCTTAGCATTTTCACCGTGTTTGATGTCCGTTTCAGTCATGTAAACATCAACACCTTCTGTCCGCTACAGCCGTCTAGCGGATTTATGATCTTGATGATTTGCATCGATCGTTACACTCCTAGGCCGTGGCCGAACCCACCGTGAACATTACTGCAGAGATTGCAGCACACAAATTTGTGGCTTACTGGACCGCGCAATCTGGTGTGCCATAACAAGGGATCGCGAAACGAAAATGGTATCTATTGTCTTTCGAGTGTTAACTAACATTCTTGGAGCCAATCGAAGATGAACAACTTCCTACCACCCAGAAGCGAAGGGGTTAGTCGAACGTTTCCATCGTCACATCAAAACTTCTTTGATGACAAGTTTTGACACATTGCCTTGAACCGAAACATCACCGCTGGTTCCATTAGGTCTTCGAACGACAGCGATAGCTGATTTGGGTTGCTCCGCTACTGAGCTGTTAGATGGTAACATATTAAATTTCCGGCTGACCTCGGTTAACTAGTAGACGCTAACGCTCTAGATCCCTCAAACCTAAGCTCATCCTCGCATGAACTGCATTTCGCTGCAACACGCGCACTAATTAATAGTGGTTACATACCAAAAGACTTGAAAATTTGTTCACGCGTGTGGTAAATAATTGATTCAGTCCGAAAGGAACTATAACTTCCGTGCGTAGGGCCATATGAGGTAATTTCTAGAGCGAAAAACTACAAGATCAAGCGAAATGATTAAGTCGACGTGGTTTCTGTGGACCGTCTTAAGGTAGCGTAAATCGAACAACCATGCGGAAAACAATCAACAGATCCTCGTAACACAAGAAGTATACAGCAATCTTCAAAACTCGTTTAACAGTATCAGGTAGAGGTCTATTTTTACCCGTTATTCCCACCGGGTGTTTTGCTCCTATCCGCCTGAACATCGTGCGGCTAGGGCACTGGTAGGGAGGTATTTAACAACTGCATCATTTTGCCACACTAACTTTAGTAGGACATCACACTTTATTCGCTGACAATTTTACCAGATGTGTCGACCAACTTTTAAAAGTCCAGCCAAAAACTAACCGATACCAAATTTAAACAACTGACTACTAAGGTGTACCAAAATATACTCAGAGCCTTCCTTCACAACTTTCTACCTTTCCTTCCATTATTAAATTTGAGAGTAATAAAGTACACCAATGTGAACGCATCCTTCCATTTCTACACGGCATTAAAAAGAGATTGGAAATTTCTCTCGCAACAAGAAAACAAGCAGAGCCCCTACAAATATATTTTACGGCAAAACAATAACACTCTCGAGGCAAATGATAAATTTGCATATATGCTATTACTCTATGACCTGCTCAATGAGAGTTAAAATATTCTCCTCCATTAAAGAAAATTTTTGCGCAGATATAAGCTTGATACCACATAACGGTCATCGAGGACTGAAGCAGTATATAAGGAGAAAGACTATAATATTCGGGTATAAACAGTAGGCCAATGCAACACCACTAGGTTATCCTGCCTAGCTGGATCTCTACCAAGGAGCTCATGCCAAATATGACAAGATATTAGACTTAATATGTGGAATTGTTATGGGTCTATTGGATAAGCTGCTGATCAGCGGCCTTATCACATCTTCTTTGACAATTCCTTTACAGGTTTGCCGCTCTTCAAATCTTACCCGAGAAAGGCGACAGAGCAATTACGGCAGTTTAGACAAACAGGAGAGCTAAGTGTCCCAATGGCATGAAGGCACTTGGACAACTAAACTGCAGCAACTTACACTATCGTTTCGACAGACGAGATTCTGTTTTCCTTTCATCCAGGAGTGATAGTTTCATTTGGACTTTTGTCATTAACTTGGTTGGGGTAGAACATCTGAGAAAATTTAAAAGTTGGTAGGTGAAGGACAAAATTCTCATACTTACTAAGGAATCTGGAATCGTTAAGTGTAACAATTCAAAAACGAAGAGTGGGTCGATCGGGACAAAATGTCCGTCAATATAGGATTATTTTTGTAGGAAATGTGGCGGTGGCAGCTATTCGCTTTTCGCCCTGATACTGCAAAGAACAATGTTTAGCATTTTTACCAAAATTCTTTTGCAAGTGAGCTAGCTCATCCTGACATGTTTTCCTTCAAATGAGCTATCGTGAGCGTCTAATTACTGGTGTATGTAGCAGAGACAACTCTTCCCTAAAATCTTATTACACCCTGCTGCAAACTCCAAACTGTGGAAAACGAAATCAGGAAAACTTGCTTTGCGCACCACTGGGAATACATGCCAAAACAAAGAAGATTTGGCCTCTATGGGAAGAATGTTAATCTACTCTGTCCAGTGTCTGATGTGTCATTACACGGAGCCTGCTCTTCGGCATAACACACATAATTCGCGCACATGCACGCTACCTAAAATTGATGCTGAATAACTGCTGAATTACAGCTTTCAAACAAATATTGAGCACTGTCACTGCAATTCCGCAAACCATTGTGTAATCGCTTAGAAAATGCGGTATCCTTTTTAAACTTAAAAGCCCATGTCATAGAATCCTTTTGTTGCCGACGTCCTTAAAAATGACAGTCGGAAAATTGATCATATTTCCTACAATAATATAAATCTCTAAACTACGAACCTCATGTGAATGTAATTTTTACAATTTTCCACAACATATAAAAAATAGAGAAAATTTCACACAGAAATAGGTTTATTTCCCAACCAGCTATTATATACATGACAGGTAGTTCCAGTGAGTAACAAAACAAGTGCTCTAGATATTTTAGGCCATCCACACTGGGATTTGTACGGGAGTAAATCCAACCCCAACTTATCGAAGTACATTCTGATGAGACACATATAACTACGATGTTGAATTTGCTGGCTTTAAGGGGATGACTTAGCATTGATGCTTGGAATCTGTCGGACGCATATTCAATGTAACCACCACCAGGCACTGAGCTTCTACAGGCACGTAAATTGTTAAGCCGATCAATCTGAAAGCAAGATTTAGGATTTTCGTTAGCAAACGATATCTCTATCACTAAAACGAAGTCAAGTTCAAAGATTGATGCAGAGCATGTACAGTATTCATCTTATTAGCAAGTGGAAGGACGTTGAAAGAGGTGATTTTTACTTAATTGTGTCTGTGCCGATAGGCGCGGTAACTGCTTGTATAACTTGGACTGCATTTCTGGCGATACAGAATTACGATTGCAGTAGCAAGAACTGGGGTAGCTGGCGACTAGGATGGAAGCTGTTGATAATGTATGGCAGATGATGAAACTATCTGACTTCGATAAAGTATGTGACTTGAGATTTTCAAAGTGGGTATCGATGGAGCAAGAGCTTGTCAGCTACGATCAGAAAAAATTGAGCTACTAATTTGTGTCTTTATTTCAAGCGTGTCAACTGACGGCAGCGACAGCAAGAAGATACGGTATATGAAAATTTATGAGCTAGTGTGAAGGTGGTTGCGACAGTTAAAGCTCATTCTAACCAATGGATGTCTCTGGACATACTTTAAGGCAGTACTCCTCACCACCCAAGTATACTTCATAGTAAGGACTAGGTAGAAGATTTAGGCTTAAATAGCTTCGGGACTTTCATGAAACGACCGAAACTTGATGAGGGAAGAATAATATTGAGTTTCCACCCCAGATCTCCAAAAAGCAATTTATTTTGCCTTTCGAGTGTGTGGGTAGGATGGATATTTCGGAAGAGTGACCTATGGGTTTAAAGTGCGCACCCATATTAGTTGCAGTAGACGCTTTTGGATGGATAGGAATATAGGGTCGTGACAAGAACTTACTGTAGAATAGATTAGATACGTGAGGGATTTTCTCAATATTGCTATGTTGTCCAACCAACTTTTCCAATGTGGATTGATTAGTAGACGTAAATTTAACTGCAACCGGATAAGCAATCCAATGGTTTTAGACAAGTTTGGCTTCTTTTTAATGCTTCAATGAACATATTTACAGTACCTTGGAATTCATCAGAGTCAGTGACATTGATACATTGGTCAATCTGATCACCTGAGCATTTCTTGGTCTGTGTGGGGTGTATATGTGTCAGTATGCGAGATTGTTAGAGTTGGTCATAAGGTGAGATCTCTAGACTTCAAGAACGTGGCTGTAAATTGTGGGGTTTATATAGTTCATGAAGACCTGCTAATTTTGGGTGGGTCCTGTAGAACCTATAAAGCAGACAATGTGAATTACTGCACCCCGTGTTATGGGTCCCCCTCATTGACCTGTTTGTAAACCGTGTATTAACTCCCGTGTGAGCTCATTTGGTCGGTGGGCATCTCCAGATCAACATCATGCTTTTCGGTGTTCTAATACTGCATGAAGTAACGTTTGCCTGAATGAGAGTTCTCAGAGTCATGACGGTGCTTTTGCATGCTTTTAGAAATCAATAGTTCTATAATGTTTGCCGCACTAATCATCATTGTCTGAGAGTCAGGAATATATATTAGGCTGGCATTTTGGCTAAGACTGAATCCTTTCATTGTTAGATCTGTCGGTTATGCGACTTGATTCCAGCCTAATAGATGCTGTACATGCGGAAACATTTAGAGCAGTGTTTCTTCTGCTTGAATAGTGTCAGACTGACTATGCCAAAGGTACTCGTCTCAAAGAGGTTCTTTCAACTATTCACTTCAGTGTGTAACAATTAATGTTTTCAATATTCGACCACACTTGTTCATAAACTTATTGACTGTTAATGAACTACAATTTGAATAGGATTAGGCACTAGTGTCGTGCAACGTTTTCCTAAAGTAAGATATCCCTTAATGTATCGGGTGGAATATTGTCGGGAGCATTAAACACAATAGCGTTGTTAGAGAAACTTATCCTGCTGACGTATTCTAAGGCAATCGAGAAGATAAGCGCAACTGCAGGTAACAAATACTCGAATTAGGGCTCGTTGTAATTTTATTAAGGCAATTATACTTTCTAGTTCGCTGAGCACTGACGGAGAGATATCCATAAACAAAATGCTCATACTAAGCCAGAGAAATTCATATTGCTTAGTATTCGGTTAATAAGCTGAGCAGGCTGAGCTGCGGTGCATAGTTTTTTACCAGTTGATTGATTGATTGCCACTGTTTTGGATGCTACTGTGTGTTTGTGCGTCGTAGCTCAGATTTTTGTAAGTTCAACCGGCTTGATAGAAAAGAGCGACTTATTCTTAGATCAATGTCTTAACTATACCTTATCGACAAAGAACTGTAGTAAATAGATGTGGTTAACAATTCAAAAATCGAAGACAAGGATGATAAAGTCTAGCTACTTGGATGGTGATTGAGTGGCAAAAAAGAAATGGAAACGAAAAGCGAACAGCTGTATTAGGTTGCTCAGCAGCAGCCGTTAGAGTTCCGTGCTGTTTTTCCTCAGATCCGCTTTCTGCTCTGGGTGTTACTTCATGTCCAATGGATTGTCACACGAACTGAATGTTTGGTCAGTTTCCTTTGCCCTAGGTCAGGTGTTAGCCGTTGACAAACAATGGGGTGACGAAAGACTATCGATCCTCCCTAAAGCGTCACTCGATGAAGTAACGTGTTCAGACACGATGATCTGGCTGATCTCGGTTAGCGCCAGTTGCACCTGCGTGATTATGTAGAAGAAAAGCAGAGCAATCCTTTGCGAGAGGTTGCAGCTTTCTACCTGAGACTAGGCGTTCTTTCATGATCAGATGACTCTTTGGTAGGTCAAGAACAAGGTGTAATTTGTGAGATCAACATAAATTCAGAACTATGGTGATATTAGGTTTAGTATTAACATGATGTTAATTTGTTTCCATATATTCGTTTGGTTCAATATGAGTTGAATATGGAGTGTACTAATTAATCTTCAGTTTACATTCTGGGATTTAAGCGTTTGTTCAATAATTTGATTTTTTAGACTCTTCTACTCTTGGTACGTTTAAGATTATATAGGGCACAACATCAGTGACAACAAATTGTCATAAAACTTCTCTGGCGAATAAGTCCCAGGTGTAACTGTCAACGTCTCGGACACCAACTTTGATAAAAACAGTTGTAGCCAAAGGTGATTAACGAGATCTCCATTTTCAGAGGACAAGCAAAACGTGGTCTTTAGCCTGCACTTCTCCATCTAGTATGATTGATCTGTTCTAAAAACTGAGCCTTAAAACGCAGTCGCCGCTATAAACATGTAACATTTGGGTTTCTTTAACTGTTTCCATGAATAACTGTATGGGACACCTTGTTGATGAATCTTATACCATTTTATGTAACAATTCCTTTTTGTTTTGTTTTCTTACTCATTGGGGTAGATGAGGTACCCAATCCTAATCCGTCACGCAAACTGGTTTGTCTTTTAGTGTCAGAAGCATAGACAGTCATGCTGACAGATCAATCAGCGTCTAAAGACGATGGCATAACCTAACGGACACAGTGGGAAGAAGCAATTAGAATGGTTCAGCTCTTCATGACAGTACGAATTGTTTATTGTCAGATTGTTTATTGGAAGCATAATTAATATTCTGTTAGTTACAGAACAATAGAAAACATACGCCTAGTGGAACCAAAGACTGGATTCTCAGATTGATAAGCAAGGAACTTCAGTTCACCTATTAACCATACAGTGTCTGGTTTTGCACCATTCGCAGAGACCGCGGTCACGCAAGTCTAGACAGACTGGTGTAATATGCAGGTTATCTTTCTGTCCCGGTCAATGGCATGGCATATTGTTGTCGCGAAATGTTCACGAATGAATTACGCGTAGAACACCAACAGCGACAATGCAATAGCGAGGAGGCCATTGTGACGGTAGCTGGTTTATGTAACGGTTGGTTTGATTGTATTGTAGCTGTCAAAATTGTCCGTCTAGTATTCTACAATGCTTTATCAACCTAAACAATGCTGCACACAGATGGGAGGCGTTTGTGAAAAAATGTGACTGGTTGCTTCGGGATTGGGATCAAGTTGAACTAGCTAGGTAAACTTCTGCCAAGAACAGTGCCAAGCTTTTTGCAGCAGCAACATCGGATTCCCTCACAAGTGTAGCCAAACGTACATAAAACACTTCGCATTAAATGGAAAATTTGAGGGATTGCAGTTGAGATTATGATGGATAAAACTATTAGCGTTTAGCAAAAGAAATCATTACTTCTAGCTGAATTTGCTTAGAGAAAATGGCCATCATCCCTGCTCAACAAAACGTTCGTCATTTTAGTAGATAAAACTTACTACAAAGACTAATTAACGACGAAAACATGTGTGGTAAATTCTGTAGGAACTGCTTAAATTCCGTAGATACAAAGGAACCCAGAATATTTAAAAGGTTGAGCATTTATAAATTTCGATTTTGGTGTTTCCTCTTATGGTTTAGACTGATATATTTCCGTTTTATTATATATCCAAGAGATTTTTAAATATTGCTTGTTTCGCATCTAACGAAAACAATGTTGGGTCGCGGTCAAGTGCTTGTAGATCATTCCCGGACGGCTTAAATTTTGTTTCAGAATGTGCGACAGACAAGTGCTTTTACTTTGTACTGCGTTATTTATTAACTTGTGCAATTTGATTCCGGAACGCAATTATTTTAACAAACCGATATTTCGTTATTCCAATGTATCGGGGTGTGCTTCAGTATCGAACAATGTATTCATTTATTCAAAACTTAGTGTTGAAAAACTTACTTGTCGTAGTCCTGGTTGCTTCCCGTAAACAGGTTACCAAACATACTTCTGCCTTCATCTATCCCATGTTACCATATTTGAAGCTGTTTCTTTACGATAACGGCTTGAATGGCGAACGTGACATAATGTGCAACTAATTTATGGACCGTGCTGCCTATAAACTGCCTACACCAAACAAGTTGATTTTCTACTTGCACTACATATGAAATTTGAATGATCAAAGAAAATCTGCGATCAGCAGTGAATATCCACATGGAAACGCATACATTTTTAAAGTTACTGTGTTGTGGCTATGCATGAATTTCAAGCTGGTAACTTGATCAAAACACTGTCATTATGTCCTAGCTAGGGAACTGGTGCATGCATGAATTAGCAACAGTGTCACTAAAGTCCGTCTCTCTAGGGTTAGAAGGACCGATTCGTGAAAATAATTCTTTCGAATGGTTGCCCTGATTCTTTTATCAAAAAGCATGCCATTACCCGTGATCGCGGTTAGCCAGTACACACACTTTTCGAGCTTCATCTCTGTAAAGCTTAGATAATTTCTTCAGCTATCCAAAGTATGAAGAGTTTGTGCAAAATACCATAATTTTGAAAACTATTACTATAATATATGAGACCACATAGGTTACTTTCAATAAAAAATAAGTGATTGAAATTGGAAAACACTACCTATTAAGTTTGATATCTGAAAATTCCACATACATTAAATACAGTCCACAATCTAGGGAATCTTTGCTCCCAGTTACCAGGATCTGTCCGCAGGCCAAACTAAGGTGTTCATCTTAACGTCAAGCAATGAAAGACGTTAAGGTAGTACAAATGGGAAACTCTGCAGTATGGCCTGTCTTGAAAGATTTACTGCGAACTGTATTGTGGCACAATAAACTAGATCAATTACTCCATTACTGAGCATATTTGGAAAACGGTTGTTTTGATAAAACCCCTTTTCTAGAAATCCACAGTATAACATATTCCCCAATAATTAATAAATAAATAACCAAATGGGATATTCCTCGACGACGCGAGAAGCTGTTCCCTAAAAGGAACAGAACAAATAATGATGCCAATTTCCCCTTGACAGTGCATTAATACTGTTTCAGCAATAAACATAGGCGCAGTTGCAAGTTGGGTAACAAAGAGTAATCCGAATCGTTCTGCTATTTTTTCCTGCCATTGAACCGAAAATCAATCAAGGATCAATCACAAACACATGACAGATGTTTGGCCCGGAAAAAGTGTAATGAATGGAGGCTGTTGTACAAAATGTTATGTGTATAATTTTTGAAAACTTATTCAGGCATCATGGATACTGTTTTCGAATGCGTTATCTAGGGACTGTGATGTCCAGATCATATTAATCACGTTTCGGACGATTAAATGCTTACTGAACGCAAGCTTACAATTGCAAAGTTTTTAGCATGTTCTGATATCACATGGAATCTTTTTCCAAATATTTTCGTATTGGGTTAGAAAGAAACGTTCTCTGATCCTCGAAGTAAATTTTGGAATCATGACATAACTAATAAAATACAAATATTTCTATCACCTTAAATATTTACTTTAAAAATAAAATGGAACTTGTCCAGCTTTATACGCAATTTAAAGTAAGAATAATACCCCCTACTAATAAAACTATACCTTCGAGAAAGGAAAGCTAAAAGTTTCGCGATCGGAATTCAACTGGTTTATCTATCGTTGTGGTTCAACGGGGATGAAATGGTATAGGCAACACCTAGAATGCTATCCGACGTCACTCACCTTATCTGCCATGCAGCAAGCTTATGGTCAGTTTATATTACCAATCATCCACAGCCATCCGCACCAATCATCCAGGCATCCACCCAACAACAGACGTCCCGGTAGCTTTGTTGGAAAAACCACCAACAGACTGTTTGAGATAATCCGCGTGTATTAAAATACTTTGTTGTTTAGTGGAGTGACAAGAAAAAGGATGAGCGCTGTGTGGGTACATTTAGTTGATTATGAGAACGAAATAGGTGCTTGCCTATCTTTGCAACCTACTGACTGCATAACTGGCGCCACGAAACAACGGTAAGACGTAAGTTACGGGCTGCTGCAATAGCCGAAGTGATTGATTCCCTTCTCCAGAACCCAGGCTGGTGTGCGAAAAACCAGTCGTCTTGATTCTGTGTCAACTCTGGCCTCCTACCTTTAGTACCCTGTAGGCGAACACCCCATTCAGCGTACCTTTGACCATTTCTGAATTAATCACCTAAAAGTATTACATGGAGGGTCAGTTTTGGAATACACGTTGTGTGATTGCTTAGTGACGCACAATCTCAATGTAGACCGCGATTCACATGGAAGTGATACTTGGTCACTGCCATGACTAGGACCGTAGCCAAGGCAGGTGTAAACTGGCTGATTATGGAAGGACAACAACCAGTTCGCATCTGAACCTAGCATTATCATACAAATAATCTCAGCCATTACACTTTATCGTTGTCAAATAGTCCTCTCACGAACTATTCCTACCCACTGTGGCTCGTTAGGCTGCTGAAATCCAGAGAAAGCATGTTTGTTAGATGACTCATTATTTCCAGTATCTACACCAGGGATAATTTTTACTTACCATTTTCCCTATCGTGTCAGTGAAGCTGCTTTTTGAGCTTGCAGGTAAAAGTATTTTGCAACGTGACCATTCCGGGGCCCACAGTGCAACAAAGGCTGGGGTTGCAAAGCGAGTTTTCAAGCAATAAAAAACAATGGTTTACCCCTTTTGAGAATGGTAATAGTTGGTATGATAGAGTATTTGATAGCGGAAAACGAAGCCGCGTCAAACAAAGCAAACCGTTTTGTAAATCTCACTAGGATATGAAATTGAGCACATTAGTATTTTGTGTTATGTTTCTGCCCTTTCAGAAAGGGCCTTTATCCTAATCTAAACAGTTGTGTCTTTCGGGGCCAACCCTATCCTCTGCAACGTTCGTAACTTGCATGGCAGTGGAGGATAAGACGCGCCATATCGCAGTTAGCTTGTAAATCACGACGGTCCGAAGCTGTCCCCCATGGCCCAGTGGCATAAGCTGCTGACTGGCGGTTCAAGCCGCTGGTGGTCATGCGTTCGAATCCTGACGGATCCGATGGATGCGCACTACTGACTATGCTCAACTGGCTGAAACTGCAGTCTAGTGCTTTTCCGGGCATGTGGACGACTATCTGATTTGGAACCTGGCTGTGATGAACCTCACATAATTACATCAAAATCCCCTACTCATAAGAACAGGGGATATCTTAGTTGATAGGTTTCTACAAGGGAACACGAGCAGGTATAACATGGTGTGGGCGAAGCCTTTCGAATGAATACCCTGCATAGAAGCAGGTCCTCTGGGAACGGTTCCACAGGTGGCCGTAATGCTTTACCAGAATATTCGTTTAACTCAATATTTTTACTGTTTTCAGCTTTTTAAATACTTGAAAATCATAAAACTGCTGATCGCTTTAATATCCGTTTTAGATCCATTGTATAAAAGGTGAACATTTTCTTATTTTGTGCGATGCTGTTTGCATACTTTAATCAGACCGCATAGACTGTGCCTGGCAATGCCGAGGAATATAATATTTGTTTATTTAAGTCTCCAAACAGTTTGTTGCCTCTATTCAAACAAGCCGGTATTCTGTCATTTTGACTTCACCTAACTACCTTTGTTAAGAATCCTGTGAAGGAAAGATTACATTTCCAGTCAAATCTAATAGGCTTTATCTATCTGATTAGCTGCAACATAACAAGGAAAACAGTCAAAAAATGGAATGCATAATAAAATAAGAGGCACATAAATTCTAAATAAGAAAGATAAAGCTTGTGAATCCTACTGGAGTTTTTTGGTTAGTTAACAATTAAATAAGGATAGCAAGGAACATGGATTCGTGGTAAGTTACATTGAGAACCAAATGGAAAAACTTTAGCACACCTGAATGAAAATAAGCTTTTTCATTGAGATAGAATGTGATAGATGAAATGAAGCCTTTAAATTGTGGAAAAATGGTACATATATTGTGACATTTATCGCAGAAAATAGGTAAAGCGTACAACTGCAGAGAACCAGATGCATGCACAAGTCCAATTAGAACATAGGGCGAAATCAGTATGAAAGGTAAGCAAATACCAGTGCATCGCGCGCTTGCGGACCCTCTACCCAAAAGGAAAGATGGTGTGTGGACAGACAGGCGCACGATAGGCAAATCAACCGCTAAGATGATAATGGAATGTGGACACTGCGACATCGATGATTGACAGCATTTTAGGGCGACCCACCAGTAGTTGGTTGGCCAGACCAAAACAGGTTACGGCAGAGATTGTTTGCTGTTTTATAACAGTGTGTGGGCGATGGATCAGCAAAGCACATTCGTCAGTGACTGCTGCGCAACCGGAGTAACAACGCGCGTCTGTTTTTCAGAGCGTGCTGAATCTTCGATTGTATGGTCAGCGCGGTTTAAACACTGCAGAAAGTGCGCGATGATACAACAGCAAGAATGCGGGATTGAGCCCTGTAAGTGGGCGTTCGTTTCTGAAAAGTGTACGCAATTACCAGCAAGTGGTAGTGTTTGCAACCTCAGAAAAGCTGGTCGGCTTGCTCTACAACGGATGAGTTTTCGGCTTACGATATTATCCGTGAAGTAACCGAAAAGCTCACTCTCAGCATTGAGAAAAGAGTCCAGCATTTTGACAACAAAAGTTACCCTGTTCATCGGACTAAAGAAATCAATTTTCTTCGGTATGAGTAACCTTAAGTGCAAGAGTTGACCCATTGCGATATGAAGAACTGGCTTAAATTTAGCAATTGATTATTGGATCACATGGATATGTATTCCATTAATGTTACTACTGAATCAGTGTTTCATTTGAATCGTATAGTGAAGTAGTAATTTGGGTATAAACTAATCAACTAGGATACCAAACATTTGTGTAGGAAACATAACCCAGATATTATGATTTGGGCCGGACTATCTGGTCGTAAATACGTAAGCCCACTTTTTTTCCAGCGTTGTGACCGGTAGATTATCTTTGTTCCGTACTAATATCAGAACACTCCCCTTTTCGGCTGGCAAGTAAATGCTACAGCTTTACGTTTTTCTACAAGTTGACGTCAATGGTTATGTCGCACCAATTGCTAGCAACATGAAGGCGCACCTACACATCATGCTCAAACGGTTTGTGATTCTTTGAGTGAAATTTCCGGCTACCGATTTATTTGTCGGGGGCGGACCAACGGAGTGGCTTGCTCGGTCCCCTAGTTTAAGCCCCTTGGATTTTTCCCTATAAGGCTGTTTGTAACGAAGTGTTTATAAGAAAAGGGTGTACTCATTGGAACAATTGAAAGAGAAAATCGTTAACGATTGTCGCGCTATCAACGCGGAAAGTTTGGAGAAGTTTCTTGATCACTGCTTCAGGCGATTTATGCACTGCAAGCAGAACGCCCGTGACCAATTTGAACACATACTTCGTGGATGCTTAAGTAATAATTGAACACCGTCCGCTTAAATACACTTATCTAAATACCCTCATTCATCGTCTTTAAGAACTCAACCGGCCATTAGGGTCAAAAGGGCGGCTGTACATTGCCACCTGACTTTCAAAGCGAGAGTGATGCCCTTAAATGCCTCATCCGACGGAGATTAACAAATATGACTTGAGCGTTTGCTATACGGCTGGTGATTTTGAGTAGGACAATATCGCGTTTCAAGTAAACGAGATGATAGCGCGGGAACGGGATGTGGGGTTACGTACTTTTTTCGTGTTTATTAGCCTAATGGCACTGTGGCGTTGGTTGAGTACTGCAGAACATCAACTAATAGGTAGCAAACTTGGACGGTTAAACCTGGACCCTTATTTTCCGACCAGTCAGCATATCTAATGAGCTTTACGCTCTAAGTAACAAGTGCTGCTTTGTATCGGCGGCTATCAGATTTGGACAAGTAATGTGATTCCCACTTCAATGCAAATGGAACAAAACACTATTATTCGGTACTTGTAGGGTAACTTCTTACAGTGAGGTTAACTTTTGCCATTGCTTCTGCAGTTATTGTGCAGATTTTGACTTGATATTTTTGTTGATAACATGTATGTTAAAGCTGAAAATTCACCCATTATATATACATAAAAGCGCATCCTTGTCTTGTCATGACCTGGTTGACCACAGAACAGTTGGATATTTGGGGAGGATATTGAAATAATTATAATGATAATAATAATGGTAATCGAGTTAGTATTTTAAATATAAAAATAAGGACTCATTGTTTGCTCCGTTGTACTCCTGCAATAAGCTAAGATGCACAGCACCCACGGTTATCAGCAAAATTCCATGGAAAGCTCTGGCGTAAGCTGGAGACAAGTAGCTAAGTGACAAAGGGTAAGTGGATGAGGACGTCATCTAACCGTCCTATAACTACTGTTAGTGGCGGTGCAGAGATAACCATTCTGGGCAGCATTCCACGGGTGACAGACACAAATGGAAAAGAAGTGCTGCGGCACTCCAGACAGCTATACTGTTCTGCGACTTACAATAGGTGGCCGCTCAGGATTGTATTGCTGATAAGTTGCAGCAAATGTCGGCACCCACGATGTGCGTCTTGCGGAATCAAGTATGCAATAATCAGGTTGCCACGTAATCTGCGATTGAGTCCGCTGAACACCCCAACCGTTACAGCTCCTCATGGCATGATAGGTTGCGCACACTAATTGCGCTCTTCAATGCCTGACATTATGGCTGCTCCAGTGCGTTAAGGTCGTGTTTCAAAAATAGATGCCAAGCTTTAATTGCGTACTCAACATAGGAGCGAACGGACGCACGGGGCATTTGTCGAAAGATGGATCTGTTTATTTACTCTAATGCTCGTGGCAACTGCCCAAAGTGTTGCTTTCCAGTCTCCGAGGCGTTTTCGGACTGCCTGTAGCTTCAGTAATACAGGATTACCCCTCCTCCTTTTGTAAGCCTATCTTTCCGGATCGGCGACATGCCCAGTAGCAAAACTTCAGCGTCCGTCATTCCCGTGTGCAACCACGTCTCGATGATACCAATGACATCATATGACCCGGAAGCTTGTAGATCTTTCAGTTTGACCAGTTTATTAAAATGATCCTGTGCGTTCTTACAAAAGCAGGCCAGTCTCTCGGTCTTTAGGGGTATATAGAGGGGTGAAGTGGTCAAGTGTGGGAGAATGCCGACCGATGGGAGGTCGGCAGTAACTTGCTTTTTGATGAGATAATAATACCTCGTTTACAACTAGATTCGGCCAAGGTGCGTCCTAACCATCGTTCACAACTACTTCAGAGTCAATCAGAACAGCAGTTAAATTCCGCTTCTGTACATTCGTCGGCTGCTGGCTGCTTCAGGTGCGTTAATAATTGACCTGAACAAAGCTTATGCGGTTTTTACTGAAGTTCAGAAGGAAGACGTTTCCGATTTCACCGCCATAGATACAAAATATCCGTTGCTTGTTGCTCTGTCTGAACCAAAAGCTTTAGGGTTCTAGGGCCGCATGCACCATAAATTGGCGAGAGCGCTAAAATATTACGCAAAGGAAGTGTTTCCCAAATGAACAGCCACTGTTCTAAGACATGCATTAAGGTAATTTGAACAGCGCTTGAAGGATGTTCCGGCACTCAAGGAATGATATTCAAAGCAGAATATAAAGAGCAAGCTGTGTGCTTGGGTTGCGACTCGAGACCACTAATGAGACTTCCGCTCAATTTGAGGTAAACCACGGTCATTCCGATCTCGATGACCGTATACCGAATGGATAAATTTGGGTGCTGCTGATACCAAAATAGGGCACACCACGAACCCTATGTCGTATTGGATAAGACCAGCCAGGTGGAGAGAGCCGGATCAGAGGGTGCAATTCAGAGCTTAGTAGTTCATGGCGGAAGCCCAGAAAAATATGCTAATGAGAAAAGCGTGGTGGGAAGTGCAACACCCAAATATGTCCATTCGGGATACGGTCCTCGAGATCGGAATTACCGAGACTAAACTTAAAGTGAGCTGAGGTCTAAATATAGGTCGCGAGTCGCAAAATACCCACGCAGTCTGCCCCCAAAATTCAACCTCAGATTAGGTTCTGCTGTGCGTAGCGTTGATCGCGGATCTCAGAAGCAGAGTGCTCTGGGCGTCAGCCATGAGCTACTAAGCTCTGAGTAACAAGCCATCACAGGCTGTCTCCATCTGACGAGTCCAGACCAAGAAGAAACCGCGGTTGTGGTGTGCCAGTGTTGGAAAGCGTAACACCCAAATATATCCATTCGGGATAAGCTCATCAAATCGGCATGAACGAGGTTTACAACAATCTGAGAACAGGTCTCAAGAGAGGCCTCCGGTCGCAAATCAACCACAGAGCGTGCTGCCTAAATTCAACATTTAATTACTTTCCGCTGTGAAGAGTGCTGCTCGCGGCTCTCAGTAGCTTTGTTTTCGTGGCGTCATTCATGAACTACTATTCTCTAAGTTCCTACCCAGCTCAGGCTATCTACACCTGACGAGTCTAAACCAAGACGAAAACGCCGTCGTAGTGTGCCAGTTTCGGCAGAGCCACACCCAAATATGTATATTCGGGATACGATCCCCAAAAAGGAATAACCGAGTTTTACCTCAAATTCAGCCGAGGTCTTAATAGACGTTGCGAGTCGCAACACAACCTCACAGCGTGCTACGTAAATTCAGTATCGAATTAGTTATCTCTTAGATATTTTTTGGCCGCGGAACAATGAGGCGTAGTTTTCAGGGCGTCAGCATTGAACTACTAAGCTCTGAGCTGCCAGCGATCTCAGGCTCTCTCCACCAGAGGAGTATAACCAAGACGAAACTGCGGTCGTGGTGTGCCGTCGTTGGGAAGAGCAACAACCAAATATGTCCATTCGGTATACGGTCGTCTCTATCGGAATGGCCGTGGTTTACCGCCAATTGATAGGGGTCTCAATAGAGGTTGCGAGTCGCAAACAACCACACCGCGCTATCCCATAATTGAGCTTCCAATTGCGTTCCGCTATTCCAAACGTTGCTCACGGATCTCAGGAGCCTAGTGATCAGGTCGTCAGCGAAGAAAAATTAAGCTCTTAGTTCAATCCCAGCTCAGGCTATCTACACCTGAGAGGTCAAAACCAAGACGAAACGGCGGTCGTGGTGTGCCAGATTTGGCAAGAGCAACACCTAAATATTTCCATTCGGGTTACGGTATTCCACATCCGAATGGCCGAGTTTTACCTCAAATTGAGCCGAGGTCACAATACACTTTCCGAGTCGCATCACAACCTCACAGCGAGCTTTCTAAATTCAGCTTCGAATTACTTGCCACCTTGCCAAGCGTTGCTCGCAGATCTCAGTAGCATAGTGTTCAGGTAGCCAGCCATGAACTGTTAACCTCTGTGTTCCAATGCAACGCAGGCTACCTCTACCTGACGAATCCAAACCAAGACGAAAATGCATTCGTGGTGTGCCAGCGTTGGGAAGCGCAACACCCAAATATATCCATTCGGGATACAGTCCTCGAGATCGGATTAACCGGGGTTTACTTCAAATTGAGCCGAGTTCTCAATAGAGGTTGCGTTTCTGAACCCAACCACAAAGCGTGCTCCCTAAATTTAGCTTCGAATTACTTTCCACAGTGCCAATCTTTGGTGACGGAGCCCGGCAGCTAGTGTTCATTGTGGCAGCCATGAACTACTAAACTGTAGGTTCCTACCCAACACAAACTATCTCTATTTGACGAGTCCAGTCAAGACGAAAATGCATTCGTGGTGTGCCAGTGTTAGGAAGCGCACAACCAGGTAAATCCATTAGGGATACGGTCCTCATTATCCGAATGACCGAAGGTAACCTCAAAGTATGACGAGGTCCCAAATGATGTCGAGTGGCTACCCAAACACAGCGTGCTCCCTAAATTCAGTTCGAATTACTTTCAGCTGTGCCAAATGTTGGTCGCGGATCTCAGTAGCATAGTGTTCAGTGCGTCAGCAAGAACGACTAGTAACTGAATTCTACCCTGTCTCAATTTTCGTACCCAAATTGTCTTGACCAAGAAAAACGACGTACGTTTGTGCCAGCTACAGGGAGAGCAACATTTTAAATACACCGATTCGGGATATGGTACTCGAGATTGGAATGACCGACGATTACCTAAATGTGAGCCGGGTTCTCAATATAGGTTTCGAATCGCAACATAACCACTGAGGGTGCTCCCTAACTTCTGCTTCGGATTACCTTCCGCTTCGCCAATCGTTGCTCGCGGCTCTCAGTAGATTCGTATTCTGGGCATCAGATCTGAACTATTGGGATCTGGCAATCTCCATATGACGAGTCTAATCCATTACGTAACCACGGTCGCGGGATGCCAGTGTTATGAAGAGCAACAATCAAATTATCCATTCGGGTTACGGTACTCAAGATCGGAATGACAAAAATTTACTTCAAAATGAACCGACTTGTAAATAGAGGTTGCAATTCGGAACACAACCACAAAGCGTGCTCCCTAAATTCAGATTCGAATTACTTTCCGCTGTGCCAAGCCTTTCTCGCGGACCACGGCATTTAGTGTTCAGAGCTTCAGGAATGAACTATTAAGCTCTGAGTTCCAACGCAGCTCAGGCTATCTCTAACTAACAAGTCTAAAGCTTGACGAAAACGCGGTCTTGGTGAGCTTGTGTTGGGAACAGCAGCATCCAAATACATCCATTATGGATACGGTCCTCGACATCGGAATAACCGAGGTTTACTGCAAAGTGAGCAGAGGAGGCAACTACGAGTGTCATTCAAAAAAACGGTAAATTTTTCGGTATAAGTATTTCTAATACAGATAGAAGCTTATTTTGTTTATATTTGTTGTTTTACTTCTTTTTCACATGGATGTAATTCCTTTTGCAGATTAAAAATCTTTGAGATTTGTAGCGATTAACAAATTGGCCGACCAAAACGTATGCTCCAGGATGGAACAGCGGTCAGTTATCAAGTTTTTGGTTGCTGAAGAGTTCAAACCAGTTGAAATTCATAGGAAAATGTCAACTGTGTATGATGCCACATGTTTCAGCCGAAAAGATGTCTACAAGTGGGCAAACTTGTTTAAAGAAGGACGGGGCAGTGTTGAGGATGAAGACAGACATGTGAGGTAATATGCTAATAATAATGTAAGATAATATAATAATAATATTCTAATTATGATCTAAAATTCTAGTTTGTAGATTGGTGCCAAGATTTAGAATTGGGCATGGAACCCTGTGGTTCAACCGTTTACATGGGTTTGTGGACGTAAAATTACCCTATTGACTATACATATAAAGGCTAATATGCTAAGCGGATTGAGCCATCGCCGAAATTAACATTGAGAATATAAATAAACGTATATTACATTGCGCGAAGTTGCCAGACACTGTCCAATTGCGTTGTCTGATCAGTATTTGCAATCTGCTCGGATGACGGAGAACATGTTTTGATTCTAATAATATATGTTCCAGTCAATATTTTCGGACTTCTTTTGGTTAAAAGTGATAAATTGCGGAAGCTAGATCGTGGGAATCGATGTATTTATAGCACACAATTCAAGTAAAGCAAGACGAGCATTCGTGGAACCGTCTCTGCCAGACCTGTTTTCATTCGCCGTAATCCCTCGAACCTTTTCACGTGTACTTCTAAGGCTCATCTGCCAATGTCAAAATGTGAAACAAAGGCAAGCAAACCGTCATTATGGTGAGGAGGATTTTGTTGGCCGTTGTTGCAAGAAATAGGCCGTCATGAAGATGCTTTTCTATGGCCGCTGTTATATGTAATAGTTCTTCAGCTTGTAGGCTCGTTTTTCGAGTCCAGTGCCTTCTTTTCTAGCCATTGGGTTTGTGGAAATTAATCTTGCATGCTTATAACCGCTTATCTTCTTAACTTCAAAACCTCACCACAGGAGATCTGCTCAGTCATGAATATCAAAGTAGAGATAGGAAAAGCAAAACTACGATTAGTAATGGTTAGTTTGTACCATGGAATGAAATGTGGTCTGGAGGTTGTCTTTAGTTGTTTGTAAAAAAACGAAGAGGGCAAATGAATAAATAATTAAATGTTCATTTCGACAGTGCGTTTGAAGTATATATAAACAGTAAAAGCTTGAATGATTTTCAGGTGGTTCCAACAGGTAATGCCGATAAAAAGAATATAAACTCTAGTCGAGGTGGATGTGGCAGAGCACGGGGTAAGAAAAATGCAGCCTATCAGTTGCGTTAAAACTCCAGGAGGAAATAGAAGATAAGCAGCAGTGTAGACCAAATGTAATAAAATGGAATAGAAAGACCGTCGACAAGTTTTCGCCTTGATAAGCTCCTATGTAACGTTGGGCGAAAAATTCGGGTTGATCAATGAAGTCATTTTATGCCCATTTTTGGATGCGACTGAAGCAATGCAGTATGGTGAGAAAAAGTACAGGGCATTTAAATCATTTATAGTTCGCTCCGGTTTCATAAGGACCTTCATTTGTCAGATTTGGTCACAGCATATTAACAGCTGTTTTAAGGCTGAGTCTTGAGAGTAATGTTTTAATAAATGTTATCCCTTACTAAAGTTCACGTATTAAGGAAAAATTTATTCGATTGCCTAGTACTTGATCTTTTCTTTTAAACTCTGTTGATACTGTTGTGTAAAGCGAGATACATTATCGGTTCTTTTAGTTTCAGTGCCGGAATTTATGATTGTATTTTTCTGGTAAGGGTAGGAAAAACAACTAAAACTTTAAATTTCATCCGGCGCAGTCATTACGGATAGGTTGTAAGATAATGTATTGATCCATATATGAGAATTTAGACGAAAAGCTCATGGGACGTTTGGTAAATGCTCTTTACGCTTGATGTCATTCTATGCGACCACTCACTCTGGAAACGCAATAGTTTATAAAGACGTAATCTAGTAGCTGTCAGGTTCGTATATTATAAAGGGAGTTAATTGATAAATACGACGTGCACTTTTTAATACGAAGCCTGATGCTCCGATCAATATGTGCTGCAGTACGTCTGGCATGTTAAGCAAAGTGTAGGGGGTTCGAGTAATGGATCCCTAGGTTTCGGATATTATGGCATTGGAACAGTGTCTTGCCGTCAATAATAAGCGAACCCGGTGTGATTTTACATCTATAGGCTACTACGTGACATTTGTCAACGGAGAATGACATTTCCCATTTGAACAACATAAATCAAGCGTATGTAATTCATATTGTATTGCACTTAAGATATCACTTAAAATATCATGAAATTGAAGCTGCGGACTGAGAGTAGAGAAACCAAGCTCCTCATACAATTTTTCGGGTAGTTCCCTGTGTTCGCCGAACGCTGATCACAGGTCCACGACGCTTCATGCGTGTCCATCGTTTCCTACCGCGTTCTGCGCGTAACCTTTATGAATGTTTGTAGTTTAGACAAACAAACGTGACGATGTATTTCACTTATTTGTCACTTCCTCCAGATGTACTAAAAATGGCTGAAATTTGCTTAAATCTTGAAGTCAATAGCCATGAAATCCAGATCAGTGGCTACTTGGGCTTCCTGTGTGACAAACAACCAAACCTTCGTGACGGCATGCTGATATGCAAACGATCATCGCTGTGCGGGATACCGGTAACATTTATCGCAACGACAATGGCCTGTGCTAGCAGTTATGGTTTTCGATCCGCCTGAAATATGACGAGCTGTTTGTGAATGCGGCTTATCGCCTCCAGCCTAGTCTATGTCTGGATTGGTTACCGCATGTCACAAACTAAATGCGGTATTTTCAACCCCTCAAAAACGGTGATTTTTGGTTCAAATTCTTCCCGGGCACTGTGAAATCTAGGCGCAGTTTGCGGAGATGGCATTTGAAACTTGGGCAGCAAAACATGTCTGCATACCAATGCACGTTACACCGCATTCTGCTCCATCATGCATAGACCTACTACCAACCATTTGTGGGTAACTAGTAAATGAACTTCAGCTGTTGGAGGCGCTGGAAGCTAGTGACCACTGGATGGTGTTAGCCAGCCTAGAGCTGCTGCTGCCCTACACGCGCCCATTAGAGCCATCCTAGATTTATTGGGAGATCGACTTTGATTGTCTGAAGCGGGTCACCAGTGAAATGGACTGGTAGCTGCTGCACGATTCATCTTTTGAATCCAGTTAATCTGTTGTACAAGTGGGTGTGCGCTCGTTTGGTAACTTTCAGGTAACAAAATTTGACCTGTGAAATCACACTGGTTTGGCAGGGAGTATGGTCAATTGGCTCCACGGCGACGTATATTGTGGAACAAATTGCTCGTCCCTGGCTCTGCCGACGATTATGGGGCTTACAAAAGGCAGCAGAATGTATGCAAGAGCGTTGACTCGCGAAAACGTCGAGGTTTCGAAGAGTAGCTTGTAAGCTCATGGAAGACGGTCCCAAGAATAATTTTGCTTACGTGAAGTGGCGCCCGAGGACCACAAGTGACGTAGTTGTATTAAAGGACACTAGGCGACCGACTCTGACTTCCAGCTTGAACGTGCGTCAGCTTTGACGTAGCACCTCGTTTCTAAATTTGCAAGTATGCATGCGCCTATGTCGAGCCCAACGTGTGCAGCCCCAAATGAACTCGAGGGCCTAGATTGCGGGAGTAAATGTCCGCAGTCAACTCGCCAGTACGGACGGTACGAAACCTGCTGTACCCGATGGACTTCAACCGCTGATTTCTTAGTCCTTATCGGCCATCATGTTGCCTGCCTTGACGGATCAGTTCAACGGATCACTGTCCGAGGGTGCATTGTCGATTGACTAGAAATGCTTGGTAATGAAGGCGATTCCAAAAATCGGTGACGCACGCAAGGTTGTATATGGCCGGCCGGTTTGTCTCACCACTGTTTTAGCGTCGGTGCTCGAAAATATTGTGATAAAGGCTATTCTCTATCTGCTGGAGTCGGAAGATCTAAAGCCGACACCGTACGACTTCATGAAGGTCCACTCTTGCATCACCAACCTGTTACTGACGCAGCAGGAATGATTTCAAGTGTTGTATTGGGCAAAGTAAATGAATGTTATTTACCTTGATTTCAGTACATCACTCAACAAAGTGAAACAGGAAGTTCTGCTGCACAAGCTGAGGATGGCACACTGCGCCAGTCAATCAGTGAGTTCCTTATTTGAAGAAGGCGGGTGCAGGTGGATGATCACCTAAAGTAATGGTACCCGTCCACACTTGGCGTACCCCAAAGGACAGTACTGGGGCCCATTTCTTTTACGATCTACATCAATTAGATATCGCAGTTCGTGCGGTCACTCTGCGCATTATTTGCTGACGACATGTAGATTTGATGGGATATTGATCCTCCCGGCAAACGCGAGGTCCTTTTAGCAGGACTTTGACCGCTTATCCCGGTGGTCTGCTAAATTGAACTACTGGCTAACTCGGCCAAGTCCTCGTAGCTGAGCCTGGGAAGAGGTGATAATGGGTGTGCGTACATACTGGCCGGTCACCCTCGGCATCCCACTTGTTCCGTAAATATCTAGGCGTAGGCTCACGCTGTGAGCTTAAGTCTGTAGACAACACCAACTAAATGTATGCAAACGGACACTTAGCAGTAGCCTTTGCACTTAGTCTGAATAGATTGCCATCCGTCTGTTCTCTTCCATAATTAAACCGGTGCTGGAGTAAGGCTCACCTGCCTACTGTCCGGTCACAATAAGTGAGGTACATAGACTGGAACGTGTCCAGCATGTAGCTACCCGCCTCATCCAAAGTTTACAGGGTATGCCTTACGAGGATAGATTAGGAGACTATGGCTTTATACCCTGTCACATCGTCGTCTTCGAGTTGATCTCATCATGACGCACCGGATATTGTACCTGAGCCACTTCCCTATATTGGGGCCCCTGCCGCCCGTTCGGACACCAAGCAACACATGCAGAAACCGGTACAAACTAGTGGCACCGGATATAAATCAAATCTCTTACTCCCTATGCTTCGAGTGGGGAGGGGTGAAATATTGGAACAAATTGCCGGAGACACAGGTCGAGGCGAAATGGGTGTCGGAACTTGAGAGCTTCCTTTACGCTCACTTTGCAGACTACAGGTATGGGAAGTGTATAGCAACCGGCTAAGATGTAGTTAGCTGCAAGATGCTGCCACTGCGCAGGAGTCAACTAGGTGATTCTGCTTATGTGCCCAATCCACCTAAAATGGAGCAAAACCGGTTTTTATCCACTCGCTCTCTATTGTAAGTATATAGTAACCAGTATTCACTTGCATTATAAGGTTATACGGGTACGCCCTCATTATACCATTGGCAAAAGTAAGTGGTTGCCAAAATTAAGACTACAATAAGGTCTTTCCACTATTGCGTGAGCAATAAAGGGCCTAACACACTGCCTTGTATCGCACCACCAGTGAGTGACTTAGGCGGGCTTGTCACACTTTGAACCTGGACAACCCTGTTTCTGTTCATGGGGTACCAATTCAACGACGAGAGCAGAGAGTTGCGTATGCCATGTGCGTTCAATTTGGATAAGAGCGAGGCCTGCGGAACACGAACAGACGCTATTTCCATGTCAAACAGGATGACAAAAGCCGATGAACAGTAATCAAGTGAACTAATCAGAGGATTTAAAAAGTCGACTTGGCCTGCTATGCAAGCCCGTGAACTTAGGAAGCCCTTTCGTGAGGTCAGGAAAAGATTTCGCGTATTCAAAAACTCAACAGTCTTACATTTTATATGATGTTCCAGAATCAGCGAAAACATAATGATGACTTCCTGGATGTTAGTCCCTTGTTTCGTGCACGAAGTCTGATTTGTAACAGCAATCTTCCACTCTGCCGGCAAAATACTAACTCTCATAAATAGAGAAAAAAGTTCCAATTTATTACGGAGTTATGGGGCACTAATTTTTTTAATCAAGGTTAACAGTTAATTGATAGTTCTATCACGCCCAAATCATTAAGTAGATGGAATAAGGTAATTTATGCCACGGAGTTCGATTTCTACTGTGCATAGCCTATTGTCAGCAAGCATAGGGAGAATTTGCGCGGGAAGCTAAGTATTGGTGTTCAAGTGGACATAAAGTGGCTGTTGAAATCCTTGCTTCTTCGAGTTGGATCGCTTGTTATTTGGTTGCCACAACTCAAAATGGATGGGGTACCTGTGATCGTGTTTCTGCTTTCAAAGAATTTGAGAATTTCGCGGAGGTTATTATCGAGGATGAGCGTATTATTTTCTCCAGTAATACACCAGTTTTACCTAAATTTTAGAGAGCAGCAATAAGCTTCTTTTATTGCAACTCTAATGAGAATCTTGCTTACAAATAACGGCTGTGACGCTTCTTAAATATATTGACTCTCTTATCAGCAGTGGAGATGGAATTAGGTTTAGCAGGTAAGCACCGATACCTGAGTAGGAAGATGGTGTTCAGACAAGTTTCAACATTCCTGTAAAATTCATCAGCCACCACTTCAGCGTCGTTTTTCAGGAAGGTGTTGTAATGCAAATATCACAGCAGGGTGAAAAACGATTGTGGAAAGTCATATGGTTTCTATAGAACTGCAGATTTAGTAGTGGCAGGATCGGAGTATGACCTTTGAAGGATTATTGCATTATCTTTTAATGACTGCCAGGGAATTCGTCTAGTTCAACGGCAGAGACTATGTATACAGCTAATTAAAAGCATAAATCGTGGATGTGCATACCACTTGGGGAGGAATGGACACGTTGTGTCTATCCGTTTGTTAATGAGGATAATAGATTCAAAAAAGTAGCAGGTGTGGTGTAGATATCTAGTTAACCTCCGGTATATTAGCCCATTTTCTGCTGTCTTCTGTTTTTAAAGTCATGCAAAAATATGATTAATGGAGTTGAAGTAGCCAATTATATATAATTTGTTGCATTGTTAGATCATACGTTATTGTGCAACATTTTGGAAATATTTTATTAAGTCCTAGTTTATCATTGAAATACAGTTGTTTTGCTTGTGTGATCACAAATCCGGGAAAAACATGGAAACTCCAAAAAAGCAGGTGCGCATAAAATAATTGTTCATAGAAAAGCACTAAATATTTGCTAGATTTGTGTAAGGTTATATAGCTAATTTGCACTTTTAAAGAAAGTTATTAAAACTGTGTGATAGCACTGCATCCATGTGCTGCAACCGGCTCACCTTTTGACGGACGACCGCAACAAATGATATCGTGGCGTGTCGCTTGGGACGACTTCCTTGTTAGTAACGAGTGAAAATATGTTTAGTATTTATAGATATTCCGATGTGTTCAGGATATATAATTGCAGGGTGAAACATTACATAATATGTTCATTCTCTTTTAACATTCCCTTCTTAAAAATGCAAGTAAACCATATCCACGTTAGTTAAATCTTTCCTCTTCAACGGGGATCATAAACACCATTCGGTGCAAGACTTTATCAAAATGATATAGGAAACTGACAGTGTCTTGGAAACTAACATTTGTTTTACGCTTCCTGGTGATGGACAAAACTCTTATGAAGATGACATCAGTGACGTGATTCATGACGCTGGTTCCCTCGATCATCTGTCAGCAAGGCAATTATTTAATGACGGTAAGGATACCTTAGCACTCTCTCATGGATCAGTAATTACAGTCAAAATGGAGGGCGATTTATCTAAGGAGAAAACGGGAATTCTCAACAAACATTTACTACAAGAATCTGCTACTTAATGGGATAGCAGACCCATTCTGTGGAGGAAAGAAACCTTTTGTCTAATATTCCAGACCCATAGCGAATAGTCTGAATGTGCACCTGATTTTTTAACGTAGGACTTTACACCGTTTAAATAATTTGATGGTTTCTTTGCTAACTCTGCTATTGACTACATTATAAGGCAAAAATTGAGTAAGCCTATTTAAATGGTGAACACTCATGAAGTATAACCACGACTAAATTACGTGCTTTTCTAACCATCACGTTTATCTATGGCTATAATTCATTGACGCAAGGGATTTGTATTGTTATCCTGAACAAAATGTTTACAATGCAGTAATCGGTCATGCAAAGAATTGAAAAACAGGTGACACAATCATATTTGCAGTAACTTCTTCATTTTGCCACACAAGCTTTGATACGACATTACACTTAACCAGCTGAGATTTGTATCAGCTGTCTCGACCAGCTCTTAAAAGTTCATCCAGCACCTAATCGATAACAAATTTGAACCACTGCCTACTAAGATGTACCAATATCAACATCTTCGCCAGTCCTTCTTTCCTTTCATTATTAATTTGTGGGAATATTAAAGTACGCGAATAGGAAGCATCTTTCTATTTCTTCACAGCATCCAAAAGCGAGGAGGTATTACTTCCGCGACCAGCCACTAAGAACAACACCTATAAACTGGTGACCCCGACGTGAGCTCGGAAATTCAGACTCAGACCTCATCATACTGTGAATCGTATAAGCTAACGTCGCTTTATATTATGTTTATGTACGCGAATAGAACCGACCAGCAACCAGATGAAATTAACACAAGGTCTACTTGTTGTTTACCTGCGTTTTGTATGCAATATTCCCAACTTCGGTTTGTTCAGAAGGAGTTTTTCTTAAAATTCTCGCATATATAAGGATGCCCTGAAGTTTCATCATATAATTTCCAGACTCCCACCAGAATTACTTCCGCTGGCACGGGATATCCTAGAGACAAGCCCTACCTATCAACGCATAAGGGACCAGTTAGTAAGCGAGCTTAGAATTAATGAGCGTAAGAAAGTGCAACGTCCATTTAATGAAGAACAATTAGGCGATCGCAATCCTACGCAACTTCTGCTATTTACGCAAGCCCTTGTAGGTGAAAATCCTCCAGAGAATTCTATTCTTGAGCAGCTGTTTTTGCAAAGGCTCCCTAATCACCTACAGCGGACAATGACTAACCCTCGTCAGGATAACGAATTGAAAAATCTATATGAATGATAAAATAATGGAGATACAATCTCCAACGATCACATTTCGGAGTGTTGTTCGTTCATGCGGCATCCTGATGTCATCGAAGATTTCGTAACATGGCTCAAAATTACAAAAAGGCATGTCGATTTGCAAACTCGGAAAATGATACAACAACTCGTAATCGCGGCGACGCAAGTATTCTTTTGTGAGCCTGGTCGCCTCTTCCTAGCGGGCCGTCAGATCTGGTATGCGGTTCATCATACATAATGGTGCGCATGTTACTGCTTTTCTCACACGTCCAGTGGATTTAAGGCTTTGCTCGGTATAGAGCCTGCAGCTAGAAAACAGCACATCAATCTGTACTTATAGAGGTCTATTACACGAAACATTGGTCTCCGAAGGCCTCTGCCTTGGATTTTTATTGTAGCCAAAGTGCCAACTGCAATCCTGTGCGTCGATTTCTTTCAGCATCTTGGTATTATTGTTGATCCCCAACACCGTCAGATTATCGATGTCCTAACGCAATTAGCACGGGCTGGCTTCAAATGTTTGCTTCTTTCTGTGAGGCCCCAGCTTGTCCTGCCTCGTGCCTTTCCAATATGTTCAATAACAATATTAATATTAATAATAGTAATAATACTTATATTTCTCTTGATGAGAGTAACTATGTCTATGGTGGCACAGATCAATTTTTGCAGACGTATCCATGTTGTTGCATAGGTAACATGCAGAGGTGGAATATTGTGGTATGCGTTTCATGTATTAAGGTGCTGGCGGATGGCTGAGGCCAAAGCAAAATTGTGAAAACATAGGTGTTCAGATGTTTTTGCCCGATCTTGGAATATGTCATCGAGGGAACTTTCCAATGTAAATATAGAGGTTATTGTAGTTATATCGAGGTAACCGGAGAGTCTGCTTCTAAAGGTTGTCACATTGTCATATGACCTGAATGTTATTGGCAATTTATTCCACAGAGAGTTACATCTAACCAAGAAGAAATTAGAGCGGATGTTCGATCAAACCTTCGGTATATGTGTAAAATAAATGTAAAATATGTACAAGTGTACAATCTTTGTTGCCTAGCACTAGAGTTGAGAAATCTTCTGAATTGAGTGCGGGCAGGTCGGAGTAGGCGATTTTGTGTAGAACGTTGAAAAGTAGCAACAAGTTGTGCTTCAGTTGCCGAATACAAAGTGGTTCGACATGAACTTCATTGCAGCGTTCTCGCTAACGCTTCGCAGTGTTTACCAATCTGGTGTTTAGCAAGTGACCTCTATAGGTGCTCCATCGAAATTCTGTCACTCCTTCTCATATTACCCTATAGTATGCAGCAGGATTCGAGGATAGCTCTAAAAGTTCAACTCTAGCATGAGGTGTGTGTGGAATTAGTTTGATAAATGGAACATAGACTGGCTAGCACGTGCTACTTGGTATTGGGCTTGTTTGGAGAAAATGATTGTAGACGAGTACCTAATTCCAAGTTCTGGCGTGGACCGCAGTGTAGGAACGCGTTCATTGTTTAGGGTTATAGATTCTTCGGGGATGCAGCAGCCGTAAGACATGATGCTTGATTTCTTAGCCGACGGGATAATCACCCATGTGCAGCACCAGGACTCAAGGGAATGTAAGTCAACTTGAATGAATAGCGGTGTCTCTTAAAGCTGATCATGCCGGATCTTATAAACGATTTTGATATCGTCAGCAAATAAAAATGGCGTACCATATATTTCAGATGTGGTGATGTATTTGATGTTGAGCAAAAAGAGTGATGGACCGAGAATGCTCCCTTGAATGACCTTACGGGTGATTAAGCGTGAAAAAGAGTGATAAGCACCAAAAGTGACTAGGTGATGACGACCACTCAAGTATGACGATAGCCAACCTAGTAATGGGTCCCGGAACCCAAGGTTCTCCAACTTTTATAACAGTCGCTTGAGCGGTACTCGGTCGAGGGCTTGGTGTATGTCAGGAAGCAGGATTATTACTACATAGCCGCAATCAATGGCTTCTGAATGGTGGTTAACGTGCTGCAATTTCCATATGGTACACGCTCTCTTGTAAGAAAACCATGTTGCGAATTATTGATCAGGCCAGTAAATACAAAACTATTCAGCATTTCCTTTCGAATCATTTTTTCAAATAGCCGAGCGATTATCGGAGTGTGGTGGATTGGGCGGCAGTTACCAATCGTTTGTTTGGGGTCTCCTTCATGCCGAGGTATAATTAATGACCTTTACCATTGGTCTGGAAAGTAGCTAGATTCTAGCCGCAGAGTAAACATGCCCAACAGTGGCCATGGTATATCAAGCCTAACTAGTTTAATGGTGGTTGTTGAAATGCCACCAGATCCCAGCTTGGGAGATGGCCTGATTAACTTGATAACTCGGTGGATACCGTTGAGGGAGATATCAACTATGATTAAGAGGTTCGTTACTGTAAGCTCTGTGCACACAGGCACTGGTTCAGCTTCGAGACTCATGGTAGGGGCAAAAAAGTCACTGAATGCTTCACAGATTTCAGCTGGGTCATAGAGTAAGTGACACTCACCATCAACAATTTCCGTAATCAGAAGAGAGCGGTCACTGGTTTCATGATGCTGTAATTTTACAAGCTCCCTAGCTTTGCAGCTTGTCCGTTCTTAATTTGTTCGTCGTGTTAACTGCACACGTATGAATCTGCTGGCAAATTCGTGCATGTGTAAGATAAGTGAAATTCATGGGTCTTTCTGTATCTTTCAGCTAACTTTCTGGTTTTCTTACTGATTAAGTGCTCAAAGGAAGCTTTGTATACATGAGGGGTATGAACACATTATGGAGCAAAGGGGATTATAGAGTGATGGATTTGTGTATAGATCTGCTCCACAGCGGTGTACACATTGGTAGAGAGGAAAAATACATCTCAGTCGGAGAAACGAATGAACTGTTGAAAGCATTCCCCGTTTATCTTATGGGTTGCAACTGGCGTTGCAACTGGCGTTTAGTGACCATTTTAATTTGGAAACTATGTCCGATCATGTTATGGTCGCTGCCAGGGAGATTGTTTAAGATCTCGGTCTGTGGTTTGGGTAGCCCCAATGTGAATATTAGGTCCAATACATTGTCAGACCTAATTGCGCTTGTAATCCATTACATCCAGTCACGTGCTCTGAAGAAAGAAAGAAAATATGCTTGCAAGTTGGAATTACGGCGAGGTGACCAGCGTATTTTCTGTAGGTTGAAATCGCCGGCAATAAACTTCTGGCTGTGTGGCAACTCTGAGGCGAAGTTAAATGCAGAAGTGATATTGGTGATACATAAGTTAGGCGCATTCGGTGGTTTGTAGATACATGCGAGCGGTGTGTAAAGTGAGACACCTGCAACTGACAGCCAAATATATTCAGGTATATTTTCCAATTGTGAGTGGTCTATGGGTTTAGCTGTAAATGTTTTGTGCAGGTATATAATACACCCTCCACATGTTCTGTCGCAGCTACCTCTTCACAATAGGTGGTAGTTTGTAATTAGCAGAGTAGATTCAAACGTATCTGATGAACACTATGTTTTAATGACAAGAATCGTTTGTGCGTCATTGAACTGTGCAATTGTGTTTGTAAACTGAAGTTGCTTGATTATGGATCTGGCATTAGACAGCATCACTGAAAATGTACTAACTATTGGGGAATTGTCGCTATCGGTTTTGTTATCATCTGAATCTTTGCGTTCGAGTATGTTAAACATGGTAGGTAAGTGTATGGTGGGCCCGAGTTAGCCAATGGCACATTTGTTGGTAAGAGTAGCATGTCATGTTTGGAAAAGGAGACAGTTGGGGGCATGACGAGAACCAAGGCATCACGCTTGGGCTGCCGTTGGTTTTGCCATAGACTAGTTTTGTCATCAATGCAAATTGCGGGAAGAGTGGGATCAAGCTGTTGACATCCGCCGTATGTATATCTGAGACGGGTATGGGTGCGAATCCATTCTCTGCATCGCTAAAATTAGTTTTTGGAAGAAGCCACTTGAGAGTTTGAAGGCACACGGAAAGGAACGGGTGGTAACATAGTCCAACTAGTCGATGTCCTTCCATTATCTGTGCATTTCCAATGAACGTTCTGAAATTTAGGATTATAGTTAGGCGCAGTCAAGAGACAGTTGTTAATGGTTTTATTCAACACGAAAAGTTGTTTTCCTGGTGGTTGTAGGAGGCTGGCGGACAGGGAATTTTGGGTGCGACCGAGTATTTGGTATCCAAACGTATTTTAATTTCACATGTCTCTGGATTGAACAAGTTATCCTTAGGCGACAGTGGACCATGAATTACATCAGGTTGTCCATCCTTGGACGTGTCTTGTTGGTCTTGACCGGATTGTAATACTTTCAACCGGCTGTTATTACTTCACTGTTTTAACACTTAGACTTTCTTTTAAACCTTTTGCATGAGGAGTTACATATAATGGGAATGCTCTTGTCAGGAATAGAAAAACACACTTTATCCGTTGCTTGTGTAGAGAGGAGAATTAGTGAAGCAAGGAAGGATGGCTTTGGAGTTAGTTGACAAGGTTGTTAAATTATCGATACCTAAATCATTGCGTCTAGTATCCACTTGGGATGCGCTTCTCCTTGTAAGTTTGGCGGAATTTTCTCGAAGAGCCCAGTTACTTTTCCAGTTTTTGCTGCACCGTGCCTATTTCGTACATACGTAGGGGTGTTCTATCTGGTTTACTTAAAATGCCATTAAATTGGATACACTGGCCTAGGACAGTTCTACAATATAGAAATCGCTGCGCGACTTCCTCGCTCAAAACTTGAAAGTTCTGGGACTACAATGTTTCGGTGTCCTCTTTTAAAATCTTGGCATTTGCAGTCAAAGTCAGACATCTCACAAGCTTTAAGTAGAGTTAGGTTTACCTCAAAGTGAACCGAGGTCTCAATAGAGGTTGCGAGTCACAACGCAAACACACAGCATGCTCCCTAAATGCAGCTTAGAGTTAGGTTTACATTATCCAGACCCAAGTTTTCCGGAACATTAAAAACAATCACAATTTTTGATCTACACATTTGTTTTTGCACTGCAAAGACAATTAGCTGCATTGCTTTTCCAATTAGAACAGGATCAGTTTTATCCAATGAGTTATTGATGTACTCAAGCGTAATTAAGTGCGATTTGAGGGGCTCAAATTGTGCCAGCGTTCTTCTCATTTCATATCAAGAAGAGAAATATATCACTTAGTTTTACGAAGGTTACTTTTAGCCGAGGAACAGATTGGCTTTTAATTTGGGGCCTATCATTTTATTCGCATTACGGTGGCGTGGACAGTACACCACGCTTAGCTTGCAAAATACGACGAGACTTCAGTAGGGCTACTGCGATTTAAGCTTGTCAATGTTCAGACTTAGGCGCCAAGGTAAGAAAATGCAATGAAAACCAACCTTGTGTGATTTCTCGCATTTGGAGTTCGATGGGTGGGTTAGGTTCCACGGCTACGTTTGTCAATGATAGCCACAATTCAACGAAGTTGTCCAGACGTGCAACCGTGGTCAGGTCCAGATATTCCTGCATAGTGAGGCCTGGAGATGAAGTGGGGCAGTTGTGCACGCACAAAAACACACACAAATACAAGTGAAGCACTCGCGCACGGATCGAGCAACTGATCCTCTGGACTCGGCAGACTAGCTGACGCAGGCTAAGCGAAGAAAGCGTGAATCGACGATGTGGTGGTTACCTATCGATAGGGATTGTGACAAAGCAATTGGAGGGGTCAGATTGACAGCAGTTAGCCAGTGGCTGCAACTTTGGACAAATTGGCATAACTCTGAATTGGATGAGCAAGAGTTTAAGCGGATCGTATAGCCTGGAAACAAATTCTTTCTAGTGAAAGAAAAATGTCCAACAAGGAACTTGAATGTGAAGAAGTTTCGCGCTGGCATTTCTATAACAAGTCTGTCCAAAATGTCGAAAGTGAACATTTTAGTGCAGCGTTGGGATTACTCCGACAATGTTATTATCCACTTTATGAAGCTATTGCCTCCGAATGGAATGAGTAGAGGCTCAATGATGCGCAGTAAGATAGTGATGGATTATCCGCATAATTGTCGCAAACTCTGACTTGGTCCATTCGCACGTCACCTTTCGTCTATGTCACCACAGGTTACAGGAATTTAACAGCATAGCGGAGCTCGCCTACCAAACTGGTGATGTTAGCCACGAGATATTTTACAGGATAACAGCAACAGGTACTCCGGTTTTCCATCGACCACGGCGATTAACGCTTATTAAACTTTCTGTAGCAATGACCAATTTCGACCAAATTTTAGAGTTGGGCATAATAAGTCCATCCAACATTACGTGGATATCACCCCTACATACAGTCCCGAAGATAAAACCTGCAGATTGGAGACTGTTTGGGATTATGGGGGACGGAACGCCATTACCGTCCCGGATAGGTATCCCATTCCGGATCCCCAGGATATCTCATCTTCGTTGTACGGAGAAATGGTGTGCAGCAAGATTGATTTAGTGCGGGTATATCACCAGATCCACGTACATCCTCAGCATATTCCTAAGACTGCTGTCACAACTCCCTTCGGCTTATTTGAGATCTTGTGAATGCCAGTTGTTCTTCGCACTACAACTCAAACTTTTCAACGTTTTGTGGATCAGGTCATTCGGGAGCTAGTTCTTGTTTTCGTCTATATCGACGACCTGTTGGATGCAAGTCGTGACGAACAACTGCGTCATCTGCGACAACGTTTCGAACTATTTGTATATTATGGAGGAGTTATTCCCATCGACAATTGACAATTTGTAGTCCATACGGTAGACTTTCATGGCCACTGTGTTTCCTCAACCGGAATTACACTCTTACTCAACAGAGTGACTGACATTACTAAGTCCCCCTTACTTCCTTTCCTCAAAACTTTACGCCAGTTTGTAGGCCTGGTTAACTTATAGGGTGATTCATTGTGCACTGTAGAGAGATATCGCAGCCACTTACCGAACTACACAAATTAGATCCTAAATCACTCAGCTTAACGGGATCAACTAAGCGGCCAATCAATGACCAAAAACTTTAGCTAACAGCTGACACTCGTCTCATGAATCTTGACCCTGAGGCCCCATTACAGTAAACCGTGAACGCCTTGTATACAGCAGTAGGTTGTGTGCTACAACAAAAACAGAGAGGTGAATTGTGTCCGACTGCCTTTTTTCTAAGCAACTACAGCCTTTCGAAATACTTTATAACATGTTCAGCCGAGAAATCCTATTTAGTTACCTCAACGTGGATACTTTTCGACATTACTTGAAGGTATATACATACACGATATTTACCAATCATAAGCCCTTAAGATTTAACATTGTTCTGCTTCTGATAGTCTTTCCGGAGGAGAAACTAGACACATGGATTACATTACCCAAGTTAATTCTGCTATTCGGCATTTGTCCGGTGCTAATAACGCTGCAGCATACGCCTTCCCATAGGCGGAAACTAACATCTTAGTTGAACCTTTCCTTAATGACCCCCAGAAATTAGCCACAACACAAGTCAGGATAAGCTGTTACTTCAACAACCTCAAGAAATCAATTTGCAAGTGGAACCCGCTGCGCTGTCTGATAGTTCGAACCTTTTGATGTGTGAGGTCTCTTATAGAAAGCCATCTGTAGTCCCACCAAAATATCGGAGAGTCAGGGTCTATCACATCCAGGCATCTGCGCAAGCCCAAACGCATTTCTAATCGTTTTGTTCGGCCAACATTAAACAGACAAGCAGACCATGGTGAGAAACTGTCTCCCCTGTCAAGGATCAGAAGTGCAACGTCATACACAGGCACCTCTTAGCATTTTCATCGCGTTTGATGCCCGTTTCAGTCATGTAAACATCAACACCTTTGGTCCTCTACCGCCGTCTAGCGGATTTATGTTCTGGATGATTTGTATCGATCGTTACACTCATAAGCCGTGGCAGGAACCCACCGCGAACATCATTGCAGAGATTGCAGCACACCAACTTGTGGCTTACTGGACCGCGCAATCTGGTGTACCATAACAAGGGATCGCGAAACGAAAATCGTATCTATAGTCTTTCGAGTGTTAACTAACCTTCTTGGAGACAATCGAATATGAACAATTTCCTACTACCCAGAAGCAAAGGGGTTAGTCGAACGTTTCCATCGTCACATCAAAATTTCTTTGATGACATGTTCTGACACATTTCCTTGGACCGAAACATCACCGCTGGTTTCATTAGTTCTTCGAACGACAGCGAAAGCTGATTTAGGTTGCTCCGCTGCTGAGCTGTTAGATGGTACCACATTAAAGTTCCGGCTGACCTCGGTTAACTAGTAGACGCTAACGCTCTAGATCCATCAAACCTAAGCTCATCCTCGCCTGAACTGCATTTCGCTGCAACACGCGCACTAATTAATAGTGGTTACATAGCAAAAGACTTGAAAACTTGTTCCCACGTGTGGTTAAGAATTGATGCAGTCCGAAAGCAACCCGTGCGTAGGGCCATATGAGGTAATTTCCAGAGTTAAAAATACTACAACATCAAGAGAAATGATAAAGTCGACGTGGTTTCTGTGGACCTTCTTAAGGTAGCGTAAATCGAACAACCATGCGGAAAACAATCAACAGATCCTCATAACACAAGAATTACGCAGCAATCATCAAAACTCGTTGAAAGTAACTTTCCATTGTCAACACCTAACGTTAAATCAAAATGGATTATTATTACACGGCAGACACCGACAAGAAGAAAAGTTAATTTTCCAGACTGATGAAAGTATTACGCAACTTGATAATATCGTCACTTCGCTGTACTACTTGCTATCAGGTTTCTTTCGCTTGTTGTTCTCCAGCTTCTGTCTGGGCGCGAAAAGCATATTTAGCAAGACAAACTGAAGTAAAATGATGTGCTGCCTAAAGAAAGCAAGACTACCACTAATGCACCTACTATACTTATTTTGCTCCCTACTATTTTTTCTAAGTTAGACAAAAATTATTGTACGTTCCTGCGATGCCTTAACCTCTAGCGTTTCTCGCGAACAGTATCAGGTAGAAGTCTATTTTTACCGGTTATTCCCACCGGGTGTTTTACTCTTATTTGCCTGAACATCGCGCGGCCAGCGAACTGGTAGGGAAGTATTTAACAACTGCATCATTTTGCCACACTAGCTTTAGTAGGACATCACACTTTATTCGCTGACAATTTTACCAGCTGTGTCGACCTACTTTTAAAAATCCGGTCAAAATGTAATCGATACCAAATTTAAACAACTGACTACTAAAGTGTACCAAAATATACTCGTAACCTTTCTTCAGAACTTTCTACCTTTCCTTCCATTACTGCTTTTGGGAGTATTAAATTACACCAATGTGAATGCATCCTTCTATTTCTTCACGGCATTCGGTATCGAGGGGAATTACTCCCGCTACTGGAAAATAAGAAGAGCTCCTGCAAATATATTGCAATTGCAAAACAATAACTCTCTCAAAGCATATGACATCTTTGCTTAAATGCTATCACTGAATGAATGGTCTGCTCACTGAAATAGTTAATATATTCTCCTCTATTTAAGGAAATCTGTAAATAGATACAAGCTTGATACCACATTACTGCCGTCATGGGCTGAAGCAGTAACTCAGGATAAAGACTATAATATTCGGGTTTAAACAGTAGGCCAGTGCAACATCTGTAGGTTATGTTGCCTAGCTGGATCTCCATCATGTGGCTCATGATAAATATGACAAGATATTAGACTTAATATGTGGAATTGTAATGGGTCTATTGGATAAGCTACTGATCAGCAGCCTTATCACATCTTCTTTGACAATTCCTTTACAGGTTTGCCGCTCTTCAAATCTTACCCGAGAAAGGCGACAGAGCAATTACGACAGTTTAGACAAACAGGAAAGCTAAGTGTCCCATTGGCACGAAGACACTGGCACAACTAAACAGCAGTAACTTACACTATCGTTTCGACAGACGAGATTCTGTTTTCCTTTTATCCAGGAGTGATAGTTCCATTGGGACTCTTATCATTCACTCGGTTGGTGCAGAACATCTGGGGATATTTAAAAGTTGGTAGGTGAAGGACAAAATTCTCATACTTACTAAACAACCTGGAATCGTTAAGTGTAACAATTCCATACGAGGAATGTGTCGATCGGGACAAAATGTCCGTCAATATAGGATCATTTTTGTAGGAAATGTGCCGGCGGCATCTATTCGCTTTTCTCCCTGATACTGCATAGAACAATGCTTGGCATTTCTACCAAAATTCGTTTGCAAGTGAGCTATGTCAATCTGACAAGCTTTACTTCAAAAGAGCTATCGTGAATGTCTACTTACTACTGCAGGTAGCAGAGATAACTCTTCCCCAAAATCTTATTACACCATGCTGCAAACTCCAAACTGTGGAAAACGAAATCAAGAAAACTTGTTTTGCACATTACTGGGAATACATGCCAAAACAAAAAAGATTTGGCTTCTATGGGAAGTGTTAATCTACTCCGTCTAGTGTCTGATGTGTCATTACACGGAGCCTGCTCTTCGGCATAAATAATTCCTGTATACGCGCGATACCTAAAATTTATGCTGAATAACTGCTGAATTATAGATTTCAAATAAATATTGTGCATTGTCACTGCAATTCCGCAAACCATTGTGTAATCGCTTAGAAAATGCGGCTTAACTTTCACGCTTAAAAGCCTACGTCACAGAATCCTTCCATTGCTATCGTCCATAAAATCGGACGGTTCGAAAAATGTTCACATTTCCTACAATAATATAAAGCTCTAAAATACAAATCTCATGTGATTGACTTTTTACAATTTTACACAACATAAAGAAAAAATGGAGAATCTTTTACAGAACACAAAGGGATTTAATTCCCAACGAGCTAGTTTATACTTGACAGGTAGTTCCATTAAGTACAAAACAATTGCTCTAGGTATTTTAGGCCATCCACACTGGGATTTGTAGGGGAGTAAATCCAGCCCAAATTTATCGAAGTACTTTCTGATGAGACACTTATAACCATGATGTTGAAATTGCTGTCATTAAGGGGATTGCTTATCACTGATGCGTCTAATCAGTCGGATGCATATACAATGTAACCACCACCAGGTACTGAGCTTCTACAGGCACGTAAATTGTTAAGCCGATCAATCTGAAAGCAAGATCTAGGATTTTCGTTAGCAAACGATATCTTTATCACAAAGACGAAGTCAAGTTCAAAGATTGATGCATAGCATGTACAGTTTTCATATTATTACGAAGTGGAAGGACTTCGAAGGGAGGTGATTTTTGCTGAATTGTGTCTAAGCAGATTGGCGCGGTAACTGTTTGCATAACTTGGGGTGCATTTCTGGCGATACGGAATTACGATGTGAGCAGCACGGACTGGGGTAGCTAGCGACTAGGATGGAAGCTGTTGATAATGTAGGATAGATGGTGAAACTATCTGACTTCGATAAATTAAATGATTTGAGGTTTTCAAACCGGGTATGGATGGAGCAAGAGCTTGTCAGCTACAATCAGAAAAAATTGAGCTACTAATTTGAGCCTTTATTTCAAGCATGTCAACTGACCGCAGGCGACAGCAAGAAGATACGGTATATGAAAATTTATGAGCTAGTGTGAAGGTGGTAGCGACAGTTAAAGATCATTCGAACCAATGCATGGCTCTGGACATACTTTAAGGCAGATGAGCCAAGTATACTCCATAGAAAGGACTTGGCATAAAATTTAGGCTTGAATAGCTTCGGAACTTTCATGAAACGACCGAAAGTTGATGCGGAAGAATAATATTGAGTTTCAACCCCAGACCTCCAAAAAGCAATTTATTTTGCCTTTCGAGTGTGTGGGTAGGATGGATATTTCTGAAGCGTGACCTTTGGGTTTAAAGGGCGCACCCATAATGGTTGCAATAGACGCCTTTGGTTGGATAGGAATATAGGGTCGTGACAAGAACTTACTGTAGAATAGAGTAGATACGTGAGGGATTTTCTCAATAGCGCTATGTTGTCTAACCAACTTTCCAATGTGGATTGATTAGTAGACATAAATCTAACTGCAACCGGATAAGCAGTCCAATGGTTTTAGACAAGTGTGACTTCTATTTAATGCTTCAGTTAACATATTTACATATATTGGAATTCATCAGAGTCAGTGACATTGATACATTGGTCACTCTGATCACCTGAGCGTTTCTTGCTCTGTGTGGGGTGCATATGCGTCAGTTTGAGACAACGCAGACGTAGCAGTGAACATGTCGGAACATGAGGTCACGCTCCCTGAATTGAGCAGGAGTCATAACGGTCTCACACATAAGTCTTGAGGGAGGAAAGGAGATGGCTTTTTAAGGTGAGGGAACATGTGAGGCACGAATGGTTAGACTGAACGATGTTGACACATGTTACATATCAAGTCACTGCCACGTATACGCTCATCTGGAGCTGTGCTGACTTCATCTTACCTTCACACCCCAGGCCTCGGGGCTTGGAGACAGTTCGTGAGCAAGCCCCTGCTTCTACCCCTTTATTGTCCAATGCTGGTGTTCACCCAGACGAGCGAATGGCTGAGATCTATGTACCAAGGCCTCAACAGATGACACAATCGCCCAGCTGCGTCTAGGTTAAAGAGTCATGCCTGCAGATTGTTCGAATGCTTTGGTCTGACAGGAGTTGTAGACTTATGACGTCGTGGATGTGATTTTCGTGAATATCGGATTATAGCCTTTTGCGCTAAGAATGCAAGCCGCTGCAATAAGCATGAAAGCCATTGTTTTAAGGATGCAATCAATTGAGAAATGATATACTCGCTTTCAGAAAGTACAAAGGCAGCGGGCCACGAATTTTGAAAGTTACGTTGCCTGCGACCGAAATGGCATCAGTGGCGACCCAAGCAGTGCATGACAACAGGAAACTTGGCCCACCAGAAGTACGGTTAAGATTACTCCTTTACGTAGTACAGACCTCAGTGACAGATAAGCCAATCTCGGTTTTATCTATGACAGTTCAGCCAACCGTGCAAGCGACAGTTAAACAAACAGACCGGCCCTACTTGTGCTGGTCACTCACAGCGAACCGCGCTCAGAGAACAGATGCTCCTAATGCTGCTACATCAACATATAGGGGTTGTATTCCAGTTTCTCCGAACTGCGCCAGTGACATAAAACAAACACACGGGACCTCATAGCAGTTACTTATACTTGGCTTTCAAACGACATACTTGATCCAGAGGTTGAACTCAATGAGATGTCAGTCATTCGAAATGATCATCTATCTCGCGTGTCACCGTTACCTTCTACTATCGAGATTACTTGAAATGTGAGGCACTAATCGAAGATTTCCTCGTTATTTACGACGCACTCTTTGCCCTGCACCTAGCAGGTCGAGACCCTGGTTTACACGATACTCGTGCTGCTTGCCTCTTAGCATTTAATTATAGACTTCCGAACTAAGCAGCAGATAGCGATAACATTATGTTAAACGCCCTCTGCAATGCTGTCGCACAAAAAATATTCTCACTATCTTATATTAAGTAACTTTAACGTACCTTCAATATCATCAATGTCATGTAATGTGCCATCATTTGAATCGAAGCTCCTTGAATACATAGATATGGCTGTTTTGTATAAACATGTGTATCGACCTACCAGACACCGCAGTTCAAACAAGCCGTCACTCCTGGACTTAATCCTGACTAATGAAGAATTGATGGTTGAGTCAGTAACATACGATCATCCACTAAGCCGTAGCAATCATTCAGTCCCAAGGTTTGTTATATGTGTAATGCCAGTAATGCTGACAAGAAACCAGGAACTCAAGGAGCTTTTACGAACTATTTTAAACTGCACAACTTAGCTGGAACCGTTGACTAGGACCTACAGTCTCACAGTTAATCGAATGACGCGTGTAATGAATTGAAAAATAAAATTAATTGGGTCATACAATCAGTATCAAAGGTTATACGATTGCTAGCATCGCGCCAGACCAATAGGTGGATCCGAAGTAGAACAAGTAAATTGATCAACAGGAGAGATGAGATCAGGAGGCAACATTCGCTAAGCCAATGTGATACTACATGGAAGAATTACAAAGCAATCAGTAACTACTGCACGTCGCTCATTAGAGTCGATATGTACCAATGGCAGCAGACAATTGCGCTAAAATTTGCGAGCAACACCAAACTACTCTACAGGTATGTAAATGGCAACTATGGTTAAGTCCGGAATATCAGCACTCAAGACGGCCAGTGGCCTAACAACTACTGCAGTAGATGCCGAGAATGCTCTACTCTGCAGTTTGGCTCCGTAGTGACAGATACCATGGAACATTCTTCTTATCAAATCCCAACTAATGTCTTTGGCTTATCCGGCGTCACCTTTACCCCAGCAGGTGTTGCAGGAAATCGATCGTCTCCCCGAAAATATAGTGCCCCTGGAATCAACATAAACCGCCCAAAAGTACCGAAAACTCTCGCTTTCACCATAGCACCACCATTGCAGCATTTTCCATGGTAGGCTTAACTGCCATACACCCATCTGAGTAGAAAAGAGGAATTATCACTCTGACATACAAAGGAGTGAAGCGATGGCATACTGTCAACTACGGGCCTATTACTCTCATTCCAGTTTTATCAAGTGTTGGAATTTGTAATCGAAGATGTACTGGCACGCTACTTTAAATGTCTACAAGTAATTTCGAGTGCCCAAAATGGTTTCAGACGCATACGTTCTTCCCTTACTAATTTGCTGATTACTCGGGACTCATGGACTAGGGCGGCTGATGAACAATCCCCATAAATGTGATTTTATTTGATTTTTCTGAAGCATTTGACAGGGTCAAGCAGTTCTTTCTCCTCCAATATTTTGCTGCCTACGGTATCAACGGCTCCTTGCACACCTAGCTGAAAACTACTTAAACGACAGCGCAATCAGGATAAAATTAGGCGGCACTCACTCCGAAAGTCTGTGCGTCTCCAGTGGTGTACCACGAAGATCCTTCCTCGGCTCGCTACGGTTTTAAGTCCACATTAATTACCTTCCAGTAGACGTTCTATCTCCGATGCAAATATTTGCAGACGATGTTAAAATATGGAGAGCAATTCGCTCAGTCTTCGGCCGTGTCTATCTTCAGGATGATCTGGCTTGGATTAAGGATTGGGCCCAAGCGTACCAACCCCCACTGAACTCTGTAAAGCGCCACCTGCTGACGGTGCGCAGCAGCTTCATCAACACATACATTTTGGTGCAAAACGTCCTGCAACATGTGACTAGTAAACGCGACTTAGATACAATCGTGCAAGAGAGTCTTGATAATTCGCTGTAATGTTCGAAAACAGCAAGTGTGGTGAACTTGCACTTGAGACTTTTGAGAAGAGCTCTCGGCAGGTTCGAGCAACGGCTAGCACCAATGCCGATTAACTCCTATATTCTCCCTCAGGTTGAATATGCAATTCTGGCCTGGTCTCCATGGTTAAAACGAGACATTCGCCTATTGGAACTGTCCCAAAGATGTGTCACAATGGCAAGGTATGGATTATCTGGTCTAAGTTACGAACCGCGTCTTCATGCATTCGATGAGTTCTCATCAGGATACCGACGGCTTCGCGGGGGTCTTACCCTCACATACCGGATACAGACTGAAAGTGAGCATCCCTCTATATCACTGTTGACCCTAGCCCCTTGCAAACAAAGCTGAGGCAACCGCCTAAATGTAACAATGTAACACTCCCGTTTGCATTGTAGAAAGTATTCTTAATCACTTAGAATCTCTCCTCACTGAAATGCATTACCACGATATGTGGTGAACTCACCAGACATGACGACCTTCGCACGACTCTTAAACTCTCAACTTAGTGATAAACCCTATACAACAGCTTGATGAAGTGCAATGGTTTAACCACTGATACTTCACGTTACACGTTGGCATAGTTTGATGTTAATTTTCTTTTGCATATCCATCCTGTGTGTCTTGTAAATTTATGCTTTGCAACCCATCATACGCTGCATATTTCCTGTAAGAAGTCGCAGCATATCCTATGGGGACAAGAAATGCTGTTTGTTGCAGTACACAGGATAGTGATGTTTGATATGGAGTTTTGATAAGATACGTGCATCCACACCATCGTTCAGACGTCAGTTATGTTTTGTGTACAGTCTTCACCGACTAACGTTTTGCGAAATTCACCAAAGGGATTATGGTCGATGGTATTTTGTTTTAATCACTATAGATAAAGTTCTATTTTCGTGGATGATTTTGGAGATCCGCATAAAAATAATTGAAAATGAAGAGCGATGTGTTTGTTTACCAGCTCCACTTTCGGCATGGTGAACTCATTCATACATGTCCAAAAGCGACAGGTAGTTTTTTAGAGGAACATGACCACTGCGACTGCATTAATGTGGGTGCAGGGAATCTAGCATATATTCCAGCTAATATGAATGATCATAATATCACTACGTTGCTTAAAATGTTTTGGTATTGCGTAAGTGCAAACAATAAGTAGAAGCGCTTGTCACCGCAACGACATTTTAATGAACTTATATGTTTCTAAAATATTCTCTTTGTAACTCTTAATTTTCATGCAGTATTTCACAGAACACTGACTTAGTCAGCTAAATGGAGTAGGTTTCCAGGGCCATCAGCAGCTTCAACTTGTCACATTTAAATTCCATTACTGCATTGTCAGATTTTTGATAACAGAACTGTTTTACTTTGCGTGTCAAATCATGTAAATAACGAGCTATTGCTTAAACCTGATGACTTTTGAAACTTTGAAACAAAATATGCTTCGGATAACCTGTTTTGTTCACCAATGTACAGAAGGCGTGTAGAATCCATTCGTTAAATGTTTTCACACCAGTAATATGATAGGGTTGTGGGAATCATGCGAAATTTTATACACCACCACACGTTTACATGCCCAAAACTGTGATCGAAATCTTTGCTCATAGAAGTATACCTCTGCAAACTAAAGCGTGGCTAAAATTCACGCTTGCTGAGCAAACCAAATAAACATAAAACGAAAGTTCTCTCAGGTTTTTTTTTTAAATAGGCCGAGGTACTGACGTGTACCCGCTATTGTAGTCCTTTGCTTTAGCCATGTGTGTCAAACATCAATTACAATAACTATAAGGTTTACGGTCTGTGGGATGTGTTGACTAAAATGCTGCAAGTCGCGGGAGAAAAATTGTGTCCTCGCAAATTTCAAGTTTCATGAATTTATACATATGTTTTGTGAATGGTTTTTGCCTCCTCAAATTGCAATCACAAGCATGTTTCTATGTCAACAATCAGATGAAACAACTACCGTAACAGAAGGTGTGGGAAATAACTCCTTCATGTTTGGTCTATAGGAATGCTGCAGATAATGCGCTGCAAGAATTTTCAGAGTGACAGTGAGTTGCTTTTGGCTCAGACGCTGTGGCAGCAAAACCGCTGGAGATAAACATATTCTGGTACTGTTGCAGTCTTCATTCGAACAATGCTTGAGTAACTTGTATAACTTGTATGTAACAAAACTTACTGCACATATATTTCTTAGCAATGGACCCAGCGCGTTTGATAAACCAATAACAGCGAAAACAGAATAGCACAGCGATGGAGCAGTAGTTGTTTTCTAGCCAAATTTCACTATATAACACCTAAACCTGGATGTCTCTCTTGAACAAATGTCACAGATGCTGTAGGTTGTTGTTTGTTTAGCACTTTAAACACCATACTATACAATGTTTGGGAAGTTTTAAGGCATATTGAAGGATTTAAAATTGTCTCCGGTTACTTGAGAAACATATGAAAAAAACGGCATACATAATTTAGTTCTTTGACAACATAGTTCTTCCTTCCATTGCTCGCAAAGAACTGGGCAGGCTAACCAGCGTTTTAAAATAAAGACTTGAAAATTTCTGCCGCTAGGTTCTCCTTATATTCCATTGCATCAACCGTCGTCGACTCCTTTCGTACCGCGAAACTTATGTCATTTCTCATGGTCCCTTTACAAAGATTAGGAGAAATTGTATACTATCATATTCGTGAAACATAAAGTAGACTACCAATATAATGTAACCAGAAAATTTTCTGGAGGATAGTATAGGAAATATCAATACAACATGCGAGGGCAGAATACAAGACATAACTAATAAAATACAAAATTTCTATCACCTTAAATATTTACTTTAAAAATAAAATGGAACTTGTCCAGCTTTATACGCAATTTAAAGTAAGAATAATACCCCCTACTAATAAAACTATACCTTCGAGAAAGGAAAGCTAAAAGTTTCGCGATCGGAATTCAACTGGTTTATCTATCGTTGTGGTTCAACGGGGATGGAATAGTATAGGCAACATCTAGAATGCTATCCGACGTCACTCACCTTATCTACCATGCAGCAAGCTTATGGTCAGTTTTATATTATCAAACAACCAGGTATCCAATTAATAACAGACGTCCCGGTAGAGTGCTACATTTTTTATATTTTTGTACAGGTCAAGCGAGATTTGTTGGAAAAACCACCAGCAAACTATCTGAGATACTCCGTGTGTATTGCCAAGCCTTGTTGTTTGGTGGAGTGACTAGCAATGTGATGAGCGCTGTGTGGGCACATTTAGTTGATTATTATTATGAAATAAATGCAACCTACTGACTGCACAACCGGCGCTACGAAGCAGCGGTATGATGTAAGTTACGGGCTGTTGCAGTAGCCGAAGAGATTGATTCCCTTCTCCAGAACCCAGGCTGGTGTGCGAAAAACCAGTCGTCTTGATTCTGTGTCAATTCTGGTATCCTACCTTTAGGACCCTGTTGGAGAACAACCTATATAGCGCACCTTCGACCGTTTCTGAATTAATCACCTAGAATTATTACATGTAGCGTCAGTTTTGGAATACACGTTGTGTGATTGCTTAGTGACGCACAATCTCAATGTAGACCGCGATTCACATGGAAGTGATCCTTGGTCACTGCCATGACTAGGACCGTAGCCAAGGCAAATGTAAACTGGTTGCTTATGGAAGGACAACAACCAGTTCGCATCTGCACCTTGCATTATCTACATATAATCTCAGCCATTACACTTTACCATGGACGGATAGATCTCTCACGAACTATTCCTACCGACTGTGGCTCGTTAGGCTGCTGAAATCCAGAGAAAGTATGCTCGTTGGATGATTCATTTTTTCAGGTATCTATGCCAGGGATAATTCTCACTTACCATTTTCCCTATTTTGTTAATGAAGCTGCGTTTTCAGCTTGCAGGTCAAAGTAGTTTGTAACGTGATAATTCCGGGGCCCACAGTGCAACAAATGCTGGGGTTGCAGAACGCGTTATCAGGCAATAGAAACGATGGTTTACCACTTTTGAAAATGGTAATACTTAGCACGATGGAGCATTTGATAGCAAAAATCGAAGCTGCGTCAAACAACGCAAGCAGTCTTTTGGTCTCGCTGTGATTTGAAATTGAGTACATCCCTATTTTGTGTTATGTTTCTGCCCATTCAGAAAGGGCCTTTATCCTAATTTAAACAGTTGAGTGAATCATTGAGACGATCTGTTGTGAATACTGCTCAAGTTGAAGACTTAAATCTTAAACGGGGTGATACGCAGGAAAAGAACAATAGTTCCAGTGGTCTTGGAAACGATTGTGCTCTGTGGCTAACTGTAGGTGGTAGACTAAATAGCTGATCGCCTTATTAGGTTTCGGCTATAGACCGGAAACTCGAGTTCATTTGTACCCCACAGTATAGAGAAAATGGCGGTTTCGGATAAACAGAAAGGAAACGAAGTGTATTGGCTAGTCACACCGTCCATTATGACGGTCATATCGGACAGTTCGGGAAGGTATAAGAAGTTCAGTGAAACTCTCGAGGTTACTCAAACTATGACCCACCAAACTATACCGCTTTCGTGTTAATTGACCGTTTGGACCATTTTGATGCAAGTTCATCCAATTCATGTGGGCAAGTGGCGACTCACCAACCGTGCCCTGGCTCCATATTGTCGATCGGTGTTTCGGCTGCTTGCCGCGAGTTTTCCTTCCGAACACTGTTAGACTAAGTACCAGTAGTAAATCAACACGTAGGTGCTGATATAATTCAGTTTAGACCCCAAGATTTTAAACTATAATTGTTAGCGAAGATGTAACAAATATTTTGCATCCATGGGCTCCTCCTTTTTACAATTCCACTTGATGCAACACAGTTCTGTTTATATGGATCGTGTATTCTTAATGAGGTCATATATATGTCAATCACCTGGGAGAAAAACGGTACGGTCCAATCACCCGAGTGTCATACGTATTATGTTACGCTGTTGATTAGCGTTTTTGGGTGCTTTTTCGCTGAATAGTGAACAGTTAAAATCGTCTTGTGCCAGAACCCCTCGTTGGCCTTCAAATGTAGAACCTTAATGGCATAAATCTGGCTGGCACGAAAAAACAGAGGGAACATTTGTGCTTCTATTATTTTTTAGATACAGACGTTACGCTCGGCGAGTTGTAAAGGAATATGTCATAAGGGAAAATCGAGTAATGCTAGTATTAAACCTTCCAAGAAATAGCTTTGATACTGTGGTTTCGGATAAAGAAATATCACATTCTACGAACAGGTGAAATCCAGCGGTTTAAAACGACAGCAGACGGTAGAAAAGACATATATTTGCAGTCTTCACTTTTTGTCTGCTGTGCACAATATACCAACCAATCAGTTCGTAAATAGTCAGAGCATTATAATTATTAAAACAGAAGTACATAAGCGAAGGAGTAGTAAGAATATATACTTTATATCCAAATGTAAAGCTTCGAATTAGTTGTACGTCCGTATTGACGGGAATAACTTCGTTGCTACAAATTTTCCCGTATAGATTTGATCCAGTTTTGTGATCGAATATAGCTTCTTGTCCAAGGGGCAATATGTTTTATCCTGACTTAACTTCCACGACAATGAGTTTCAACTCCGAAAATTTCACAAATAAAAGCCTTATACCTATAGACAAAACAATTTTGTCGCTTATAACGGGACATTTGTAAATCGTACGACGTTCTTCACAAACAGCTGCTTTTTCACAGACCCCAGTGAATCACTGGTCGGTTTGCCGCAATAAAAAACACAAATCTCTAGTATTTGTTTATCAAAATTCATATGATCAATGCTTCTATGTTTCCGTAGATATGCAATCTAGCTTCAGCAAATTCACGAATTTACTTAACACTGTTCGGTTGAATATATTGACCGAACAAACAAATTAAATTTATAATATACCCCTTGGCCATGGCGGTTATAGTTAACAAAACATAATTATGAATAAGGTAATTAAAATTAAGGATACATTTTCAAAAGCAGTAATTTAACTAAGAGAATAATTAAAATGACGGCATAAACAAAGCGAATCAAAATGATTTCAGAATGAAAGCACTTTATGGAGAATTAACAGATAGCTTAGCTGAACACCAACACAGACAAAGGGTATTTTTTGTCTTGTACACTAGTGAGATATATCATGATACTTGCGCTTTACCAAAACACCAAGGATATATGCTACATAATTTTTTCCACCTTTGGAACACCATTTGACCACTTATTGAAAATCAGCTGTGCCGGTTTTGTTGGCGGCTGGTCGCATGTGGAGAAATATGTCAAAAGAGAGATTCCAACAATTTGTTTGACTTCGAGAAGTGCCTAGATCAAGTAAATGTGAGCCGGTTAAATCCTGTTTATGTTACATCAAAAGGGCCATCTATTTAGAGCTATTTTACTCAGGTGGATTGTTTCACATATACTTTCATACAGCAAGGAACTTAGATTTTATTGAACAATCGTACAAATAAGCTGCACACCCAGTATGTTACGGATATCGAGGACCGATGCGTCACGCCATACCCACTAGCTACACGCGCCAAATCATATGACTCCAGTGCCTCCGCTGATTGGTCTGTTTCCCATTGGATCGTTTTGGTCCTATATGTTATCACTTGGCTCCTATTAGGATCAGATTACAGATTCACACCTACCATTCGGCGTTTGTGTTTTCCCTACGTCTATCGGGATCACGGGTCCATACACGTAACATATTACTCGGAGAATAGTCGTTTTCATGACACTGAGTTGTGTATTTGGTACAGCATGATATAACATCCCCACAGAGAGTAAAGTAAGGCAACATAAGCAAATATAGGTAGAATTTCGTTACATCTAGGCTCACTCAGACGGCCGCCACAAGCCCGGAAAAGCACTGTACGCGCGTTTCATCCTTTCGGGAATCATCAGCAGTGCGCATTCCATCGGACCCTTGGTAGGGCTCGAAACCGCAACTCGACTGTTGCCAGTCCGTGGTTGAGACCACTGAGCTACGGGGGACGGCAACGACCATCGTGAATAAGTTACTTGATGTGATATAGCGCAGCTCACCATCCACTAACTTACACGTCAGTGTAACGTGTAAGTAACGTGTAAGTCAGTGGATAGTGAGCGGCGCTATATCACATCAAGTAACTTATTCACGATGGTCGTTGCCGTCCCCCGTAGCTCAGTGGTCTCAACCACGGACTGGCAACAGTCGAGTTGCGGTTTCGAGCCCTACCAAGGGTCCGATGGAATGCGCACTGCTGATGATTCCCGAAAGGATGAAACGCGCGTACAGTGCTTTTCCGGGCTTGTGGCGGCCGTCTGAGTGAGCCTAGATGTGACGAAATTCTACCTATATTATTCAACTCCCCCTACTACTCTTCTGTAATAAGCAAATATAATTAAACTTTCTGCCGCGCCTTATAACAGGTAAAAATCCGTTTACCTAACTTATTTCTTAGAGCTAAATTTCATATTACAAAACGAAAAATAGCTAAAGAAGGTGATAACGTTCTGCTACTAAGTGATTCATCAAGGAGTTTACGTAAATATTGCTGCAGTTTTGCTCACGAATACATTATCGGAAGGCAAAGTGGCAAGCCGTTTAGCGTTAGTTTGTGTTCTTATTGTAACTGACCACATTACGTAAAGCGATTGGGAAGGCGTGTCGCCAATCCAATGTTGAAGACCTTTGTGTGTGGGTAGGGATGATGTGAGTGGGATAGCATTTCTCGACTCTGGACCACCGATGGAAAAGTATGTCTCCCGCAAGCAAGTCGACTGTAGTGTGTGGACAGGCTGAGCTTCTGACCTCTTAGCTTAACATTTTATCTGGAGTGAAACATGGCAACATGTGTTATTTTTGTTTGCTAATGTTTGGTAAACCATGATAGAGACTTCTCGCTGGCGCCGATATTTACGCCTGTATAAGTCAAGTCGTTTTTGTCTTCGTCCGTAATGGGGTTAAACTAATCTCCTAACGAGTTCCCCGCCCTACGTTGTAGTACCTTAAGCAAAGAAATATCATATTTGCAACAGTGACGCGAAGCGCATATTGCATATTTCACATAAGATGTCTAGCAGTTTTCGTGATAGAGATGACTCATAATTCTTGAACGCTTCCGTAGGTAGTCTGTGTGCTGACTGGCTCTCCACAATAGGTTCTCGGCCTTTGTCTGCAAGCTTAGGTCATCTTGCAAGACTGTCCGAAGTTATCGTCTCTGGAAAGCATGTTGCAACTGCTGGTCCTCAAGTCGATATTCATGAGTAAGTTGACGGCGTATGTTCATGGCTTTGCATTTCGTAATACTGAAATAGAGTGAGCTTTCGGATGGTATTGCAAAAGATGTGTCATGAACTCCCTGCAGTACCATATGAATTTCCATTCACTTGACGTCATGCCAGATCTGGATATCGTCTCCAAATAGTAGGAAGTTTAACTAGAGTACACTATTAAGATCCTTGAATAGGACTAAGAATGAAAGTTGTCCCCGTACGGATCCTTGGCTTAAGCCTCAACGGATTTCATTCTCGTCGAAAATGACGCGGCTGACTATTTCATTCAGCTAACGTTGTATGAAAGGTTGCTTATCTAACCAAGTACCTTGCCGTCTATGCTATAACTTCGACGTTTTGTACGAGGGGTCTACGTGGATGAACGTTTCTGAAAAGTTAAGGTACACGACGTTGTCTCCTGCTCTGGTTTCCAATTATTCCGGAAGGCCAGCAGTTTATTTTGCTTGTTTCTGGTCAAAAGGAGGGGGAACACATAGAAAGAAAAGAAACAACGTAAAATGTTTAATATGGTCATCAACTACTTTAACTTTCAGAATTCTGCTTGAAGGGGCTTTAAATGGGCTACCGGAATATGTTCCGCATGAAACTGCCTCCGTCAACTACCAATTCTGAACAGGTAGCCCCTTGCTAGTCAAAGTTACAGGTTGTATAACGCGGAGTCTTCAGACGCGGAAACGTTGGAATATTCTTTTATGCTTGAGGACGCATCGGTATTAGTCAAATTAGGATGTGCCACGAATGATCTGCTCGGAATGGAGTAGTGAGATATTTGCGAACGTAATAAAAGGTCACTATGCATCTAGCCTTTATACCGATCATTTTGACACCAACTGTTGAATAGAAGGTCGTCGCATTGCTTATTACCCGCCTTGCTCAAAGGGATTGTTCGCATTAGAGGTCGTTTCCATTATACCGATTATAAGTAGGGTGTAATGCACTCTTATTATTCGACCCAGCAGCAACTCCATCGTCGACGACCTGATACGGCATTACCACGCAACAAAAAGGCACGGTGGAACACAACGATTACTATGGGTAATCCACACCAAGTATTGGCTAGTGCATAATGCTAATATGGCGAAGCGGAAGCCGTACAGCTTGCTACGGCCAAGCGGCCATTCCATGATAACAGAAAATCTTGCCGCTACCCCAGGCAAGAGCGGATATTGGTTGGTTTCCATGCAACAATATTGGTGCTTGCTACTCGGCAGCGATTTTGTAAAACAAGGAAAGAGTGAGGAAAAATAATTTAGTTGTATAATCCCTTGTTTACACCCTAGGGCAGCTCACCTGAAGGCGGCTTACGATCTCTCGACCGATGCCATCATTATAGCTCTCATCCGTTTAATAGGTTAGTGTGCCTATTTTGCGGACCAATTTTACATATTGGTTAGAAAAATACGTTAGGGTGTTAAAAATGTCAACAAAGGAAAATCGGCAGTGTTACTTGCTCGTGGTTTTCAGTAGCATTTTATCACTCGCTTGCAAGCCAAAGGGGCGGTATTAGGGAGCGATTGACCGTTCCGTGAGGAGAACGTTGAACAACATGTGCAGTAATCAAAATGTTATGGTTGATTACCCTGCCAATGAATTCTTATAGGTAGAACGAATTCTGGACATTCACCCACTGCTTTGATTAATTAGCTGGAAAAAAGTGAATGTGACACTAAGAACAGTTTACGTGGGGACTAGCTCAATTATATTGCGAGGAGATATTAGAACTGCATGCTGTCTGGATTGAAGCGGACAACTTCACTTCCGTCTATACTATTTCTCGGCCAAGTTGTCCTCTTGGGCAACAGAAATAATCTGAGGGGGCATTCAACAAGAGTCTACTCAATTAATTTGTTCCGTGCGTACGCCAGTCACTTGTGCAGGTGTTTAGGTGTGCGTGTATAGCCCGTCGCCTTCAGCTAATTGGACCTCAGACGCACTAAGTCATAAGAATACAGGTGGGACGCTTCAGCTCCTACGCACGGAACAAACTAATTGAGTAGACTCATGTTGAATGCCCCCTCAGATTCTTTCTGTTGCCCAAGAGGACAACTTAGCCGGGAAATGGTGTAGTCATGAGTGCAGAGGAGTAGTCATGCAATACGGCTTTCGATTACACTTACCGAGTTTGGTATACATTCACGGGATATCCTTGGTGGTAGTCAAGAAAAATGGCTCTCGCAAAGATACTTCAATGTAGTTTTTAATGTGCACCTGTCTATTGATATTTATGAGCGTTGTAGCAAGGATCAATTAGGACGAGTGCGAGAGTGGTACTGTTGGTTCTCAAAATGACGATCGCAAGAGGATTTCTACGACAAGTTAATGAATCTCTATTTAGATTCGAAATTCTGGAACTCCACAATCGGACCTCTCTCTGCGGCTATCCGGGTCGTCGACATTTGTGTACCAGTCATTATGTGTTAACCATTTGTGTGGAAATTACCTACCTGCACGTATTCTGTTCACTTTGTTGCCACCCATCATTGGACACTGATGTGTCGCCTCAACTTTGCCGTGTGTGTGCATGTATCTACGTCCGTCTGTCTTGTTTCTCCGGACTTGGTATTCACTGAGTGACCCTGACCATGATTTTCCAAAGCCTGGTGTCCCGCCATTTCTCTTTAACCATAAGATTAATTATTACGATGACATTGGTAAATACGTTCTCCAAGCAGGAACAAGTGTGCGTCTGGTGATTAACAAAACCCGCAGAATTTACGGCAAACTTGATCTTATGCATTCCATTCTGCTCGAGGTGTGATGATCATTTGCAATTTACCCCGGGGGCGCTACCTATCGCTAAGTGCTGTCGAAATTAGAACGCGAAAAATTGAGGTTCGTTTGTGTATTGAATAATCGCGTTGTAAATAACACTGTAGATCTTGTGTCCATACTATGTTCTTAATCAATTTTGCATCCTTTCATAATCTTTAGCGGAACAACAGCGTTTGGATCTTATACTGCCGTTCCTTTATCATGGGACTTTACTTTTTGACAACGCTATAACTTCAGTCAGCCTGATTGCCCGATAGACCACCTTTGAGTGACCGCATTTTGTGCCTATGTAGCTCGCAGAGTGAAACACTAGGGACGGAATTCTGTTGCCCAAAGTAATTCGATGGAGACTTATGCATTTGCTTTTGCTTTAGCAATTTGGCAGACCGTATCCGATCTGATTGGACGCTATTTGCAACAATGAAAAATAGGTTTCCTTAAATGGTAAGCCGGTGCTGTAAACATCGTATCTGAGTGACCGAAATTTTCCTAATACTTCTCAATGAGACAGCCGTAAGCACAAATTCAGCTCACTCAGTAAGTTCAAACAGTCACTTTAGTGGACATTTTTTAATCACTGGTAAGTTGTTAATGGGAAAGTACAACTGATGTTGCTCTTTTGGTCCTGAATTTTAGGATCACAGCGTATTTGTTATATTTACAAAATAATACTCATATTTATGTGTTATGTAAGCCTACAAGGATTGAAAAATTTAATAAAATCTGTTACTCTGTTATTCTGCCAGTGAAACATAAAAAGGTATTTCCGTTTGCTAATAGCAACCAATATCGAAAGCAACACTTATCAAATGTTACACCAACTCCAACGTTTTGCACATAAAATAGTTCGGTAAATCATGATAGCTTTGGCACTGAGTATCGAGCTCCTGCTTAGAGGTGGCATCTGTGGCTTTTTGTGGTAGTGTGAGGGTTGTCTGGAAAGTAGTTTCCAGCAATTTTTTAATGGTAACTTGACATCTCTACAGACTATTCTTAACCTTGATCGTGTCTGTCATTGCTTCTTACGTCATATAGAATATTATCCACCTCTTAGCTAGGAAACTAAAAATTATTTTTCATATCTATCAAATTGCTTGCCTTATCTGGGCAAAAGTAATTCTTAAAATGTTCACTTCCGTTTCCTCGTTCAAAATTACGAAAGCAAAACTCGTTATTTGATTATTGTCAATTTCTGATTCCGTAGTTTGATCGCTTAAGTTTGCATACTTACTTCGATCATTGACCATTGTACCTTCGTTGTATGAGTCATGCGGAATAGATGCAGCAATTCTTTAATTTTGTCTTTACCAATTCCAAAGTAAATCTTCAAAAATTGCAACAAAGATCAAACCAATCATAGTAAAATAAATTAAGCACGTAAGCACTAATTACAACTAAATAACAACCCCAGAAGCATGAACATTACACATGTATGGTACCGGAGAACATGGACTGGAAATATATTAAACTAATGTACATGAAAAACTTGATTTTCCACTTTGAGCTTTAAAAACTGATTCATATGCTATTGCATTGAAGACGTGTAGCTCAATTTGTTCGGATGGTGGTTGAACTGTTCGCTGAGCTTGGCAATTTTGTTGCAAACGTTTCGTCACCAATCGAGGTGACATCATCAGTGCGTAGTTGAGTGGCATGCAATAGCGAAGAGTAGCGTAGAGGAGCCTCGGTGAGAGTGCGCTGAGCGTGGTGTGCGCGCGTTTTTATATCGCCGTGGTTGTCCGTGGAGACGAGCAATCCTATTGGCTGAGACTTCGATCCGCGTTCAGCTGGGTTGATGGGCAGATGACCTTTGACCTTGACCCCTTGTATTTCGTGGCCTTTGTCTGCTTGCTCTTGTGAGTGAGTCTGGCCTCAGTTCTGGTTGTCTAGTCACACGTTCCATCGGATTCAATCGATCGAGTTGTCGGTCTTTCGCCAGTAGTGTTGCGTATACTGCGTCCAGTTCGATGTGTCGGTTGATTGAATTCGTTGTAGAGTACCAGGCTTCCAAAAACTCCCTCGCATGTTTTGTACTTCCATGTGCTAGAATCTTTACATTCTCCAGATCGAAATGATGGCCTTCTTGATCTTCATGCACAGAAACCAACGAGTGCGGATCATGCCTTCTGACGGCCGCCTTGTGTTCGGTGATTCGTGTACAAAGCTTTCTTCCAGTTTGTCCGACGTAGTTTTTATCGCAGTCGCTGCATTTTATCTGGTAGATGACATTGCATTGGTCGGCTTGATTGACTTTTTCTTTAGGTCTTGAGATCAATTTCCTTAGAGTGGCACTTGGTTTGTGAGCCACAGAGATGCCATGTGACTGCAGCAATCTTCCTGTGAGTTCGGAGACGTTCTTGATGTAAGGGAGCACTATCCGTTTGTTTGCTTGCTCAGATGACTGCTGCTGCTGTTGCTGAGGCGTTCGTTTCTTTAATCTTCTTCTGACGAAATTTCTCGGATAACCGTTGTTTCTAAACACTTGATATAAGTGATTTGCTTCCTGTTTCCGCGATTCGGCTGTGCTGCAGTGCGTTTCCGCTCTTTTGAACAGGGTTTGAATGCAGCTCTTCTTGTGATTCATCGGATGGTTGCTGTGGTAGTTTAATATCTGGTCCGTATGTGTTTTCTTCCGATATACGCTCGTTTGCAGAGATCCGTTGGTATTCCTAGTGACCAGTACATCCAAAAATGGTAACTTGTTATCCTCCTCTAATTCAATCGTAAATTTGATATCCTCGAATGTGCTGTTGAGCAAATCGTGCGTGGCCTGTACTCTGTTCCGGTTTACGATGACAAATGTGTCGTCCACGTACCGCATCCAGAGTTTTGGGCTGATAGATGGCAGTGCAATGCGCTCCAATTTCTGCATCACGGCTTCTGCAATGAGTCCCGAAATTGGGGATCCCATGGAGGTTCCTCTCAGTTGCTGGTACACTTGTCCATCAAAGCGGAAATAAGTGGTCATGCAGAGGTTCAGGAGTTCCCAAAAGCTTTCAGGTCGTATGGTTGTCGTTGAGCTTAGTTGATTCTCTAGTAGTTCCATCATGGTTTCTTTGGCCAATTCGTGACCGATTGAAGTGAAGAGTGCGGTGACATCGAATGAAAGCATTATTTCGTCATCTTCTATTCTGACACCCCGCACTTTGTTGAGGAATTGTTCAGCATTGTTGATGCCATGTTTGGATACAGCAAGCAAATTTTTCAACATCCTCCACAAATTCTTCGCTAGTTTATATGATCGGGTTCCGGGGAACGAGACGACTGGTCGTAGTGGGACTCCATCCTTGTGTACTTTTGGTAGTACATAGAATATTGCGATGTTTGTATCATCAGCTTTCATTCTCCATCGCTCCTTGGCGCTGAGCTCGTGCTTTGTTTGTAGTTTCTTCAGCGTTGCGCTGTTCTGGTTGACGAGTTTTGAACTTGGACCTTGATCGATCCGGCGATATGTAGTTGTGTCGGATAGCAATTCTATGGTCATGTGCATATACTCCGGTTTGTCCATTCTCACTGTCATGCGCCCTTTGTCCGCTGGTAGGATCACAATGTTCTTGTCTTTCTGTAGACGTTTGAGTGCATCCAATTCCTCCTTGGCTAGGGTCTGCGTGACTTTATTCCGAGTTAGTACTGGGACAACTGTCTGCCGTATCTGTTGCTGAGACTCCTCTGGCAGTCCGTTTGATTTCAGTGCGTGTTCTAAGCTAGCCAAGTAGTCTTTGGGACAAGCAGCTTTGGCGTTGAAGTTGAGCCCCTTGATCAGTTGCCGTGAGGTGGCGAAGTGAAAGGTTTTTGATCCACCCTTCACTACTAGTACCGTCATTCCTCTTAGTCAATTTGTCTAACTTTGTGTGCAATACAGTCTTGCGTCGGTTATTCGTGGTTTTAACTCGACGTTCAATTGCGGATGCCGGCGCTTTTCGTAGCTGTGGGTCAATAGTGCTGAGGCAATTGGTTTTATGTTCGATTATGACTTTCTCATATTTGCGTAGGCCTTGCACAAGAATCACCGAACACAAGGCGGCCGTCAGAAGGCATGATCCGCACTCGTTGGTTTCTGTGCATGAAGATCAAGAAGGCCATCATTTCGATCTGGAGAATGTACAGATTCTAGCATATGGAGGTACAAAACATGCGAGGGAGTTTTTAGAAGCCTGGTACTCTACAACGAATTCAATCAACCGACACATCGAACTGGACGCAGTATACGCAACACTACTGGCGAGCGGTCGACAACTCGATCGATTGAATCTGATGGAACGTCTGACTAGACAACCAGAGCTGAGGCCAGACTCACTCACAGGAGCAAGCAGACAAAGGCCATGAAATACAAGGGGTCAAGTTCAAAGGTCATCTGCTCATCAACCCAGCTGCACGCGGATCGAAGTCTCAGCCACTAAGATTGCTCTTCTCCACGGACAATCACGGCGATATAAAAATGCGTACTCACCACGCTCAGCGCACTCTCACTGAGGCTCATCTACTCTTCGCTATTGCATGCCACTCAACTACGCACTGATGATGTCACCTCGATTGGTGTAGAAACGTTTGCAACAGAATTGCCAAGCTCAGCAAACATTTCAACCGCCATCATATGCTATTCTTTAAAGCAACCTTTTGTGCGGTTTTTCTCCACTCAATGTTAAGTTCTACCCACCCACTTCTGATCTAAATCGATATCAAAATTATTTCGGATATGAGGCTAGGAACCATCCTAGGAGCAATCCTAGGAGCATCCTAGGAACAATTCTTTATATTGTTACTTCAGTTCGTTTTTTACATTGGTGTTAGAGTGCGCACAGTTTCCATTTCTTTTCAACAACACATATGGGATTTCAGTGATTGGTGATTTCGGATACCCAGTTGTACGTATACCTGCTACTTATAATGACTCCGAAATTTTGTTTACTTGCATATTGCTTATTGAAAACTCGTGCAGTTTCCTGTCTTCAGTTGTCACGCTGTACAATTTGACGGTATGATCGGCTCGATCCAGTTTACGCCATTGTAAAACATTTCATCTGCTCTTTTTTTGCTGTAACGATTATATATTTATTGCATTCAGTTTTTCTTATTTTACGTTCTTATTTATATCATCTTTGGCCGCGAATTGGACGGTCTCCTGAGTTGATGGACTGAAGTTTCGAAAGTATAAAAATCCATACCAATGCAAGGGACATTGCCAAAAACTAGGTGGCGTGTAAACGGTTACCTAATTGAACGATCCGTAAGACGGACCGGGAGGAGGCTTCATCGCCAATAAGATTTTCATAAAATCATCCCTAAAAATAACAATACCTATTGTGAACAGGGGATAGCTAACTTGATATGTTTCTACAAGTGAACGCTAGCAGGTATAACATGGTGTGGGCGAAAACTTTCGAGGGAATACCTTGCTTGGAAGCAAGTTCTCTGGGAACGACTCCACAGGTGGCCGTAATCCTTTATCAGAACATTTGTTATCTCAATATGCTTTATTGTTTTCCGCTTTTTAATTACTTGAAAATCGTAAAATTGTTGATCGCTTTAATATCCGGTTTAAATCCATTGTGTAAAACGTGAACAATTTGTTATGTTGTGCGATCCTGTTTACATATTTTAAGCAGACCACAGGGACCGTGCCTCGCAATGCCGAGGAATATAATATTTATTTATTTGTCTCCTAACAGTTTGTTGTCCCTCTTCAAACAAGCCGGTATTCTGTCTTTTTGACTTCGCTTAACTGCCCATGTTAAGCAACTTGTGAAGGAAAGATTACATTTCCAGTCAAAGCTAATAGGCCTTAGCTTTCTGATTCCGTTCAACTTAACAAGAAAAACAATCAAAGAATGGAAAACAAGAGAAAATAATTGGCACACACCTTCTATATAATAAAGACAAAGCTTGTGAAGCATACTGGAGATGTTTGGTGAGTTAACAATTAAATATGGATAGCAAGGGACATGGTTTTAAACAAAGTTACACTGAGAGAAAATGGGAAATTCTTTAGCATACTCGAAGGGAAATAAGCGTTTTCATTGGAATAGAATGTGTTAGAGGCAAAGAAGCCTTCGAATTGTGGAAAATATGGTGCAGATATTCTGACATTTGTCGCAGAAAATAGGTAAGGCGTACAACTGCAGCGAACTAGATGCATACAGTTCAATGAGAACATATGGGAGAAAACAGGATAAGGGTTACGCGAATACCAACGCATCTCTCTTGCGGACCCTCTAGCCAAAGGGAAAGATGGTGTGTGGACAGACAGGCCCACGTTAGGCAAATCAACCGCTAATATTCGAATGTGGACACTGCGACAACGATGACTGACAGCATTTTATGGCTACCCACCACTTGGCCAGACCAAATCAGGTTACTGCAGCGAATGTTTGCTGTTTTGTAAGAGCGTGTGGGCGATGGATCACGTGAAGCACATTCGTCGGTGATTGTTGCGCAACCGGAGTACGAATGCACGTCTGCTTATCAGAGCGTGCTGATTCTCCGGTTGTACAGTCAGCGCGGTTCAAACACTGCAGAAAGTGCGTGATGATACAACAGCAAGAACGTGTGATTGCGCCCTGTAAGTGGGCGTTAGGTTCTGAAAATTGTGCGCAATTGCCAGAAACTGGTCGTATTTGCAACCTCAGCAATACTGGTCAGCCTTGCGCTACAACGGATGAGTTTTCGGCTTACGATGTTATCCGCGAAGTAACCAAAAATCTCACCCACAGCATCAGTATTAGTGTCCAGCATTTTGACAACACAAGTTACGCTGTTCATCGGACTAAAGAAAGAAAGTTTCGTCGGTATGGGTTACATTAAGTGCAAGTGTTGACCTCTTGCGACATGAAGAAATGGCCTAAATTTAGCTGTTACTTAGTGGATCACATGGATATTTATTCCTTTAATGTTACTACTAAAGCAATGTTCCATTTGAACGGAATAGTGAAGTAGTATTTTGGGCAACAACTACTCAAATAGGATTCCAAGCATTAATGTACGAAACATAACCCAGCTATTACGTCTTGGGCAGGACTAACTGGTCGAAAGTACATGGGCCCATTTCTCTTTTCCAGCAATGGGACCGGTAGGTTGTCTTTGTTCTGTACTATACCACAGCACTCCCAGTTTTGGTTTGCAAGAAAATGCTACAGATTTATGTTTTCCGCAATTTATGCCAATGGATTATGTCGCATCAACGGCTAGCAACATGAAGGCGTACCTGCACATTATGCTCAAACGGTTTGTGATTTTTTGAGTGAAATTTCCGGATACCGATTTATTTGTCGGGGCGGATCAACGGAGTGGCTTGCTCCGTCGGCTGCTTTAAACCCATTTTATTTATCCCTATAAGGATCCTTATAACGGTGTTTATAAGACAAACCTGCACTCATTGGAACAATTGAAAGAGAAAATCGTTAACACATGTGGTGCAATCACCGCGGAAAATTTTGGAGAAGTTTCGTGTTAACTGATTCAAGCCATTTATGCCATTTCAGCAGAACGCCGGTAATCAAGTTAGACACAAAATTTGTGGATGCTTAGAAGATAATTGAACACCGTTCGCTTAAATCCACGTAGCCAGCTACCCGTTTTCATCGTCTTTCAGAACTCAACCCTCCATTAGGGTCAAAAGTGCGTCTGTACTTTGCCCCCTGACTTTCAGAGTAACAGAAATGCCCATAAGCATCTCATACTGCGGAGATTAGCAAATATGACTTGAGCGTTTGTTATTCCGGCTGGTGGTTTTGAGTAGGACAATATCTATTTTCAAGTAAACGAGAGGATAAAGCGGGAACGGGATACGGGGTTGGGTAAATTTTTCGTGTTTAGTAGTCTTTTGGCACTGTGGCGTCGGTTGAATACTGCAGAACATCAACTCATCATCATCATCTTACACGTCAGCTAGAGGTGGGGAGAACCTCAGCTACTGTGCCGCAATACACAGAGAAAAGGAGAAAAAATGCAACTGGTGTAAGCCGGCTGAGCTACCGGGAACGGATGGGCATCGTTCTGGTAAGCTACCAGCCGTCTCCTGTGAATCAAAAAATTACTATGCAAAATTATATAAAGCTAAATAATGAGATCGTGGTTGGAGGTGGAGGCTAAGAATAATGGGGTGGGACAAAGAAACTCACAGCAACATCAACTAATATGTGGCAAAGTTGGATGGATAAATCTGGACCCTTATTTTCCAACAAATCAAAATATCTAATGACTTTTACGTTCTAGGTAACAAGTAATGCTTTGTGTCGGCGCATATCAGATTAAGACAAGTAATCTACTTCCCAACTTCATGCAAATGGAACAAAATACTGTTATTTAGTATTTGTATAGTAGCTTCTTACAGTGAGGTTAATTTTTAGCCATTGCTTCTGCAATTATTCTGCATATTATGACTTGAGATCTTTTTGTCTATAACATGAATGTCAAGGCTGAAAATTCACCCATTAAAGGCGCGTAAAAGCGCATCCTTTTCTTGTCTTGACCTGATTGTCCACAGAATAGTTGGATAGTTGGAAAGGATATTGAAATGATTGTAATTAAAATAAGAATGGTAATCGGGTTGGTACGTTAAACATAAAATTAAGGGCTTATTGTTTTCGCCGCTGTAGTCCTGCAATTAGCTAAGATTCACAGCCCCCACGGTTATCATCCAAGAAATCCATGGAAAAGACCTGGAGTAAGATGGAGATAAGGCGCTAAGTGACAAAGGGTAAGTGGATGAGGACGTCACCCAACCGTCTTGTAAATATTGTTGGTGACAGTGCAGAGACAACCATTCTGGGCAGCATTCCACGGGTGAAAGAGGCGAATGGAAAAGAAGTGCTGCGGCACTCCAGACAACTATTCTGTTCTGCGACTTGCAATAAGTGACCCCTCAGGATTGTATTGCTGCTAAGCTATAGCAAATGGCGGCACCCATGTTGTGCGTCTTGCGGAATCAAGCATGCAATAATTAGGTTGCCACGTAATCTGCGATTGAGTCAGTTGAACACCCCAACAGTTGCAGCTCCTCATGGTACGACAGGTTGTGCACACCAATTACGTCTTAAATGCCTGAGGTTATGGCTGCTCTAGTGCGTTAAGCTCGTGTTTCCAAAGTGGATGCCAGGCTTGGATTGCGTACTCAACATATGAGCGAATATACGCACTGACCATTTGTCGAAAGATGGAGATGTTTAATTGCTCAAATGCCCATGGCAACAGTCCGACGTGTTAGCTTCTAGTCTCCAAGGCCCTTTCGGATTGCCTGCAGCAACCCAGATCATTATGAACCATCACAGCCAAGTCACGTTCGACGGTTGATCGTTACAGAACATTTGTTCCGAGCCAGTATGAGTATCTGCTCTCATACCGGATAGAAATTAGTTTGCATCTACACACTTCGAAATGCAGTACATTTTGGGTTGCTCATGGATATACCGTGTCAAAGTCAATCTGAAGCAAATGCTATTTGGCTTTCACCTGAAACCTCCGCCAAATTTTTATATCCTCGGCAATCATTAGGACGTTTGAAGCGATTCCCTGTGCGAGGACATTGAGAAACACCAAAAATCACGTGGACCTATTATTGAACCTTGTGGCACACCCCACTCGAGTTGTGGGGGTCAAATAACGAGCTCCAAACTCTTATCAATAAGTGCCGTAGAAGTAGAAAGTTGGAAAAATCAAACTTAGAATAGGTTCACGACTCCTGTAACGCTGGAGCTTAAAAAGTAATGTCCGATAGTCGAGGCGATTGAAAGCCCTTGGAAAATCAAGGTAGATAACATCAATGCCTTCTCCAGCGTCATCTTACTCTGTTCAACTAACCAGTGCAGTTAGTGAATTCGCTGTGCATAGCCGCTGTCTATGGAAGCCTTGCTGCTCCATCGTAATGATGCTACAAATTACCATTTAGCAAAGCAGTGCATCGGCCGCAATGGATTCCACGACCTTGGAGAGCATAGGAAACAGAGATACTGCGCGGTATTTGGAGGGCACAGTTCTGCCTGTACTTTTGTGAATCAGGATTATTATTCCAAGATTCCATACAGCAGGAACTTAGTTCTGGTCTAAGCAACGCTTGTAAAACTGAGCTAAGGGTCCGGCCAGTTGGCTTACTGCTCTATTCACTGCCCCTATGAAAATGGTATCGACACCCGATGAGCTCTTGTTGCGTAGAGACGTCAGATTTTGCAATACAGCATTTGCTGTGTATGTGATTTGGGTTCGTTCTGGCGGATAGACGACAAAGGCTGGCAGATTGCTTGGTGGCAAGACCTTCTTATTACATGCGCAGCAAATTTGCTGTTTCCACAGCCGTTCTCGTTGTTAAGCCATTAATAGTCCTGTGTAGATTAATTCCTCGCTTCACCTTCCGTAGGTTAGTAACGTGTTGTACGTCAGTTTGTTTTAGCACTGAATGTTTGTTCGATGCTCTGTTGACATGCGACTATCTTTCTTAGCAGTTGAGTGCAGTGGTTAAATTGTGCTATGTAATTTCCTCAAGTTTCTGGTGCTGGAGCTTCTTTGTACACTCGCCATGCTTGGTTGCGTATTGTCACCAATTTTCCGGTTCTGCTCCTAACGAAAGTGCCTGCTGTACACTTACTGTAAGTTTTATATCCGAAGCCTGCAACCAGCTAACTGGGTTTTTAATGAACTCAAGCCAGGCGACTTCCGGTGGTTTTTGACGGTTCTCGAGCTAGTTGTGGTGCAGATGAGTTGGCCTAATCCATTAAAGCTTGTGTTGGTTCCCTCGGTCTCATCATTCTCATTCCGATAGTATGTATAGCAGACGAATTTGCATCTGATGACAGCGTGATCACTGCGACACAAATGTGAGTATAGAACCAACACATCAGTCATATGCTCCTTGTTGGTAGGTACAAGATATACACAGATGGCCTGTTAGGAGATCTGGACCGAGTGGGTAAAGTGATGTGATTGTAATGGGAATAGTGGTTACGACACCTTGTAAATCGGCTATGAATTTTTCTCCAATCGTGGCAGGAATTTCCAAACAATGTGTTTGAAAATCACCCACGAGAATTAGGTGAGTGTACTTTCGCTGTAAACGGCATCTTAAAGCACCCGCTAGGTAGCGGCGGGTTTTGGGTGTAGAGTTAGGGGAAGGTAAGCAAATGCAATAAGACTAGCGTCCCTGACTTTTAACCTCAAGCGGTACCAAACAGAGTCGGTGAAGTGCGAGTCTGATTCCTCCACTGCTTCGCCCTGTAACTGGCTTCGGTAATACAGAATTACCGTCCTCCTTCCGTTAGCCTATATTTCCGGATCGGCGACATGTCCGGTCACGAAACTTCAGCGTCCGTCACTCCCGTGTGCAACCACGTCTCGGTGATACCAATGACATCTTATGACCAGGAAGCTTGACTATCTTTCAGTTTGGCAAGTTTAATAAAAAGACCCTGAGCATTCCTACACAAGCAGGCCAGTTTCTCGGTCTCTGGTAGCCTATAAATGAGTGAAGGGGTCAACTGCGGGAGGATGCCGACAGATAGGAGGTCCGCAGTTACTCGTTTTTTGATGGGATAATAATAATTCGTTTACAACTAGATTCGGCCAAGGTGCGTCCTAACCTACGTTTAGACCTACATCAGAGTCAATTAAAGTAGCGCTCATGTTGCGCTTCTGTACATTCGTCGGCTGCTTTCTGCTTTAGTCGCTTTAATATTTGAGCTATGCAAAGCTTCTGCGGTCTCTAACAGAGGTTCCGAAGTAAGAGGTTTTCGATTTCACCACCATCGATCCAAAACACCCGTTGCTTGTTGCTCTGACTAAACCATAAGTTTTAGGATTCTAGGGCCGCATGCTCTATAATTTGGCAAGAGCTCTACAATATTACCCAAAGAAATTGCTTCACAAATGAACCGCCACTGTTCTATGTCATGCATTTCGGTCTCTTGAACAGCGTTAGAAGGAAGTTCGAGCACTCTGTGTATGAAGGTTGTGTTTAGTCGGTCTTGCTTGATGTGTCCCGTTTCTGTGTTTCATTTTGATTGCCGCTCGCCTCAAGGGACGTCAGGATACATTTGTATCCCACAGGATCTGTGTTCTAGCGCGCTTGCTTGGAGCAAAACGTTTACTGCGTCAGTGGAGGATTCTAGTGTTACTGGGATAAGACAGGGTTCTCCATAGTGTGGTGTGTTCGGAAGAGGAGCAATTCGTAATATGTTTATGAGTTGACTTTAACATTCATTAGCACGCACAATGTGCTCCATTGGTCTTTTTCGTCCAACAACTTACTGCGCAATGTGATGGCGATATATTCAGGGACATTTTAGCTTACAGCAGTCGTGGCTGTATTGTTAGATCCCTTTTTTCTTTGAACTACAATAACCATTCTTAAGAGGAGCCACGGGATATTCCCGTAGGTCCCAGGATAAAGAACTTTTGGGGAGGCCATGAGGGGACCATAAGGAGGACATTGGGCCTTGTTATGAAAAGTAGTTTTTGATAACAGGGATAAAAATTCATTAAAAACTAATTTTCTATAGTTTCTCTCTGTACACTAACCCTCACAGGTAAATACAGGTCAGTGAATGGAATGACACGCACGCGCACCTGCTTGCTTACGGTTTATAAGCCAGGCTGAGCCGACCTTCTGTCGCGCAGCTAGCATAGATCCGCCAAACTTGCGCAGATTTTGCAGGGCTCACCTTAAACATACAATCACCACACGGCGACATTAACTGCGCAACTTACACCCGATTCTCCCTCAGCACTTTGAAGCCTATCCCCAGAGTGAACCAACTGTGCTATACTCTGAACACTGATGCAACTATTGTGTAAGTTACAGTGAACTCTCGTTAGTACACTGCGACAGTTACAGCGCAAAGCTAAACTGATTTTTCCTCAGGACACTATCATTGTGACACTCATCTGCCAGTCAGTCTTCCTCTTTTCTGTCTTACTGCGGTAGCGCTAGGTTACGCAACTTTTGTCTCCAGTCACAGCTGGTAATGTTCCACCAATCTGTATTTGATGGTGATAAGAAAAGGATTTTATGAGAGTAATTTTTAAAAACACATTTAACTGACATTTAGAATGCTGGAATACTATCTTAACTCGCGTGAACATCTGGCGGCTGAGTCACGTTAGCTCGCAACTTTCCTAATTCGAGTGGTTACTCTGCGGACATGGGTGTACTATCTTACAAGAGGACATAGGGTTGCTTTGGTGAGGATATATATACCATTATGTGCATGTAAGTATGTTTCTCCTTATAATTACAATAATCAGATGCCTTGCAGCACGCAGTTGGCGCCATGTTTGGCAATAGCTGATGTAAATTATTTGCTTCGTTGGTGACACTCCCATGCCGGTAACGCGAAATATCCAGCATATTCTTCCATGTTTGTCTCTTCTTTCTTTCTTTTTCCCTGTTATCACTAGTTGCTACAACTTTCTGTAATCTATGGGTATCTAGTGAGTATTGCCATTTTCTGAGTTCCATTTGTTTTCCTTCTTGGCTTTTGTCACGCATTTTCTTTTGTCATTTTGGCCATCCACGATATTTTCAAAGCAATCCTCAGCAAACGCCTTTGAGTTACCTCTAACAGTGTTTTTATAGGTATACATGTTAACATTACAGCCACCAATAGAAGTTTCAAGTATGCTTGATAAACATCATTCCTTATAATGTCACAGTCAAGCAAGGAGAAATATATTGCTACCAATTACTAATGCTATCTGCGTGCTTTACCTTGTCGAATGATATTATTTAACGTACATGATATAAAGGTATGAGAATATTAAAACAAAAGCAAGATGCGTATAATAGCTAGTAACAATTTATAGTGACATATTTCAGCAATGATCGTCTCAGCAACGAATAAGTTTCGGCAGCACTAGATAGAATACCTGTCAGTTGGATTCATCGCATCACTTCAAACCCCCACTCTACACTTGTGTTTAATTTGCCAAAACACTCTTCAAAATAATAGTATGGGACCATGTAAACTAAAAAATCATTAGGAAAGTACTAATGACGGAGAAAGCGGAAAGTCTGCGGTTCTTTGTAGAAAGCTGCTGGATGGTTTCGAAAAGATACCAAGTTTAAAGAAAATAGTTTCTGATAGCGCAAATATGGCAAGTGGACCTAAGCATTTTATTAAATCAGTAAATTGATTGCCAAAATTTACAGTCCAGCAATGTTGAGAAAACATTCTCCTTCCTTCAGTACCAATAATACTCTCTGACTTGATGTATACGAATCCACAAGAAGCGGTTTAAGCCCTTCTGCTCAACAACTCAACTGAATCTTCGCGCATAGATGAGACGCCTCTGGACATAAAAAGTTTCTTCTTTAATGGTAATATATTAATGGAGGAGATGCTGCTTGCCAGGATATAGAAAACTATGACAAAGCGCCAATCTACATGGAGGAAGTCAATGGCTATCTACTTTAAAACTCCATCACAATGCAAAAGATATTTGCAGGTGCATTAGATGGTGCTACCTCATTGGTCGAAATGTATAGAGGATTAATTGCCCATAGAAAATTATTCCCCCTTCAGCTCCTAAACGTCACTGCGTGATTCATTGAGAGCACCTAGGAACTCAGAACGTGGGATGGCGCTTATGCGATCCACATTTATAATATTAGTTAGCAATATCAATCCGCACCCTTTTAGGATCGTTTTTTTTAAGCAGTTGTGTAAGGAGAACAGTGAAGTTGTCATGGTTCAACTTTTGCACGCAGAAGTTAGATGGCACTCCAAGGGCAACTGTATTCGCCATTTTGTTTCAGTCTGGGACAACATCATCACATTCATTTCTGCAACTGATTATGAAGGAAAAGTGTGTGCGGCTAAGCCAGATGTGTTTTATCTGGCTGAAGATTTCGAAAAACTCCAATTGTAGAATAAAACTTAAAGGCAATTTGTGTAACCTAATTTCGAAAAGAAATCCAGTTATCGCATTTTTAACATAACTGAAGTATATTCTCAGAGCATCGAACTTGGGGAATTTTTACAGTTCCCAATGGTTTATGCCATTCATATACAATAACTACGAAAAAAAATCAGAGAATTTTCCTAACCAGATTGACATGGAAATCCAGATTTAGATTCTGAATCCATTTGATGTACAGCTCTGAGATGTCGGAGCTGAAAATCTGGAAATTCTCATAAAGCTTAAGATTGACACACAGCAATAAGATCCAAGTGCACGCTATATAAGTTGGATTTTGGATATACTGATGCCCCACACTGTGGGAAATATCTGAACTATATTTCCTCGCTTTTCCAACCACATACATGTTTGCATGTGGATTCCACAGACTGGTTGCTTTAAGAAATACAGAAACATGGGACAGTACAGAAACAGGAGATATCCCACTCTGGCTGTCAAGTCTGGAGCCGGGCCTAAGCAAGCTGGCTCAAGATTATCATGCCAAATGCTCGCATTAATAGCTTGAGTAACATAGTTTTACGATTTTACTACAATTCCTAATTCATGGCAGCCTTACAGTTAAAATCTAACAATAAGCAAATACAATTTTAAATACTAACGATAACTTTTGTGTAACTGCAGATATGTAGCTTTATATTGCTGCAAAATAACTTTTTTCTTCAAGCCATGGCAGTTAAACAATGGGGATTGTAAGGGAAACAGAACTGATGCCAACACTACAAGTTTAGCCATTATAACAAATGGACAAAATGACTACTGGAAATCACAGATTTGCGTCTGTTATTTGTTTCGGATTGCTGACGTTGTGCTGATCAAGAGTGGAAGCCATGGGAAATGGGAAGGTTCAAAAGGCGGCCACCGTTGTAGAAAAGTTGAGAAGGACTGATCCAAAAAGTTGGGGTAATCTTTTGTCCTGACATGATGACAAGAGTTTATCGTTTGCTATTTTCCCTTTATTCATGCTAACGGTGTTTATACCAGAAGAGGCAGCAACGGCGGCCTCCTTGCTGATCTATGGCAACAACCTCAGCAATTGTAGCTGACCTTCCGGACTGTTTGTGGACAAGAGGTATTTGAGCTACAGATACCGAGGATTGGTGTTTGGCTGCTTCATGCTTGCTAATGCTAGATGTCTGGTCTAGTGGAATTTGCTCAACCGAACTTTCTGGAAGGTGTCTGATATTTATTGCTATGAGTCCTGCTTGACTGTCGCAGTTACGGTTAGTTTTTGCCCGGCATTCTACCAAAGTTAGATAAGACAACGGAGATGGAGACGCCGCGGATTGCGATACAGAGGTAGCAGATTGTGTAGCTTTCCTTTGCTATTAGGTCGCTACGCTTCCGTGGTGCATACTCGCTTCCATTAAATTAACCTTATCGTTCATCCTTTGCTCGGCTTCCGCGGTTTACTGGTCGCACGTCTGAACTAGGATAAGCAAGCACTTAACGAATGACAAAGTCTAGCACACAGTACAGTACCAAAGCGTATCTTATGTCATTTCGCTCTAGTACCGGTTGTTGGGACAGGTTTGCGCATTTCCGATTTCACCCTTCCAAACAGTGCGAGCAAGTCAAACCTATTTTAAATACCCGATAACATTTTCCTTATCCGAAAATGCCTTTTGATTGGAGCCTTTTCGGATTCTCATTTCTGCTATTCAGTGTGATGTCGTTACCTGACCTATTAAGTTAGTTTGGGTTCTGTATTTTCCAGCTTTGAAATCGTCGCACAACGGTCAGGCCAGCGTAGTGTTTGCGAGGGCAAATGAGCGGTCGGCCTCGCCGCACATTCCGTGTGATGGGTTATGCTGGTGCACTGACTGACAAGAGCACAAGAACTGGCGGGTGGCTGGAAACTGCTTACTAAATCTGCACACAGAGCTCAACGCAGATAGACAGTACATGTTCTTTCACGGCTGCGTTCAGAAACGCTGGGTTGGAATAATCTTAGGCTTCTCGGATTACCTAGAGAATTCTGTATCGCGTGGTGTCACACAGAAAGGCAATCGGCTCGATTTGATTGCATTATCCGCTTGCTCATAATCACGGATGACAGTGAAAAAGGTTACTGATGGCACGGACTTGAATCGTAGAATATTATTCTACGTTTGATGGATCGCTGTTTAGGGCTGATAAATCCGGTTCGAAAAAGTGTACAATGACAACGCTAAGAGCAGATGGAGACAGGATATAGTGGAATAATCTAGATGAACCATGAACAAGCACCTCAATCGCATGTGAGGCTGACCTTCCTGGATTTAAATTGTACGGGAAGTAAAATCATCGTCAAATAGGTATGATATCCCGTGTTCAATAATGTTTGGCAAAATTATGAAGTACTGAAACATGACTTAGGACACTTACCAGCGAAAATGCTCAAGTTTCCAAATACGTAGGAAAACCAGAAGGATGAACTCATAACTAAATCAAGCAACGATGGTATAATGTTTTACTATATCTTCTGGATTTGTGTCAATTCAAATGGGTAAAATTCAATAAAGCAGAAGTCATAACTTGTTACAGTCGCCGTAAACATTTGTGTCCAATTATGACAAATCGGAGTCCGAGAACAATAGCACAGCTCTTGCATTTACAGAATGGATAAGGTTTTTCGGCCTCAGTGACTTCAGAAGTTAATTTAGCAAAATACTTGCTAGATGGTTTCGCAAGCATGATATCTCTAAAGAATTTGATGTAAAATATAGTGCTGGGCGTAAATTGCAACAGCAATTTTGAAGACATGCGGTGTACTTCATAGGTGCTATGACGCTCTTACTTCTTTCTCCCAAGTTGCCTTTTGCTTTGCCTTCGGCTCTGGTTGTTGGTATATGCTGCTAGGCTTGATGAGTGATCCGTTTGGGTCACCTCCTTGGTCGGGGAGGTGAGAGATAGTAGTTACATATTCTGTGTGCATCCGCGTGGCGACTGCTGTAGTAGGAGATGGACTTGCTTGTTTCTGAGCTAAGATCCAGGAAACCCATGTAAGGCTAACCACCCTGCTTGTGTCGATTCGCGGTTACTAAACCTACAATGGTCAAATTCAGACCAGGTCTCTAGCTTAGTTCAAAATTGCAGAGATCATGCCGTTGTTGTCCAGTCTTTGGTTTCGGTGACGTCCGGAAGGGGAGAGGGCTTGTATGTAGAACGGGAGATCGATTTAGATGCTGAAATTGTAGTGGAAGATCAGGTGCTTGAGGGACTTATCATTTCTGGTGATGCTGTTGATGTCCAAGACGGGTATGTCTACTTTTGTGGTACAGTTTTCGGTCCCAAGCGTGGGCTTGGCCAACGCAAGTGGCAAGACATCCGTTAAAGCTCAATGAGGAGAGGCTACGTATGGCGCCAAAACGAGGAGATTTGTATGAGGAAGAGGCCTCACGGTTATATGTGCACGTAACCCAGTTTCTTCCAGATTGCGCAAACAAACTGGACGTCTATCATCGACTCTCTGCTCAATTTCCTGGGCGGTGTGTTGAAGGCATCAAGAAACAGTTGATGAAGATGCGCTGGCCAAGGCGGAGGACTTGTTCGGAGTGTTTGCTTTGGGACTCACCGGTGGTGGTCCGTGTTCCTCCGATAGTGCTTCCCGAGGTTGATGCGGAGTTGACGGAAAGTGACTTCGTATCCGCTGGGACGACCACTAAACGGGATCCAGATCAGATTGAAGCGGCCCTTGAGCTAAACTTTTGCAATTCTCCTACGAGGAACAGGACAGTTCATTCTTGGAGGGTTTTGGCGTGAATCTGACCCGGACGGGGTGTTCGATGTGTGATTGATCTAAAACCGCTGGACGAGGAGGTGGGTGCCTCTACCAACTTGGCTCTTGAAGCGATCAAATCGCCGATGGGGGGAGGGTGCCTCACCTAAGGCTAGTCTGAAGGTTGCAAAATGGTCTGTTGAAGTACTTGCCCATATCATTACGGAATTGAAGAACTCTTTATACAAGGATGACCTGGCTGGTCAGCTGCTTCAGCTTTCTGAACAGTTGCAGAACGGTACGCTCACAAATTGTGCAGTCGTAGTGCGTCAGTACGATATCACTGAACATTTCTTTCCACTAAAATGGCATCCTCCGAGGGAACGGAGAACCTGCTGGCGGCAGGCGATTGATATGGAAGGCCAGCTATGCAGCAATTCAGAAACTATGGGTGATGAAACGTAAAGATGCTACACAGGCGATTCTGGATGGTAGTTGGCTGAGCGTATACAATTTACAACTCGTGGGGCTCGATCAGACGGTGATTGAGTATCGGTGATCTGTATTTGGTGTGTAAAGTGCGGTAGATGAGAGACCGGCTCCCAGAGAAGTAGGCCAAGATTATGGACTGATTGAGCCCTTGTCTGCGGCAGATGTCGGTGATGCCATGCGGAATGCCGCAGGTACGGCTCCAGGACCAGATAAGGTGTCGGTGGAGGACTGTAAATCCTTGGAATTGACGATTCTCGCACGGCAGTTCAATCTTATGATGGTTCTTGAATACCCTTCTGCATCTCTTACGACAGCACGACTGACGTTGGTGCCTAAGGGGTCGGACCCAGCACGCCGCCAGATTATCGCCCGATCGCGCTTTCTTCGGTTCTTCTGCAGGCCTTTCATAAAGTTTTGGCAAAAAGATGGAGGTCGCGTTTGACTTTGTCTTCCCTTCAGGTTGCGTTTCAAAAGCGAGATAGGTGTCTTGAGGCCACAAATGTCCTACAGTGCTTCTTAAGAAGGGTTCTGTCCGACTGCCTGAATGCGGCGGTGGCGTTTTCGGACGTTACCAAAGCTCGCGACACCAGGTCAGTTGACACTATCACACTAGCTGTAGTAGCACATGGATCCCGCCAGGGATTCCGTGTTATTTGTGTTCGTTATACACATCTTCTAGGTTGCTTCTTGGCAAGGAATTTTTGGATTTTCACACAGGTGTGAGGCAGGGGGATCCTCTGTCTCCTCTCTTTTCCATCATGGTCATGCACGAGGTGATTTCTGCTACCCTGCCAAATAGAAGGGTGCGGCTGTGTGGCGAAGATTTTACTGCTTTAGCATACGCGGATGACCTTGTGCTGTTCGCTTCTTCCCAAGAGAGGTTGTTTACGAAGCTGGTGGCTTTGCAGCTGGCTCTTTCGGCGGCAGGTATGTCGTTGAACGCTTCGAAGTATCGGGCCATTACGGTCCAAAAGTTCTGCAAACAGAAGTGCGTCGTCCTGGTGCTTTAAGCGTATCCACTTATGCGGGTGAGATGAGCCAGATTGCGGTGGCGCATGAGATCCCTTACCTTGGTTTGCTTTTCAGCTGGAAGGGGAGATACCAGGAAAAAGCACAGCTGTCATTGCTGGGTGACTCAACGAGATCTCGCGTGCCCCATTGAAACCGCAACAATATCTGGATATGGTACATGCCTTCGACTTTCCCAAATTGTTTCATGCGTTAGTTCTGGGAAACACTCATCAGAATACCGTGCGGCAAATGAATATGCTGGTGCGAGCCAAAGTGCGGGTGTGGATGCTTTGCCCTAAACATGTGTCGCACTCTTTCCTTTAAACGAGTCGTGGACTGAGGGGTCACGGCTTACTTCGTGGAGCATGCTCTTTCCTTTTGCTCTAAAAACCATGTTCGGTCGGTTATGTTCTTCGCCGTCCTCGTTGGTGAGGGGAATTCTGGAGTCGGAGGCGTGCAAATTGATATGCGGAGTGCCAATGTGCCAGTCCGCCTAATGGGGACTGTGGTGGAGGGGAAAAAGGCCGTTCAAGGTCTCGGGAGAGAAACACTTGAGTCGTCATGTGACTGCAAAGGTTTACAGATACACAAACAAGATGCGGTGAGATGCCAATGGATGTCTTCGGGCCAAAGGGTCTTCCCCCGCCTATGTATTAGTGTTAGTAAGTTAAGAGGCGGACTCTTGCAAACAAAAGTGCGGAGCTCCAGGGGGATTCCCCGGAAGCCTGATGATGTTAAGTGCCGTGGTGGTTGCGGGGAAGTTGAGTCTATTGGGCACATCTTGCATTGGTGTTACCTTGCCCTTGATGCTCGGTGCATGAGACATAATCGAGTAGTACAGAAATTTGCCCAGTTTGTCAAGCGGAAGCACGCCACGGTATATGTTGAGCCCATCATTCCATTATCGTTGAGATACTGTAAACCTGACCTCATTATTAGCGCCAAAGGGTCGATAGTTTTTGCAGACGTGGCTAGCACATCGGCGCAGAGGCAATAGCTGGCGTACTGTAAGCAAGTTGCCAAGTACGCAGGGGCATGCAATTCGATACGGGCCTACCTTGGTGGCAAGGGGGTCCAAAAGACCAATATGGTGCATTAGCCAATCATTATCGCGGATCATGGTTACATTTGGAAGGGCTCTGGATGAGCTCTTCGTCGTCTTAGATTATCAGTCCGTGATATTTCTGAGTTGGCACTACTGGTCATCGCGGGGTCATTGAAGTGCTATGACCTATATATGCGGGGTACCTAATCGTCTCTCTTGCCGTTCGTTACGGGCATCGGGAAGCGACACAATGAAGCGGAAGGCCTAAACCTACAGAAGATCGAAGATGATGGAAACGGTAGGTGAGCAATTGGCGTTCGCGGAGGCTCTCGGAGATTCCGGAAGACAAACAAAGATAGATCTACTTTGGATGGATTACTACTGGTGTTCTCCCCATCCCCATGAACATTTACACGTTCCATGGTACTTGATTTAGAAAGTTCACTTCAGTGCATACGCTGGATGACCAGTTTTGCTTATCTTGTACCGCGTTTTTGCTTACTCGGCCCAGTATTGTTGATATTAATTAGGCAGGATGTGCCAAACCGAACTCCGAAAATATATGATAAAGGCGTAGCAAGATTGTAAGGCGGTAAGTAAATGATCCACGATTTTGAAGAGTTATTCTTCCTCTAGCTTGATATCACTTGGCAGTTCTTTGAATGACATTGCATGTCGATGATTATGATGATAATTACATGGCCATTATCAACGAAGCTTTTCAAAAGTTGCAAAAATTTCATTTGGCATGTTTGCAATAATCCAATTCTCAGAAAGCCGTTATGTGAGAGCAAAGAATTTCTTGTTTTCCACCTCCCTTTTCTTGCCATTACTCGCGCAATAATCGGTGTGTGACACTTGGGACGTTAGCATCACAAGTATTGTTTGGGTTAATTTATTACATAAGCATGAGTTTAAAAGCTAAACAATGAATTTATATTGCTTAAGAAGCGCTGCGTTTCAACATTTAACTGGTCAGGTAAGGTTTTTGAAGAACATTAATTAAAGCAAATATTAATTTTAGCTAAAATAACGCATATCTGTTTTGTACGGCCATAGCCTTGCACGCTGCGCACTTTCACCTTAATGACAATTAAAAATAATGAATCCAAGGTCTTTCTCAGGAGTAGGACGGAGTGATTGGGCTAAGCAACAAAAAAGTAAGTAGGCGAGTGCTTACTATTAACTGGGCGACGGCTGCACACCCTTCCATTCACCTGCTTGGATGTGCCCGCATACATTGGTTAGAGGTCATCCGCTGCTTTGACGTCGGCGCCGATCCCACGATTTATGTGTGGTTGAAATGTTAAGTACAATTTCAAAAACGTTTTTAGAAAGTGCTATGCAGACCTAACAAACTGCATCAAGCTACAAAGATTTTTTATTAACTCCCCGCCTCATCCTCCAACAAAACTTATCATTACAATTAAAGTCAAACAATTGCTTTATGTACCCTGCATGGGTGAATATTCACACGTTTTGTCAGAGAACAATGCCAGACATAGTGATGCACCTAGCAGAGAAATAGATGGTCACATGTTTTGTAAACCACAGATTATCTCTTATAATAGAACACTCAAACTGGTGCTCATTAATGCCTGTAGACTAATACACAAAATGTACTCTTTACTGATTTCTCAACCATCATCCACCCCATATCCTTCTAGGTACAAAATCGTGGTGTATGAGAGTGAAGGCAGAACATCTTGTTTCTTTTGATAATTATTATTTCTTTCGATATCATCGTTTCTATTAAAGGGGGTGGTTAGATTTTCCAATAAATGAACAACTTAAGACATACACAATGCAGTGACCGGCAATTGTAATCCCTTGATAGCCCCATTTAGATAGCAGTAAACATGAACAATAATAAAAGGCTGATTGGTCAAGTTTAATTGTCGCCAAAATATTGCGCACTTGAAAACTTACAGCTTTAGTATACGAGGACGAATGCCTTTGGTTTTTCTATTCGGTTTAATGTAGTTGGAGGAGAATTAAACTCATCAAGCATTTTGTGGCTCGAGTGCAAACATACAAGAATGCAAACTAAAATCTTTATTGCCTGCTTGAGAGAGTCTGGATAAAGGGCGTATTAATTCCCAAGCACTTTCATAATACACTCAATAAAATATTCACTGCTGCTCCAATGGTTGTAGTTATCGGCCTGTCAGACTATCTACACGGCAGTGAACATAATGTTGTCAGATGCAAAATGAGGAATTCATGCAAACATAAAACCCGTTGGGACACCGCGTAGTTTTGGTAAAACGAGCTAAAGAAACCTTGTTACCCTTGTTCAAACTTGTGGCTTTCCCCTTGTCCTCCAGGCTTCTAACATATAGGTGTATTCTCAAGCACTTAACGAGAACATTAATGGATGCATCGAAACACTGTCACTTGCGCTAACTCATCCGAAATAATTACAGCTCCAAGAAAAACTGATCGAACGCGATAAAAGTTACTTCAAAAAGTTTTAAACAAACTAACGAATTACAGTATTGTTCAGGTTTCAAAGGCTGTCAATAAAACAGCGAACACAGGAATCCTTCATCTCAAGGACGAAGTGACTAAAGCCATGAAAAGCGGTTATACGATATTTGAAATGACACGGTTAAGAAAAAGCGCAGCAGCGCACAACGAAACACACAGCTAGATCTTAACACACCTTAGAGTGCTCTTATCTTTACTACTGCAGATGTAGCTTTAACAATTATTTTGCCGATCAGTTTAATACTAAAAGCTATACCAATTAAGAACACTTCACACCAAAATGTGGGCTGTGTATCACAATGATGGTTCAACAATAGTTATATCGGGCAAAACGCAAAATATTTTGAGATCAAATTTCATCCAGATAAAAAAAGGAATCTTGCTTGTGCTAGTGCTAGGTGATAGTGATATCCCTGACTACTACTGAAGTTGTTCAATTCATCAGGGACATCCGGGTTTTATCCCAATAAATGCAAAATGAAAACGTTACACCATATCGGAAAAGCACATAGATATAATGTTAGGTGATACCAACACAAAAGTAACACAACGCTATAATGTTCAGTATCAAAGGGAGCTTCGTTAAAAAGTGATTGAAATATTGTCACCGAAAAATCAAATGTCATTTAAATTTACACAATTCCTCAACGGTTTCCAAGGGAAAATCCAAAAACAGTTTTATTGTTTAGGTAAAGAAATAAATTGTAGGAAGTAAGGAAAGCATAATACATAACATTGACTTTCAAAAGGTAATCGACTGAGTATCGCGTAGAAAATAATAAGTCCAATGAAATAGAACCGATGGCCGCATTCCGGTATGCCAAGGACTGTACATGGACCTACCGTGGCTCGCTTATGGTGAATACCTCTCATCTACGAATGTCGTCCCCACCATCCAACAAACATCCAATGTTTATGGAACTGCACAAAATGTGTACTGCTTATGATGCGTGCGCAGACCCATTAATTTCTCTCTAAAATCAGCGGCGTAGACATAAGAAATTCTCGACGTATTAGTGATTTTGTTAATGGACCAGCTGAGTTCAAGTGTAAAATGCTGTGGGACAAACAGACAGGCCACATTAGCCCATTTTGGTCCTTGAGACAGTTGCATCACGATTCCCTTAATCGTTAGCCGTTAGTTAACATCCCACTTAGTGCTGAAGATCATGGCCAATCATAGGAACTGAAGCGGTCAATGGCTATCAGTGAGTCTCACTGGGCAAAGCGAAACAGCCATGCTTCCCAGCCAAGTCCGCTTATGCAACCAAAAAGCTACCATAACTACGGCATGAATGAGCTCAAGTAATGTTATCTCGTGGAAACGGGTGTCCTAGATTAGGTAAGGGCGATATAAGCCAATGTAATTTGTGTCACTGTTATTGAATCACTGACTCAGGCGATGGAGCATGTACAGACAATGCCTTCAAGTACGTAACTGCAATTAGCCACATATAACGTGCACGCTCATATAACGTGCACGCAATCAGTCCACGCTAATCAGACCACCTACCGAGAAGAGTTCGGACAATTTCAGTTAACTAACCAGCGATACTTCAAACTCATCCTGTACATTAGATACAAAGATGGAAGCAATGAGGTAATGGAAGCATTCATGAATCGCGCTCAGATAAGTTCGTCATCCCCCAACCAGCAAACGATTTGTTACCATCCTTTCAACCGTAGGTACAACATTATATTCAAACACCATTCCAGGATTCATTGCTAAAAACAGAGAAACTTTTCTGCATGTACACACATGCACAAGTTCTCCTGAACAAGCTTGCCGAACTGCGGCTACGTCAAGCGTCACATGGCTGGGAGCTCATATCCCTTACGGAAGCCTGTTAGCACTCAGAAATTACCGATGCCAAAGTTGAGATAAATGGTACGTCCCTTCTCCGAAACGATCGGCCAAGCAAATGCTGGGGGTTATTTTATACTACCGCAACGATCTTCAGTGCAAGCCGATGGCCGATCCGGAAACACTGATCATCGACTCACTCTGGCGCAGCCTGCGATTGAGGCGCAACGACAGTTGCTTTTAGGCCGACGTTTATCCTCCCACAATGTCCACCTCAGAAATGAACTCCAGCCTGTCCTTATCCTTAGAAATGGTCCTACGAGGACAATACAGTCATTTTCTCATCTCGGGCAACTTCAATATTCATGAGTTGGAAGTTCAGGCATCCCCAAGGAGCAGATTAAGGCCGACCTGAAAGAGTATATTGCAACTATCTCGATCTTAAGCCATGTCAGTTCATCCACTCGATTCAGAGCCGGAAATAAACCTTTTGTGCTTGATTTATTGCTCACGAACGAAGAGCTCAAAATTTAGAAAAAAAGGCTGGAGAGCCCTCTAGGGAGAAGTGACTACTTAACCATAATGTACGACGTCGTGTGTTATGCAGAGTATCCCCAACAACATCTTAAGTCCTTTAGAACAAGCCCCACTACGACATATTGGCAGAACTTGTGTGAGATGCCAGCTGGGAGTTTCCGGGCGACTGTTCAATTGACAGTGCTTTGTTGGATTTTACTGGTTAGGTTATCTTATCAAATTTGCATCGGAAAACAAGCCGCTTCGTTCTGCAAGGGCAAACTCATTCATTCGGAGTAAAACCCAAAAGCAAATGACAGTAAGAGGCGCTGCGAGGCGTGTGTATAAAGAGAACCCTCGCCTAGACAGCTGGAGAAAATATGTTGTGCATCGTAATCACTGTAGCACGCTTATACGCGAGGACAATTTAGCAGACCAGCTGAGTTTAATGAAAAATGTTTTGTTTACAAAAGGCATCTTTACAGACATGTGAACAGCCTCCTGAATGTGAACTGTGGTGTTCCCCCAGTAATGTCAGCGGATGGATGTACTCAAACTGCCGCGGATACAGCCAACGTTCAACAGCTAAAACATGCTCCAATTTTCCAACTTGCTCCAAGCATTTCTGACACACCAGCATTATTCTCCCAGCTGTCAGTCTTTGCACATGTCACGTTTAGTTCAGCGGGCGTTTTGAGAAAGCTGCCATCGTTGCGCACCCATAGTTCATCCGGAGTTGACAACATTCCCGCGAAAGCTCTGCAGGTGGCAGCTACGAGGCTAGCTGAACCACCAACAAGATTTGACCAAAGATGCCTGGACGAACAGCAGGTCCCTAACATATGGAAGCATCATTACCCCAATTTTCAAAAGTTGTAGCCATTCAGAGCCAGCCAACTATCGTCCGGTGATTCTCCACCCGATGTTGACAAAAGTAATAAAATCAATTATAGCTGAGACTGTAATGGGCTACTTTGAAAGGCCTAACATCATAGCACCGGAGCCACACGGATTCCGTCGGTATTGCCCATGTACTACCAAACTACTGCTTACCAGTGTAGTTGGACCGAGATAGCCGACAATAGGACAAGCATTGTTGTCATCTACCTTAAATTTCCAAAGCATTTCAGTGCATAGTTCACTGAATCCTTCTCCAAAAGCTGCAAGAATACGGAGTTGGAAACCTTGTCCTTGGATGGATCGGAAAGCTTCTCGTTCAGCGGTGACTTCAGGTTCTAGTTTATGGATCATTTTCTGATCCAGATTGTGTGGACTGCGATGTTTCACAAGGGTCGGGTCACGGTTATACTTGTTCTTCATTAAGGATCTTGCGAGTGTCAACATATCAACTTTCCTGCTTTTGCCGATGACGTCAAGATATGGCGGATAATCGACTATCAGGAAGGTCACGATATGTTGCAACGAGATTTAGACTGCACTTTTTAATTGTCAAAGACAAATTAACTTCCGTTTAACACGGACAGCTGCGAAAATGTTCATATCCGCCACAAGTTCACGTACAGATATAAGCTTGGAGTCGATGTAATGAACAAAACCTCACAACAGCGTGACTTTGAGGAATTAATCCAAGACGGGCTCAGCTTTTCGGCACAGTATGTGAAAGCGTCCAAAACTGCGAACCAACATGTTAGTTTGTTGCGGGGAGCGTTCGGGAGGTACGATCCCTCCATTAACTTCCAAATCCTCAATGCTTGTGTAAGGCTCCCTGTAGAGCACGCGAGCAACCCTGGTTAAAACGCGACCGGGTTGCACTAGAGACGGCACTGCGAGGACAACGAAAAATGTGAAGGGTTTACTCAAACTGCAACACCATATTCGACTAAAGCTTTAAGAGTGTACAGCGGAAGATATTGCCGTCTACTAGATGACCTCATCCTGACGTTCCAGATTTTGAAAAACCCCTCTCATGCTTGCCGTAATCTCCTGAAGCTTAGCTGCGACACAGAATTAAGCGGTCATTGAAACTTGCCACCTATTACAGTCGGCTGGAGTACCACCAAAACTTTTCTTTCGAGATTGTCAACTTTTGAACGCACTTTCCACTTTTGTCATTTTAGCACCCATGTTACCCATATTTAACAACGTCTTGTCGATGCCTTACATGGTTTACATTATTTGATCTGCTTTCTGTTCATTGAGTGACGACAAGACGCAAAGGATATTGTGCTCACCAACCCCACGATATCGGGTTATACGGATATATCTATGTGTTAACGTGGCCAAGAAGGTGAGTCCACAGACGCGTTTCTAACTTGACATGAGCTGGGTATACAGGGCGAAAAATTGTCGGACCATTTTTTTCCATGAATGTGAAGGGTTACTTGATTTTGTTACAGAATTTAATGCTTTACAAATCTTAGCACCCTCGTACAAATAAATGTTACAGTCCAGGTTCATTCCACAGCTGCAGACCGAAAGCTTATTGACTACCATTTGGTGGCAGCAGGATGGTGCGACTGCCTATCTGCACAAACGTTACGTGGTTGCCTTAACCAAACATTCGATAAATTCTGGATCCGCCGCGGAAGACATATTGGTTAGCCTGCACGGTCTCTGATTTGAACCCACTGGATTTATTTTTACGGAGGTATTTGAAATGTCGAGTGTTCAAAACCAGGCCACGTTTTATGGAGGAACAGAAACAAAACTTCGTCAATGAATGTCGCGGTATATGGCTGGATACTTTGCAGAAAGTGCTAGCCAGCATCATTCGGCAGGTACTGATGTGCAAGCTACGCGACGGCGTGTATTTTGAACCTACTGCGTTGAATTATATGACGAGTACTTTAAGTTATTAACAGAACTGTCGCTTAATATTTGTTAGCTACATCCTACAAAGAAATCTCGTGGACCTGTATAATTCCACAGCTGCAGACCGAAGGAACTGAAACTAAACATCCTCAACGAATGTCGAGATATATCAGTAGACACTTTGCAGAAACTGATAGCCGATAGCTTCTGGCAAAATTTGCTTTGCAAGCAAAACGACGGTGGTCATTTGGATCTGGGTTTAATTGATTTTTTGCTCGAAACATACTTCATGTTAATATATGTATAATGCATAACGATTGATTTCACTAGCACATTGCTGCCATGGGTAACGGTGCGCATAGCTCGTCGGGGTTGAATACACTCTGGGAGAAAATAGAAAAAGATGAGTACGTGAGCAACGTTCAAACGCTGGCGTCGCTATTGCTGTTTACTGTAAACTGGACGGCGGTGGACGAAACCGTTGAAGCTCAGTAGGCTGCGTTATGCGCTTCTTGCAAGCCAGAGTCACGTACTTGCGTTGCCCATATGACGTCAACCACGTATTTGCCAAGTAACTCCATTATGGTCACCACCATTCCTCTTAATATTATGATTCTCCAGTGGTAAGGGAACTGTCGCAGACAAATAACGTAGAGACTACCATATAGAGATATTTTCACTATCGATTATCGCTGGCTACTTCGACGCTTCCCTTCAGCCTTTATAGATTTAATATGGCACACCTGCCAATAATGCATAAACGGTGAAGCATTATCTTAAACAGGTGTTTGGTCACCGGTGGTTCGGTCGCACATGTTGAAAAGATTGGCCTGCCCGGTCATCAGCTTTGAGCAAAAGGCGCGTTTGCAGCATAATGTGTCAGATAAGGTATCTATGGGCTAAAAGGCTGGGGGTGTACAATAAATTTGAGAATCCACGTGCGTGTGCTGTAGTCGAACACATTTCATTCCTTTTTTAATGTTAATGCGCTTCGCTCTTTACGCAGTAGGTGATTAGTAGTATCCTCATGGAAGAGATATTGCCTAGAAAAGCAGCTTCTTAGTTCCACGCAAATAACATATGGCATTATTAGTGAATGGGTTAGGATTAACACGCACAGTACCGCCTGAAACAAATAGGTCAATGTAACTACACTTGTTTCCTGCAATGACAATCAATATTGCGATGGGAGAATAAATTGTGCGGCCGCGAGTAGTCTTTAGGCGGCAAGAATTTTCAAAACTCATTTCTCAATATGTAAATTTCGTCTTTGCAAGGTCTAATTTTAAGGATTTCTAGTTTGTCAACGTATGTTTTTGGAGTGTACATTTCAGTTCACAACGACGTTGCCAATTGCCTTTTTGGCACTAGCTGGGATAACACTATGCACTTATTGCACACTCCTACCTCAGGCCAGTTACGCCTGTCTAAGCGCCACCACAATTCTACCACAGCAGTTCGGTTATGAGGCACTGCTGCTTCCATTATCCAAATCTGTTCCCATTCCAACCAGCCCTACACATTGCATGTATCGATCGGTGAACTTGCCTAGTGGCTTGCCGTAGATTTACTCCAACACAACTATCTGCGCATTATACAGCTTGTTCACGGTGAACGACACTGGCAAGTACACGGATACTCGCATGCTTGAATACGGTCTTTTTACACTCATGTGACCAGCTGAGATATTTTGAGGCAGACCAAAAGCTTCCGTTGGATAGTTGGCATTATTTTGCGTTCTAGTTCACACCCGAAGGAATGACACTTTTCACGCACAAACAATATTATGACCAATGTTGAGACAAGCTGTTGAATGCAGTCGTCGGCCTTCTTCCACCGTGCTGATTGTGCCATTTATGGGCAGCAACCATGGAGATTTTCGTTGTTTCCATACGTATTGTGGGCTTGTGTCAGGTGATCCTGAATGCGGATGTAAGCATTCCGTCCTCATGACACGATTTGCTACCTGTCCGGCGGTTGCACGGCTGTGTCAGGCCGGAAGCTGAGGAATTCATTCTGTTAGCATGACGCAGATTGATACCTGACATCGTGTATGAGCGCCACTTTAGCTGGGCAGCGTAGACCTTAATGGGTTTTGGAATGTGTCCAGAGAAGCGCAGCGCTCAGATCAGAAACTCACAGCCGGAGATGATAATATATGACCTATATAATTAATCGCTTTCTGATCTTGCTTCACTTCGCTCTAGCGGGATTCGGTGTTTTGTTTCTTCCCCGTCAGGGTTAGCAGAGCAGGAAACGGGGGCGTTAGCAGCGTTACAAGAAATAACTATATACGGACTTCGAGTTGATGGAATCAACGGGTCACTACTATCCTGCATTGATGTCTACTACACTTTCGAGAGCAGACAGTCAATGAAGGTGAGTATGTTGGATCCGAAAGATATCAAAGATAAAGAGCTAAAAGGTTAAGTACGCAGCCGTCTTTTTGATACAGGTAAATAATGATTTCCTTGAAAGAATTTACAGTAGACCCTATCGTTTTGCAAATGCTAAGAAAAGTTGTCATGTCGCAGCGTCTTAATATCTGTTCCCGATATCTGGGATCAAATTTGACCTAGCTGCATTGGAAGAATAGCGTGCCGGATATTCCATTAAATTTTCCACATATAAGGGTGGCATCATAGGTCCTGGATGCATGGTTCAATCGGCATGTTTGTTTTCGCATGCCATCCCACTTCCTTTACACAACTCAATATGTGACGTAGGCTTTTTTTACTCAGGTTCTTTGTGTTGCAAAGAAAAAGTTGAGCATGTCGTGGTTAGAAAGGGATAGGTTTTTGAAGTTTACACCGCCTTTTTACAACAAACGAAGTAAAGCTCTTTTAATTCAAACTATACCCTAGACAATGTTTCGGATACTGTACCAACAATTCTACTAGAATTAGAAGCTTCAACCCGCGTGCAAGGCACGCGGCAGAGATGTCTATTAAGGGAAGGATTATGGGTTCTACCTCTACATACATTTACAAAGATAGGTGAGAACTGTTAAAAACCCAACCACTATGGTTTCGAAATCTAAGTTAAATTTAGGTATATTTTCAACACTCTCCATCTATTGACATTCACTGCTTACTACCAGCCATTGTGCCAAAAATCCTCACCGTATGAGGTTGGAGGTTTTGGGAGGAGTTTGTGGGAAACAAGGAGGTTGTAGGAAATCTAACTCCTTGCAGCACATTTTTTACGTAAATATCTCACTCTATGGAACCTAGTACCTAAAGGCTATCATACATTTATCTTCACTTCGGAGATTTAAGATTCTATTAAAACAGCACTTAACAGTTTGTTTTACAGAAGGAAGAGTTTTTGAGGACGGACTCGCTAACATCTAAGCGCTGGCAGAATTCGCAGTACAGACGTACAGATAATCATAGGCAGAAATGTTTGACTATACAACAGGAACTGCATTTTGCTTTTACCATGAGTATTCGCAAACTAAATTAGCTGTAACTGATTCCTACTCAACTCGATGACCCACCCATGAACTGCGAAAATATATGCGCATCGAAATGTTGGATAACTGAGATCTTTTTCTGATTTTTGTATTGTATATCGTGTTATAGTTTTCGTGTTACACAGATGTGTGGCCCATTAGAAACCCATGAGAATATGGACACATCCAAGAGCTGGATGGATAAGAAATAAACGTGATATTTTCTTCATGTGCACTGCTTCTAGTTCTGTGCTCCCTTAACCTGGAAACCCACTCTTGGCCGATGAATAATAAGTGCATATAGGTGGTTAAGATAAATTGACTAATTCTTTTGTCTTCAAATAGTGTTTCGTTCCTTGTAGACAGATAAGCTGTATATTTGGGCGCCTGTTAGACATGAATTTACTAAAAGGGTTAAATATTATTAACTTCCCGTTAACACACCGACATTATGGACGCAATTCATTTAAGCTGTGTTATCATATCTTACCGCCTGTGTGAGGCACATAGTTTGTTTTAACTGATTTACATATTTCATGTTGGGTCAGTATTCAATTTAACTGTTTACCGTTAAATGGCTATTTCCTCTAGTTTCACACCTCACCAATATTAATCCTTTTATTTACCAAACTTATGAATTCAAAAGATTACGATATTCACGTGCCTTTTGCCACTTACCTTCCTAAGCACTGTTTCTTTGATTGCTTTTCATAACACTCTGCCTAAATGTATCTGAAAGATTCGCAACAGTTGTCCATTTCGAAGACTTGGGAAATGTAATTGCTGGTAAAGAAGCATGCAAAAAGAGATACGTTTGTTCTTTCACAGTAGTCCTGTGAATTCATTTTGCCTTTCCCTTGTGCCTTATGAGCTGGACCGAATTTCACCTAGTTACGAATATACCAACTTAATTTATTGTTCGTCTATCTGTTCTCTTTAGGTTGGTTTGCAGCAAAAGAGAACTCAGGGATGACCTCCCGGATGATCTTGGCAAAAATATGTGCACAGATAAATGTTGTCTCACGTGAAATGCCCTTGCTAACACTACTGTTCTCTGAGCATGACAAAATATTTGCCAAGTTTTTTTCATCAGTAGCGGTTATATAATCGGTGAGTTAGTGCGTGGCGTAATGTTGTGTAAAAATGCGTAATTAAATCCGTACCTGGTAGCCAGGCGCGTGCCATTTTATAGGTTACCACTCATCGATCGTTTGGACAAGTGACCTTTACAACTCGCCCCTTCAATCCATGCTTCGTGACCTTTGCCCATTTTTCTCAACAACTGAGGAAGATGTCTGAGTTGTTGGTATTGTGTTCCATCCCAGTTAGGTCAATCGGCTGCGGTGGCGACCATAAGCTTGTAGATTTGTTTAGATCGCGCTTAATTCATTGTCGATTGATTGCCCGTCTTGTATTCCGATGTGCTAGAATCTTTACATATTCCATCTCAAAATGACAACCACCCTGATCATCGTGTATTAAATCTAGTGAATAGCAGTCATGCCTTCTTATGACCCTCTTATGTGCCCTAAGCTTTCTTCTCGTTTGTCCGTTGTAGTGCTAAGTGCATTCGCTGCAGTTTATCTGAAAGAATATTTGGGTTGAATTTCTTTTTTTGCTTTTATCTCTTGGCCTTTAATGCAAATCCCCTAGGTTGGCACTTTGTCTACGTTCTACGATGACTCGGTGTTGATGAAGTAATTGTGCTGCTAGTTCAGAAACGTTCTTAATCTAGGGAAGCACTACTAGTTTATTTTTCTCTGCTGACCGATGCTGAGGCGTTATCCTCCTCCGGCTTCTACTAATGATTCATGGATACAGTTGTATTTTAACACACGGTAAAGATGACTTTTCTCATGCTTTCTCAATGCTATTGTGTTGCAGTGTGTTTCCGCTCATTTGAATGAAGTTTGGCCACAGCCGATTTTGTGACTCATCAGGCGAGTACTGTGATACTTCAATCTTTGAGCAGTATGACTTTAAGTTATATCCATATATTTGAAGTTTTCCGTCGGTGTCCATTTGAATCAAACTATCCAGGAATGATAATTTTTTCCTGTAATTCAGTATTAAATTGGCAGTCAGTATGTGGCACATAGGCATAGAAACAAGTAATCTATGAATAAATGAGAGAACATTAATATTACGTAGGCTGTGTACTTTGATGTTGTAGGAAAGTACATTTATGAGATTATAATGTTGCCCACCCCACAGGGTAATTTTAACCCTTCATAGAATATGAGAGGATATGGTTGTGATGGGATTCGTTCCGCTGACCACATTGTTGACAAATGACGAACACTAATGCCATTGCAAAGAATTTGTTGAGAATTTGGCCACTAAGAGAAGGTTTCGCTTGGTCAGTAAGGATGGGAATTAATGGCGTCGGGTAATATTCTATCTGTGATCTAAAATTGCAGCTTGTAGATTGGTGCCCAGATTTAGAATTGGGAATGGAACCCTGTGGTTCAACCGTTTACCTGAGGTTATGGACCTAAAATTACCCTATTGACTATACATATAAAGGCTAATCAGCTAAACGGATTGAGCCGTCACCAAAATTAACATTCAGAATAAAAATAAATGAATATTACGATACGCCAAGTTGCCGGACACTGTCCAAATGCGTTGTATGATCAATATTGACTATATACCCTCATGACGGAGAATATGTTTTGAATCTAATAATGTATGTTTCAGACAATATTTGCGATCTTCTTTTAGTTAAAAGTGAAAAAAATGCGGAAGACAGAGCGTGGAAATCGATGTATTTATAGCAAACAGTTCAAGTAAAGTTATACATGCATTCGGGGAACCGTCTCCGCCAGACCAGTTTCCATTCGACGTAATCCCTCGAACCTTCTCCACCGCAATTCTAAGCCTCATCTGCCAAGGTCCAAATGTGAAACAAAGGTAAGCAAGACGTCATTATGGTGTGGAGGATTTTGTTGGCCGCTGTTGCAATCAATAGGCCATCGTAATGAAGATCCATTTTATGGCCGCTGTTATATGTAATAGTCCGTCAGCTTGTAGACTCCTTTTTCGAGTCCAGTGCCTCCTTTTCTAGCCATAAGGTTGTGAAAATTCGTCTTGCTTGGTCATAACCACTTATCTTCTTAACTACAAAACATCACCACAGGAGATCAGCTCAGTCGTGAACGTCAAAGTAGAGATAGGAAAAGCAAAACTACAATTAGTAATGGTTAGTTTGTACCATGGAATGAAACGTGGTCGGGCGGTTCTCTTTGTCTGTTTGTAAAAACCGAAGTGGACAAGTAAATAAATAGTTAAACGTTCATTTCAACAGCGCGTTTGAAGTATGTATAAGTAAAATCTTAAATGATTTTCAGGTAGTTCCATGGGATAAAGCCAATAAAAAGAATAAACTGTAGCCGAAGTGGATGTGGCGGAGCACGGGGTAAGAAAAATGCAGCGTATCAGTTGCGTTAGAACTCCAGGAGAGAATAGAAGATAACCAGCAGTGTAGACCAAATGTAATAAAATGAAATAGAAAGAGCCTCGACAAGTTTTCGCCTTGATAAGCTCCGATGTAACGGCGATGGGTCGGCGGTTCGAAGAGGAGCTTGTAACCTCAGCGAAGACGGTCCCAAGAATATTTTTGCTTACTTGTAGTTGTACCTAAAACCCACAAATGATTCAGTTGTATTAAAGGGCACTAACGGACAGACTCTAACTTTCAGCATGAATGTGCGTCCGCACTGACGTAGAACGTCGTTTCTAAATTTACAAGTAATCATGCGCCCATCTCGAGCTCGACATGTGCAGCCCCTAATGAACTCGAGGACCTGGAATGTGGTGTATATGTCTACAGTCAACTTGCCAGTGCTGACGGTACGAAACAGGCCGTAACCGGTGGACTTCAACCGCTAAGTTCTAAGTCCTTATCGGCTATCATCTTGTATGCCTTGACGGATCAGTTCAACGGATCGCTGTCTGAAGGTGCATTGCCGATTAACTAGAAATGCTTGGTAATGAAGAGGATTCCAAATGCGGTGACGCACGTAAGGTTGACTATGGCCAGCCGATTAATCTCACCTTTGTTTTAGCGAAGGTGCTCATAAAGATTGTGAAAAAGGGTCTTCTCCAGCTGCTGAATTCGCAAGATCTAAATCCGGCGCAGTAGGACTTCATGAAAGGCCACTCGTGCATCACCAACCTGCTACTGAGGCAGCAAGAATGATTAAAAGTGTTGAATCAGTCAGAGTAAATAAATGTTATTAACATTGGTTCCAGCACATCACTCGACAAAGTGAAACAGGAAATCCTGCTCCACAAGCTGATGATGTGTGTGTTGGTGACACACGGCGTCAGTGGATCAGTGAGTTCCTTATTTGAAGAAGGCGAGTTCAGGTGGCTGATCGCCTAACGCAATGGTATCCGTCCACTCTTGGGGTACCCCAAAGGACAGTACTGGGGCCATTTCGTTTATGATCCACCTCAACTAGATATCGCAGTTTTTGCAGTGACTCTGCGCATTATTTGCTGACGACACGTAGATTTGGAGGGATATTGATTCTCCCAGCAAACGTGAGGTCCTTTTAGCAGGACTTCGAATGCTTATCCCAGTGGTCTGCAGAAATTGAACTACTGGCCGTCCCAGCCAAGTCCTTGTTTCCGAGTCTAGGGAGAGGTGATAATGGGTGTGCCTACATACTGGCAGGTCACCCACTGCATCCCACTTGTTCCGGAAAACATCTAGGCGTACTCTCACGCTTTGAGCTGAAGTCTGTAGACAACACCAACCCAGTGTACTCAAACGGACACTTAGCCGTAGCTTATGCGCTAAGCCTGGATAGATTGCCATCCGTCTGTTCTCCTCCAAAATTAAACCGGTGCTAGATTAAGGATCAGCCTCCTACTGTCTGGTCACAATAAGTAAGTTAGAGAGACTGGAACGTGTCCAGCATGTAGCTACCCTCCTCAGCCCCAGTTTAAGGGTATGTCTTACGAGGACCGATGTAGGAGACTATGGTTTTATACTCTGTCACATCGTCGTCTTCGAGTTGATCTCATCATGACGCACCGCATATTGTACCTGAGCCACTTCCCTATATTGAAGCCGGTGCCGCCCGTTCGGGCACCAAGCAACGCACGAGGAAACCGGTACAAACTAGTGGCACCGAATATAAATCAAAACTCTTACACTCTACGCTTCGGGTGTCGAGGGGTGAAATATTGGAACAAGTTGCTGGAGACACTAGTCGAGGCGAAATCGGTGTCGGAACTTAAGAGCTTCCTTTACGCTCACTTTGCGGACTAAAGGTATGGGGAGTGTATCGTAACCGGCTAAGGTGTAGTCAGCTGCAAGATGCTGTCACTGCGCAAGAGTCAACGAGGTGATTCTGCTTATGTGCCCAATTCACCTGAAATGGAGCAAAACCGGTTGTTATCTACTCGCTATCTATCGTAAGTATATAGTATCCAGTATTCACTTGCTTTATAATGTTTTACGGGTAAACACTCATTATACCATTGACAAAAAATAAGCTTTGCAGAAGTAAAGACTACAAAATCGTCTTTCCACTATGGTGTGAACAATAAAAGGCCCAATACACTGCCTTGTAGCATGCCACGAGTGACTAACTTAGGCGGGCTTGTCATACTTTGAACCTGGACAACCCTGTTTCTGTTCTTGAGTTACCAATTCAACGACGAGAGCAAAGAGTTGCGTATGCCATATGCGTTCAATTTGGAACAATGGAACAATGGAACAATGGTTTATTACGGGTAAAAAAGCGTTGCTTAACAAGTCCCGTAGGATGGAAAATTATTGTGAAAATCAATTGCATGATAAAGGGAAAAGCGTTGTGGTGGACTCACCATAGACTTATGCGGAATAGCGGAGATGTTCGCGTATGAAACATATAAATCTATAAATCCATTGGTTAGGCGTTTGGCAAGACATCGTTTGATTGCGTTTTGTAGCCCCTGGCTAACAAGTCATAAAATGAAATGTAAGTGAGACAATGCATCGTCAACACGTTTTTTAAATATTGCCAGATTGGGAGCAGAGACGACATAATTAGGGAGGGCGTTCCAAGGCTGGCACACGCGGAGAGAAAAGAAATTTTTGCGGCATTCAAGCCGGCTATACTGAATTGTCAGTTTCAGAGGGTGACCTCTTAGTTTAGTGTTGTGGTTCAATTCCAGCAGCGGACGACAAATGTGGTTTGGGTTCTTCAGAATCTGGTAAACCATTATGAGATCCCCCCGCAAAAGCCGATATCGACTGCTGTAGATTCTTAGAGATTTCAGTCTAAGCTGATAGGGGAGATGAAAGAGGCCCCTGACATTCTTGGTTGCCCGTCGTTGAGGAGTCTCGAGAGCAACGAGATCCTGTTTCTGCCACGGCTGCCACACCTGAATAGCATATTCCACGTGAGGTCGCACGTAGGCGTTAAGCATTTGGGGAAAGATTGAGGGTTCAAACCGACCGAAGGCTCTGCGAAGAAGGCCGAAGTGTTGATTGCCGGTTCTCGTCGCCTTCTCTGCTTGTTTTGAACACCCGAGATCTTCCTGCACCAATACACCCAGGTCACGCTCCTGAGAAACCTTCGCCAAGATGTGGTCTCCAATCTTGTAAGCGCTCACCGGCTGGTGACGCAGATGCATCACTTTGCACTTAGCTATGTTCAATTGAAGCTTGTTCCTCTTTGACCATTCGTAAATGCGATCTAAGTCATGTTGGAGCAGATCCTGATCGGACTTGTTACCAATCGCCCGCCATATCTTGACATCATCGGCGAAAAGCAGGAAATTTGAGGAGATGACCCTTGCCAGGTCGTTGATAAACACCAGGAATAAACGCGGTCCCAGCACTGAGCCTTGTGGGACACCACATTCCACCTCAATTGGGTTAGAAAGTGATCCCCTAACACGTACTTGAAGCTTTCGTTGGTAAAGGAAGTTGCCAATCCAACCAAGTACAGGATCACCGATTCCGTAACTCTGTAGTCTTTGAAGTAGGATGCGGTGATCAAGGCGGTCGAAAGCTTTGGAGAAGTCCAGATAGATGACGTCGACTCCGACCCCATCATCGGCCACTTCCGTCCAACTACCTCGTGCAATAAGTAGGTTGGTAGTGCATGACCGGTGTTGACGGAAGCCATGCTGTTCCGGTACCAAAATGTTGCATTTTTCTAGGTAGTCCATTAAAGCGTCAGCGACGACTGCTTCCATCACCTTCGCGAGCACAGGGAGGAGAGTCACTGGACGATAGTTTGCAGGATCGGAACGGCTACCGCCTTTAAAAATAGGGGTTATAATGCCACACTTCCACATAGTGGGGACTTGTTGTTCATCAAAGCACCTTTGAAAGAACTGTGACAGTGGTTCAGCTAGCTTGGTGGCCACAGCCTTCAGTGCCTTCGGGCGGATGTTGTCTGCTCCTGGAGAACTATGCTCACGCAGTGAGAGTAACTTCCTTAGCACAATTGATGGGTTGAAAATAACTTTTGTAAACAAAGGTGTCGGTAATGTGCTTGATATTATGGGACAGGTAGATGTTGCGAGTTCGAAGATTGGGGCGTATTGAAGCCGCAGGGCATTAGCTGCTTCTTCGGCGCTTTGTACTCTACGGCCTGTCGTGAATAGTGGGGGGATTCCATGCTTCACTTTACGAAGCTTATTGACATGCCTATATAGCAGTTTGTTGTTTGCCATGAATTTTTTGGCTAGGCTCTGTTGATAAGTTACTTTGTCCTCACGGACAAGTGCAGTGCAATGGTTGCGATGGGTCAGGAAATTTTCCCAATTCTCTGAGTCGGGGTTAATCTTGTAGGCATGCCATGCTGCATCCCTTATCGCCAGGCATTTTCGAGTCCTACTCCTTATAATTGAAGGCATTTTCGCGGGACGAAGGGGTTTGGTCTCTGATGCTCTGTTGACGACGTCGCTGAGTTTATTAACGAACTCTGCCCAAACGTTGTCAAGGGGACTTTTGTTTGAGAATTCCCAAGCAGTTGCGTCGGCGAGTTCTTTCAATACGTGGTAGCGTGTGATTGTATGAGTTAGTTCCGAGTGTTCAGAAGGATACTCTGCATAACACACATAGTCAAAAGTTATTACTACATGGTCACTGAGACCTAATGGACTATCCATCAATAACTTGTCAACCATGAGCTCTTCATTCGTGAGCACAAGGTCCAGTATGGACGGTTTGTTTGCTGTCCTGAATCTAGTGGGCGTGGTGACATGATTGTACAAAGGAATATTAGCGATCAGTTCCTGCAAGTCTGCTTTGAACTGCTCACTGGGCGATGCCGAAACCTCCAGATTGTGTAGATTGAAGTCCCCGGAGATGAGAATGTGGCTATACCTAGTGCGTGTTACTCTGTTGAGGCCACGGATCAAGCAGGAATCCATTTCCGGAGTGGACGTTGGGGGGCGGTAAACGACAGCTACTAGACACGTGTCGTTGTGTCTCAGTCGGAGACGGCACCAGAGTGAGTCAGTAACGTGTGCTTCCAGATCATCAACGGTTGTACATTGTAGATCGCTGCGGTAGTAGAGTAGGACCCCACCTCCTCTGCTGGGGCGGTCGTTCCGGATGAGTGACATTCCGGCTATCTCAACCTCAGCATCAGTCACCTCTTGGTGTAACCAAGTTTCGGTAATAGAAATTAGGTCCCACGCATTCGCAACCTGACGTAGTCGAAGTTCGGTAATTTTACTGAGGAGCCCTTGGGCGTTAGTGTACATACATGAAAGTTTCGCAGATTTAAGCAATGTTTCGGAGGTTCTGCAACTCATATGTGAAGTTTCGCCGACCAGTGAGTGGCCGGCGACTAATCGTTTTTTCGATGTGTGCTTGGTGAAGGGTTTAACATTTTATTCATCATCCGTGTAGTTAGTCCCGTATCTGATCTGCGACGTACAGTGTAAGGTGTCTGGTCACTATCATCTTCTACAGTTTGTATGGGCTCATTCGGCACACTACTGGTGCGTTGTTCTCTCATAGATCCCATCGCGTTTGGTTCTTTGAGTGACATATCATCTCTAGGAGGCATATCGCTGATTGTCTTCAGCCGAACCTCAGATGGTAGCTTGCAACGGAACATGTGCCAGCTTTGTAACATCCGTGCTACCATATGTTTTGACTGAAGGACCACCTTCAACACTCTCGGTCCAATTCCTTTGTAGTTCGGTGAGGTACGCAGTCGTGACACGGATTTCGCTACCACATCATCCAAGCGGAGTGTTTCACGAATATAACACCACTGTTCTTTATCATGGATTGTTATTTCATGCTGATCACATGCTTCGGTTTCAGGAACCCCGTGAAGAAGTATGGTTCTGGTTGAAGTTTCCTTCCGGTAGTCCTCTAAGGTGCGGTTAACTCGATAACGCTCGCCCCATGGGTTGTCTGGAAAGATACGGATGGAGCAGTGTTCATTTCTGAGACTACCTGCCGACAGTAGTACTGATTCTACTTCAGTGATGGAGTTCAGCACAACACGCAGAAGTCTCGGCTCTCCGAAATGTTTAGAGTTGGGGTGTCGTGTAATACGCATTACGTGTACAGGTGTAAGTACAACACCGATTAGGTTACTAATAATGTCCCACTGGTTGAGGTCATCCAATTGCCTGCCTCTTATCGATGTCGACTTTGATTCTGGGATATTGGAGCACAGTACGCTCAGTACAGGTAGTTGTTTCTTTAGACCTTTCGACATGTCGCGTTTAGTGATTGAAGTAATCGGAGATTTACCGCAGGAAACCGGTGGTGCTTGCACCTGGAAAACTCCGCTACGCTCCTCAGTTTCCGATCCAGTTGAGGGTGATGTTACTTTTATATGACGGCTCTTCTTGGAGGCAACCGTAACCCAACTTTCGCTCGTAACGGCTTGCTCTTTTTCTACGCACTCCGTCGCGAGTTTGGAAGTAGCCTTACGTGTAGTTACTCCGATCGAACTGGGAACCGCTTTAGTCAAATGTGAGCTACATGTGGTATTGGGACAGCTGTTGATGTTCTGGACTCTAGGTGTCGTGTTGCTTACGGTGTTATTAACAGTTCTTCGCGGGTTAGGAGAAGCACTTACGGGAGAGGATTGGGTTGCACAGTCTGCTATGCTTACCCCAACCCCAGTGATTTTGGTGGTCACCATTTCCTCAAACTTCGCTAGTAGCTGGTCATACTTCTGAGATAATAGGAGCATGCTTTTTATCAGTGGGATCGATGTGCATTCCACACAGAACCATAGCGAGTCTGGTTTGTTTAATAACTTGGCCTGACTAGGTTGAACTCTGAGGCATCTCGCATGGAAGAACTTGCAACAGTTACGGCACAAAATGCCCCCCTTAACAAGTTTGGAACATGATCCACATAGGTCTTTAGTCTGTGGCACGCCGGGTATCACGCTTGTTGAGCAAATGTTACGAACCATTTGATTTACTCACCTTCTATGGTAAAAGGTCGTTCTGTTATTGACGTTGTCGGTAAGGTCACAGTGGTCACGTTGCAGTTGTGTACTTTTATACTGTCCTCTCTGGCGTGCCAGTTGAATGTGACGGCTTGAACTTGGGGCAGAATACACGAAGGTGTGATTGAGAATTTTCGTGGTTTAGCCTATGGATCGCGCCGGGTGAATTTGCTTTGAGACCTGTAGCTGCACCGAGCAATGTTGGATTTGAACGAGTGACAGTTCGTTCGAAAGCCGTTGAAATGGTCTATCGAGTGAGACCAAACAATGTCTCCGATGATTGGAGGTAGACAACTTTTGCCGCTTGGATATCGACGAAACACGGCCCGGAAGTTAGAAATCAGGGTAAATGTAGGATGCACTGAGGTATGCTCGGGAAACTGGTATCACAAAGTAGAGCTTGTAAAAGCACGACGAATGAATATGGATCCAAAGGTGTGCGACAAAATGTCGCTGAACCACAGTTAAAAAACCACGAGTGCACAAGTGAGCGATTAGCACGCAACTTCTCTCAAGGTCATACCTATGATACCTATGGATAAGAGCGAGGCATCCTGAACACGAACTGACGTCTTTTCCATGTAAACGAAATGAAAAAAGCCAATGAACCGTAATCAAGTGAACTAATCAGAGGATTTAGGAAGTAGACTTGGCATGTTATGCAAGCCCATGAACTTAGGAAGCCTTTTTGTGAGGTCAGGAAAAGATTTCTCTTACTCAAAAATCAACAGTCTTACACTTTATACGAAGTTCCAGAATCAGAGAGAAAATATAATTGGATGATACTCCCTCGTTTCGTTCACGAAGCCTGATTTGTAACAGCAATCTTCCACTCTGTCGGCACAAAACCGACTCTCATAAATAGAGAAAGGATCAAATGTATTATGGAGATATGGGGCACCAATATTTTTTTATCAATGTTGACAGTAAATTGGTAATTCTAGCACGCTAAATTTGTTAAGTAGATGGAATAAGGTAATTTATGCCGCGGAGTTCGATTTCTACTGTCCATAGCTTATTGCCAGCTAGCATAGGGAGAATTTGTGCGGGAAGCTCAGTATTAGTGTTCAAGTGGACATAAAGTGGCTTGTGAAATCCTTGTTTCTTCGATGTGGATCGCTTATTATTTGGTTGCCACAACTCAGAATGGACGGGATACCTGTGGTCGTGTTTCTGCTTTCTAAGAATTTGAGAATTTCGCGGAGGTTATTATCGAGAACGAGCGTATTATTTTCTCCAATAATACACCAATTTTACCTAAATTTTAGGGAGCAGCGATAAGCGTCTTTTATTGCAACCCTAATGAGAAACTTGTTTATTAATAACGACTGCGACGCTTCTTGAGTATGTGGAATCTCTTATCAGCAGTGAAGATGGATTTAGGTTTAGCAGGTAAGCACCGATACCTGAATAGGAAGATGGTATTCAGACAAGTTACAACATTCCTATAAATTTCATCAGCCACTAGTTGGGTGTCGTTTTTCAGGATGGTGTTTTAATGCAAATATCTCAGCAGTGTGAAAAACGATTGTGGAAAGTTGTTTGGTTTCTATAGAACTGCAGGTTTAGTGGTGGCAGGATCGGAGTATGACCTTCGAAGTATTAATTTAATATGTTTTAATGACTGCCATGTAATTCATCTAGTTTAACGGCAGAGACTATGTATACTGCTAAATAAAAGCATAACTCGTGGATGTGCATACCACTGGGGAGGAAGGGACACGTTGTGTCTATCCGTTTGTTAATGAGGATAATATGTTCGCAAAATTAGCAGGTGTAGTGTAGATATGCAGTCAACCTACGGTATATTAGCGCATTTTCTGCTGTCGTTTATTTTTTAAGTCATACAAAATTATGATTAATGGAGTTGAAGTAGCCTATTATATATAATTTGTTGCAATGTTAGATAATACATTATTATGCAACCTTTTAGAAATATTTTAGTCAGTCCTAGTTTGTCATTGAAATAAAGTTGTTTTGTTTGTGTGATCACAAATCTGGGAAAAAATATGAAAACTTCAAAAAAGCAAGTGTGCACAAAGTAATTCTTCATATAAAAGCACCAAATATTTGCCATTTGTGTAAGTTTATATAGTTAGATTGCACGTTTAAATAAGCTTATTAAAAATGTGTGACAGCACTGCATCGATGTGCTGCAACCGGCTCGCCTTTTGAAGGACGGCCGATACAAATGATATCGTGGCGTGTCGCTTGGGACGACTTCCTTGCTAGTGACGAGTGAAAATATGTTTAGTAAATATATAGATATTTCGATGTTTTCAGGATATATAATTTCAAGATTAAACATTACATAATGTGTTCATTCCCTATTGATATACTCTTCTTATAAATGTTAGTAAACCATGTCCACATTAGTTAAATCTTTCCTCTTCAACGGGGATCTTAAACTTTATTTGGTGCAAAACTTTATCAAAATGACATAGGAAGCTGACAGTGTCTTGGAAAATAACATTTGTGTTACGCTTCCCGGTGATGGACAAAACTCGTATGATGATGACATCAGTGACGTGATTCATGTTGCTGGTTCCCTCGATCATCTGTCAGCAAGGCAATTATTTACTGAGGGTGACGCTACCTTAGCACTCTCTCATGGATCAGTAATTACAGTCAAAATGGAGGGCAAATTATCTGAGGACAAAACAGGAATTCTCAACAAACGTTTACTACAAGCAACAGCTACTCCTAGGACTGTTTCGTCAATGAAAGGTCAATGGGATAGCAGACCCATTCTGTGAAGGAAAGAAACATTTCGTCTAATATTCCGGACCCATAGCGAATAGTCTGAATGTGCACCGGATATTTTAAAGTAGGATTTTACACCGTTTAAGTTATTTGATCGTTTCTTTGCTAACTCTATTATTACCTACATGATAAAGCAAAACATTGAGTAAGCCTGTTCAAATGGTGAACACTCATGAAGAATAACCACGACTAAATTGCGTGCTTTCCTAACCATCACGTTCATCTATGGCTATAATTCATTGACACAATAAATTTTTATTGTGAGTCTGAACAAAATGTTTACAATGCAGTAATCGGTCATGCAGTGAATTGGAACACATATGACACAATCACAGTTGCAGTAACTTCTTCATTTTACCACACAAGCTTTGATATGACGTCACACTTAACCAGCTGAGCTATTTTTGTCAGCTATCTCGACCATCTCTTAAAACTTCATCCAACACCTAATCGATAACAACTTTGAACCACTGTCTACTAACATGTACCAACATCAACATGCTCACAAGCCCTTCATTTCTTTCATTATTAGTTTGCGGGAATATTAAAGTACGCGAAAAAGAAGCATACTTCTATTTCTTCACAACATCCAAGAGCGACGGGGCATTAGTTCCGCGACCAGCCACTAAGAATAACACCTATAAACTGGTGACCCCGAAGTGAGCTTGGAGATTCAGAATCAAACCTTGTCATACGGTGATTCGTATCCACTTAGGTCGTTTGCTACTGAATTTATGTACGCGAATAGAACCGACTAGCAACAAGATGAAATTAACACAGGGTCTACTTGTTGTCTGCCCAGTTTGGTATACAATATTCCCAATTTCGATTTGTTCAGACGGTTTTTCTAAAAATCCCGCAAATATAAGGATACCCTGAAGCTTCATCGTATAATTTCTAGACTCCCACCAAAATTATTGGTTCCGGCACAGGATATCCTAAAGACAAGCCCTACCTATCAACGGCTAAGGGACCAGTTAGTAAGCGAGCTTAGCCTTAATGAGCGTAAGAAAGTGCAACGTCCACTTAATGAAGAACAATTAGGCGCTGGCAGTCCTATGCAACATTTGCTATTCATGCAAGCCCTTGTAAGTGACAATCCTCCCGAGAATTCTATCCTTGAGCAGCTATTTTTGCAAAGGCTCCATATGCACCTACAGCGGACATTGGCTGACCCTCGTCTGGAAAACGAATTGAGAGACCTTTATGGATGATAAAATAATGAAGATACAATGTCCAAAGATCGCGGAGTGTTGTACCTTCATGTGGCATCCTAATGTCATCGAATATTTCATAACGCCTCAAAATTGCACAAAAGCATGTCGACTTTCCAACTCGGGAAATGATACACCAGCTCATAATCGCGAAGACGCAAGTATGTTTGGCGAGCTTGGTCGCCTCTTTTACTTGCGGGTCGTCAGATCTGGCATGCGGTTCGTCATATATAATGGCGCGCATGTTACTGGTGTTCCCACACGTCCAGTGGATTTAAGACTTTGCTCGGTATAGAGTCGGCAGGTAGAAAGCGGCACATCAATCCGTACTTATGGAGAACGGTATCTTACTCGAAACATTGGTCTCCGAAGGCCTCTGCCTTGGATTTTTATTGTGGCCAAAGTGCCAACTGCAATCCTGTGTCGATTTCTTTCAACATCTTGGTATTATTGTTGATCCCCAACGCCGTCAGATTATGGATGTTCTGACGCAACTAGCACAGGCTGGCTTCAAATGTTTGCTTCTATCTGTGAGGCCTCAGCTTATCCTGCCTCGTGCCTTTCCAATATAATTAATAATAATAATAGTACTAATAATAATACGTGTATTTCTCTTGATGAGAGTAACTATGTGGTGACACAGATCAATTTTTGCAGACGTATCCATATTATTGCATTGGTAACAGGCAGAGGTGGAATATTGTGGTATGCGTTTCATATATTAAGGTTCTGGCGGAGCGCTGAGGCCAAAGCATAGTTGTGAAAAAATTGGTGTTCTTGGCCCTCTTGGAATATATCATCAAGGGAATTTTCCCAAGCGCATATAGAGGTTATCGTAGTTATATCGAGGTAACCGGAGAGTCCAGTTCTAAAAATTATCAAGGAGAAATTAGAGCGGATGTTCGTTCAAACCTTCGGTATAAGTGTAAAATAAATGCAAAATAGGTATAAAATCTTTGTTGCCTAGCGCTAGATTTGAGCAATCTTCTAAATTGAGTGTGGGCAAGTCTGAATAAACGATTTGGTGTAGATCGTTGAAAAGCAGCACCAAGTTGTGCTTCAATTGCCGTACACAAAGTATTTCGACATGAACTTATTTTCAACCTTCTCACTAACGCACTGCAGTGTTTACCAATCAGGTGTTTAACAAGTGACCTCTACATGTGCTCCACAGAAATTCTGTCACTCTCATATGGCCCTATAGTATGCTGCAGGATTCGAGAATAGACTGAAAAGCTCAACTCTAACATGAAGTGTGTGGATTTGGTTTGAAATATGGAACATAGGCTCACTAGCGAGTGCTACTTGATATTGGGCTTGTTTGGAGAATCTGATGGTAGAGAGTACCTAATTCCCAGATTTTGCGTTGAGAGCTGTGTAGCGAAGCGTTCATTGTTAGGTTGCAGCAGCCGTAAGACATGATGCTTGATATCTTCGCCGACAGGTTCATCGCCCATGTGCAACACTAGGACTCAAGGGAAATTAAGTCAACTTGAATGAGTAGCGCCGTCTCTTAAACCTAATCACTCCGGCTGTTATAAACGAGTTTGATATCGTCAGCAAATAAAAATAACGTACCATATATTTCAGATGTGGTGATGTATTTGATGCTGAGCAAAAAGAGTGATGGACCGAGAATGCTCCCTTGAATGACCTTAAGGGTGATTAAGCATGAAAAGAAGCTATAATCACCAAAGGTGACTACGTGGCGACGAGCACTCAAGTATGACGACAGCCAACCTAGTAATGGGTCCCGTATCCCGAAGTTCTCCAACTTTTGTAACAGTCGCTTGAGCGGTACTCGGTCAAGGACTTGGTGTATGTCAAGAAACAGGATTATTAACACGCAGCCGGAATCGATGGATTCTGAAATGTGGTTAAGGTGCTGCACTTGACATATGGTGCGCGATCGCTTGTTAAGAAAACCATGTTGCGAATTATTGATCAGGCCAGCAAACACAAAACTATTCAGCAGTTCCTTTCGAACCAATTTTTACATAGCCGTGCGATTATCGGAGTGCGGTGGATTGGGCGGTAGTTATCAATCGTTTTGGGGGGTCTCCTTAATGCCGAGGTTAAGTAATGACGTTTTCCATTGGTCTGGAAAGCAGCTGGATTCCAGCGACAGAGTAAACATGCCCAACGGTAGCAATGGCATATCAAGCCTAACTAGTTTAATGGTGGTTGGCGAAATGCCATCAGGTCCCAGCTTGGGAGATGGCCTGATTAACTCGATAAATTGGTGGATACCGTTGAGGAAGATATCAACTCTGATTAAGAGGTTCGTTACTGTAAGCTCTGTGCATACATGCAATGATTCAACCTCGCGACTCATGATAGTGGAAAGAAAGTTACTGAAAGCTTCACAGATTTCAACTGAGTCATAGTGTAAGTGCTTCTCACCGTCAGCGTTTTCCATACTCAGAAGAAAGCGGTCACTGGTTTAATGACGCTGTAATTTTACAAGCTCCATGGCTTTGCAGCTTGTCCAGTCTTAATTTTTCGTCGTGTTAACTGCGCAAATTTGAATCTACCGGTACATTCGTGCATGTGTAATGTAAAGTCCAAAAGGAACTTTGATGTATCCCCAAACTGGATTGCTTACATGAGGACACGGTATCTCTTTCCCCTGATTATCTTGCACATTTACACTGCTTTTCTGTGTTTTACAAGCGGTTAACATATCGCATATTTATTTCTTACACTCCATCACTGACACATCCTTGAGGTTTCAAGGTCATTCTTATTATTACGTTACTGTGACACTGCCCAAATACTCGATCCGCCCCACGCTGGACAGTTTCTGCCCACTTGCATTACGATTGCCAAACCTATTCGTAAGTCATGTACTGTATTTATTATGCCTTATAGAACCACGGTTACAGGATAATTCGTTTTATTCTTCTGCCCAGACCGTGCGTTAAGTCTAGGTTTATCTGTTCGTAGTTGCTAGTTTAGTTCTCGTACGACGTACTTAGTTTAGGCTTAGTATCGTTGGTACATGTAATGTAAGTGAAATTCATAGGTATATCTGTATCTTGCAGCTAACTTTCTTGTTTTCTTGCTGATTAAGTGCTCGACGGAATCTTTGGAAACATGAGGGGTATGAACACATTATGGAGCAGAGGATTATAGCGTGATGGATTTGTGTATAGTTCTGCTCCACAGCGGTGTACACATTGGTAGAGAGGAAAAATACATCTCAGTCGGAGAAACGAATGAACTGTTGAAAGCATTCCCAGTTTATCTTATGGGTTATAACTGGCGCTGTAGAGACAATTTTAGTGACCATTTTAATTTGGAAACTATGTCCGATCATGTTATGGTCGCTGCCAGGGAGATTGTTTAAGATCTTGGTCTGTGGACTGGGTAGCCCCAATGTGAATATTAAGTCCAGTACATTGTCGGACCTAATTGGACTAGAGAACCAGTATGTCCAGACCCCTGCTCTGATGAAAGAAATAAAAGAGGCTTGCAAGATGGAATTAGGGTGAGATGACCAGCGTATTTTCTGTAGGTTGAAATCGCTGGCAATAATCTTCTGGCTGTGTGGCAACTTTGAGGCGAAGTCAAATGCAGAGGTGATGTTGGTGAACCATATGTTAGGCGCATTCGGTGGGTTGTAGATACATGCAAGCGGTGTGTAAAGTGAGACACCCGCAACTGACAGCCAAAAATATGCAGGTATATTTTCCAATTGTGAGTGGTCTGTGGGTTTAGCTGTAAATGTTTTGCGCAGGTACATAATACACCCTTCACATTTTCTGTCGCAGCGATCCATTCACAATAGGTGGTAGTTTGAAATTATCAGAGTAGATTCAAACGTATCTGATGAACACCGTTTTAGTGACAAGGATCGCTTGTGGGTCATTGAATTGTGCTATTGTGTTTATAAAATGAACTTGGTTGATTATGGATCTGGCATTAAGCAGAATCACTGAAAATGTACTAACTATTGGGGAATTGTCGCTGTCTGTTTTGTTATCATCTGAATCTTTGCTTTCCAGTATGGTAAACATGGTAGGTAAGTGTGAGTATGGTGGGCCCGAGTTAGCCAATAGCACATTTGTTGATAAGAGTAGCATGTCATGTGTGGATATGGAGACAGTTGGGGGCATGACGAGAACCGAGGCATCATGCTTGGGTTGCCGTTAGTTTGGCAATGGACTAGTTTTGTCATCAAGACAAATTGGAGGAAGAGTGGGATCAAGATTTTGACCTTCGTCGGATATACCTGAGATGGGAGTGGGTGCGAGTCCATTCCCGTCACCGCTAAAAATTAGTTGTTGTAAGAAGCCGCTTGAATGATTGAAGGAACACGGAAAGGAACGGGTGGTAACATAGTCAAACTGGTCGATGTCCTTCCATTATCTGTGCACTTCCAATGAACGTTGTGAAATTTAGGATGATAATTAGGAGTAGCCAAGAGACAGTTGTTAATGGTCTTATTCAACATGGAAGGTTGTTTGTCCTGGTGGTTGTAGGAGGTTGGCGGATAGGGGATTTTGGTTGCGAGCGAGTATTTGGTATCCAAACGTATTTTAATTGCACACGTCTCTGAATTCAACAAGTTATCCTTAGGTGACAGTGGACCATGGATTACATCAGGTTGTCTATCATTGGACTGGCTTGTTGGTCTGGACCAGGTGGTGATACTTTCAACCAGCTGTTGTTACTTCACTGTTTTAACAATTAGACTTTCTTTTAATCCATTTGTACAAGGAGTTTCATACAACGGGAGGGATGTTGTCAGGAATAGAAAAACCCACTTTATCCGTTGCTTGCGTAGAGAGGGGAATTAGTGAAGTAAGGAAGGATGGCTTTGGAGTTAGTTGACAAGGTTGTTAAATTATCGATGCCTAAATCATTGCACCTAGTATGCACTTTGGACGCGCTTGTCTTTCTAAGTTTGGCGGAATTTTCTCGAAGAGCCCAGTTATTGTTTCCGGTGTTTGCGGCACCGTGCCTATTTCGGACCTTTGTAGGGGTGTTCTATCTGGTTTACTTAAAATGCCATTAAATTGGATACACTGGCTTAGGATAGTTCCATAATAAAGAAATCGCTGCACGACTTCCTCACTCAAAAGTTGAAAGTTCTGGGACCACAATATTTCGGTGTCTTCCTTTTAAACCTTGGCATTTGCAGTCAAAGTCAGACATCTTACAATCTTTAAGTAGAGTTAGGTTTAAATCAAAGTGAACCGAGGTCTCAATAGAGGTTACGAGTCGCAACCCAAACACACAACATGCTCCCTAAATTCAGCTTAGAGTTAGATGTACTTTATCCAGATCCAACTTTTCCGGAACATTAAAAACAATCACAATTTTTGATCTACACATTTGTTTGTGTACTGCAAAGGCGATTAACTGCCTTGCTTTTCCCATTAGAACAGAATCAGTCTTTTCCAATGGGTTATTGATGTATTCAAGCGTAATTAAGTGAGATTTGAGGGGCTCAAATGTGCCAGTGTACTTCTCATATCATATCAAAAAAAGAAATATATCACTTAGTTCTATGGAGGTTACTTTCAGCCGAGGAACAGATTCGCTTTGAATTTGGGGCCTCGCATTTTATTCGTTTTGCTGATGTTGTGGAAAAAACACCACGCTTAGCTTGCCAAATACGACGAGACTTCAGTAGGTCTATTGCGACTTAAGCTTGTCAATGTTCAGACTTAAGCGACAAGGTAAGATTATGCAATGAAGAAAAACATTGTGTGATTTCTCGCAGTTGTAGTTCGATAGGTGGGTTAGATTCCACAGCTACTTTCATCCATGATGGCCACAATTCAAGGAATTTGTCCAGAGTTGCAACTGTGCTCAGGTTCAGATATTTCTGCAAAGTGAGGCCTGGAGATGGAGTGGGGCAGTTGTGCACACACACAGAACACATACAAGTGTAGCACTCGCGCACGGATCGCGCAACTGATCCTCTGGCCTCGGCAGACTAGCTGACGCACGCTAAGCGAACAAAGCATGAATCGACCATGCGGTGGTTACCTATCTATAGGGGCTGCGACAAAGCGCTTGGAGGGGTCGGTGTGACAGCAGTTAAGCGGTGACTGCAATTTATGATATATCGGTTTAACTGATTTGAAAGAGCACGAGTTTAAGCGGATCGTATAGCCTGGAAGAGCTAAATAACAAACGAGGAACTTGCATGTGAAGAAGTTTCTCACTAGGACTTCTATAACCAGTCCTTCAAAATTGCTGAAAGTGAATATTCTATTACAGCGTTGGGATTAATCCGACAATTTATTCTTTATTAGTTACTAACTAACATCATAGGCGAGCATTTTCTTAATGAGCCCCAGGAATTAGCCACAACACAAATTCAGGATAAGCAGTTTTCTCAACAACTTCAAGTAAGCAATTTACAAGTGGAACCCGTTGCTCTGTCTGATAGTTCGGATGTTAGGATGTGTGACGTCTCTAAAGAAAAGCCACCTTCTGTAGTCTCATCGATATAACGGAGAGTCAGTTTAATTCAGTATAGGGTCTATCACATCCAGGCATCCGCGAGCGCCGCAAACGCATTTCTGATCGTTTTGTTCGGCCAGCACTAAACAGACAAACACACCATGGTGTGAAATTGTCTTGCCTGTCAAGGTTCAGAAGTGCAGCGCCATACACAGGCACCTCTTAGCATTTTCACCGTCCCTGACGCTCGTTTCAGTCATGTAGACATCAATACCTTCGGTCCGCTACCGCCGTCTAGCGGATTTAAGTACTTGCTGATTAGTAGCAATCGTTACACTCGTAGCCCTTGGCAGAACCCATCGTGAACATCATTGCAAAGATTGCAGCACACAAATTTGTGGCTTACTGGACCGCGCATTACGGTGTACCATAACAAGGAATCGCGAAACCAATTCTTATCGACACCCTCTTGAGAGTTAACTAACATGCTTGGAGCCAATAGAATATGAACAACTTCCTACCACCCAGAAGCGAAGGGGTTAGTCGAACGTTTCCATCCTCACATCAAAACATCTTTGATGGCATGTTCTGACACAGTTCCTTGGACGGAAACATCACCGCTGGTTACATTAGGTCTTCGAACGACACCTAAAGCTGATTTAGGTTGCTCCGCTGCTGAGCTGGTATACGGTACCACGTTAAATTTCTGACTGACCTAGTTCAACTAATAGATGCTAATGCTCTAGATCCCTCAAATTTTTTCTTTTTCCTAGGCCCATACTTGCGTAAACTGCATTTTACTGCCACACGCGCAATAATTAATAGTGGTTACATACCAAAAAGCTTGACAACCTGTTCACACGTATGGTTAAGAATCTATACAGTCCGAAAGCAAGTGTAACTTCTATGCGTAGGGCCACTTGAGATAATTTCTAGAGCAAAAATTACTACAAGATCAAGGAGAATGATAAAGTCGATGTGGTATCTGTGCACCGTCTAAAGCTACCGTAAATAGAATAAACATGTGGAAAGCAATCAACAGAACCTTATGACACAAGAAGTATGCAGCAATCATCAAAAATGGTTGAAATAAACTTTCTATTTTCCGGACCGTTTATTACATTACGCAACTTGATAGTACCGTCACTTCTCTGTACTACTTGCTGTCAGATTTTGTTGCTTATTGTTCCCCAGCTTCTGTCTGGGGACAAAAAGCATATCTAACAAGACAAATTGAAATAAAAGAGGGTGCTGCCTAAAAAAACAGAACTACTACCAATGCACCTACTATAGTTATTTTGGTCTGCACTTTTCCTTTCTAAGTTAGAGACAAAAATTATGTTACGTTCCTTAACCTCGAGTATTTCTCGTGACACTGGATCAGGTAGCGGCCTATATTTACCGGTTATTCTCACCGGGATTTTACTCCTGTTCACTTGAACGTCGTGCGGCTGTCGCACTGGTAGAAAATTATTTAACAACTACATCATTTTTCTACACAAGCTTTAGTAGGACATCCCACTTTATTCGCTGATAATTTTACCAGCTGTGTCGACCAACCTTTTAAAGTCCGGCCAAAAACTGATCGATGCCAAATTTAAACAACTGACTATTAAGAGGTACCAAAATATACTCGCAGCCTTCCTTCGGAACTTGCTGCCTCTCCTTCCAGTACTAATTTTGAGAGTATTAAAGTACACCAATGTGAATGCATCCTTCTATTTCTTCACGGCATTCAAAAGTGAGGGGAATTACTACAGCAACTGGTAACTAAGAAGAGCTCCTACAAATATATTGCTACGGCATAACCATAACACTCTCAAAGCAAATGACAACTTTGCATAAATTCTACCACTGTATGGCCTGTTCAATGAATGAGTTAAAATATTCTCCTAAATTAAAGAAAATCTGCAAGTAGATAAAAGCTTGATACCCCATTACGCCAGTCATGGACTGAAACAGTATCTCAGGAGAAAGACTATTATATTCGGGTATAAACAGTAGGCCAGTGCAACACCTCTAGGTTGTGCTGCCTAGCTGAATCTCTACCAAGGAGCTCATGCCAAATATGACTTTAGGCTTCATAATTTGAGTTGTTATTGGTCTATTGGATAAGTTGCTGATCAGAGGGCCTTGTCGCATCATATTTGACAATATCTTTACAAATCTGCCGCCCTTAAAAGCTTACCCGAGAAGGGCACCAGAGCAATCAGGACAGTTCAATCAAACAGGAAAGCTAAGTGTCCCATTGGCACGAAGGCACTGGGAAAAGCAAACAGCAGTACCTTACACTATCGTTTCGACAGGCGAAATTAGGTTTGCCTTTAATCCAGGACTGATAGGTTCGTTGGGATCCTTGTCATTAACTCGGTTGGTGTATAATATCTGGGAAAATTAGAAAGTTGTTAGGTGAAGGACAAAGGTTTCATACTTAGAAACAACCTGGCATCGTAAAGTGCAACAATTTCATGCGAGGAATAGGTTGATCAGGACAAGATTTCCGTCAACATGGGACCATTTTTTGTAGGAAATGTGCCGGCCGCCGCTATCCGCTTTTCTCCCTGATGTTGCAAATAATAATGCTTGGAATTTTTACCAACATTCATTTGCAAGTGAGCTAGCTCATCCTGACACGTTTTCCTTCAAAGAAGCTATCATGAGCGTCTACTTACTGGTGTATGTAGCAGAGACAAGTCTTCCCCAAAATCTTGTTACATCATGCTGCAAACTTCAAACTGTTGAAAACGAAATCAGGAAAACTTGCTTTGCACACTACTTGGAACACATGCCAAAACAAAGAAGATTCGATATCTATGGGAAGGATGTTAATCTACTCTGTCCAATGTCTGATGCGTCATTACACGGAGCCTGCTCCTCGGCGCAGCACACATAATTCGTTTATTTGCGCGTAACCTAAACATTTATGCTGAAAAACTGATGAATTACAGCTTTCAAACAAATATTGAGCACTGCCTATGCAATTCCGTAAACTATTGTGTAATAGCTTATGAAAAGCGTTTTCCCTTTTACTATGAAAACCCAATTTCACAGAATCCTTTTGTTGCTGGCGTCCTTAAAATGGGCAGTTGGAAAAATGTTCATATTTCTTGCAATAATATAAATCTCTAGAATACGAATCTCATGTGATTGAATTTTTTACAATTTTCCACAACATATAAAAAAGTAGAGAACCTTTCACACAGAAAAAAGAGGTTTATTTCCCAACCAGCTATTTTATACATGACAGGTAGTTCCAGTAAGTAACAAAACAAGTGCTCTAGGTATTTTAGTCCATCCACACTGGGATTTGTACGGGAGTAAATCCAACCCAACATTAACGAACTACTTTCTGATGAGACACTTATAATTAGATATCGAATTTACTGTCTTTAAGGGGATAGCTTAGCACTGATGCTTGTAATCTCTCGGATGCCTATACAATGTAACCACCACCAGGTACTGAGCTTCGACAGGCATGTAAATTGCTATGCCGATCAAACTGAAAGCAAGGTTTAGGATTTTCGTTAACAAACGAAATCTCTATCTCTAAGACGAAGTCTAGTTCCGAGATTGATGCATAGCATAAACATTTTTCATCCTCTTAAGAAGTGGAAGGACATTGAAGAGAGGGGATTTTTGCTAAATTGTGTCTGAACAGGTAGGTGCACCAACTGCTTGCGTAAATTGGGCTGCATTTCCGGCGATAAAGAATCACGATTGCAGTAGTAAGAACTGGGGTAGCTGGCGACTAGGATGGAAATTGTTGATAATGTAGGGCAGATGATAAAACTATCTGATTCCGATAAATTGTATGATTTAGGTTTTCAAACCGGGTATGGATGGAGCAAGAGCTTGTCAGATACTATCAGAAACAGTTGAGCTACTAATTTGCGCCTTTATTCCAAGCATGTCAACTGACGGCAGACGAGAGCAAGATGATACGGTATATGAAAATATATGAGCTAGTATGAAGGTAGCTGCGACCGTTAAAGATCATTCGAATCAATGTATGGCTCTGGACCTACTTCAGGACAGTATTCCTCACCACCCAATTATACTTCATAGTAAGGCCTAGGTGTAAAATTTAGGCTTGAAGAGCCTCGGGTCCTTCATTAAACGACCGAAAGTTGATGGGAAGGAATAACATTGAGTTGCCACCCCAGACCTCCCAAACGTGGTTTATGTTGCTTTTCGACTGTGTGGGTAGGATGGGTATTTCGGGAGAGTGACCTGTGGGTTCAAAGTGCGCTCCCATAATGTTTGCAGTAGATGCCTTTGGATTGGTAGAAATACAGGGTCGGGACAAGAACTCACTGAAGAATATATTAGATACGTGCGGGAATTTCTTCATAGCGCTATGTTGTCCAACCAACGTTCCCAAGGAGGATGGAATAGTGGACGTAACTCTTACTGCAACCGGATAAGCAGTCCAATGGTTTTAGACAAGTGTGTCTTCTTTTAATAATGCAGTGAACGTATTTACAGTATCTTGTAATTCATTAGAGTCAGTGACATTGACAACATGGTCACTCTGATCACCTGGGCGTTTCTTGCTCTTTGTGTAGTGCATATGTGTCACTAGGCGAGATTGTCGGAGTTGATCATGCGGAGAGATCCCTAGACTTCAAGACCGTGGCTGTAGGTTGTGAGGAGTATATAGTTCATGATGACCTGTTGACTTTAGATGGGTTCTCTAGAACCCATAAGTAGACTATGTGAATTATTGCACCCCATGTTATCAGTCCCAGTTAATGATCTGTTTGTAAACAATGTATCAATTCCCGTTAGAGCCTCTTTGGGTGTAGACATCTCCAGACCAATATCATGCTTTCCGGTGTTCTACTAATTCATGACACAACATTTGCCTGAATAATGAGTTCTCAGATTCATGACGGTGGTTGTACATGCTTTTAGAAATCGATAGTTCTATACTGTTTGTCGCACTGATCATCATTGTCGGGGAATAAGGAATATATACTAGGGTGGCAGACTGGCTAAAAGTGAATTCTTTCCTTGCTAGATCTGTCGGATATGCGGCTTGATTCCAGCCCATTAGATGCTGTACACGCGGAAACAGTTGGGGCAGTGTCTTGTCTGCTTGAATGGAGTCAGACTGACTATGCAGAAAGTACTCATTTTAAAGGCGTTCTTTCAACAATTCACTTCAATGTTTAAAAATTAATGTTGTCAATATTTGATCATATCTGTTCATAAACTCATTGGCTGTTAATGAACTGCAAATTGAATAGGATTAGACACGAGTGTCGTTCAACGTTCTCCATAAGTAAGTTATTCCGTATGGGATCTGGTGGAATATTGTCTGGCGCATTAAACAAAATCGCGTTGTTAGAGAAACTCATCCTGCTGACTTCTGCGGTAATTGAGCCGATAAGCGCAACTTCAGATAACAAATGCTCGACTTTAGGGCTCTTTGTAATTTTATTAAGTCAGTTATGGTTTCTAGTTCGCTCAGAATAGACGGAGAGCTATCCATGAACAAAATGCGCACATTAAGCTAGATACAATCATGTTGCTTAGTATTCGGTTAATAATAAGCTGCGTGGGCTGGGCTGCGGGGCATAGTTTTGCACTAGTTGATTGATTCGCACTGTTTTGGATGTTACTGTGCTTTTGTGGGTCGTGACCCAAGTTTTTGTAAGTCCAACAGGTATAATAGTAAAGAGCGACTTATTCTTAGATCAATATCGAAATTATACATTGTAGACAAAGAACCGCGGTGGAAAGATGTGAGTAACAGTTCAAAAATCTAGGACAAGTGCCATAAATTCTAGCTCCTAGGATGGTGATTGAGTGGCATAAAGGAAATGGAAACGAAAAGCGAACGGCACTTTTGGTTGCTCATCAGCAGCCGTTAGATTTCCGCACTGTTGTTCTTAATATCCGCTTTCTGCCATTGGTGTTACTTCATGTCCAGTGGATGGTCACATGATCTGAATGTTTGGTCAGTTTCCTTTGCTCCAGGTCTGGTGTTAGCCGCTGAGGAACAGTGGGATGACGAAAGACTATCGACCCTTCGTAAGGCTGCACTCGATGAAGTAACGTGTTCAGACAGGATGATCTGGCTGATGTAGGTTAGCTCCAGTTGCACCTGCGTGATTACTTGGAAGAAAATCAGAGCAATCCTTTACGAGAGGTTGCACTTTCTACCTGAGACTAGGTGTTCTTTCATGCGCTGATGACTTTTCGGTAGGTCAAGAACAAAGTCTAATTTATGGGCTCATTGTAACGTCAGAACTATGATGATATTAGGTTATGTATTAATCCGATGCTAATTCGGTTCCATATTTTGGTTTGGTTTAATACGTGTTGAATACTGAGTATCCTAATTAATTTTCAGTTCACATTCTCGGATCTAAACGTTTTTTCGATAATTTGTTTTTTGAGACTCTTCTAATGTTGGTACCCTTTAAGATTATATACGGTACAGCATCAGTGACAACAAATTGTCGTAAAACGTCTCTAGCCTACTAGTCCCAGGCATAACTGTCAACGTCTCGGACACCGACTTTGATAAAAACAGTTGTAACCAAAGGTGGTTAACGAGATCTCCATTTTAAGAAGACAATCAAAACGTGGTCTTTAGCCTGCACTTCTATATCTAGTTTGCTTGAACTGTTTTAAAAACTGAACTTTGACACGCAATTGCCGCTATACACATGCTATATTTAGGTTTCTTTAACTGTTTCTATTAATCTTATACCATTTTATGTAATAATTCCTTTTTTTCTTAGTCATTGCGGTAGATAAGGTACCCAATCCTAATCCTTCTCACAGACTGCTTTGTCTTTTAGTGGCAGAAGCATAGACAGTCTTGTTGACAGATCAATCCAAGTCTACAAAAAGACGATGACAACATAACGGACACATTGGGAAGAAGCAATTTGAATGGTTCAGCACTTCATGACAGTACGAATACTAACTAGCCAAGCTGTTAACTGAAAACATGATTAATGTTCTGTTAGCTACAGAGCAATATAACACACACACGTAGTGGAACCAAAGGCTGGATTATTAGATTGATAATCAAGAAACTTCAGTTCACCTACGTAATATACAGTGTCTGGTTTTGTGCCAGTCGTAGAGACCGCGGTCACGCAAGCCTAGACAGACTGATGTAATGTGCAGGTTATCTTTCTGTCCCGGTCAGTGGCATAGCATAGTGTTGTCGCAAAAATTTCACGAATGAATTGCGGGTAGAGCACCAACAGTGACAATGGCAATGGCGAGAAGGCTAATGTGACGGTGGCTGGTTTATGTAACGATTGGTTTGCTTGTATTGTAGTCGTCAAAATTGTTCATCTGACATACCACAATACTTTATCAACCTAAACAAAGCTGCACACCGTTGAGAGGCGTTTGTGAATAAGTCTAACTGGTTGCTTCGGGATGGGGATCAAGTTGAGCTAGCTAGGTAAACTTCTGCCAGGAACAGTGCTAAGCTTTTAGAGCAACAACATCGGATTCCTTCACAAGTGTAGTTAAACATACATAAAACATTTCGCATTTAACAGAAAAATTGATTGATTGCAATTGAGATTATGATGGCCAAATTTATTCGTGTTTAGCAAAAGGAATCATTGCTTCCAGCTGCGGTTGCTTACAGAAAATCGTCACCAATCATGCCCAACAAAACACTCGTCATTTTAGTAGATAAAACTTACTAAAATAATAATTAAAAGCGAAAACATGTGTGATGCGTTTTGTAGGAACAGCTTAAATGGCGTAGAAACAAAGGAATATTTAAAACGTTGAACATTTATTAATTTTCGATTATGCTGTTTGCTACTATGGTTTAGTCCGATATATTTCCGTACTTTAGTATATTTTCAATAGGTTTTTAAATATGGTTTGTTTCGCATCTAACAAAAACGATGTTGCGTCGCGGTTAATTTCTTGTAGATCATTCCCGAACGGCCTACTCTGTGTTTCGGAATGTGCGACAGACAAGTGTTTTGGTTTGAAATCCGATATTTATTAGCTTGTGCTATTTGATTTCGGAATGCAATTCTTTGACAATCCTGATCTTTCGTTATGCCAATGGATCGGGGTGTGCTGCAGTATCAAACAATGCATTCGTTTATTCAAACCATGGTATTGAAAAGCTTACTGGTCGTGATCCTGTTTGCTTCCCATAAACAGGTTACCAAACATAATTCTATCATCATCCATCCCGTGTTACCATACTTAATGCTGTTACTTACGAAGACGGCGTGAATGGCGGATGTGACATAATGTGCAACTATTTTCTAAGCCGCGTTGTCTATAAACTGCCTACACAAACAAGCTGCATTTGTACTTTATCAAAATATAAAAAATTGGATGACCAAAGTACATCACCGATCCTCAGCGAACATCTACACGGAAATGCATACATTTTTAAATTACTGTGCTGTGAATATGCCCGAATTTTAAGCTGGTTATTTGATCAAAACAATGTCTTTCAATACTAGCCAGGCAACTGGTGCATGCCTGAATTAGCAACAGTTTCACTAAAGTCCGTCTCTCGAGGGTTAGAAGGCCGAATTGTGAAAACACTTCTTTCGTATGGTTACCTTGAGCTTTTCATCAAAAAGCATGCCATTACCCATGATCGCGTTAAGCCAGTGCACATAATTTTTGAGCTTCATATCTGTAAAGCATAGATAATTTCTGCATCTATCCAAAGTATAGAGTTTACGCATACTACCGGCATCTTGAAACCTATTACTATGATATATGGTACCACATATGCTTCTTTCAATACAAATATGTGATGGAACTTGAAAAACACTACTTAAAAATTGTGCTATCTGAGAAAGTGCACATATATTAAAACTAGGCCACAATCTAGTGATTTTTTGCTCCCAATTCCCAGGATCATGACGTAGGCGAAACCTGTGTTCATCTTAGGGTCAAGCATTGCAGTGCGTTTAGGTAGTACAACTGGGAAACTTTGCAGTATGGCCTATCATGAGAGATTTACTGCGAACTTGTATCCAGCATAATAAACTAGATTAATTACACAGTTTCTGAGCATATTTGGAAAATGACGGTTTTGCTAAAACCTCTTTCATTAAGCAAGCAACAGTAAAACATATTCCGCAATAAAGCAAGAAATAAATAAATTGTTTGTTCCTCGACGAAGCGAGAAGCTGTTCCCTAAAAGGAACAGATCAAATAATGGTACGAATTTTCCATGACAGTGCATCAATACTGTTACTGAAATAAACACGGGCGAAATTGCAAGTTAGGTAACACGGAGTAATCAGAATCGTTCTGCTGTTCTTTCTTGCCATTAAATCAGGATTCTTCACAATCCAATGACAGATGCTTGGGACGAGAATAAATGAAATAAAAGTAGCCGTTTTCCGAAATGTTATGTTTATACGTGTTGAAAATTTATCCATGCAACATGGATGCCGTTTTCGAATGCGATATCTAGGGAATGTGATGTCCGGAACATATTAATCACATTTACAACGATGAAATGCTTACTGAACGCAAGCTTACAATTGCAACGTTTATAGCCTGTTCTGATATCACATAGAATCTTTTTCAAAAGTTTGCGTATTGGGTTAGAAAGAAACGTTCTCCGATTCTTGTAGTAAATCTTGGAATCGTGACATTTACCTCTTTGTAAAGTATTGGATATCTGCTTGTTAAAGACATGTAAACACCGTTATCTGTACAGAAAATATAGGTTCAGATTCATTATCCGAACTCAAACTGGATCAAATCCAAGTTTATCACATCTCTCCCTGTATGTCAATTTTGAGGAATATCCACATGGCTTTTTCGTGAAGTATATCTGGACCCTCTCAAGAGCGTGATAGTCAGATTTCCACAGATTCGACTGGACCATTGAACGGTATTTCATACACTGCCATACGTTTGTTTTGTAAAGCGGTATGCGAGATTCCGTGAGATAAAATTGATGGCAGTTGTAACCGATGGTCTTCATGGCTTTCGAAACTTGTAAGTCTGTGTTAAGAAAAGTAAAACGTGACTGAATATCGCACGCTCAAATCAAAAATTGCCCTGCATTGCGAGATATATGCGCGTTGTAGTCATAAACTATCTGGCGGGGTTCGGCGTTTGTACGACAAAATATTACACTTGTCCACGGTAAATGACATCTGTCACAGTTGGCACCAGAAGTCATTGGCGGATAGGTCATCCTGAATGAGACGTACTGTTTCCTGAGTATTTGCACGTGGTTGTGAGTAGACAACTTTAATGTCATCAGCAAAGATAAATGCAACACCATATCTTATTCTCTTGAATATATCGTTAATATAAAGTAGAAAATGAAAAGGGCCAGTACACTCCTAGTGGACTGAACTAATGACTGCTGCGTTTAGAGAAATGGTCGCCTGTGGGCAACGCCTGCTGTCTACCAAGTATACATGCAGCGTGTCAAGAGAACATCGGTTCTCTAGTGCTTATAGCCTTTAGTTTGTTTAGTAACCTTCTGTGAGGCACTCTATCGAAGGCTTTTTGCATATCCAGGAACAGAATTACGACACTGTTTCCGTTGTCCATGGTTGTCATTGTGTGGATTAAAAATTTGGTCTGGCATGTTGCGCAAGATAGAGGTTGCATGAAGCAGTGTTGCGAATTGCTGGTGATGTTAGCGTTGTTCAAGAATATAAATAGTTCATCTTTCACTATCCTTTTCATTATTATCGATGCGATGGGTGTGTGCTTGATGGGACGACAGTGTTTAACCTCGTGTGTAGCTCCATTTTTGTTTCGCGGGATAACAACAGCAGCTTCCCATTGAGTAGGGTTTACTCCTGTTGTTAAAAGAGAGTGTAAAAATGTTGAGCAAACGCGGAAGGAAGTCACTACTACTGCCTTTTAGTAAACAGAGTGGGATCCCATCAGGGCCAGCGTACCTTGCGGAGCAAAAGCGAGAGATTTGACCAATGATTTTTACTATAGTGAATTCCACTGTGCATAGACTTACACAGCGGTGTGGCATGATAAATGTTGTTGTGTCTGATGATTTACTGAGCATTGATTCAGCAATATAACTTATTAACAGGCCGAGCCAACACTGTCTTCATCAGATCTCACATATTTGTAATATAATAATAATCATCGAAGCATGGTTTATCTGAGATTACGAACGTTGGAATCACTCTAGACGGTATGTTAATTCTCCAGAAAGACCAAAGTATTAGCAGTAGACAAGTGTTTGTTCATTACAAAGTATATCTTCGCTGTGAACTCAAATGATCCTCAAACGTACTTCATTGATCTCCTTTGGTACAAGGTATATTTTAATTACTTCGACATATACTTTGTGTCAGTAGTTTATAGACCCCAAAATCCACTGCGGTGAACCGCAGACTAATATCGGCTTTGCGCATTGTAATAACTAGAAAAATATCAAAATGCTCATTATAAGGGATATTAACTTCCATAATCTGAAGCATTTAACAACAGCGTATGAAGAGTTCTATGTCTATCTCGTCTCTAGAACACCCTTATATAAACATGTCCCTTTTCACCAGTCTAAAATACCGGTTACAAAATCAATGTTAAATTTAGTGCTCACCAGGGAGGAGCACATAGTTAAATATCTACATATGTGCAGTCCAGGTTGCAGCTGCTATCCCTAGGAATAATTCTTAAAATCCTACACATCAAAAGTCGTTAGAGCGTCAAGGCCAAAATCAGTTATTTTTCGCGTTAAATCAAACTCATTTTCGAAAAGCCAACCGCAAGGAGATATAGTATAAGAATCAGACATAGTGCGTCAAAAGGGAAAAATTACAGCTTACTTAATTTGATAGCGTATGCAGCGCAAAACCACAAATACGTACAGTTGGTTCATAATGCCTAGCTGACAAAAGATATGCAGACGGTGCAACAATTCTTTCCAAAACACAATCCTTTCCCAAACACGATATTGAATTTTCAAAGCGCAGCGCCGAATCCCCCATCTCACCATGGATGGTAGGTCTGCATACAATGAAAAGGAAGCGGAGAAAGCCATCAAGTTCACAACTTGCCTAAGTTCCCAATAGGTATAAGCTTCAACCAATATTCCTGCCCCCTCTCCGGCTTTAGTTTTATTCAGTGTCACATTCAATGCGCAAAGGCGGATGAAGAAGCAGCTATCTGTGTTTACGCAATGTTCTCCTGAAGTGGAAAAATTCACTCCAATGCATTACAGTTAGCAGATATGCACTTAGCTGAACCACTTGCTGTATGCTTTCAGTGCTGTTCAAGCAAGAACCTAGTTGGGTCACAGTAGAAAGTTAATATCATAATATTTAAGCACAAGGGAAAAAGTCAAACTAAGCTGTTTGTTACGACACCTAAAACGTCTACGTTTGCTAACCAAGGTAACGCATGTGATCATCGCAGCCGCACTGACTGGTTATCGGGAAAGCTCCGACATCACATCGACGGAGCTGTAGGGGTTTCCTCAACATCGATTAGGTACCAAGTATTTGATGCTGGCGCGCAACAAGTGAACAAAACAGTCGCCGAGGGCAAGTGATTCCACGTTACTTGGCTGGAGGTAATAAACGACATCGATCGCCTAAACCATCTTAACTTGCTCCAAAAATTTCAACACGACGGCATCAGTGGTGAAATATTAGGATCGTCCGTACTTTTCTCCGCAAACATCAAGCGCCATTTTTTGATTGAAGTACTTTGTACGACCCGTTTCGAATGCAGTAACACGCACCGCATGTTTTGATACTTGAACCTCTCCTTTGCTTAACTTTTTAAGCGATATAGCGTGGTACACCACCATTAGATGCTAGCGTTACCGGCAAAGTCAGATTTTGACTGATTATCAACGAATCGGACGTACACGAGCTTTTCCACAGCGACATCATCGAGGCATGAAATTAGCCGGTAAAAACGCGCTGCCGCTCAATGTGGACAAAAGTAGCGTTGTCCACACTGATACTTTAGATTAGTAGTTTGGAGCGCGGGAGCTGGATTACCAAACAGAAAAGTGGAACCGATGTGCTCTTGCAGGACAACCTTGATTAAAACTTACAGGCAGAGACCGCTTTAAAACGAGGTAACCAGCATCCTGGTCTCTTATCGACAGCAATCGAAGTTAGGATTCATCCTACATTTAGTCAGTACTTAATGCCTACGTGCTTCTCTACAGCAGATATGATAACCAGGCTTCGTAATCTTGGTTGCAGCACTAGGGATTCCTTAAGGTTGAGCAAAGAAAAATTTCGTTGGGTAGCTCATACCTTCGTATAAGGGACGGCTGTACATGCTTGGAATGAGAAATATGCGCTACCCATTTATATGTGGATAGATGCTTGTGGTATAACAAAAGCCGACCCCAGCGAGCTTCAACGCCACCTTTTGCATATATACTCGTCCAGTAGCTTCAAAAGCAATAGACTTAAACGAGTCAGCAATAGAGTCGTTTATTGTGTCGAACAGATACGTCTTCCACCGGGTCTTACAAACTTTGATGAATCTACCAAACTCAGTTGTTCGCATATCAATCTTAGCCATTTTCAAGTAAACTGGTTGTATAACGTACTTATCTTCGTGTTACATATACGGACATGGTTGGCAGCATCCGGTTTCGGATTTGCCTGTCACTGTGGCCACCACAGGGACAGCCACAGGATGTCTGCGCCTTTAGAGGGACCATGGGTGGATTGTGCTGCACCACCCACAGGTCCAACCACACACCCCACATCCAGTGTAAACCCGACGGAATAAGACCGGGATGCATGTGGATGGGAGCTACCTTTCATCAACGCAGCCGACACACATTTATTCACAGACAAGTACAAGCGGGCTGTATTTAGGAATCAAGTATAAACAAGGCGGTGGCTGGAAAGTAGTCCGCTCCACACTGAGTGCATGGAACCACTATTCAAGCCTAGCAAGACCATAAGGACCGCGCACCCCGTCCTTTCCAGCAACGACCAACTGCCTTCTGGAGACAGTATGGACGAGATAGTGGGTAACAGACAGGTATGCGCCTTGTCAACGTGCATATCAAGCGCAGCCACAAGTGGAATGTCAAACAACAGCCGATCACTTGAAACAACAATATGAAATAAAATAAATCCAATAATGCATACACATACGGTGACATAATTCTTCACTAAATGGATGTATAAAGGAAATTGGTTCACTCGCGGATCTACTATAAGTTCAAGAGATCCGAAAATATACTTTTAGAAAATGCCACAAAATGGAAATTGTTATCGAAATTAATGCCAATTAGCTTCAGCGACGTGGGCAATTTCTAGATGGTACAGATAGACATTAATATGAGAAAGCAAAGCATTAGGACAAAATTACAAAACCACCACCTGAAATAAAGAGAATTAGCATGCAAGCACGCGGTTAGTAAATCGAATGCAGCGTACCTACAAACGCTGCGCCGGTTCAGTCTACGTTCTCTGCAGAACCCGTCGTCGCTTCGGTAGTAGTCCCGAGTGGCCTCGCTCATGGCTCACTAGGCCTGCCTGACTCAGGCAATCGCGACCGCATGTGCTACATCACCATGCGCTAGATGTCGATGGAGTACAATCCATCGGCGCTTGCCGCTTCCGCAACTGCCGCCTCTTCTCTGCATGCGTGAGGTCTTTCACCCGTATCTCGACAACTGCCTGCTTGCTCAGATCGCGCCACGCACACCCATCAACCTCTTTCGATTCCCAAGGCCTGTATTCAAGATTAGAGCGTGAGAGGCTCACTTTGTTCAAATCCTGTTAACGCAGTTTCAGTTTTCCCGCAAGCCGCTTCCCCACACTCAGCTTACCGCATAATAGCTGTTTCGATGTTCGCGACTTCTCTATACACCACAAATGACTGAGCCACCTCAGAAGTCTCAGCAAAGTATGCAGTCCACTGCATACGTTCCACTTAAGCGCAGCACTTCCGTGTCCACAAATCTGCCTCCCTATTCGATGCGCAGAAGCGGTCGCATACTGTTGATGGAACTGCTGGAGAAATCACACATCCTGTCGTTACACCGTCCACGTTTCATTGCCTTATGGAAGAACGGACAGCGCCGTCGATCTGTACACCAGTAGCTTCGTGCCAACGGTAAGCTGCTGGTTGTTCCACAATCGGTACGTAAGCTTCTGTCGAAGCCAGAGCACTAGTCAAGTGCCGCAACTTCTTCCGCCCTATGTGCAAGAAATGCCCAGTCTCAGCAAACAGCAAAAACCGATAGTTTTCTCACAGACTAAAATTCTTGCACCGAAACGACGGATATTCAGCAACGCACCATTATTACGATGCTCCACACGATCATCGTAAGCACAGGCTGCATTAACAGAACAAGACAGCATTACAGGAGCTAAGCACAGCCTTGCTTCACATCAGAGACAACTGCAATGTCAACCGAGGTAGTTCCACTCAGCTGCACTCTCTCCCGCATAACACTCTGCAGACATTCATTTAAACACAAAATTACGCGAGCAATCAAACTTACCCAACGCAAGGCACAATGCCTCGCGGTTCACTGTGGCAAATAACTTGGTGAAATCAGTAAAAAGCGAGTACAAGGTTGTTATCCTTTTCTGCACTTCTACAACTGAGGAGCTGCAAAACCATATCCATAATGCTGCGACCCGAAAGGAATCCACACTGCTCTTCCGCTACCTTAGGTTCCAAAACCTGAGTGACAAGGCGGTTTAGCAGGATTCGTACAACCACCTTGCCCACACAACTCAGCAAGTGGATGCCACGAGAATTAGTACGACATGGCTTTTTCCCGTTTCCCTTGTATAGTGGTAACACAAGGGCACCCTTCAGCTCAGGAGGCACGTCCTCCTCAATCCACACGCGTTGCATCAATTGGTGCAGAGCAGTCACCAACGCGGGTCTGCCGTGTTTCAATACTTCAGGCGCGAATTCCGTCGGCCCCGGCACACTTGTCGTTTCGCAGCTGAGCAACTGCTCTCTGTGTCTCATTCAGTGTCGGCGTGTCCGCCAGACTCGCCTTAATATCGTGCTGCTTGAGGCCATTCAAGGTAGTCCAGTCGATCTCTTAACGGTTTTTCAAGAGACAGTCAGTGTTTTTGCCAGGTCTGCATTATGTCTGCTGTCTTTGTGTAGTTGGCGCCTGAACTAACATCGATCAGCGTCCTTAGCTTCTCCAAACTCGATACAGACACCACCTTCAAGTAGTAAAAGTATTCCTTGGGTTGGCGACGTTCGGCGTATCATTCCATCTGCCTCGCCTTCTTTGTCCACCATTTATATTTAATGCCATGAAGCTCTGGCCTCAGTCGCCGGCGAAGTTTGCGAAACTGGCTATTCCTCCCTAAATCACTGGGGTCTGCCACATTTGCAGCAAACGATGTATTCTTCTTCGACGCCAATGCGTCCATCATCGCATTGTTTTAATCAAAGCAGTTTGCGCGCGCAATGCAACTCGCCAGCATCTTTAACATGGTCGCGAAGGTGGTGCCAAAGGTCGCTCATTGTGGCTACGCGGTCCACGTCATGCATGCATGCAGCCATCACTTTCTCTAGCTCAATAAGTTTCGCCACAGTACCGAGGGAATGTTAAATTCACACCGATATACGGCGGGAGTGAAATACATTTTTTTATGAAAATATATGTACACTTTGGCGCGCACCAATTTTTGATCAGTGCCACACTCAGCTCCACGCAGTGCACGTGCCATGCGCAGTTCAATCATATCCCGCTGAGATAAGATGACATAGTCAAGCAGGTGAAAAATCTGGCTGTTATTTTCTATAAGCACTAGCCACAACAAATATTTCTACTTCATATTAGCAGCGCACTCCTACAAAACCGTTTTTATATCACCTCTATCACTTCACTACGAGGCGTTTTCTTTAGTTTACGTATGTAGTACTTGAATGTGCAATGCTTCTTTTTAATAACTTACATGATATCTTAAATCTCTGCACTTTCACCTGGATTTACTCATTGTCCCGTAGTTACAAAATTACTGCCACCGGGTACAAGGTTTGGCTATTTGAACAAAGTCTAGTAATTCACGTTTGTCTTCAGTTGTCAGAGCTTTCGTATGCCAAAATGCATCAACGCCACGCACTGAAGTTCGAAATGTTCAAAAAAGCATAAGTCTTCAGACACGGTTTCAGACGCAGGCAGTCTTGTCTCACCAAGTTGCTGCTTACTCGGAACTCCTGGACTAGGGCGGCTGATTAAGAAGTCCCCATAGATGTGATTTACTTGGAATTTTTTAAAGCATTCGACAGGGTCAAGCACTTCTTTCAACAATAAAAGCTGGCTGTCTAAGGTAACAACAGCCCCCTGCTCACCTGGTTAGCATACTACTTACACGACAGAGCAATAAAGGTAAGAGTAGCTGACACTTATTCTGAAAGCCTTTGCGTCTCCAGTGGTGTACCACAGGGATCCGTTCTCCGCTCGCTACCGTTTTCAGTCTACAGTACTGACTTGCCAGCAGACATTCTATCTCCTAAGCAAACATTTGAAAACGATGCTAAAATATGGAGAGCAATCCTCGCAGCATCCTACCGCGTCTACCTCCAGGAAGATCTGACCCGGATTAACGAATGTGCAGTAAGGAACCGGCATCCATTGAAAACTGCAAAATGCCATCTGCTGACGGTGCGCAACAGCTATGTCAGCTCAGACCTTTTGGGACAACACGTCCTTCAACAGGTGGCTAGTAAACGCTACTTAGGTATAATCGTGCAAGAGAGCCTTGTCAATTCGCTCCAAAGGTTGAAAGAAGCAAGTGTGGCGAACTTGTATTTGAGACTTTTGAGGCGAGCTCTCGGCACCTTTGAGCGACGGCTGGTGCCAATGCCGATTACCTTCTATATTCGCCCTCACGTTGAATATAAAATTTAGGCCTGGTGTCCATGGTTAAAACCAGACATTCGCCTATTGGAACTACCCCAAACTTACAAACTGTTTCTACATGTACTTCATGTGTTCTCAAAAGAATATCGACGGCTTCGCGGAGGTCTTACTCTCACAAACCGGATACTAACTGAAAGCCAGCATCCATGTATTTCACAGTTGACCCTAGCTTCTTACATACAAAGCCAAGGTAGCCGCCTGCAAATCATGAGGCAACACTCCAGTCTGAAGTGTAGCAAGTATTTTTCCTCACTTAGAATCTGTCCTTACCGGAATGCATTACCAAGATATGTGGTGAACGCACCAGGCATGACGACATTCGAAAGATTCCTAGAGTTTCCTCTTATTGAGAAACGCTGCACAACAGTTTGATGCAGTGCAATGGTTTAACTAATAATCCTGCAGTTCCTCGTTTAAACATTTTGATTTTAATATTCTTTTGCATATCCATCCTGTGGGTCTTGTAAAGTTATGCTTTTATCCCATCATACACTATTGGACTATTGAATAATAATTTTACTACATGTATACTTCCTGCAATACTATTTGCCAATGCCTTTTGATCTAGAAGTGCTAGGTAGACCTGGAGCTCTATCATCGACATTGCCTAGCTTGTTAATAATAATATGCAAAGGAATAATTAGACCAAAATGGCAAAGCTAAAACCCACATTCGTTTCATGTATTTTGGCAGTGTAGGTAACGTTAGATTTATGCGACGTAATCTAGTTGTCTAGCAGCTAAAAGGCTGTTAATCCTTAATATTTTGATACTTGGCTGATACGGAGTTCAGTGCATTTATCAGAAAAGTGCAAACATAAGCGTACTTTACTGTTGTTGACTTTTAACTAACAAGCATATAAAAAGGTTCAGATATTGCAATCATACTCGCATCTTCTCTTTAAGGTGCAGCAATAATTTTGCGGTAATAAGGCAAAAGCTTGATCTCTGATGGCAACAATTCGTGAAGGAAAATGTTCTTTAAATGATTATTGTGACTATTCGAGCTGTTCAAATTTTACTCAATCCAAAAAGGGCACTCGGATTTGTACCTAAACAACTGGATACTGTATTCAGATAAAAATATTTTCGAAATACATGAAGCTTGACTACTGACAGATGCGTAGAACTAAACGAGCAAATGTATCTCAATTAAAATAAAACAATCATGGAGGATGAGAACCAAGCTGATATGGCTACTGCAGCAGCATCAGGGAATTGTGCAAGCAATTTAATTAGCTGTGCACCTGCTAGTCATAATAAATTAGTTCATTTTTGCTTAAATAATCAATCTAAAAGGGGTAGGTGAAAAAGGGAAATAGCTGAATCCACACGAACTCTGGAACAATTTTCTACGTAATGTGCTAGGTAATTTTCTACGTTGTAAATTGGAAATACACTAGCCCAAACATTTAGCTTTTTGTGTGGGTTTGATAGAAAGATTGACTGACACAAACTGGATTCCCACTCTCATTTGTTTTAATAGATGATATCTTTGTCATCCATGAAATTCGAGCTAAATTCAAATTGGCATCTGTGCTTGGAGAGGTAAAAAAAACTGTGGTAGCGAGCTTCGCGACGTATGTAGTCAATTACTTTTACACTCCGGAATTAATAACTAGGCAATAGTTAAAAATGTATAAATCCTTTAAATTACCCTTTGTTTTTGCTCAACCAAATCAGATAAAACAGATGTACTTGCTTTATTCTGGCCATTCTTGCAAGCAGTGTGTGCTGGATAAACAAAAATCTATTTAATGTTGTCTCATGTGTTAAATACCCCAGCAATGCAGTCTCATGATTGTTAAAACATACGAACTGTGCATCGCAATTAAAATGTTTGGTACAAGTATGCAACCTACGCGCGTACTCTTTACATTCATCTGCGACAGTCTTTGTGTTTAAACAGTGCGAATTCCCCATTAAAGTCCATTATTAACTGATTCAAATTAAGTCGGACTTCATGCTTGGAAAAGTGTTAATTTGGATTTCGCTGTAAAGCTAAAACCTTTTACACCTTTAAATTGACTAAATAACGTTTGATACAAGGCAGTTAACTAGATTTACCGATTATAAACAACAAAGTTGAGCTCAGAAAAAATACAAATTGCAACACCTCTATAGGTTGAGAGTGGTTACCGGTGGAAACGATAAAACCAAACATGTTTATTCATATATATTAAACCATATATATTGAAACAGGAGATTACACAACTTAAAATTGCTGTAAAATCTTAATTTGATTTACGTACATCTGCTAATTGGTGTTAGAGATTTAAGTTAATCAATTTTTAAAATTAAGATCTTCATTTTTCGGAGTCAGCTGTAATTTACTTTTCCTATTTCTACTCAAAACATTATTGCCAAATCACATTGTACCTGAATCCTTAGATGTATTTCGTGCACAGACATCGACAGCTCTGATTACACACTAGAAGCTTGTTGGATATTTAAACTAAACGAAACAGCAAAGTGTGTGTGCGTTGATAAAAGATAAGAGAAGTAAAGGGTTTTTGAATTTGATTCTGTTAAGCCGTTTACATAAAAAAGTTTGTGCCTTTCTTAAGATTTTAGACCAAATTTAACTGTTAGATTATTATGAACGCTAGGGCAGCTTGAATGCCGTTTATCAAATACTGAACATATTTTGCTTAAAGGAATATATGTACTTTATTAAAACTTGCTTTTGCTTCTATTGGTTTTGTGAAGTGAAGCTGCATTAATTGCAGTTCTTTACCTAGACAGGAATACAATCAAATACGATCAGGATACTTCAAGTTAAAAGCATGACAAAGAAAGGCAGATTACGCAAGTCAGTTAACATTAAAATTTGATGCAAACGAACAAATATTTTAATAGTTACTATTCTTGCTTGTTTAATTATATGCGGAAAATACGAAATGTTTTACACTATATAGGGTTTTGGAAGTTATATTCGGTTCACAATTACTAATCATGCACAGTAACTATCCGTTAAGTGCCAAGCGCGGCGTATACACCATTCCGTGAGCCGGATGTCACAGTTTGGGTTGGCCAAGGCAAGTTTAACATCTGAACGAGCCTTTACTGAACACAAACTAGAATCTAGAGAACATATTATTAATACATTTTTATTATCTATTTTAATTGTTCTGTCAACAGATATAGAGGTAATAGCGTGCAGAATTTTAATACTGAAGCATTGTGGCTGTCAACTGCCTTTAACTGCTTAACTGTGCAAAATAATTATATAGAGAAAATACTAGTTAGGCACTTCAGATGTTCGTGGCGTCGCGTATTTGGCGAAGAAAGTCCACTGAGCCACTCAGCACGGTTACTTCACGCACCGGACTTTGAGGACCGAGCCACAGGTTGCGCATGCCAGTACGTGGACTCTCGCGTCGTGTATCTTTTGCGCGCCCTTGAGTGTGGATGAAAGAGGAGGAGCGTACGCCTAAGCATGATTTGGTAGAACTAATTGAAAACCTTCACTTCTAATTCGACTTTGTTTGTGTCTATCCGACTACCGGATGCCGGTTGTGCTCCCAAGAACAGGTGTTGAAATGGTGAAGTGTCGGCTTCAAATATGTTTGTGTTGCGAGTTTCTTTGCACATCCGTTCCGCTTTAGGTTTCTACTCAAAGTACGAGCATGATAAATGCATAGTACCTTATTTAACGCATATTACATGCACTTCTAAGTTGTAGTCTGTAATTTTATTATACCCTTTTTTATCGAAGCAAACCTGAGGCGTTTTCTCACCCTCCGTTAACATGCATTTAAGATGATGATGATGAGTACAACTATTCTGGAAACCAATTTTTGATTGCAGTGATGCCACGAAGGAAGCTCTTCATATACGGATTTAATTTTATAAATTTATTGTTTCCATCTCATAGCTGTTTCAAGAAATTGAATAAGCTGCATAATGCTCATGCAAATCACGTGGTTTTGTGACATAATGCAATTAAGAATTGCAACAAATCAACCGCACTGTGAATTGATAACCTATGTTTTTTCCGTCTTTAAACTTTTTTATTAACCGCAATGCGATTTGCATTGCTTTTCTGACGCAGTTAAACTTTTGAAATAAATAAGATACATACGCCAGGAGAACGGAAACAGACTATCCGGCGATTAAAATTGTTAGGTTTGAAAAAGTCGGATGAGGAAGCAGGATGGATGGATTAAAGAAAATATTAAATAAAGGGCGAACTTTTCCTTCAGTGCATATTACTTTCTACATAGGAAAACAACCCTTAAGTGAACCTAGTAAAGTAATGGCTTGCATGTTTTCCACGCCAGCATAAACTAGGCCGACCTAGAAGTTCGGATGAAATCTATCGGTGAACTTGCTTGCCTTAAAGCAGGCCTTCAGGAAAAGTGTTCACGGATAGCCTTGTTACTTCATTAGAACTTTTATGTTTATCTACTTTAATATTACTTCCAAATTAACACGCTAGCTAAAATGTCTGATTCATCGGACCCCCAGAAAATAATTTGGACCAGTTCAGTTTAGTTGTGAACCTACACTCGAGGTGATTCGTGTTTCCTTAGGTATTCTATACCAGAATACACCCTTTTTCATTTTGGAAAGTCAGCACTTTTTACAAAAGTTAACAATATTTTGCTCGGCTGCTGCTCTACCATGCTCTATATTTAAGCTGTTTGATATTTGGTTGTGATAATGTGGAAAACTTTGAGAGGCAGTTTGCATCAACTGAAAAGAAATCTTACATACTTATGTTAGTGGTTTGTGTTATTGTGTTATTATTGTTACAAAATTGCAAAACATTAAATTGCAAGCATATTGTTTGCCTTTTATCTGACACAGTGTATTCAATGTGTTGTGCGGCGTAAGCGGTAGATAAATGAGCAAAGGTACAGAAACTATATTTTCCAAGTTAAATACGAGCGTACACGTATGATACTTTTGACTAATTCCTTATCATTTTGACTTATATCATCGCCACTTTTAACGTCCTAACAACAGATGCGCGTGAGTTAGTGTTCATAATTTTCAAGGAAGATAACTTACCACTGTAATGTTTCTACTCAATGCACGAAATAAATCTTTTTATATTGATTGGGTCTTCGATCAAACTGACTGAATAACAAAAAAGAAATAACTCAGTTTGGGGATTTAGTTACCTTCCTGGGGGTAATAGAATTTACAGCTGCTTACTTTTATTGTTTTTTGCATACACGGAAACAAAAGTGACAAATACTTGAAGTTAAGTGTGATAGAAAACTGTATGACCAGAGAAAAGTGTGAATAGCTCAGACCCATTGGCTCCATTATTCCAAGAGCCTGTGACCTTCCAAATTACACAAACCAAAAACATCTTTGAGGCCAACACTAGTATGAGAAGCTCCCTGTATCACAACATCGCAATCTGAATAGCATCGATTTTGGATCCTGTTAGGTTAATGATATTCCCTCACCATTTGTGTGGCACGTTTCAATTTATCGAAATTGTCAATAACATAACATACTAAACGTCGAACGCTTTGCATAGTCGTAGCGCCGTTTGCTAATGTTCCGCTAGTAGAAACCGTAGGTTTGCTTTGCACCTTGTTGACTGACAAAAGATAAGCATGAGATTCCAACTGGTCATCCCAAGCAGCTCTTGCTCAGGTGAATATACAACGACTTTTCAGTTTAGCAATGAAATATACAGGTGGACAGATAGTGTAGCAAAGGGATCTCCTCTCGGGCCGCCATTGGCAGATGTCTACTTGGGGATGCTGGATAACAAACCGCTGAAATCGGTTCTTCCAAATTTCAAGTTCTACCGACGCTACTTAGACGATATTTTCTGCATAGTAGGTCGGACGCATAAGTTACAAAATATAGTCGTACGTTCCAGCGGTGTATCTCCTAATGCCTTATTTGCAGCTGAAGAAGAGCAACAATCTTCCGAACTTTTTGGATAAAAACCTTGAGAGTAGGGCCACGGATCAATCCAGTGTGGACAATACAGAAAGTCATATTGCATTAGGCAGTACAGCGATTTTCAGAGCTTAGTACCCCCATTCACGAAAGTACACTGATCCATACGTTAATTAACCATGCGTATAAGATCTGTGCCGCAGACAGGATTACATATGAACTAGAATTAATTAAGTACATGGTAATTGAGAATGGTTATTCAGAAGGTTTTTGACACGCATATGAGACCTAAAGACCCAAAGCTGACAGAGCAAACGGTTAAAAAGAAACAGCTGTTCCTTGAAATCCCCTTTAATGGATGACAAAGTGACGGAGAGTTGTAAACGAAGAGTGATGCAGTCCTGCAGGAACACCTTCAAGGCTGCTCAAATTAGAAAATCTAATCAAGTAGAGCCTACCGAATTCGCCCACCAACCGCATAGATAGATCTAATTTCCTTGCAATTACTAACCATCTGCGTGCCACTAAGCACAACACTGACAAAGTAGTATGCTGAAAATACTGTATAGGTACCGTCACACTTGACCCATTGGTTCGCATCACGAATGATTGCTACTGCTAAAGCAGTAAGCGTAAGACTTGTGAAACCTAATCCCTGCATCCATTAAGAAGCTCGGTTAGTCTTCCTGCCTCTATGGCCATCAACCACACGAGATGAATTTGCTCCCGCTCATCAATCCAGGTGCCGCCAATTACCTGACCATCCGACACACATCACGAGAATTGTTTAAGTTTAATGTTATCAAATCAATGGTGTGGTTATTAACAGTCTCACAAACCTGCCTGTAGATAAGTATATTTCTGTACTACTTCTGATGAGGAATAAATGGTAAACACGTACTGGTTACGTTTCTTCTCTGGTTTGACAAACAAATGGGCATTTTGCACGAAATATTATTTTATCTTTTCACAAAACCAAGAAAAACTACAGACTAAATTTTTATGTTACTGTTTGTTAATAGTATGCACCCCTCAGCTTTAGGCGAATGTACTAGCGATTAGATCTAAATATTGCTACAAGTTTTTCTGGAGGCTTGGTCGTATATGGCAAAAGTCAATTTGTATAGTATATTACGGGTTAAAATCCGGAACAGCTTGAGTGGCGTTGGATGACAGTACACGGTACATCTTGTTTGATGGCTACACATGACGGTCCCGACCTTTTCCTTGTAGCAGTGTCATACCCTGCTGGCCAACGGTTCAAGCCGCCGGAGATCACGGTTTGGGTTCCTGACGAAACCGAAGTTTGTGCACAACCACCAAGACAAAACACGTCAAAACGTCCATCAAGTGTTTTTCGGAACAAGTGTAGGTCCAGGTGATTCAGAACCTCCTCTGATAATACCCCTGGGATATATATACAAATATATACATATATGCATATTGTACATACCAGTGAGTTTTGTCAATGTGGACAGATTGCGACCTGCGAACATTGACTATAAGCTGCACAATCAAAACGCGACTAAGCATCCCTTTTGATGACGATGCCACGTATTGATTGTGCATCCTGTTTAACTCTCCACTATCTCCCTATGTTCAATTATCACTAGTGTACATTCACCGGTGGCTCTTGAAGAATGCCGGATCCTCCAGTTGGTCAAACAATAAATCATCTTAATCTGTTGCTGTAGGTCATTCACTGCGGCATAGCGAATGTATTGAAATTGTAGCAAACGTTTGTTGAACGCAATTTTTATCTAATACTCTTAAACCTCTGTGAGTTCGTGTTGCAGTTCCGATGAAAACTGCTTGGACCGATCATATTGTGTAAAATAGTGTTTGATTTTCAAATGAGTGTCGAACAGATTCACTGGCAATCATTCTTCTTGAACCATGTAAACCGCTTTTCCAAAACTATATTATACATGATCTGCAGGTATCCAAAAGAATAAGCAATTTTATGTTCTGCATGCTCAGAAAATGAAAATGAAACGATAATCTTATCCTGGATTATCGTTATTTGTCAATAGGCGAAATCAGTCATTGCTGATTTCCTGTACATCGTTATGTATTGTACGCTCTAAACTTGATAAATTATTGTCTGCGCAGTTGCTGAAGTGTTTAGTCACCTCCTTGAATTAGCATAAAACATGAATTCGCATAAAGCTTATCTTTGTTAAGCTTAAGCAAGTTCTTTAGCTGGTAAAATTATTTTAATGTTTCGGTATATAAGCTTGTATATTTGATATGCATTACGAAATAATATGTGGAGCACGTAGGCGTCTTTTGATAATGCTATTAAATAATAAGCAAGAAAAATACTGTTCCGTATTTCGCTGCTGGGAAATGTCAAATATTTAGCTAAAGGGTAAATAAATAATAAACGCGTGCTCATATTTCCTTAATTTGTGTAAGCTGCTTGTAGGATAATATGTTACTTTTATCCCTGAGTGAGATGGCAACATTTCAACTGTAAATTATATTTGACAAATTTAACGTTCTGATTAGGAAATGCAACAACAAGCTCCGCAAAAGTACTTTCCTGGCGTAATGGCACAAGCTGCTGGTATCCGGAAATTATGGTTTCTGTACCCGGCAGTATTCCAAGGAAGGCGCACCACTGACGAAAACCGAAGATCGAAACACCACTGTCTACGCTTTACCAGACGTGCCAAAGCCAACTGACTGAGGGTGGATGGTAATGAATTACTTATGAAATATACCAATATTCTTAATGAGTTTGAGTTGGCCTTGTTTGCACGGCATGCTGCGTCTATATTTGACCTAATTTTTGCGTTCTGCTTCTGAGAATTAACGGCCCATTGCGGAACGAACTGACTTCCTCTCCGATACCCTGCGGACCGTGTCAATACGTCATTCAACAGACCATGTCTAAATGTTGTCCGGGGAAAATTTGTTTGGGAAGTTGTAAATTTTTCCGGCATTGGTAGTGTGTGCATGTTTGAATTACTTCCGATAGTTCTGATGGATACTCCGCATAACAAACTGTTGTAGGGTATTATTACATTGTCTCTGAGACCTATTTAACTCCCCATAAATAACTTGTCCATCAACAGCTCCTGATTTGTGAGCACAATTTCTAATATGGACGTTGTGTTTGTTGTCCAGAATAAAGTGGGTGCAGTGACATGATTTGACAAGGTAATATTAACGATAATTTAATGCAAGTCTGCTTTAAACTGTCCATTGGGTGATGCCGATATATCCAGATCATGTACATGGAATCCACTGACGACGACAATGTAGCTTACTTCACACGTTTTACCTTGTTTAACCTATGTATTAAGCGTAAAGCCACTTCTGTATTGGACATATGGTGCGGTAAAAGACGGCCACGGGGCATGCGTTGTTGTGTTCTAGTCTGAGACGGCAACAGATTGAGTCCCTAATATGATTTTCTAGATCCTTAACTTTGACAAATTACAGGTAACAATGGTATTACATGTGGATTCTACATCCTCAGCTGCGGCGGTTGGACCGGATGAACGATATTCCTGATATCAATCTCAGCATCAGATGCTTATTGACGCAAACAACCTTTAGTGCTCGAGATAAGGCCTTAAGCATTCGCGACCAGACACAGTTGAAGTTCAGTACGTTTCTTGAGGTGCCCTTGGACGTTAATTACAAAAATAAAATTTTCTCAGATTTTCGCAATCTATAGGATATTCAAGAACATCAGTCTGAGGCAAACAATTGTTTTCAATGATTCATCTACAGGCCGGTACAATCATATAAGGTTAAATTACAAAGGGATGGATAGTGATTGGTTCGGGGGTTTGTTCTGAACTGACTCGGTCAATGGTTAGACAGCGAATAGTTCGCCGCTGTCTCATGCACACAGATCGATTGAGGGTTACGTAATCACAAGGCCTGACCCGATGTCGGGGTGACGGCTAGGCTGATGGTTGTTCGGCCAGGGCAGGTATAGTGATTGAGCAAACGTTTTCTGCGAGCACAGCGGGGATTGGAATATGCGGATCGCAATGGCCTCTGCAGTGGCGAGCATCCTTAACCGCGTACCTTTCGATTTGCTCATGGGAAACTGATAAATCACAGTAAAAGCATTTGGGAGGTTAACCTGGTGACCAGATTCGAAAACGTGAGACAAGATACCGCTTGTAAGTACTCCGGTGCCCCCGTTAAACAACAATTTAGGGCTATGCTCCTTAATGCGACGTGACAGTTGACGAGCCGTCCGACCAATGTATGTTGCCCCACAAGTGCACTCAAATCGGTAGATAACGTAAGAAGAGGTCAGCTTCGGCAGTCTGTCTTTGTTGCACACAGGAATTAGCTGATTCGTGGAGAAGATGCATCGTAACTCCGCAGCCGGAAAGGCGTTCTTTATCGATTGCGTCAGTTTCCTTGTTAAGAGCTCACTAACTGTATCACCTTTAAAATCAAGGAGGATGAAGAGGGCCTTTTGCGCGACTACGTCCTTAACGACCGGTGTTATTTTGGGCTGCATGTTGCGCTGAATGAATCTTTCTGGATAACCATTTTCACGCAAAGTGTTCTGGATGAATTTCATCTCATCCTCCAAAGCGTGCTCTGAACATATCTTTCTCGCCCTTGAGGTGAGACAATGCACTAAGTTACGCTTGTATTTAAGCGGTACAAAACTACTGAAAATTGTATACTGACCTGTCCACGTCTTCTTTCTGTTTGTCTTCCTTAATATGGAACCGTCAGTTCGTCTACTATGGTGTACATTCAGAAATGAGAGTTGGCCATCTTGTTCAAGTTCGTAAGTGAACTTAATCGCCGGGTGCGCACCATTAACTCTGCCAATATATCCTCCAGAGAGATATCTTTATGGGTTATGCAGAAAATGTCATCCATATAACGATAGTAATGAACGAAACAATCTATAAGTGGCCTCAGTGATTCAGTTTCTAATTTGGCAATACGTAAGTCAAGTTTCGCCTACCAGTGGGTGCCCGGCGGCTAAAGTTTTGTCATTAAGTTTTGGGCCAAGTTGTTGACTTCTTATTCATCAGTATCGGAGTTAGTCCAGTGCCAAATCTTCTACCTACAGCGTAAGTTGTCTGGTCAACATCTTCTTCAATAATTTGTAAGGGCATATGAAACACTCTATAGGTGCAAGTTTCTTTTATAGTTCTCGTTGCGCTGGTTTCCTGGGTGACATTTATCACTAAGAGGCATATCGCTGACTGTCTTCGGTCGAAGCTCAAATGGCATTCGGAAACAAAATATGTACCAGCATTTTAGCATCAAGGCTGCCAATTGTTGAGACTGTAGCACCACCTGCAACACTGCCCGACCATATCATTTGTAGTTCGGTGTAGTACGCAGCTATGACAACAATTTTGCTAGTACGTCAACAAAAGCAAGCGTTCCACGAATAAAACACCACTGATTTTTGTCATGGATTGTTGTCTCATTCTCACGCTTGCTTAAGTTTCAAGAACACTGTGAACAAGCCTGGTTCCTGTTAGAGTTTCCTACCATTAAGGCACTACGTTGCAGTTAATTTGATAACGCACGCCCCATGGGATGTCTGGAAAGACACGGATGACGCAACCTTCAGTTCTGAGTATACGGTCGACAGGAGAACTGGTTCTATTTGGTGATGATGTTCACCACTACCCGCAGAAGTCTAGGCTCAGCATTATGCTAAGAGTGGAGGTGCCACGTAATTCGTACTACGTGTGCCGTTTTCAATAAAACCGTGGTTAGGTTGCTAATGACGTGCCACTGGTTGAGGGTGTCTAACTGCCTCAATGTTATTGAGGTCGACTATGCTCCTGGGAAATTGCAGCACCGTACGCTCGTCAGCTGTTGTTTATATGCGCCTTTCGACGTTTCACTGTGGTCATTGAAATACTCTGTGATGTACCGCAGGAAATGTGTGATGCCTGCAAAAACAGAACAAGGTTTGCTCTTCAGTTTTCGATGTACTTGGCCGTGCCGTTAATTTTAATTGCCCGCTCTTCTTGAAAGCAACCGTAACCGAAATTTCGTTAATTTTGCCTTGCTCATTTGCTATGCCGTAAGTCTAGAGATTTGACATAACTATGTGTGTAGTTACTCTGACAGAACGGAAAATCGCATTATTCGAATATGAGCAACCTGTATTATTGGAACAACACTGGAATTTCTGGACTATCTTCGTCCTGCCTACGGTATTACCAGCCCTTGCTACTTAAGTTTGGGGCACATTTACCTGAGGAAGTCTAGATTGCACAGTCCGCTAGGCTTGCTTCTACAAAGGCGTGTTACGGGACCACCATTACTTCACATTTGGATAGTTGTTGGTCGTACTTTGAGATAATAGGAGCACGCTTTTTATCAGCAAGGTATATAGGCATTCCTCGCAAAAATTTAGTGGACCTTGATTGCTGGAAACTTCGACGCACTAGAGTTAACTCTGATGTGCCTCGCATGAGACCACCCACAACAATTTGGAAACGGAACACCTCTTACCAAGGTTGTGGATTCAAACCTCGTAGGACTGTAGATTCTAAGCTTCTAACGTCGCGCTTGTTGAGCAAAAGTTACGAACGATTATAATAACACACCCTCATTGGAAAGCAGTTATACCGTTTTTGATTTGGATGCCAAGGTCCTAGCTTCACTTTTAAGTTGCAGACTTGCAGAATGTAATGTTAAGCTATAAACAATAACTTATTGTTCACGTTTTATTGTACTTTGTTTGTTTGTGCAATTTTAATTTGTTAACTACGATTTCTACATGCGCTCGCTATGCGTGCTTACTTCCGCTCTGTGTCTGAGCCAAGCTTATTTCAATTCCGACTAGTCAGAAGTAGGTCGTTTCTGAATTCTGTTATTTCCTACTACTCTACAAGTGGGGTCGCGGAGAATAACACAGTTTATGTCAGCGTGAACGTGGGGTAGATTACACGAGGTTTTGACAGATTGTTTGTGTTTACACCCACACAACGCCCCAGGTGAAGTTGAAGAATGTCTGATAGTAGTTCGCTACGGTAAGTGAAATTTACCCTGCAACTACTCCAAACGATATTGGATTTGAAAAAATAAGTGTTCGTTCGAAAGCAATTGAAATGCTCTATACATTGACGTTAAACAATATCTCCGACGTTCGGCTTAGCACAACGTTTGGCGCGTAGAGATCGGCGAAATACTACCAGGAATTTAGAATTCAGGATAAATGGAAGATGCACTTAGGAGTACTCGAAAAAATACCATCGTGCAGTAGAACATCTACTAAAAGTCAAATGGGTATAGATCCGGAGGTGTGCGGCACGATGTTGCTGGGCAATAGCGAAAAACCTGCGAGTGCCAAGTGCACGAATAGTACGCAAGTTCATTCAGTATTTATGGAATTCACATCGTTAGAACTTTAGTTTCGGATATACTAGGTAACTAAATTTCCTAGGAAAAGTTTTAAACGTTACTGTGTCGTGATAACAAAAAACCTTATGCATTTAAAGAAACGTAAAATTATATCCGCTAGCATCATATGCTACTGGGTATTTGGGTTGTCCTTGCCTAAGTTTTCCTACAAAGCACCCGACTAACAAGAGTGAATACAAAGTACCCAGTTAAAGAGTGCATAGCGAAAGTATGTTTTTGAAATTATAATTACAAACTGATGCTCTTGCCGTAGCCTTAAATTTGCTGATCCTGTTTAACCGTCCCATGATATTTCGACTTCCCAAGTTATTGTACCATATCACAATATTATAAAAAGTTCATAAAAATCAAAAATGTCTAGAAGTGAAAGCAAATAGTATACTAGACGAAATTTGCTTTCACTTAAAGATATTATTGCTTTAGGTTCACACAAATGTTTAAGCATTACATCTGTACTGGATCAAACAAAGTTACATTGCGTGTTGCTAAATAAAATGCAAGCAATTCCTAGCACTGGTAGTTATTTACGTATCATATTATCATGCAGTGAACCGCCTGAGATCCAACCACCTTCAACCTGCCAATAGAAATTAAACTTGGATCCGTTAAAATGTTGCCCTCCTGCTTTTGTCTTGGTTAGCTCAGGATATCCTTAATTTGTCGTTGATGCCATACCATTTACTAGCTGGTTCACTTGGACTGACCAACTTTTGTCTAAATAAAAACACGCTCTAACTATATGGTCGTTTTCTAATCCGGCTGAAATCGTGGTTACTTGGTCGGTACAAATTATTGGTCGTGCCTGGATTGTGTATTTCACATGTGACTGCACGTAGACGTCAAGCAACTACTAGGATACAGTGAGATCAAGTCGAATGTATACATGCTGCAGCATGCCAAATGCTAGTATCCAGTATTTGATGCTTACCAAACTTATTTTGAGTAGACCAGATCAGCTTGGACTAATATCCCAAGGCTGCGCTCCTGGGTGACAGCTTGCAGTACATGACCTCCAAGCTTTTAAGTGATGTTCGGCTGATGACGAATATGGACCATCTTGCCTTTCCCCCATTGGAACTAGAGTAGACTGTATTATGGCCACCTAAATGCTCTGTCCAAGTCTCGTTAAAATGCATCGCAATCTCCTGGGCTGACCATGATCCACCACCGCTTAACATCATCAGGGAAGAGCAATACATGTAAAGCAAATAAACACTAAAACGCCTTACTGAACACGACACAGAGAGGAGAATCCAGAACTGTTTGTTTTAAAAGTTTACCTCCGCATGAATAGGATCGGAGAGCACACTTCGAAATTTGACCTGCAGCAGCCCATCCTGCGGAAAATTTCTGCTCCACTGGAGGACAGGATCCTCCCCACTATAGCTATCGAGGCTGTAAAACCGAATGCGGTTGTTCAGGTAGTTTATGGCTTTGGAGAAATCAAATACATTACGTATGTTTCTCTGCATTCATCGACCACTTCCATCCAACTACTACGTGCAATCAGTAGGTTGGTTGTGTGAACGGTGTTGATGGAAAACCTGTTGCTGAGATGAGATGAGGTTGTGTCGCTTTATACGGTCTACTAAAGTCTCATCGATGATTGCTTCCTTTATCTTTTAGGGCACTGGAAATAAGACCACTGAGCGATAGTTTGCGGGATCAGCTCGATTACCGCTTATGGAATTCGGATTGATTGTTTCTTGTTTGCACATGAAAGGCACAATTCGCCAATCCAAGCACATATGGAAGAAATGTGCTGATGGCTCAGCCAGCGTTGTTTCGGTGCCTTTCAGTGCTGTTGTTTGATGGTCATTGATTCCAAGCTGGCTGTGGATGCGCAGTGATAGCATTTTCTTCAACACAGACGCTGCATTAAAAGCGATTGTAGAATATAGGTAATGTAACGGTGTATATCACAGTGCAAGGCGTCTTGTTAGGTGAAAGTGACATATTGCCTTCGTAGGGCTTTGGATGATGCTTCAGCACTGTGCCACTCCAACTGCAGTGTTAACTGGAACGATACCGATCTTTACTCTTCGGATGTTGTTAACATGCTTATAAAGGAGTTGTTCGTTTTTGGCAAAGTTACAAGCCAAATTTCGTTGGTGAGTTAAATTGTCCTCGCGGGCAAGCATGTTACAATTGTTGCGTTGGGTCACGTAATCGCTACAGGTTTAGAAACCGGGGTGAGCACTTCCAGTGTGCCAAGCTGTATGACTTATTGACATGCGCTTGCACGGTCTACTTCTGATGAACGACCAGTGATTAGTGGAGCGAACCCAATTTATTTCTGAAGCAGTTTCGATTAGATTGCTGCAGCTTCCGACAAACTAATTCCAGGCGCTGTCAGATGAGCCACATTACAAGAATTTCAAATCGTGCGTCTCAAGTAGGTAGTTCAGGATGTTATAATGTCTGGTAGTAATTTAGTTATGTGGTCCTCTGTGTATTTAGCGTAAATCACGTGGCTATAAATTATGATTACATGAATTTTTAACCCTAGTTGGATGTGTATTAATAGCCTGTAAAGCATAAGTTCCACATTTGTAAGTACGAGGTAGAGTACTTATAGACTTTGTTATTTTCGCACTTCGTAGGTGACGTCATGTAAAGGTATAGCGAAATAATTTTGGTTAGGTCATATGGTTCTTCACTGGATATTTCGCTGATGGATGCCGAAACTTCCAGGTCGTGTGCGCTGAAATAGCGGGACGTAAATTCCTAGTTATAGGTTTGGGGTATGCGTTTCGTCAGTAGTGATACTAGGGGAAAACCTATCTTTAGATTGAACAATGGGGCAATTAACAACTACCGCGAATAATTTGTGATTGTGTCTGAAACGTAGAAGGCAGTTTAGCATTTTAAGTCCTTAACCTAGTATAGGATATCACAAATATCAATGCTAGAACGATCGTGTTGCAACCAGCAAAATCCCTGAATCGCAATATCGGCTTCCATAAACCATCAGTGCAACCAAGTCTGGCTGGCTAGCCGAACAACCTCCTCGTGGTGCCAGCTGGGTGGTTCGGGTTTAACTCGTTCCAGCAAATAGTTCGGCGGCAGTGTTCCAGGACTTGGTGGGTTTTCGCCTGGCAAGCGTTCTCCCTATAAAAAGCCACAAATGTCTGCTTAACAGCACTGCGACTTGGCGGATGTGACTCGCCACAAAATAAAGTCACTGGCCCGTGGATATTCGGAAAATGCTATCCAACCCACGAAAATCAATCGCTTATTCTCACATTCCTGACGACAACAAACAGACAAAAATTCTGCGGCGCATTCAAGAACACAGGCTACATTTCTACACAATTACATACGTATATACACCCATATACTTATATACACTGTTATGCCAAACATGTCTTTTTGTACAATTTGATCACACTATGTTAGCTAAATATGATCATGCCTGTAAAGGTGTGCCTCGCATTGTCGAGAATAAAAATTTATTAATTTATGTATTTATTTTTGGATAAGAGATCCCATGCGTTTGATGCCTGTGGTAACCGAAACTCGGTGCTTTTGTTATGGAGGCATTAAACATTCGTGTGCATGCAGGAAAGTATTTCGGTTCACAGAAACATAACGAGACACTTGTGGCTAGGGGAGAAGTTGTGCTAATTGTTGCGCGTTTGGCCGCTAGACAATAATTGCGATATAACTGGCAAGTCGAATGAAGTTGGGTTCGGTTGCATCGTGATTAGACGTTCTGAACGACAGTTTGACTGGTCGCACAGTGAACGTTCTCTCATCTGCCACAGATTTATACCCCTTTCTCTTTACTTAGCGCTGTCATCATACGCTCATTCGAATTGGCTTAATTCCCCATGTTCAGCGGGCATATTTTTACGAAGGTTGTTCCTACGGAAGGTGATTTGTGCTATCCAAGTTTTATTCGTGCATCCAACCAGACACGCCACTCTGTTGTTTTTAAGTTATCAAGGCTGCGATACTGTGATCGATTAAGGATTCTCCACGCTATCTGGTGATATTAAAATAACATCTGGAAGATCATTTCTAAGGAAGCTACTAGTCTATTTGTGGTTTCAACTGCATTTGCCCATGGCCGGCGCGTTGCGTTGTCCTCAACTCACTACAAGCCACTTACAACAGCTTTGACCTACAGGAACCAGTGTGGATCAATAGTTCAGTCAAACTCCCCGTACCTGTGTCCTCCTCGTGCACACTTACCCACGGTAACCAACCTCGACAGGGCGAATGGGACAAAGAACGCGCGCGTCGTTCGCCCTGTACCTCACGTGACAAAACAGTGGCAGCGTTCGTTTGCAACAACGGCCGTAAAGAATATTGATTCAGCCTAGCCACAAATGTGGCAAGCAGAAGTGTAGGTGCCCAGTTAAACGATACATTATTTGTGAATTTTGCGGCTTTCGGTACCACGGCCTCTGTGTTGATTTAAACTAACTATAATACAAGAGAAAAATCAACCTGACTGCTGCAGTTGCCGAGCTTCAGGGCATTGCAATTAGAATCTAACAACATCGGATTGCATTACATCAAAACCTTCAGAGCGCTGTCCCTAAGTCGAAAGTTAAAGGCAGGCCTGCTAACGGCCCGACGGCATCTTCACCACCTACGTCGACAATTTTTGACCCATTAAATAGGCAAGCCAAATTCAGCGTGACTGCTAATAACCCATCCGTAGATGGCATATCTCACGAGTTGGTTACAACACTGATAGTCCGGAGCTGGGCAACATGCACATCGATCGCCACGATAAAAAGGTCTCAAGGGACACCAGTACGTCTATTTTGGGAAAAAGCACGAGCAATGGGACACCGTTGTCACAACTATCCATAGTGACCGTTAAACAATCCAAATTACCGGTCACAACACTTAAACTGACATTCCTTAAACAGAACCGCATTGCGTTAACGGTCGTGTGCACTAACGTTCGCTAGTCCAGATCTAGCACAATAAAGCGCACATTGGTAGGTGCTCGCAAAAAGTGGCATTGCATCTGCGATGCAGTTTGTATTATGGTTAAACCAGTTGGATCATGACGCACAGCGCGTCACCCAAATGCACCGCACTACGGCGAACCCCAATTTCTTCGAATAACTTTGAATTCAATTGAGGAGATAGATAGTCTATCCGCAGCGGTTCATCTTCGCAAATCATCGAGCGAAGTACGCATACTACCCCATATTCCTTGGAAAGGACGGTCAAAGGAAAAGGGAAACCATGGCGACCCTTCAACGAACATAGGCAGAAAAACCGTATTTGTTCATGGTGTTCCTGAACTACTGAGCTCTCTTGGGTACGAAACGCAAATCATGACCGAGAGCAGGAGTGCTACATCCGCGAAGCACTCATTCTGGTCTGCGTTATCGCTAAATCACTAACGCAATTTCCTTTGTCTCGGAACTACAAGGGCTGCGGTCCAAAAAGTATTGAAAGTCGTGCTAAACTGTGATGAAATGACGGAAGTCCTATTGGATATCTGGTGAAAGCATCGCGCCAGGTTTCCTACCGGGATTAGGCTAAAGATAGCAGAAGCGCCGCACTCTTTGTCAATGGAATAGGCAACCTTCATAAAATGTTTACTTTACAATCCTGCAGTGTTGCAGAATATATGGCATTAGCAACATCTGATGGGACAGGGAGACACCCGAGATTACATCTTGATCTGAGATGCTCTATGCTAACATACAGCCTAACTGAATTTCAAAAACCTAACCTACGCATAAATGGTTTAGACGCCGACCGACGAACAGTCGGTTTAAAACTAAACATGAATTTGTTGTCCACCCACACACTTCCAATCATAAAAATCCATCAGGTTTGCATACTCACACTTAAGGTCTTCTCAATAGGGTGGACGAACTTAGAGAATGCCAGCCTTTACAACCGCGAGACTTATTTATGTTTAGGGGACCTGCATATGCCTTGCGATTGCAGATTCTAAAGTCAATTAACCTGTCATGTCACTGCTTTGGAATGACAGAGCTGGAACTGGTGGTTGCGTACTTCTGTACTACTAGGTTAAATTCTATGTAAACTGATTGAGCACCCAGAGATCCGTGAGTCAGCTTCGCTATGGCTATAGTTACGGAAAAAAGACACAATGTTATAGATGTAATTTCCCGTCCACCAAACTCTAAGTATGAAATGTACTCCGAACTAAGCCATGTGCCTCAGGTTGCTTTGAGCAAGACATTCAGTCACATTCTCATTGCAGGTGATTTTAACGTGCAAGATCTGGAAACAGCGGCAACCGATAGCATGCAGTTGGAAGCCTGTTTACATGAGGTAATTTCCAGCTACGCTCTCTACAACCACGTAATCACTCCCACCAGATTTCGAACTGCGAGCAAGTCATCGATACTTTATATTGTGCTCAATAACGAAGAGTACATAGTAGACGGAATAATTACAAGCGCACCACTAGGTCACAGTGACCATGTGTCACTACAGTTTAACTACGTATGTTATGCGGAATATCGAGAGGAAGAGTTATACTGTCACACGCTACAATGTGATATCCGTGAATGTTAAGGAGGCATGTTGGACCTACTTAACTGAATTTCCCCCATAAATCGCCTGGGACACATTCACTAAGATATTCACTACATTAGTAACGCACGCGTCTGATAAGAAATTCTTCCGTCGTCAAAGGAGAAGGAAGTCATTTCTGAGGAGCATGTCTTTGAGGGACTCAGCAAAATTAGCTCACAAGGACTCCTAGAATCTTGGAAGCTGCACTGCTTATGTGGCGTAGAATAAATTATGTATGCTTTTGATTCGCAAGGACAAGATGACGCGACAGCAGATGTTAATGAGGAGATTCCGCAAGAACCGCCAACTCTTCTACAGGCATATTAATGGCCTTGGTAAGGTGTAACACTGAATTCCAGCACTGATCGCGATTGACGTGTGCACTCGATCGGCAACGGAAACAGCAGGTCTTTTAAGGTTCCATTACACACAAACATTCTATAGAGTAACGGGCCCCACGGTTATCCCTTTCCATTGTCCTACTATTATCCTTATCCAATATTACTTTCATTGCGGCAAGTGTGTCAAAATAAACTGTTGTCCCTGCGAATCCACAGCTCTCCTGGTGTCGATAACATTTGACCGAAGGCATTACAGACGGCAAATAGTAATATGGAGGTACCTCTGGCTATACAATATGAACTCTGTATGGAGGATTCCAACATTGTGGAATCGAGGTGTCATCACTCCTATTCATAAAAGAGGTAGTCGCACTGACCTAAACAATTACCGTCCGGTAACGCTACTCCTTGAGCTTTCCACGGATATGGAGTCTAGCATGGCTGATGCACTGATGCAGTATCTGGAAATTGAAAAGACGACGGCACCAGAGCTATATGGCTTTCAACAAAAGGGTTCATGCACTACAAACCTGATAATTGCACGCAATAGCTGGACTGAAGTATTTGATGCTGGAGCAGGAGTTGATGTCATTTACCATGACTTCTCAAGCGCGTTTGATCGCTTAGACCACCGAATTCTCCTCCATGAACTTCAGCGCTATGAATTTGGTGACCCGCTGCTGCGTTGAACAGGCAATTTCCTGCACGAACACCTGTTGTAAGTGAGAGTACGAGAATCTCTGTTTGACGCAATTGTAGTGAAGTGCAAAGTACCACAAGGCTCGGTGCTCGGGCCACGACTAATATTGCTCTTTATAAACGATCTAGCAATGGAAATTACTTCTGATTTCCTGCTCTTTGCGGATGAGATCAAGTTAGGGCGAACGAGCAAAGAACCGAACGACCACGAAAAGCTCCATCGTGACCCCAACACGATCGCAAACTGGTCAGTGCTGAATACACTAGTGTGCAATGTGGAAAAGTATCACGCTGTTCAATTACACCATAGGCACGACTAGGTGTATAGTCTTGGGTCACATGTATTGCAAAATCTTCCAAAGATCCCGAAATTGGTGCACTCATGCAAAGTAAACTTAACTGTTCAAAGCAGTCAGGGCAGCTGCGAAGAGAGCCAACCAGCACATGGGCCTGCTACGAAGAGCATTTGGAAGATTCCATCCATCTAGCTTCCCCGTGATGCCTAATTCTTACTTGCACCCTCACGTTGAATACGCTATCCAAGCTTGTCAAGTGCTCGTTGACGCACGACTTAGAAATGCTAGAGAACCCACACCACAGGGCTACAAAGAACGTCAAGGGAATAGGAAATCTATCCAAAAATGTTACATAAACCTGAAGATGCGGTACAGAAGCGAGCAGTTTCGTTTTAAGTTTTCTCACGCAGTAGACCCAATAAAACTACCTCAATTTTGCCTATTCGTTCACTACTATTATGCACTAGCTTATCTTCCAGATAAACGCTCAAAATGTCGACTCACTACATTTCGCTAGTTGTAGTTTTACCCCTACCATCCGGAGGGACTTGTCAAGCAACTTTTTTACCCGACATACGTGATTGTGCGTTGTTTAGTTTGCACAATTCATGTGGAGTGGTAGCCGGATTACATAGGAGGAGCCTTACTTTCTTTAGATGCGCTTCCTGTATATATTTTGGTTAAAATCCTGATTTCGTTTGCCTGCGGCATTGGGGCTTTAAGACAAACTGCAGGTTCGCTCGCCGCTTTGATTCGGAGCTCGGTTGTCAGTCTCTTCCAAGATAACTGCCAGTGTTCTATTGACAAACGTGCCATCTGACTAGTTTGTATCACAGCGTTACTAATAAATAAATAGATAAATAAATAAATAAACGCTTAATTCCTTAAGAGTGCGAGGCACAGACCAATTTGGTGGTCTTATCAACATGTACAACGTGATCGCATAATATAGTTAATTATTTTTCTTTTGATCAATGGTTCCCATACAGTTTTTGAATTGATTAGCAGTTTGGAAAGAGTAGAGAAATAAAGCAACTGGGAACAATAATAAACGTAGATTTCACGGAACGTTTAAGTAAAGTAATACGGTAATCCATATAACTATCCCCAGGGGAATTGCTTCCGTGCAGGGTATTTCCACGATGGGTTTCAGCAGCACTTCTATGCTCCAATTGGCTCTGTGCCTATGTGGCAAGATAGTAAAAAGCCATCAGAACTGGGTATAAAATGTCTTTTTTCTATTTTTAAGGCCGTTATATGCATACTTTATAGGCAACGAAGCCTCAGCCCATTCTATCAAGCGGATCAACCAAGTATGGCACCTTTTCGTTTTAAGCCAGCAAGTCAGAAGTATTATGATTTGCATGGGTATACCTTTTAAGTTTGGAAGCTGTAATCCGTCACCACAAGAGATCAGCTCAGTCACGACCAACAGTGAAACAAATAAGAAGATAAAGTATGAGGAATAATAAAACATAAAGATGAATACAAACGCTTGCCCTTAGGCCAATCACAATTTGATGGAAAATCATGGCGAGTACCGACGTTGGTGCAAAGACATCAGCTTGAAAGGCGTAGCGCATCTAGGAATTAGTGCGTCAAAGGAGAAAACAGAATTGGTTAAACGGATTGAAAAGAGTAAGTTCGTTCTCAAATATATAATCAAGAATACAAATATATGTAGGTAAACTTACCTTCCTGAAAAAATAGAGGATAGGATGAGTATAATTTGTGTGCAGGACTTTTCTCTTACAAATAACCTAGAGTCACAGTTTGGCATAGTGTGGACCAGATATTGGAAACAGTCATGTGAACATTAATCATGCATCTGAATTGCGAATAGGTAGTGCAGTTTCTAACACTCGATGGAAGTTTGTTCCATATTACCGCATATTTTACGGAGAAAAAATTTGAGCGGAGCTTTGTGCGAGACTGGTATTTGTACTGTGCGCTCGCTGTTGCTTAGTTCATAGCGCATACGAGTCTGAAACTCGAGTTGTGGCTGAGCAGGGAAGTTTGAACCAAATAGTAAGCGTTATAGAAGCCACAGGTTAAGTTCAATTCTGCCTAGCCTTAGCGTCTCCAGATTTAGCGCCCCGCAACGCTCACGGTATATCATAGTATTAGGCATGTTCAAAAAACTTTTAGTAAATGATCGTTGAATGTTTTCTGGTGCTATAATATCCACTTTTCTCAAATAACTATGCACCATCGTACAGTATTTAAGCTTTGGCCTAACATATTTTAAAGGCTAGAAGACTGGAATCCCTCAAAATAAGAGTTCGACTTATGTAGGCGATCACTCTCTGGCAGAAGCCTGCAAGAATAAAACGTTCTAAAAAATTAAACGAGGCAGAATAACTTAGATCAAGGTCTCGGACTGCGCCACACACAAATTTATATGCAATAGCCTGAAACTGAGTCAACAACACAGTCGGCTTTTTATTAAGGCTGGACGAACCTCAGCACATAGCGACTCAGTGATTTCGCCATAAGTAGACATTGGATGTTTCGGTGCCTACGCTGTTTATGTGCTCAACGACAGCCTGGACGTTAGGAATTCTATCCGACCGGGGCGCATCATTAGCACCATTCACCAGCGGACCAGTGTAGTCGTTAACACATTTGTGAGAAAGGATTAGTATATTAACAGAAATGTATTGGAATGACCATCTTATACTAGTGGAGGATATATTCAAAATGTCCGCCGGCATTCTTCTTACAGTGCAGAAATCGCTTGATGCAGTTGGCGAGCACTTTCTCTAATGTATCCCTCGTGATCGCGCGACATTCGTTCACAATATTTTTTCAATGGATATAATGTACGCGTCTTTGTTTTGCACACTCGTTGCTTTAGACAGCCCCAAAGAAAAAAGTCCATGGGGTTCAAATCTGGTGAGCGATCAGGACACTCCATTGTTCCACCGCGTCCGATCCAATGATGGCCGAATTTGTCGGTGAGGTAAGCACGCACCGTTTTAGCAGAAGGTGCAGGTGCACCATCCTGCTGTTACCAACTGGTGGTACAGCATGCCCCTTCAGCCTCCAACTGGGAAGCACAAATGTATGCAGCATTTTCAAAGACGACGATGCTAGGAAAAGATAAGTCTTTAGTACTTCAAAACAACAACCTACCGGTCACATTCCCGGAAAAATGGGCCTAAGATTTTCTGAATTGTTAATCCGGCCCAAACCATCAGTTTCATGCTGTGGTTCATACGTGATGCGATCAACTTTCGTGGGTTGCTGGTAGCCCAGCAGTAATATCTCAGTGTTCCATGCAGATGAAACAATGCCTCATCGTAAAGATAACAGAACGGATATCCCCGTGATTCAGAAAGCAGCGGCAACATGCATGCCGCTTCTCCGGATCGCATGGGTTCAAAATCTGCACTTGAAGTGCACGGAACCTCCGAAATTTTCGTTCCAGTAATATCCCGTTTACCGAATCTCGGGTCGTATAACAGTGCTGTGCGATCCGACGAAAGCTGAGATGGAGACTTTTTGACACTTCACTGACTGCAGCGCAAGCTGAACAGTCGTCCATGGTGATGCGAGGCGGACCAGTTTTCTTCATATCGCACACACCCCCAATTTGCTCAAACCTCTTCAATAGTTTAAGCACGTACCGAGCGGTGACGCGACGCATTCCTGCGTTTATTGCATGGTATTTTCTTGAAGCTGATGCAGCGTTTAAAGCGCATTCACCGTACAGCCGAATTATCAGCGCGCGCTGAGTAACAGGAACGTTACGTGATCCCGACTGCATTGTCTGCTCATGCTGCATTACCTGTGATTCAGTAACATTGACAAGAATTGCAATGTCTAACCTCGTCCTCAGCTGAGCTGCCATCACGTGCGCACATGCAAGTTACCTTTTCTGTTGCCTAAGCAGACTTGGCCGCGTAGCCGGCGAGACACACCTCGATTGCTCCAACGCCTACAGTTGGCCATGACCTTCACTCAGCGCGAATTTAGCTGACAGCCGGAAACATGTTGTGGCTCGCTCGCTGATCAACAGCCTCATGCCAGTGTGTCTTTAGAGGTTAGGCTTTTTCTCAGCTGAGCCCCGCACTAAATCACTCGTCCGCCGAGAATTTCATGCGTCCGCACCACTAAGGTGAGAGAGAAATGCATGTCTCTGCACGCGCAGTGGCATGTTGCGAATTTCGCTAAACATTGGATGACTATTGGGTGTTGGGGACAACAGCCGTAAATGACCGGCGTTCACCATAAGAGAGCCACGGTAGGTAAATGAACGCTAATCGGCCTGCTTCCATCAGACTAACCGTATACATCTGAAGCCACCAATATCTCATGTGGAGTGATTCTACTTAGCGTGCTAGGCGCGTTTTTATTCTTAATCTTTTTCAACCATCTCTTTGAGGAAATCTCGTGTAGGAAGCCGTTCCTTTTCTCTGATGATGTTAAAATCTTTTGTTGCGCCCCTGGGCAATGTACTTCTAGCTTAGCCTTTTTTCAGTCTGACTTGTCGCTTGGAGCAACTGAATAACTCCTGGCATTTGCCTTTGCCAATAAAAAGAGTAATCTATGTGTACCATGGCTGTGGCCCTTCTCTGAACATTCTTACATCAAACGACACCCCTATTCCTGTGTGTGGCACAGTCTGAGACCTTGGTCTAAGTTATTCTGCTCGTTTAATTTTTAGAAATGTTTCATTCTTGCAGGCTTCTGCCAGAGAGTGATCGCCTACATAAGTCGAACTCTTATTTTGAGGGATTCCAGTCTTCAAGCCTTTAAAATATGTTAGGCCCAAGCTTAAATACTGTACGATGGTGCATGGTTATTTGAGAAAAGTGGATATTATAGCACCAGAAAACATTCAACGATCATTTACTAAAAGTTTTTTGAACATGCCTAATACTATGATATACCGTGAGCGTTGCGGGGCGCTAAATCTGGAGACGCTAAGGCTACGCAGAATTGAACTTAACCTGTGGCTTCTATAACGCTTACTATTTGGTTCAAACTTCCCTGCTCAGCCACAACTCCAGTTTCAGACTCGTATGCGCTATGAACTAAGAAACCGCGAGCGCACAGTACAAATACCAGTCTCGCATAAAGCTCCGCTCAAATTTTTTCTTCGTAAAATATGCGGTAATATGGAACAAACTTCCATCGAGTGTTAGAAACTGCACTACCTATTCGCAATTCAGATGCATGATTAATATTCACATTACTGTTCTTGAACCACAGCTTCAACTCAATTTGGATGCGGTGGTGGGATTCATTGCAAGCAATTTTTCATCCTTTGCTAAGGAGAATGTATCTTTATATAAAAACCTTATAATCTCCCAGAATACTGACCAATTCACAGAAGAGAATGGGCGGGAATTGTCACTGATTCTATCGGTTTAGAAAGAATTTGGAAAGAACAATCAACGATGTTATGATCACTACCCGGCAACTTGTCACTGATGTATGTGGACACATGTGAATATCCCACAGTAAATATTAGATCAAGTATGTTACCAAGCCGTGTAGGTTCTGTGACGTGCTGTACCCATCCCAGTCGACCAAGAGTAGACATAAAAGGATTGGGTTTTTGTGGTTTATTGTTAAGGGACCATGGGATTTCGGGCATATTAAAATCCACAGCGATTCTTTTATTAGTGTATGAGAGGTCAGCAATAAAAGAAAATGTGTCCAACAAGTCATCGGTTACGGTGAGTGTAGACGATGGGGGTCTGTAAATACAACCTACTAAGAGATTTGTTGGATTAATAGAAATGGTAATCCACACCGAATCAGGAAGTTTCCGTAGGAGTGGTTCATTCAGAGGCAGAACCAAGTATTTGTCTTTGACGTAGATTATACAGCCACCACCTCTACCATAAAGGCGGTCATTACGAAAGATGTTATAACCCAGTATCCTGAACAATGTATTTGGCACTTCCTCTGAACACCATGTTTCTGTTAATAGTACTATAGTAGGAGAAGAAAGGTGAAGAATATTACGCAGGAAGTGCATTTTATTTAACAGTGAACGGGAATTAATTAAAAGTAAGTGCAGTGTCTTGTTATCCGTTGGGTTGTCTACAGGAATCCAGGTACAGGACCCCAACGAGGTGGTATTTGGAGAGAGTGGATTGGGGGTGGTGCATACGGTGGACATATAGTTGCGGAATTAGTGTCATTTGGGGTGTGGCGGGTAAAACGCTACTGGACCCCCTAAAGAAGGTCGGAATGGTGAAATACTGGGAAAATGTCGACCCACTGTGAGATTACAGTTTGCTGGCTGTTACATATAACCTACGTGCGAGTTAAGATTATTTACATGTTGAGGTAGTTTGAGAGGATTTTCATTTGGCCAATTTCAATCAGCTACTTGAAGTTTACCAGTAAGTGGCTCATAAGTTATGGAGCGGACAGGTCGCATATTCAAATGCTGCATGGTTGGAGATATGCCGATTGTCTGCTGGTTTTCAGTGGTGACAGCGTTTGGTGGAACGTTTAAAATAGCTGTGTTTTTATTGTGCTTAGGAGCACTACTATAGATACCACGTGAGGTTTTGCTACCAGTGTTCTTTGCAACAAGGCTGTTCCTCAGTTTTAGAGGTTCACAGCTTTTAGGAGAGGAGGTTATCAGTTTCATATCAGAGCGTCTATGCACCTGGTTGGTGAACGACAAAGAGTGAGTAGAAATAGTCGTTATCGCAATGGAACTTCCTTGTACGTTCGGGGACGAGTTGCGTGATGACGCTGGACTAATGTGACACTGAGTGGAGTCAGAAGCGATATTTTGATGACAGTTGCTATTTGATTTCAACCTTAGAGCTGATTCATTTATGATCAGAGTGTCATCTAGGTCAACCACGCAGGTAAGTTCCTGACGTTCCGTGGATAGCGGAACATATTGGTCACAGAGTATTTGTCGGAAAGAGGCTTTTTTGCACTTCCTTTGTAGTACTGTGAGATCTGGCCTCAGGACCATGGATATGTAATCTTGATTATTAGCATAGTCGATCATGATTTTCTCAAACTTTACTTGGATTGCGTTCATGAATGATCCACAAGGAACCTATTCCAATTCAACACGGCAAAGTGCAAGGTGATCCACCTGCGTCATCATCCATTGAGCGGTAAGAAGCTTGGAGACCAGAATTTGCAGAAGGCCTATCAAGAGCGTTATCTGATTTTACAGGTACGGAATATTAATGACTGCTCGCATCCAGAAGTGAATGCGTCAAAGAAACGTAATGAATAACTTGGCCTTTTCCTAGCGCGTTCGGGCAGGTTGCCCATTTAATCTACCCACAAATGCTGTATACTTACGTGCTATCGCAAATGAAATCCGCCATTCAAGCTTGGTACCCGTGACAGAAACAAAATATATTTGTTCTCAAGACACACTTACAATGGTCATGCAATAATGTTTGGCGTCTATCCCAATAATCTTATCAGCTTAGTTTGAATTCCATAAGAATGTTCGGCGGTCAACACCAGTGAATGCGGCGGAGCTCATAATGACTTACATGATTATGATGAACCCAAACTACATGTTCAGGCTGTCGATGGAATTCAGCCACAACACCAGCCTAAGAAAGTATTATTTGAAGTCGACAATACAGTATATCTTGTTGGAATGTCATATAAATTTATTCTCTATTCGAGGGTGCCAGATTTGGAATCCTCCTACCACTTAGGTAATTTCTGTTACCAAACCAACGATAGTATGAACAAAGAGTTGATGAAGCATTTTTTGTTCGCGCTTCATTAAGTGACTTGCGTTACCCCGGGGGCAACATAACGCAAGCAAACTGATTTTCCGAACTTCTGATCAGTGCATTCCAACTTTGTCGCACGATTATTTCGGTCAGCCTACACGAGTCTGCTTAAGAGCGCCATGATGAGTCCACCAACACACATTTTATTTTATCATGCATGTTTATTTTCGTAACATTTCATATTCTACGGGGCTTGTTAAGCATTGCTTTCTACCAGTGGTACATCACGGTTATTCGGTTCCATCTGATTTAGCTACGGCCTTAGTTATCCAGTTAACCCAGGTTCACTTCAATGCAATTCACGATCCGTTTAGAAACAAAAGCACAAAACTCGCAAGTTCAATTCAGCTACCAACAAATTATACAGATTAGCTACACTTACTTTGGAATACGTGCTGCGAAACTCCGAAAGTGCATTAAGAAATGTTGCAAAAGGAATATGTATGGCTGTTAAAACATTATCTGGGCTTAAGTGATTCGCAATGGGCCTGTTATCACTCGTAAGGGAATTCGGTACCATTGACAAGCAACCCGTCTTTTTAGGGTTATGTCACTTTATTGCATTAACCCAGTGTCTTTACAATTAATGGATCCCTATACATCAATTATTGATTCTGGCGCTATATCAATGGTTACCACTGATTGAAATGAATATAATTTGTCCGTTGTATCCACATCATTATCGAATCCTACGCGATATTTGCAAAAAAAATCCAACTTAAGCAAATTATGTCCCTCGTTAATAATTTGCCACAGATAAGTACAGTAAGAGTAGCACTAACAAGCAAAGTCTGAATTTTGTTAAAATGTAATAAAATGTTTCATTTAAACTTAACTGCAATTGCTACAAGTACCTTCGGTTGTTTATCCAATAAGTAATACTGCAACTAGGAAATTTACGATTGTTTGGGCGAATGGGCAGTAAAATAATTATAAATAAGAGTAATGGTCCAAGATGTGTTAGTTCAGATAACAATTTTCTTGATACAAAGCAAAACAGGGCTGCAGTAGTAAAAAAATACTATGCAAACTTTTGACGATTTATTATATCCCCAATAGTAGGTAGGATATATCACATTCACCATGGAGAAGCCGTAGTATGTGAGAAAACTTACAATTACAAAATCAGACTTGTTTAGTCTTGTTGGTCAGTAATAAGTGTAGGTAAATTGGGAATGAGGAAAATCGTTCCACCCGAACATTTCACACATTCCCGTTACTTCAATACCCACAAGATCATTCATGTCTAATTGGGAAATTATGCATACCAGACGGGTACAAGGCGGTGAAGGGACAGTATCACGTTCCATAATGGAACCAAGCTTTGGACCAATCACGATCAAGAGGATCGTAGATCACATGTTTTCAAAAACTACCTACTGCTTCATGGAGTCAGTATAAGGAGGGTATAAGTTTTGGAGAGGTAGGCACCTTGTCAACACTCACCACAAAAGCAGCCACACCGGAGGTATCAAACAACAAACATCGAAGGTGCGTGCAAATCGCTCACCAGTGCACTCGTGATGTATTCACTGTGGCTCAGCGGCACTTTTTCGCACAATTTTAGATGTATACTCATTCGACATGCTTTTACGAGCTCCACAGCGCGATAATGTCTTGGAGTACAATCAAGTACATATTACATTTTCCCTGAATTCTAATTTCAGCACCGTGTTTCTCCGATATCAATGCGACAAATGTTGCCTAACTCTAACCGTCAGAGACAGTATATTGTCTCACTTGATGGATCAATTCAACGGCTTGCGAACGAACTGTCGCTCGTTCGAACACAACATTGCTTGGAGCAGCCACAGTTCTCAAGGCCAATTCACTCGGTGCGATCCATAGGCTTAAGCATGAAATTTCTTAATCACACCCTAGTGTAATTCGTCCCAAGTTCTAGCTAACACACTCGACTGACGCGCCAGACAGGAAAGTATGAGAGCACACAACAACCGAAAACGTCAGCAGCAGAACAACTTTTAACATAGAAGGCGCTATTCAAGTGGTTCCTAGCATTTACTCAACAACCGAGATGCCCAGTTTGTCACAGTCTAAAGACCTACGTGGGTCATGTACCAAACTTGATAAACGAGGCATTTTGTGCAGTAACTGTGGCAAGATTTTTCATGGGAGATGCCTCCGAGTTAAACCAAATAAGGATAAGTTATTAAACAAACCAGACTCTCTATGGTTCTGTGTGGAAGGCACATCCATCCCACTGCTAAACAGCGCGATACTATTATCACAGAATATGACCAGCTACTAGCCAAGTTTGAGGAAATGGTGACCAACAAAATCACTACAGTTGGGGTAAGTATAGCGGACTGTGTAACGCAATCCTCCCCCGTAACTGCTTCTGCTATCCCGTGCAGAACTGCTAATAACACCGTAAGCAACACCACACCTAGATTTTAGAATATCAACTCTTGTTCCAATACCACACTTGGCTCACAGTTGACTAATGCGGTTCCCAGTTTTACCAGAGTAACTACACGTAAGGCTACTTCCAATAACCCGACGGAGTGCGTAGAAAATATCAAGCTAAAGTTGGGGTACGGTTGCTTAAAAGGAAAGCCGACATATAAACTTGACATTATCCCCAAATGGATAGGAAACTGACGGGTGTAGCGCAAGCACCACCGGTTTCCTGCGGTAATCTCCGAGTACTTCAACCACTAACGGAGACATGTCGAAAGGTGTAAAGAAACAACCACCTGTACTGAGTGTGCTGTACTCCAATATCCCAGAATCAAAGTAAACATCAATAAGAGGCAGGCAGTTGGATGACCTCAACCAGTGGGATATTATTAGTAACATAATCAGAGTTGTACTGAAACCTGTACACGTAGTGCGTATTACGCAACACCTCAACTCTGAGCATTTTGGAGAGCCAAGACTTCTACGCGTTGTGCTGAACTCCATCACTGAAGCAGATTCAGTACTACTGTCGACAGATACTCTCAGAAATGAACCCTGCTCCATCCGTATCTTTCCAGACATCCCATGGGGCAAGCGTTATCCGGTTAACTGCAACTTAGCGGATTACCGGAAGGAAACGTCAACCAGAACCCTACTTCTTCACGGGGTTTCTGAAACTGAAGCATGTAATGAGCATGAAGTAACAACCAAACGATAAACAACAGTTGTGTTATCATCGCGAAACACATTGCTTGGATGATGTGTTAGTGAAATCCGTGTCACAACTTTGTACCTCACCGAACTACAAAGGAAGTGGCCCGAGAGTGTTGAATTTGGTCCTTCAGTAAAAATATATGGTAGCACGGATGCTAAAAGGCTGGTACATGCTCAGTTGCAAGCTACCATCTGAGGTTCGGCTGAATAAAACCAGCTATAAGCCTCCTAGAGATGATATATCACTCAAAAAGCCAAACGCGATGGGATCTATGAAAGAACAATGCACCAGTAGTGTGCCGAATGAGCCTAAACAACCTGTGGAAGTTTATATTGGGCAGACACCTTACAGTATACGCAGAAGATTGGACACGGTACTAACTACACGGACGATGAATAAGACGTGAAACCGTTCACCAAGTACACATCGGAAAACGATTATTCGCGAAAGTTCAAGTATTAATTGCACAACCTACGGAACTTTGCTTAAATCAGAAAAAATGTCATTTATGTGCGCTAACGCCCAAGGGCTCCTTAGTAAACTCACCGAACTTCGGCTACGTCAGGTTGCGAATTCTTGGGATCTAATTTCTATTACGAAAACTCGGTTACACCAAGATGTGAATTATGTTGTGGTGGAGATATCCGGAATGTCACTCATCCGGAACGACCGCCCCAGGAGAGGATTTGAGGTGCTACACTACTACCGCTGCGATCTACAATGTACAAGAGTTAATGATCTGGGAACACACGTTACCAACTCACTTTGTTATCGTCTCCGACTAAGACACAACGACGCATGTCTCGTAGCTGTCGTTTAATACCACCAAACTTCCCCTCAGGAAATGGATTCCCGCTTGATACGTGTAATGAACAGAGATTCACGCACTAGGTACTTTCACATTCTCATTTCCAGGGACTTCAAGCTACACGATCTGGGGGTGTTGGCATCACGTAGTGATCACTTCAACACAGATTTGCATGAAATGATTGCTAATGTTCCCTTGTACAATCTTTACACCGCACCCACTAGATTCAGGACAGTGATCAAACAGTCCATATTGGACCTTGTGTTCACGAAGGAAGAGCTCATATTTACCAAGTATTGATGTATTGTCCGTTAGGTATAAGTACCGATGCATGAATAACGTTCAACTATGTGTGTTATGCCGAGCAGCCATTTGAACACGCGAAACTAAATCATACAAGCATAAGCTACCACATGTTCCAAGAATTAGTCTACGCATATGCTTAAGAATTCCCGAACAACCGTCCGGTTGACAACGTTGGAACAGCGCTCTTTGAAAGACACAAAGACATCATCAACAGAGCATTAGATACTAAGCCCCTTCATCTCGAAAACATGTAATAAATTCGAAGGAACTAGACTAGAATGTGTCTGGCGATTAGGGAAGAAGCATGGCCCGAGCACAAGATTAACCCGGATTAAGAAGATGGGGTAATTTCCTAAAGAAAAGTAAACATTGCACTGCAATTCCCGTGATGGCAAAGTAAATTATAAACAGTGAGAAGCCAAACATTGTGCGAAAAAATGTTGCATAGGCATTTCAATAATCGTTGTAAAATCAAGCATCCAATCCCTCCACATTACACGACAGCCGGGAGAAACAAAGCGCGAAGGAGAAGCAAATGCACTGCGGCTACAATAAGCCACCGATTTTTGAACTTGCGGCCTCCACCTTTCCTATAATATCACGCAATTTACCAGCTCCATTGTTTACACACGTAATGTTCAACAAATCAATTGTGCTATAGACGATACTCTCACTGCGTAAGCATAGTTCTCCGGGAGCAGACAACATCCGCCCGAAGGCACTGAATGCTGCGGCCAACAAGCTAGCTCAATCATTGTCACAGTCCTTCCAAATGTGCTTTGATGAATAAGCCTCCCTATGTGGAAGAGTGGCATTATCACCCCAATTTTTAAAGGCGGCAGCCGTTCAGTTCCTGCAAACTATCGTCCAGTGTATCTCTTCCCTGTGCTGTCGGAAGTGATGGATGCGGTCGTTGCCCTGGCTCTAATGGATTACCTGGAAAAGTGCAACCTATTAGCACCGGAGCAGAATGGCTTCCCTCAACACCAGCCATGCACCACCAACCTACTTATTGCATAAGATAGTTGGACGGAAGTGGCTGATGATGGGGTCGGAGTTGACGTCATCTATCTGGACTTCAAAGCTTCCCACAACCTAGATCACCGCATCATACTTCACCGGCAACAGAACTAGCGAATCGGAAATCCTGTGCTTGGTTGGATTGGCAATTCTCTTCACCAACGGAAGCATCAAGTACAGAGTTGAGGTAGAATATGGTGTTCCAAAATGCTCAGTGCTGGGACCGCGCATATTCCTGGTTTCTCTCAACGACCTGGCAAGAGTTTTCCCTACAAATATCCTGATTTTCTCCGTTGAGGTCAAGATATGGCGAGCGATTAGTAACAATAAAAATCACTATCTACTCCAACATGATTTAGATTGCATTCATGAATGGTCAAAGAGGAACATGCTTCAATTGAACATAGCTAAGCGCAAGGTGATACACCTGCGTCACCCGCAGGTGAGCGATTACAAGCTTGGAGACCATACCTTGGAGAAGACCCCTCAGGAGCTTGATCTGGGTTTATTGGTACAGGAAGATCTCGGGTGTTCACAACAAGCAGAGATGGCGACGAGAATCGGCAATCAACACTTCGGCCTTCTTCGCAGAGCCTTTCGTCGGTTTGAACCCTCAAGTTTTCCCCAAATGCTTAACGCCTACGTGCAACCACACGTAGTATATGGTATTCAGACGTGGCAATCGTGGCAGAAACAGGATCTTGTTGCTCTCGAGATCCTCAACGAATGACAACCAAGAACGTCAGAGGCTTCTTACATCTGTCCTATCAGCTTGGACTGAAATCTTTGAGAATGTACAGCAGTCGATAAATGCTTTTGCGGGGTGTTTCATAAGCAAATTCTGGAGAACCCAAACCACAGATGCCGTCCGCTGCTGGAATTGAACCACAACACTAACCTCAGAGTTCACCCTCTAAAACTGACAATTCAGTACAGCAGACTTGACTGCCGTAGAAATTTATTTCCCACCGCGTGTGCCAGCCTTAGAAAGTCCTCCCTAATTATGTCGTCTTTGCTCCCAATTTGGCGATATTTAAAAAACCTGTTGACGATTCATTGTCCCACTTTCATTTTATGACCTGTTAGCCAGGGGCTACAAAAAGCTCAAACTGGCTACAAACTACAGCCGACTTGATTGTCGACGAAACGTTATTTTCCTCCGTGGGTCCTGTCCTTTGAACCTCGTTCCAACTCAGGTTATCCTTTTCCCTACAGTAACGCTATTCAAAAACAACTTGATGACATGCAATCCAACTTGCATTCATCTGATATAACCCGTTTCACTCCGATGAAATAATGCAAAAAATCCATGTGCGTAGCAGCCCCTCAGTATGGTATTCTAGCATATCTGCTACCGATTACAACACGAGTGAATTGGGTTCGTCTGTAGTAAGTAAACCATGATAAGGTCTCCTTGCTGACGTCGATATTTAGCGCTGTACCATCTCAGGGAGTGCAGTCTGCGCCACTAAGGAAGATGAAACAATCCTCTAACGAGTTTGTTTGCTCTACGTTGTGGAGCTTCAAGTGTATTGATGTCGCGCTTGCGCCAGGGACGCCAGGCATGGATGCATATTTCACGTGACGTCTCACTTTGGCGTTTAGCGTTAGTGGAAAGATTGATAGCTCCAGATTTCTTAAAGCACTCCGTAAGAGCCAAAGATTTTGACTGGCTTTTTGGTTGCCTTGTCAGCTTGTGCCGAGCAGCCAAAATCGTCTTACCCGATCACCTCGAGATCGCTTTCCTGGGAAGCACGATGCAACTGCTGGTCCCCAAGTCGATATTTATGAGGAAGCTGATGGTGTATGCTCACCTCTTTGCATTTGGCCGTAATGAACTGGAGCAGTTGATAGTATGACCACGTACGATCCGTGTTGAGATCAAATTGCAATGCCGTATGATCATCCACTGTCCTGCAGGCACGACAAATTTTGACATCATCTTCAAATAGTAAGAAATTTGACTGCAGTACACTAACAAGATCGTTAATGTAGGCTAGAAATAAGCATGGCCCCAGCACCGATCCTTAAGGCAGGCCAAACTGGATGTCATTTGGGTCGTAAATTGAGATGCGGACGCTCATATTCAGTTTGGATACTTGTGCAGTAGAATGCGGTGGTCCAAAGGATCGAACACATTTGAGAACTCCAGGTGGACGACGTCGACTCCTACTCTAGCATCAGCAGATTCTGTCTAGCTTGCTTGGACTAGGAACAAGTTTGCAGTGCAAGACCGATATCGGCGGAATTCGTGCTGCTCTGACTCTAGGATGTTGTTACCTTCAAGGGATCCTATGGATGCCTCTGCGGATATAACTTCCATTAGTTTGGATAGAACTGGAAGTATAGTGATTGGACGGTAGTATTTGGGCTTTGCAGCATTAAGATTTTGTAAATATGAGTTAGTGTTCTGTGATTAAACATGGTGGGAACTGCATTTCTTCGAAAAACCTTTGAAAGAACCCAGCTAGTATATCGGCAAGGTTCATGATCGCTGTATTCAATACCTTCGTTTAGATTTTATCCACGCCAGAACAGCTGTACACATTAGCATTTTCATCCCATTGGCTGCCGTAAAATACACTAGTTTAACCATGCTGGAGATGAGATTTGTGGCAAAAGTGGGGGAAATGAGGATTCACTCTGGAAATTTTGAATGAAATGTTGATGAAGCACTTACGACGCATCTTGTGCAGATTAGGCCAGATCATCTGTTACCGTCAAACGGCGGTGGATTCAAGCAACAAGTGAGATTCCCGGGACAAATCAGATGTAAGAAGACCAGAGGTATGCTACGGTGTCATTTTCACAAGGTTTTAGAAAAGGAAAGTGTCTACTGTATCCACCACAAAAGTACAGTAGTGCTGTTTTCAAAATAAACCTAACGTCCAAATAAGATGAAAAGCCGGCAACAAGTGACTGAAGTCCAAGCAGTTACACGACCTACTAACCACACATTCAGATGTGATTTAAAGCAAAACGATCGGTAATGTAATCAATCAAATTGTAAAAGTTCAGAAGATAAGTCATTTTCAGACTTAAATGAGGAAATATTTAAGGAATTTGGGGGTATGCTTCGATGGAATCCAACAGACTGTCATTTGTCCGTTAGTCTGCCACACATAATATTTTCTAGGAATTTCTCATTGCTTGCCTTTACTTCGCCTGCTAATAGATCTAACTTAACAGTTGCGCCAAACAGAGCCTAACAACTCTTGGAAACACGGATGGCATACAAGCATTCATCCCAGCGAGCATATGAATCAAGCTCAATGTTCGACGTACCCGGGAGGGCATGCAAACAACAAAGGGATGGAGGCGACTACCAATTCCGGGAGTGCGAATTTGAGAACCCTAAACGATGCACCAGTGAATCCCAAATTTAAACTGCAATCCGCCACAGAAGAATCTAAACGGGATAAAGCATTGATGGAAAAGAATAGTATTCCGCGAAGGCGGTTGAGGCGTACAAATGTTCCGTAGGCAATTCCTCCTTTTGAGAACTCAATTTGCTCACACTGTCAATCGCCGCCGTCTACGCGTAATACTTCTCCACATCCATCTCCTCAGTTATCGTTACCGACCCACACCGCGTACTCCGACCGAAGCGCACACTTCTCCTTGCTTACGCGCCTTCTGATGCACACACTGGTACACGACCCATACATAACTCCTCTAGCGCGTCCAATGCGAACGACTCCATATTGATCAGGCCCGATGCACTCTCACTTTACTACTTTTGCGACGCCTCTACCAACGGATACGCCGTATACACACATTGATCTAAGTCCGACACTCCGAACGACTCCCAACGCTTTCACTCCAATCCAAGGGATCGCAAATAAGCAAAATCACCGCACAAATTGCACAGCGCATCGAGCAACGATGCACGCTCCGATAACTTGTCCACATAACTAACGTGAACCTCAGCCAAATGACACAACAACTTACCCAACAACGTTTCCACCAAATCCACTAACGTCTTGTCCAACAAACGACCACGATCAGCCAACTGCGACCGCGACAACAACTCAGACTGCAACTCAGGCTTCTCACACTTCAACGCCGCAGACAAACGAGTCTCCATTGCACTCAACTCTTTCGCTTCCAATCCACACAAACCAGTACCATCTAACACCGCTTCTGCCGTACACACTACACCACTATACATCAAACGCTTATCCGCCACTCTCGGTCCCGACGATGTAGCCTACCCTACTACACCTCTAGCTGACGAAACTGTCAGTGGAATCCAACAACTAACATCCGCACTTTAAACAGCTACTTCATGATCAACTGGTAACACACCATCCTCTCGGTACTCCGTCTCCCTAACATCGTCTCATGCCCATAAATCATGAGATGTATCAGTTCCATATTTCTCCCCCACATCCTCCCTACGGGTTCCAACCATCGGCGAAGGCAACTAAAACAGCCTGACAAAAGCAGCCAATTCGACCATAACCAACAGTGAATCGCTCACCTCTCCCTCATGCAAAACATTTGCAGCAAAGCCAACACGAGCAATGGCAGCATCTGCAACATTCCACGCAGACGCGTTCACCTCAATATCAATCGCCGATTCATCCGTCGCAGCACAACACAAGCCAGCCACCAACTCACTCTCAATCACCGAGTTACGCGTCCGCTCACACGCCTCTCTCAGTTGAAGGTGCTCCAATCGAAATCTAGTCAACTCATCCTGCAACCGACATATGACATCCGCCTCCGTTTGCACATCTTTGCAAACAATACCGATCGTTGTATCCTTACCGTTTGACTGCTCACATGTTGCAGGTACTTTGAGGATGGGGCCATATCATGTACTCCAACCACTGAAACATTCGCTCTCGCATCTAAAACCGATTCAGCACCACCAGTTAATCACACCAATGTCAGTGATAAGCATGAGACCGTCTCGTTCACCACGCTCCTCGAAACCCACAACTCAGCCGACACATCTGCACGTTCCGTCGAGGATACATCCGCTTGCCTACTAAACCGAATCAATTCAACCTCGCTCTATGCACCGGCGAGAACACCGGCATCAATGCGAGACCGCAACCATTCACACTCCGTTCAAGCAGCCGCAATCTCCACGCGTAACCCTCATTTTGCGCGCGATCTTCAGAATCAACGCTGGAAAACTCACTGTCATATAGCGATGTAAGTTGATCCTCTACAGATCTTTGATCACATCGAGCATGATTGACCGAGACAGAGGAATCTCTTCCAAATTCTACTGGCTCAAATACTGTCCATCTAAGTAAGCCTCTTACTGCAAATGGCTGATTTCTGCCACCGAAGTGTTGACATAAGTGCCAATGGGTCGCAGGCACATCAGCTCCAAGGAAAATTAGCACACGGTTATTTCGGTTGCCACTAAATTTGAGACCCTTGAGGTGTGACTAGCGACAAAATAGCTTTCGCTAGGACTTTGACTGGTGGTAAATTCCAATTCGTTGTGCAATAACCATGGGGAACATTAATCATATCATCACAAATCAATGAGCTCAAATGGAAACCAACTCAGCTTACATCAATCAATGAGGTACCAACCAGCGTTCTAATTTCTAACGATTCAGGCAAAAGCTTCATTCCAACTTCAAATAAGCAATTTCATTTACTAAGGTTACATCAGACGCACTATCCAGTAAAGTTAAGTTTCAGTGGATCTCAGAGCACAGTGAAACTTTTGCTCGTTTTTAACATCGGGTCCTCATTGCGATCCAGGTGTAGTAGGGGGTGATGATGACCGCTGCCATCCGCACGGTTATACCTGTCATTCTATGTGAAAGAAGCAGCCAAGTTATCACTGCCGAGACATGTATAACATCCTTTCTTCTATTTGCTAAATTCCCATCTATCAGACAAACTGGAAACAAGAAATCCTTGGCATATCGAAGTATCAGGTTGCCCACTGCAAAAATGGCAAGCTGAATTGGGTTCCACACTGAATTTAGCACAGTGGTTGATGCTAGCCTGTTTCCGTCTGTTTTTTCTTCCATTCTATCGGTTTCCATGTACTATTTGAGACATCGGAGTCCACACAAATCCTACTACTATCAAAAGTCCCATTACTCATCGGCAAAGTGGAGCGCGAATTAACATCTTCTGCGGCAACAATAAAGGTCCCAACTTGCTGACTTTTATCAAACTTTCCAGCGTTTTTCCGTGCTGACATTTTTTCTTGACGCCATTGTCCAAGCTCCGCATACAGACCAAGTAATCCTGGATTGCCATGCATTGTTACTGTCAAATGGGCTATAGATTCAATCAACAAGTGAGACTTCCGGATCAAATTAAAATTCAAGGCCAGAGCGTGCTACGGTGCCATTTTTACTAGGAGTTAAGGAAACAAATTACATACTGACCTTGACAATGTCCACCACAAATGTACAATAGTGCTGTTCTCAAACTAAACCCAACATCGAAAAAAGACCACATGCCGGCAGCAAGTGACTGATGTCCAACAGTTACACGATCTACTAAGCATTCATTCAGATGCGATTTAAAACAAACAATCCATAGTCTGACCAACCAAACCGTAAAAGGTCAGATGATAAGAGTCAGTTACAGACTGAAACAAGGGATTTGTGGCAGGCTTCGATGGAATCTAACACTCATTTTTCCGTTACACCATCTTGCACGTAACAATGTGATCCTGAGCTGCACTGTGGAACTTATGTACGTGTGTAGAGAGCAAGGTGGAACTTGTACTGAATTTCCATAATAAAATCTGTCGGCGTTGGATTGTCTTCGCGGATCTACTTACTGCGGTGCTTACGTTGATTTGTATAAGCAGCCCAAGTCAGTCTACTAGGACAGAATTTGTAAGCGCACCAGGCTGCATCCCTTAAGAACCTGCATTTTCAGTACGGCTCCTCAGCAACAAGTTTACTTGCTTCGAGTGACACGCATTGATTTCTGACGCATTTGTCACTAGCTCGGTGAATTGGGTGAGAAACACCATCCAAGCGACATCAGACGGCTGCTCTTCTAGGAAGAACAAATCTGGATCTTGAACTACGTAGAACAGGGTATCTTAGTGCCTTCCGAGTTAGGTTTCCACTTGTTCTCTCTGATGTACTATAATTAACAGATTTAACGAAAGGGCGACATCGCAGGATCTCTCCGACCAAGTGGCGCATCTATGATTACAGTGTTTGCCATTAGTACCTTGTTGGTGAGCACGTCCAAAACAGAGTTTGTGTCACTTTTTCGGATTCGAGTGGGAGAGGTGCCATGGTTTTATAGAGGTACATCGGCCATCACCTTTTGCAAATCAGCCTTGAATTGTTCACTATGCGATGTTGGAACTTCAGTTGCGTGCAGGCCGATGGCACTCATCAGAAGCAGGTGACCGTCTGGTCGTGCCAGTAGTCATTTCATTGCAAAGCTAGGAACTGGTCAACTTCCAAGTTGGACATTGGAGGGCGGTAAACTATTGCTAGTAAACAAACATCAACCCGTCTGAGGAGTATACGACACCAAAGAGAATCAACGAATTACGTTTCTGGGTCCTCTACGATATCAACGTGCAAGTCGGATGGATAATACAGGAGACGTCACCCTCTAGTTCTAGGTCGATCGTTGCTATATAAATCATGCCAGGTAGAGCAATCTCAGCCTCCGTGATCTCCGTGTTCAGCCATGTTTCGGTGAACATAACTAGGTCCCGAGTAGTGGGTACCAAACGAATACAAAGCCCCGTTAGCTTGCTGAGAAGACTTGGTCATTGGTATACAAGCAGTTGATGGCATCAGTGGTTAAAAGAGTATTTGCAAAGTCGGCAGCCACTGGTTTTTAATAGTACCGATGACGCTGGCCTTAGCGCCGGTTCCGTTTACTGTATAGATTTAGCAGCGCCAACATTGGTTAACCACACAGTCCTCCTCCAGTTGCCGGCGCGTTTTGTTATTGTCTCCGTTTTGAGCTACACGGTGACGGAATCACATTTGTTAATTGTCTGCACAATGTTATCAATCTGTGGCCCGGTGCCTATCACCTTTAGACGTATTTCGGATAGCAACATTTTCCACATTTTGTGCCACATGTTGATCAAATATTCTATCATCAGTTCAGAGTACATTAATACATTTATTATTCGGGGCCCACACCATTGTAGTTAAGCGCTAGCGGTTACCTTGATGCCGAATTGTCGATAAGGTTTCCGAGTGAGAGCACTTCACGAATAAAACGCCTTTCATCCCAGTCATGCGTATTGACCTTTAGCGTGTTTGGGCATCCCGTGAACAAGGATAGATTTTCATATTGCTGTTTACAGAAGTCAAGCGGATTTTGTTTGCGTTTCTGGCTTTTGCTCCAAGGGACATCTGGAAATATCCGAACAATGCATGTGGTGGTACGGAGGCGTGTGGCTGACTAGAGAACTGCCTCTGCATCAGTACGTGACTGAAGTGTTACCTGGAGTAACCGAGGTTTATTGTAGTGTAGCGAGTTTGTGTGACGTATGAAGCACATCATATTGACTGGCTTAGCTTGAAACCCAGTAAGTTGACACAGGGAGTCCCACTATTATCTATCGTCTAGCTGCTTATATTTTATGGAGTTCGCCCCGGATAAAGTCACACAAAGCATATAACAGTTAGGGAATTATGGTATTGTTCCACATTGACCTTTTCGGATGTCCAGTGGCTGCTTTCTCCGGTCGGACAACTGATGGGGTTTTGTGTCTCATGTTGGCATTAAATTGTTTGGCAGCGGGTGTTATTACGATGAGAGGAGCATCTTTCATATGGGTAGCAAAAACAAACTCGTATTTTGTCGGCCACTTAACAGGGTACGATGTGGCCGGTGGTTCTGTTAAAGAAAGTGTGGAGAATGCAACTTTATTAGCAGTCGCTAGTGTAGGGATTGCTAGCTCTGGATCATTACGATTATGGTCGGCTCGGCTTCACTGTACTAAATTGCAGCTTGCTGTTCAGCATCGAGTTTGAGGCACTGATGTGTCTGATTCCTGTAGGGCAGAGTTCACGGTTGCTACTTGCTCCAAAATATATGACAACCTTTCGCAATTGTGTGCCAACACAGTTAGACATATGACAAGTAGAACAGACATACACTCAGTGCATAACCAGAGGAAATAAGTCATACTATTGTTTAGTTTATCTGGCTGAGACTATGGCCAGCACATCGAGCATGAATATATTCTCGGCCGTTTGTGCGTTCTATTCCAAATCACACACGCTTAACACAGTTGTCTGCGCTACAAGTAACGTTCATTTGGGAGGCTTTGTGCATAGCTTTCCGTGAGCAAGCAGCACGTGTCATTGTGACTGTCATATCTGCGGAACTCGTTCGTTGCAACTTCTACACTGGTATGCTGAATCCAAACGCTGTCGGTCAAGCTGATGGTTTGGCAGACACCGGTTAGATTGCTTTAGAACAAATCTAAAATGGCGGACACAGACGGCAGTTAGGCCAATCAGTAAGATCTCCGAAGGTAGCCAGGGAATGTCCACCAAATTCGCACAGATGGAAAATTACACCATAAGCAAACTATTGGTGCAAAATTCACGCAGGGAAAACACGTATAATAGAGTATTCCCGATGTAAACTGAGAACCTAGCACGGTAAAGCAAAAGTCCGCATCGTTCGTGGGTATAGCCAACTCGTAATATGAAGCTACCACAACGGCACCATAAATGATACGGTCTAGAAGCTGCTTAATTTTTATGAAAACGCTGGGTATTTATCTGGCCATCCTATGTAAAACAGTGTGCAGCTTAAACTTGGTAGTAGAAATCCACACACCAATGGTCAATTTGGCTTCATTATCTTAGCTGATAGAATTAAACGTTCAGGTGGATTGGATAGAAGAAATTACAAGGATAGAACTGTCGTTGACCCAATTTCATCAGAATTATCTAAGTATATATTTTAGAATTTAGGACAAAGCTAATTTTTTATGTTACGGTTTAGACATGGCAGAACTGATGTTCTAACTTAGCGCCGATTCGTGGAAGCATAGGGCATAGCAATGCAGTTTTGTGTTAATAGTTGTAACCGACATTAGTTCGAGTAGCGGAAATAAGGTTAAAAAATAAAGTAGAATAAACATCTTATTTTGTAAGACATTTGCCGAATACTTGAGTTATAAATCGTGGTATGTTTGATCAGGAGAGAAGATTATCTGTATAAGAATAACTGCAAACGTATATGTAATGTTCTTGGACAGTGTTATTATTGCTAAAAATAAGGATAACTTGGAACGCGATGAAGATTTAGCCAATGCGCAAATATGACCTGAGTAAATACCATCTGCTTGCATGCTAAGTGATATATTATAAATAGTGAACACTGAAATCAGGAATTACTTAAACAAGTCCTAAGCTGTAATACTTTGGTGTGCTGAAGACGAACAAGTCCGCTCTCATTTAAAATAAGATCTTTCATATCTTTAAATGTTTCATTGTATATAATTATCAATGTAACGACAACCTAAATAACTCCAGAATGACGCAATATTGTATATATTTCATGATACCATGGTGCTCACATCACACACAGTGTACTGCATAATTTTCATAATAAGTTTATACTACAGCCAACATAGTTGTGAAGATGTGCGTTATACAATGTAAAATCCAGTGGGGAAAGTACAGTTTAGAATATATTACAATTTGTGGAATTCCGTTTGTCCTACTGTTAGATGATCATCCAATTAGATTTGTAGTTCCTTTAATAATTACAAAGCTAATGTCCGGATTAGTTCCTCGAATTTACTTTCCAGTCAGGTACGCTCCCGAACGTAGGGAAAGGCCCTGCTTCCACCATCTGAGTATTGCTAATGCTGCGTATTCCTCGGATCCTTGCCGGATTCCCACCCAGTGTGCACTAAGCCAATGATGACGGCGGTGTGTATTCATGACGGAAATTTGATTACGATATAGCGCGACTCATCTTCCACTGTCATAAAGCAAATGTTACAAACTTGTTGGCATACCGTGGAAAAGCTTTGATATCCTTATAGGAAATTGATTTTTCCAGGTAGGAAAATATAGATTACACATTTGAAGAACTTATAACGTGTTTACTTTGGTCGAACGATTGGAGATCATGGAAATTTGCGCCCCAATTGTATGTTGCGTCACACAAGACAACATGCACAGTGGACAAATTCATAAGCACTTCATTATAGTTTACAGTTCTCAACGATGCACTGAAGGCATTAATGTTGAACAATATAAAACGCCTTCCATATCTTCTTGTAGCGAATGTTATCCAAATGAATGGAGTACTTGGTAACTTAAAGCAGTTGTTGAATTTCTTTCAGCTTAAGAGCGCAAGAACCAACTATAATTGTGCGGTATAACCAGTGCATAATTGCACATTTCCCAAATCCACCGGGCAGATACCGTTAACGATTAGGCAGTGGGCAATTATTAATAAAAACTGCTCAATTATGCCAGAAATAGGAAACATAACCGAATAGAGGTTCTCTACTTTCCCCTTTGCTAACCTAGCAACGTCCGTTAGATGCAGTTTATCGGTTGTTTCAGTTACTCTCGGCGCATCTCAGTTCCACATTCATTCAGACCATTTATTAGAGTTTATTTTGACAAATGATCTCTACTTGGGATCATTCTGATACCATGCTGCCAATGGAGTAATTAGATGTAGTTTGGCAAATTCAGCTTATGGGATAACGCTATGTGAATGATTACCTTACATCGTTTTATACACTGATTGGTCTTTGTGTGAATCGAGTCACTGAACGCCAGCCTGGCTTCCGCCCTGGTCGTAGAGGTATGGGTCACATAGAGCTGTACTCTTTTTAACGTGTTAGAGAAGAGATACAGTTACAGAAGACGGATTATGATGAATGTCCTTCCATTTAAGGGCACCTTCGACTATTTTGACATTCAAAGATTGTATGTAGTACTGCTTATCCGCGAAGGACTTGCCACTTATATTTCTTTCTGAAATGAAATTTGACTCACGTGGCCACGTAAGGGTCGACGGACACTGTCTACTGAGTACCCAGCGAAAATTTGGGTTCACCTGGGTTACCCAAGTTCTACCTTCCTCAAGTTTGTGATCGAAATGTTTATGCTTGACTCATTTCTTCTAGACAACCTAAGTGAAAGTTCTGTAAAATGACCAACTGGAAAATTTTAAGTACGCGAACGGCATTGCACTCCTTGGATCTGATCGGTGGCTGTACAATCACTACTGGATAGTTTGTGCATAATACTGCACCTTTCGACATGTGCCTTGTATCTTCAAATTGATAAGTGTCGTTGCAGGACTGGACCGTTTCTAGCTATCAGCAAACAGCCACTGGAAGTAACGCATCGGTTCACATACCTTGGTTGCTGTGTCACCTCTGGTGGATACATCACTGAGGAAGTTACTTCGCGTATCAGTAAACCCCGTGAGCTTTTTATAGACTCAATCGCCTATGGAGACGGCCGGATATCAGCCTGTCAGTTAAAGGTAGGGTGCATAACGCTGCGGTGAGGCCGTCTTAATGTATGAATAAGAGACCTGGTCAGCGGTAGTAAGAATATTAAACGTTGTGCTATGTTTGATCACTGAGGCTTGCGGAGTAATGCTCACATCCAGCGTCCATACTTTAACAAGTGGCATTTAGTTGTCAAGTCTATACAATATAATAGGAAAGGAAACCGCAAACTTAGCTAAAAATCTTGCTCTAGATATTCTTTAGAAAGACGATCACTACAATGCTTCCAAATCTTTTCGTATTGGGTACGTCGCGTGTGTGCATGGGTTATCACTAGTGTGTTTTCCATGCGAAAAGCAGAGAGAAGGACTACGATTTTATGATTGAAAGTCACAATGGAGGACTATCCCCAAACTCAAACTTCAAAATGCATAATGGATCAGCAGGAAACAGGCTCATGAGACTTATCTCATCCTGTAGTTTGAGAATAACTTTTTAAAGGGTGTATCCAAAATGTTTTGATTTATATTCATCCGAGTTATATGGAGCGCACCAATGACACTGGTGTTATCTTGATTTGTAGCAGAGTCAGTGACACAGACAAGTTACATAGGGCGGAAGGCGCTGCTAAGTTGAGAGCCCAAAGTGTTATATGTTGCTTTGAAGATACTTTTGCCATCCTCGCACGCCTCAATTAGTCAGTCACTCAAGCGAATTTTCGTTGGCATCTTATCCAACAAATAGGAGTGGAATAAAAAGTGGTGTTGCTTGATTTACCGTATTAATCACCCATCCTTCCACAAGTTTAGCTGCAGGTAATGTATTTCAAGTGGGTCAAATCACACTGTAATACGTCACAGGTGGAGGGATCCGTTTGGTTAAAATACTGTAGCAGAATTGATAGACTAAGCAGCTTTTCGTTTATAACTTCGAAAGCTAATACAACGCTATTTACAACTAAATCAATATAAAATCATTTATCCTGCTTTATACCCTCTGGATTTCAGTGGCGACAGCAAGATTCTCAACGTTTTCAGCAGACATTTGTAGAAAGTCAACGAAGCCTATCCAGAATGAACTCTACAAGTTGAAGGACAAAGCGCGTACGCCAGAATCATCGGACCTAAGTAACAATCTTGATTAATACTAATTAAGTGAAGCAATAAAGAAAACCAATCACACGTCTGAACGAAAACAGTCTGGCCCTCAATCTACTAGATGGAAATCTGATGGTCATCAATTTGATATGGAGAACGCCAGCATAAATAAAAATTAAAAAGCCACAGAGCTCCAGAATAATTCAGGTTAGGCACTTAGATCAGTGTTCAATCCACACGCAGTTGGAGCAAAATATCTTTACGGAACGCTGCAAATTAGTCATTAATCGGAAAAAGACCGACAGAAGGAATAGAGTAACTATTTGACCGTAGCATATGCATTCATTGTAGGCGAATATAAAGCTCCTGTCGATCGATAATCACTGTCATCTGGCAATGGATGGCAAGGTTCTACAAATTGAAATCTGTTGGCCGTGCGAAAGATATGGCCTTCGCTGACCACGAAAGGTCTAAGTGTGTAACACATAGTTCGGAGCTTGACATAAAACCTCATCCACTGCACAATCATTCTGCGTCATTTCTATCCTACCTCCATTTACATTAACCGTTACTAACAAGTCATCATCTTAGATACTGTGGCAATCTCCTGCGTTGTACTTTAGTTGAAACTCAAAAATACATATTTTTACTCGAATTATATATTATTTGCCTTTCATCAAAACACAAATTAATTGGTTGGAAAACCATACAAATTGCATACGGTACATCAAAAGATGAGAATCAAAGTTATATCCAGACATTTAGTTTTGTCCAGTGGTTAAATGCCACTATTGTATTATGATGGCAAATTTAATCATAATTTTGGAACCAACGTTAGAAAAAGATTGCAGAATAATTATGTGTTTTATGTTCAGAAATATGACCAAATTGAGTAGGCGTACTGTCCGCTTTTACTGTAGCAATGGATGGTACGTCAAGACGGCTGGATCTATTAAGAAGCTTGTAGCGCCTGCGCACGAATTGTGAATATATGCAACACAATTTGTGTGCTTATCAGAGCCCAAAATTACATTTTATATGAGTAAATTAATAAAACAGTTCTAAGGAATGGCAAGGCAAATTGAGGAAATTAGAAGCCCAGTCCCTGTCCGCAAAGATGGAGTGCCAGTCGTCCCATTTGGGTGTACTTTTGCTCTCTCGAATATATCAAAACAAATAAAATCAAAGAAATTAATAAAGATGTACCTCAACAGTGCGAGGCATAAACCAAGTGAGTGGTCTAATCAACTTGTACTACGTAATCGCAAAACATAGTCTACTTCGCGAGTTTTGTACAAAGGTTCCCATATGGATTTTTGAAGTGATTAGTAGTCTGAAAGGATAAGAGAAATAAAGAATCTGGGAAACAAAAAAATGTAGATTCAACCGATATTGCAAGTAAAGTAATACAGTCGTCCATGGAAGTGTCCCTAGGTGGCTTGAGTCCATGCAGAGTATTCATTCCATGGATTTTACGCGCACTTCCATGCTCCAACTGGCTCTTTGCCGGTGTGGCAAAATAGTAAAAAGGCCATCAGCTGAGTAACAAATGTATTTGTTAAATGGCTGTTTTTGCACATATCATAGGTGCCAAATCATCAGCTCATTCCGTCATGCGGATCAATCAAGCATGGCACATTTTTGTTATAAGCCAGCTAATGAGTAGGACAGGGAATCGCTTCAATCTTCCTAATGTTTGCGGACGATATCCAGAAGAATACTGACCAACATGTGCTTCACAGTGAACTAGATACAGTGCACCCAATGGTCGGCCCAAAAATTATTGCATTTCAACGTCAATAAATGCAAGGTGCTTTCCATCCGACATCAAAACAGCTACTTATACCGGCTCGGAACGAATATACCACAACAATCAACTCTCGAACGTGACTTAGGTGTCCGGGTTCAAAATGACTTCGGTTGCTCCAGACAATCCGAAAAGGCCTCGAAGACCGGGAACCAACACGTCGGCCTGTTGCGACGGGCGTTTGTACGAATCAACAGCTCCATATTTCGACAAAAGCCCATGCGTATGTTCGCTCCCATGTCGAATACACAATTACAGTCTGGCATCCATGTTTGAAACACAACCTTAAATCACTGGAGCAGCCAAAATATCGGGCATCTAAGAACCTAATTGGGATGCGCAATCTTTCCTACCAGGAGAGGCTGGCACGATTGTGGGTGTTCAGTGGAAGCTATCGCAGACTACTAGGCGATCTGATTATGGCATACTTGATTCTGAGAGACCCACATCATGTGTGCCGCCCTTTACTGCAATTCAGCAGCAATACAAACTTGAGGGGCCACTCGTTGAAAGTCGCAGAACAATACAGTCGTCTGGAGTGCCGCAGAAATTTCTATTCCATTCGTGTCTATCGCCCGGGAAATGCTCTCCCAGAATCCGTTGTCTGTGCAATGACACTAACAGTATTTAAAAGATGGTTGGACGATGCACTCATCCACTCACACTTTGTTGTTTAACACTACGTCTCTATCCTACACCGAGTCTACCATGGAATTATTTGGTAACTGTGAGTGCAGTGAATCTAAGACGATCGTAGGACTGCGGCGAAGCAAAAGATAAGTCCTTATTTTCATAGTAGAAGTATTAACTATTTTACTATCATTATCATCATTATTGTTACGTTGATATCCCCACCAACTATCCAACGGGACTTGTAAAGCAACGCTTCTTAACCCGTATAAATTCATTGTTTATTGTTTAATTTGACTTGCATAGGTATAATTTTTTAATTTGGAAGCCCAAATCCGTCACCCCAAGAGATCACCACAATCATGGTTAGCAAGGAAACAAGAAAGAATATAGAATATGAGGAGTTAAAAAACGTAATGACGAATACAATCGTTTGCCGATAATCCAATCAAAATTTGATTAAAAATCTTGGCGAGTGACGACGATGGTACAGAGATTTCAGATTGAAAGGCTTAGTGCATCTTCGAGCCATTGCATCAAAGGAGAAAACAACCTTAGTTAAGCGGAGTAATAGGAGTAAGACTTTCTTTTATATATACCTATTCTAGGATTCAAATGTAGGTATGTAAAATTGTAATACTAAGATAATTATGGGATATGGCGACATTCAAGTTTATCCAGGACCTTTCACCTACAAGTCATCTAGAGTCATCTGTAGGTTAAGTGTTGACGGGATATTTGAAACAGTCAGGTTAATATTAATCATGCGTTTGAATTGCGGACAGGTAGTGCAGTTTCTAATACTCGATGGAAGTTTGTTCAATAATAACGCATATTCTACGGGGAAAGATTTGACAGGAGCCTGGTGCGCGACTTTCGTATTTGCAATGTGCGCTCGCTGTTTCTTGTTTCATAGCGTATACGAGTTTGAAACTCGAGTTGTGGCTGCGCAGTAAAGCTTAACCCGAATTGTAAGCGGTGTAAGAGACACAGATTAATTTTGTGTCTGCGCAACAATAGCGGCTACAGCTTCACAGTATCGCAACGCTCACGTTATGTCATAGTGTTAGATATGTTCATTAACCTCTTTGTGAATGATCCTTCAACGTTTTCTAGTGCTCTGATGTCCACTTTTCTCAGATTATCATGCACTATTGTACAGTAAATAAGCTTCGGGCTAACAGGTAGTTTAATGGCTTTAACCCTGGAATCCCTCAATAAACATGTTCGATCTATGTAGGAGATAAATTATTTGGCAGAAGACTACGGGAATATAACTTGCTCTAAAAAGATCTCTGACTGCGCCACACACATGAATAGGGGTGTTGTTTAAGGTTAGGATGTTCTGAGAAGGGCCGCAGCCGTGGTACAATGGATTACAATTGCCAGTGGCAAACTGCAACCGCCAGGAGTTACACCGGTGGTCCAATGCAATCAAATCAGACTAAATGCAGGCTCAATTAGAACTACGTTACCCAAGGGCAGAAAAATACAGAGTTTTAATATCATCATCGAAGAGGAATTGCTTCCCGTACAATATCGCACCAAGAAGATGGTTGAAATAGATTATTAATAAAAGCAGGCCTATCACGCTATCTTGAATCACTCTAGTATCGATTGTGGTGGCTTCAGATATATACTTACCAATCTTGACTATTTGCTTTCTAACCTCGAGTTAGGAAGACAACCACACTAGAAGTGAATTTGTGATATTATAGGATATAAGTTTCAGCAACAATATCTTCTGCGGGACACGGGTGAAAGTCTTTTAGATATCAAGAAATATTACGACTATGGCTTCACCGGCGTCACTTGCTCTAGTTACATAATCAAGGTAACCTAAGTTGCAAGTGGTGCATAATCTAACTTTCAAAAAACTTGCTGGTGTTTGCTGATAATTCTCATAGAACACAAATATGTTATTATGCGTTCTTTAACTAAATTATTGATTCTGGAGACAATAGAAGTGTGGTGGTTTCTGGGGTAATTTTTTACATATTGCCTAGATCCGCTTTTGTTTCGTGACATTATAGTTGTTTGTTACCAGTGCAAATGATACTCCTTACTGAGCATGGAAAGTGTAAATACGTTAAACAAAAACAGGGGATGTCTAGACCTCCGTTCTTGAATAGAATTGTCAGGATGTTGTCAGGGCCCAGTGAGTATGATAGCCAAACTAATCTGGTTTGGGGACATATGTCACTAAGTGTGAATTCGTTTGGAGTGTATTACTGCGTTTGTGTTTCAGCTTGAGTTTATGATTCTCTCTTAAAGTAGTACGATAAGTAGACAGGAAGTAGTCCTTGAAGATAGGACATATGATTTTGCAATCAGCTATAGCAACTCCATCAGAGTTTACCATCGAGTTAATATAACTTGATTGTCTAATCTGCCTACGGTTCAAAAGTGTTGAAATACAGTCAACCAGGTTGGCGTCATTCAGTACCATTACCTCCTCAGAGCATAGCACTTTGTGATGATTTGGTGTGACGCTGTTGGCACTCTGGTGTGGAGCATCAGCAAAGTAAAATCGTTTGTTTTGCCCATCTTTTCTTTATTTTATGGAGCTTAGTAGCTATCTTTTTCGTGATGTCGGTTTAGCAAGAATCTGGAAAACACAATCAACGACGTCCTGATCACTACCCAGCAATCTGTCACTGATGTATGTGGACACATGTGAACATCCCATAGTAAATATTAGATCAAGTGTGTTACCAAACCGAGTAGGCTCTTTGACGTGCTGTACCCATCCCAGTCAACCAACAGTAGACATCAAATATTTTAGTTTTGTGGTTCATTGGTAAAGGATTGTTAAGGAATTTGGGGCATATTACAATCACAAGGGATCATGTGAGGTCTCCACAAAAGAAGTAGTGTCTGCAAACTCATTGGTTGCGGTGAGTGCAGGAGATGGGGGTCTATAAATGCAACCTACTAAAAGATTTGTTGGATTAAAAGCAATGGTAATCCACCCCTAATCTGGACGTTTCCATAGGGGTGGTTTATCAAGCGGTAGACCCAAGTATGTCTTTGACGAAGATTATAGAGCTACTACTACCATAAAGGCAGTCATTACGGAAGATGTTTTAGCCCAGTATCCCGAACAATGTGTTTGTCATCACCGCTGAAAACTATCTTGCTGTTATTAGGACTATATCAGAAGAAAAGTGAAAACTAATACGCAGGAAATGTATTTTATTTAATCGTGAACTATAATTAATTAACAAAAAGTGCAGTATCTTGTTATCCGTTGGGTTGTCTACAGGCAGCCAGGTACAGAACCCCAACGAGGTGGTATTTGGAGAGAGTGGAATGGGGATGGCGGATACGAAGGACATATTACTTGTGTCTTGGTGTCATTTGGAGGTGTGGCGGGTAAAAGGCCAGTGGACACTCCAAAAAGTCGGAAGGGCGAATGACGGTGAAAATCTCGACCTACTGTGAGATTACCGTTTGCTGGCTGTTGCATAGAACCTGCCTGCCTGTTAAGGTTATGTACACGTTGCGAATTTTGCGAGGATTTTGGTTGTGCCAATTTCTCTCAGCTACTTGAATTTCACTAGCAAGTGGCTCATGTTATGTAGCACACAGATTGTAGATTAAAATGCTGCATGGTTGATGTTATGCTGATTGTCTGCAGATTTGCAGTGGTGACAGCGTTTGGCGGAACTTTTAAAATAGCAGTGTTTTTATTGTGCTTTGAAGCACCCGTACAGATGCCACGTGAGGTTTTGCTGCCAGCATTATTTACAACATGGCTGTTTCGCAGTGGTGTATCTATTAGATGTGCAAAGCTTTTTGGAGTGGAGGTTTACGGTTTGGTACCAGAGTGCCTATGCAACTGGTTGGTGAACGAAAAAGAGTGAATGGAAGTAGTCGCTTGCGCAATGGGACTTTCTTGTATGTTCGGGGACGAGTTGTACAATAATGGTGGGCTAACGTGACCATAATGAGTCAGAAGCGATATTTTACCACAGTTGTTATTTGATTTCAAATTTAGTGTTGATTCATTTACGGTCAAAGTGTCACCTAAATGGACTAGATGGGAAAATTCCCGAGTTTCCGTGGTTCGCGGAACAAATTGGTCACAAGCCGTTTATCGGAACCAGATAAATGTGCACTCCCTTATTAGTATTGTCAAAGCCGGTTTCAGTACTTCCGATACGTAAGCATCTCTAAGGGATCATATACTCCTAGTACAAATGAATTTTACAGCCAGCGTTTTGTCTGAAAATTTAAAAAGTATTGAACAGAGTTATTACGGAGACCACTTTCGCAGCCTCACGCAAGAAAACTGGGATCTTTCAATATGGCAATGCTTGGTCAGTGCAGAGGAGATAGCCTAAAAATAAAACTAAATTAAGTGCCACTACCTTTTTGATTCGTTTACTGCACATATGAAGCAAAATGTAACATATTGTATAAAATTCTCAACGGATCGGTGGTACATATTTGGTGGATCTGGAGTGTTACAAAAGTGCTCAAGCGAGTTAAATTGCTTTAGGACTTAGTTAAGAGGTGCAAAGCTTTCCTTAATGTCCAGCAGCTGTAGTTCAAGCGCATCAATCGATCGAATTACTTTAGAGGGCGATACTGCATTGACTACGTTATGCTCTATCAAAGACGCCTAATGAAAACCATCATTAGATTGCTTTGTTACTCTCACGCGCGGTTTCGACTTTATCTTCATCTTAGATGATAATACTTACCATTTTTCCTTGCTAACAAACGGGTTACAAACAGGATGCTTTGCTAGCGTTTCAGTGGCCTTCTGCCACATTTTTGATTTGCTTGTTTTGACTGAGGTAACGAGCATTTTTCTTAAATAGTCACGCGGTTTTAGAGCTTGTAAAACCAACTTTATGTGAACAAGAATTAGCCAATAGAGATCAATCTTCACCGTTCCAGTTCCAGTGATCCAGATAAATAGAACAGTTATCGGTAAACCGCCAAGGATACAGACTAGGATTTTGGGGTTTATACTACCTAGCTAAAGAGCAGTAGAAATACACGGGTACAAAATGGCCACTCTTCCAGATGCAACGATCGACAAAACTAACCGGACGTAACAGCGCTCAATTGTCCAGATTCTGCCGTGTGGTATGTCCGGATATATTTTTAAAATAAGATTGTACACTTATAGCACCGCTGTTATTTGCCTTAACGGCTATAATTTACGGTACAATGGCTATTTCAGTCATCCCGATTGACCGTTTGAGCGCCCTGAGTTCGCAGTATTTGTGTTCCTGGCCGTCCCATATGGACACATTTGAGACGAATATCGGTCGTCCAAAATCCTTTTAGATTTAGCCTAGGGTTTATATTATTGCGTATTTACAATTAGGTAACCGATTTCCGGTTAATGTTGACGGAAGTTGTAACCAAGAAAAATGCATTCACGGTATATGGTAAGGAAGCATTTGTAAAATACTTTTTGATTGACCTAAAGTCGTCCAAATGTGTCCAATTGGGACTGCCAGGGACACAATCTTTATCACTCAGAAAGCTCCAACGGTCACTCGCGGTATGCAGATTATCCTGATTAGCCGAAAAACTGACATTTAATCAAACTCTAGACATTACACTGGATTAAATATCAAGTCAAATCAAGAATTCGCCTTTATGCATCCAAGAAGGTTGAATTTTCAGCTATAACACAAGCGCGATTGAAACGGTAAAGAAAAACAACATACATGTGCAAAAACTGTAAAAAAGGCGGCGACTAAAGCAATGTTTCATGTGTAATACAGGATCACTAACATAATTTGCTGCTTTCTTCTTGTATGATAATATTCATATAGAGCAGTAACCTAGCTATGTAAGGTATGACAGATGAGCCGTGGGGCCGCGTGTAAACATATTTGGCTCTGTAGCTTCGTGGCGCTGAGCAACTCTATTTGCAGTCGGATAAAACGATATGTAAAATATGGCTGATACCAGTAAGTACTTTCGATGCAAGTTTTGTGCATTATTTACAAAAACAGATACAACGTGTTAACCTATGTTTTGTTTAGAAATGCGAATGTATCGAGTTAGCTGTTCCAGCAACCTATGAAGTAGTCCCGGAAAAATCACAAAAGAACAGTAAGCCCAGTGTAGTAAAACCTATGCAGTGATGGATTGCAGGATAAACTGGTGGTAGAATGAGGACAAACGAAAACGTGAAACATAAAAGGACAGTCACTTGAGTTTGTTGATTAATTCATTCGAGTGAAACGACCACGAAAAATCATGGTTCGGTGTGATTCCCAGATACCTCACTGACGTCGAAATGTTCAGGCTTTTATCACTGGTGCAAAGTTGCGGAAATTCAGTGACGAGTTTCCGGTAACGATCTGTCTTATGAAGCATTCAGCGTTTAGGCGCAGGAGTTTGACCCATGGACGTTTTAACCCCAACATTTGAGTATGGTCGAAGTGGCTGAAGTTATATGATTTGCACCGATTAGTTTGTCATCTGTGTATTTAGCATTGTATATTTTTCAGGAAAATGGATAGAGCCGACGTAATTAGAACATATGAATGACGAAAAATGGCTCCTTGAAGGACGCCGGAAGTAGTGGTAAGAGTCAGGGAGTTCATGCCGTAGAAGCTGGTTATCTGAGTAGGTTCGACAAAAAAGTCTGAAGCAAAAAGTCTGTGGATGGTTTGATAACAGAAGCCAGATCTTGCAACAAGAGTTCACCGCTAACACAACCAAAGGCTTTGGTTTAGTCAAGGAAACATACCCGTGGCTTTTTTCTTGCTGTATGTCGACGATAGCATTGAGTGCAATAGACAAGCTACTGCGTTTTGTGTCGACCTCGAACTTCGGTACGCAAAGTGATGAACAATAAACAATGAACAATGAATTTATACGGGTTTAGAAGCGTTGCTTTACAAGTCCCGTTGGATAGTTGGTGGGGATAGCGACATAACAATAAGGATGACAAGGAAGATAGTAATACTGTAAATATGAAAATGAGGACCTATCGTTTGCTTCGCCGCAGTCCATCTATCCTCTTAGATTCACTGCAACCAAAGTTAACAACAAACAATTCCATGGTATACTCCAGGTGTAGCATGGAGACGTAGTGTTAAGTAACAAAGTGTAAGTGGATGAGTGCCTTGTCCAACCGTCTTTTAAATACTGTTAGTGTCGGTGCAGAGACGACCGATTCTGCGAGATCATTCAACGGGTGATAGACACGAATGGAAAAGAAATTTCTGCGGCACTCCAGACGATTGTATTGTTTTGCGAGTTTTAATGAGTGGCCCCTCAAGTTTATGTTGCTTCTGAGTTACATCAAAGGGCGGCAACATGATGTGGGTCTCGCAGAATCAAGTATGCCATAAGCAGTTCGCCTCGTAGTCTGCGATAGCATCCACTGAACACCCACAATCGTTGCAGTCTCTCCTGGTAGGAAAGATTACGCATTCCAATTAGGTTCTTAGAAGCCCGACGTTGTGGCTGCTCCAGTGAATTTAGGTCTTGTTTCAACCGTGGATGTCAGACTTGAATTGTGTATTCGACAAGGGAGCGAACATACGCACTGTCGAAATATGGAGCTGTTGATTTGTACAAACGGCCGTCGCAAAGGCCGACATGTTGGTTCCCGGTCTTCGAGACCTTTTCGGATTGCCTGGAGCAACCCAAGTCATCTTGAACCAGGACACCCAAGTCGCGTTCCAGAGTTGATTGTTGTAGTATGTTCGTTCCGAGTCGGTATGAGTAGCTGCTCTGATGTCGGATTGAAAGCACCTTGCATTTATTGACGTTGGAATGCAGTAAGTTTTGAGTCGACCATTGATACACCGTATCTAGCTCACCGTGAAGCACATGTTGTTGGGCGTTCGCCTGGATCATGCACCAGATCTTGATATCGTGGGCAAACATTAGGAAATTTGAAGCGATTCTCTGTATGCGTCATTCAGACATGATTGTTTAGCAATTTTTCGAGACATAATTGCTCAAAGACTTTTGATTCCGCGAAATTGCGCGCAATGGGCTGGTATTTACCTCTCGCTTTCTTCGGTATTAGTGGTATGCTAGCAGCTCTCCATTTGTCTGCGATCTTGCCTTGGTTCATGCAGATAGTTTGTAACACAGCTAACAGGTGGTTTAGTAAATCTTCACAATCCTTAAATACCAAGAGATACAACAGGTAAGCTCCAATTGGTTTGCTTGAGTTTAATCGGGCAAGCTTCCTGTGCAGTACCGCAAATTCAACAACTAGTGATTAGCCTGTAGGCCACTGAATCTCTGCAGATGACGAGTTGGGGTGTGAGTCGTTGTCGCAGCAGCAGAATCGTGATTTACTTCTTCCATCTCTATGTCAGCGTTCGCAAAACGACGAGCGACTCCCCTAAATTGTTTCATCAGTTGCCGAATCCCACGGTAAGTATTGTTCCTCAGAATGGTCTTGACACAGGTATGATTGAGGTGGAGAACTTCTTTTCTGATGCTTAGCGAAAGAAACATTACTGAGGCACAATCTATAAATTTTAACGCTCTCTCCTAATTCATTGCAGCTGTTTGAGGATTATTGAAGAGAACCGGTCAGCACAAATGAGAATATTTTCCATCGGACAATAGAGATCAAAACGGAAGTTCAATAACTCGTCCTCCTGTCACAATATGTTGAGACATTTGCATCGAAAAACAAACTAAAATCTGTAGAGGCAACCATTTCTATCAGTTGTGCTATGTTTGGGGGTTTGGTTGATTTCTGTTTGATTTTTAGTTCCTTGCGGAGAGTGAACTTGTGGCCCGTCTTACTGTAGACGACAGCAGATAGCTTAACTATCGAATGATCAGAGTGTCCACATGTTGCCAGAGTATTGACTGAAAATATCTACAACTCTTTAACAAAATCTAAATTCACGGTTACTTCTGACCTGGTGTTGCATTTTGCGACATTCCGTAGTCCAGCTGTTGTGAGGAATCTGATGTCAAACCTAATGAAATCACCAGTAAATATGCATAGGGAATGGTCGATGTGTACATTGACAGCGGCAGTGAAGTTATCGTAAAATGTGTCTGTTTCTGATCTTGGACAACTGGGAGATATATCAATGTTGGCTAAGCAGATTGAGATCTATCTCCTCAGATATTTCGGCGTGCATTCTAGAACTATCGATACGTTGCGACAAATAACAGAATAATTTGTTCACTGATGAGCGCCAGGAAGAATTGTACGGTCGCGAAACCTGGCCCCTAAAATCGGTGGACATGAAGAGGCTAGTTACGTTCGACCATCCGTGCCTTCGCAGTTTGGCTCACATCTGGTGGGAACACTGCGTGAGTAACGAGCATGTTCGACGCCTTGTTTACGGCACAGAAAAAGGAACTGAACCGCTCAGCACTGTCATTTCACGCAAATGTATCATCTTTTTTAAATTTTTTTTCACTTTGCATCGGATAAATATAAATGTGTCTACCAATTGCGCTGAAATGTGTACCGATATAAAAGTTTCAGTCGTGGCATTATTAATCCTTAAATTAATCAAACATAGAGCAGTAAGTGAATAAAAGAATACGTTTGTAAATTATACCGCTGAAGGCTCAAGTGACGGCATTTCCTGGAAAGAGGAAGATAGATCACGGTAAAATTTGAAGGCACTGCTAAACATATAAATACATGACAATAATTTAAATCTCTTATATTGCGAGTCACTACTATCTACTGTGTATTCACACAATTGTTGGAATGCTAGCCACTCCCTAATGCCTAAGCACCTGCTGTGTCCTACTCGATAAGCAGCTGCCCATCTGTTGTGGCTGTTGGCTATATATTCTTTCTCCAGCGCATCATTTTCTTTCACGTATACCCCCTTTCGTCATCAAATATAGTATCACAGATGGATAGCGCCTTTTCATTGCTGCAATACTATTGACCATAACTCGAAATTCCGTCATTGCAATTTTATTCGTCGACGGTTGTATATATATATGTGTGTGACTGGAGGTTGATTTTTATTCATATATTTGCTAGCCTTTCACGCTTTGTGATAATGACATTATTTGTCGCTCCTAAGGATTAATGTTGCCTCTTTAGACCTTACTGATTTATAATTAACGATCCTAATATTTAGTTTGTTCATTCGGACTGAAAGGAAGTCATCTGTACGATCATTTCAGCTACATTTGACGGGGCTAACTTAGTAAATTTCCCTATAGGTTGCGAAAGTAGAATTGAGTTTTACCAATGAGACTTACAACGGCGCACTCACACCGGATGTAGCAGGTTGTTATTATCAAAAGAGATGCCTCTTGTTCGACAGAAGTTTTAAAATTCATGCGCGGTCTAATGAACCTTAAATGCCAGAGGGCGAGGTGCACTAAATATTTAGGAAGTCGACGATTAGTTAGACAATAATGTATAAACTCCGGTTACAATACCACCACTTTCAGTTCAGGTTTCATTAGCTTGTCCTTATCGCAGCCAGATTTGTAAACATATTTCCCTGAGGTGACTTCCTGAAAATAGATCTCTTTGCAAACGCGTTTTCTAACATTGCCATGGCATATCAGGCTGTTCTAATTAGCGGACTCAACTCCGATGACAGACGCATTTATACGACGCTTTTGTAGTAGAACTTTTGCTTCGTGCTAAGCTGACCAGTTCCAATTTTTAGCCAAAACTCAATACCTAAATCGTAGTATTTCACCCGAATACACCACTTCGATATCGCGTGATATGGCAGCGTTGGAGGCAGAATCATCAATTCGGCGACGTTAAACTAGCTACGGGTATCCGAAGAGCAATAGACGTCATCGCGCAACGAGTTATCAAAGTATAACACACTTTTATATACTAAACAACAATTATATCATCTCAGCAGCCGTCGTGCATAAGCTAAATATTGTGTTACTTACATGCGTCAATAATGGTAAGCGCCATGGAAATATTCGAAAATGTTTCGGCAAAACTCGACAGTATTCGCTTTTCATGTATTAATGCTCGATGGCCGGAAGGTCGCCTTTGCTTCACTCCGCAGCCCATCTCTCAGCCTATTCAGTACTTTGGGTATATAACGACTGACGAAGGAACCTACATCACAATATATTGTCAACGCTTATTGATCGTTAGATTACATCAACGTAGAAAAGTCAATTGGTTTGTTCTTTATTTCCATGGGTACTGTTTGTCGTTATCCCAATGTAAATAAAACATCTCTCCCTCTTGTTAAACGTAAAGTTCCAAAAGTAACCATCGATGCAGAGAGGGGCCTTAAATTCCGTACTACTGTCACGTCGAAACACAGCGCTATGAAGGCCAACAATCGCTCTCATTACCTTGTTATTTTGCGTCCTAGTTTTTTGACTCTTAGTCGGAACGCACTAATGTTCTTCACAGATAATATCCTACGCGTATAGAGTAACCAGAGGAATATGGAATGTAGCGGGCTAATGAGACCTAGTCCCCAAACTTCCACGCGGATTAAGACTGGAGACGAATATGGGCAACCCAGCACGAATGCACTGCGACCCGGACGAAAAGGAAGACTGGCAGTTAACTAGAGCGTTTTACGGAGTTAGTCAATACGAAGCATGCCTTCTACGCCTTCAATATTTTAGGATAGTATAACGTTTTTAGAAGGTGCGTGTTGGCGATGCATATCATATGTCGCTCCGTGATGGTGTCCTGAGGGAATGGTAGTAGGGGCTTGTGCGGTAGCGACTGCAGCAACTGCGGAGCACAATTGGTTCACTGCAGCATGACCTAATAGACAGTAATGCCATAAGGACCGTTCAGTGGATTCTATTTAGCATACACAACAGATGCGTGTAACCTGTGTATAGCTCAGTCAGCTCTTTGTCTCAGCCTCAATTCTGAGGATGGCTTGTTTGTGTTCTAGTGCACTGAGTTGTCACACAGTACTTCTATTTGATGCAGGCTTAGTAAAATCTTCACAAGTTTGGTGGAGCTATGTCACTTCCGTAGCAACCTTACACTAGTTTAATCAAAGAAATAGGCTACTGTCATGATCTTCTAAGTCGCTCTGGCATGCTATTACTATCGTTGCCAACTTGCAACGAACTACGGAACGGAGCATAACTTTGACTAATACAGAGCTAGTACACATCATATAGCTTGCATCGATTTATTAATTAAATAACTCTTGGAACTGGAGACTCCATGAAACCTTGTACAGCATGTTCTGAACTGTCTTTTGTTTACAACTGATTCCATGAACGCTAAGGTAGTATGTGTCCCCTAAACACACATTGACAGGGGCATGGTAGCTCCATGGATTCCGCAACAACCTTAATTAACCGGACGCAATTAAATGAAAATAACATTTAGGCCGAAATAATCGGCATCAGATTAACAATCTGTCATGCATAACATTCGCATTTTAACCACACACACTGTCCACATTGCACATATTTTCGCCTACAACCCATCCGGATGGACTTCAATAGACTCATCAGAGCCGGCAGCCAGATGGACCGATCATTACTATTTGAATGAATTTGTAAAGTCTGTTGCTCTGTTAAGGTAGGAAGTAAATCGCCGGACTTTACCCCTCAAGAATTGGAAAGTTGGACTAGTTACATTACATTGATTCAACAAGGAGCATAGCGGAATAGATTTGCGGCGATGCAGACAAGGGAATAATTTTGTGTACTCCGGCTCTGACCAAGTCTACCAGGCTTACGAGATGTATCAAAAACTCTGAAAAAATGCCTTAGCACATAAATGCCAGAACTTCAAAGATTAGCTTCCAGTCGCAGCAAAGCTGAGACTAAGACGATCCTCGCCCACATAAAGCGAAGATTGTGGCCTGCTGACAAAATGTGAGTGTTGGGGAACTCAGATGGACAGCCCTTACCTCAAGCAGGGATCATACGTTTGCACTTCCTAATTAGTAAATGAACAAGTGTCTTTACGGAGTTCGACAGGAGCCGATTTAACCAGACTTGACCGCCTGGCTGGGCGGGACGAAAACAAGCTTGCCGGCATGATGGAAAGCACCCGCTGATCCACAAGTTATTATCAACCATCTTTTGGCCTTCCGCGATTAAGCTGTTCGACAGGTCACTGTCCATATATTTATTATCAAACGAAATGCACAGTCGCAAATCAAATGTCAAAAGACAGTGATCTGAACAAAGCGGACAACTATCGCTAGGGGTTTGACCTCTGTTTTTGCTAAAACACTTGAGAAAATCATGCAGATAGATTCTTCTACGGCTCTTAATGCCTCAACAGCAAAGTTTCTTGAGAGACGGTTTATGCAGCACCAATCAGTTCGTGATGAGGCACAATGGTTACATGCACTGAACGAGAGGAAGTCCTTTACGCTGACTTCAGTGAAGCATCTGACAACATGAATCACAAGGTCTTTCTCCACAGGCAGGGGTTACGCAAGGTTGGTGACCCGCTTCGCTCATGGATCAGGAATTTCCTGCTAGACCTACTTTGGGAGTTCAGGTCGACAACCATCCACTCGGCTAGTATCCTTGAGACAGTGGCGTGCCTCAAGGCAATGTAATGGGCACAGGCAATTTATGATTAAAATAAACGATGCGTCTCACCCAGATCATTAGTTTTTGGCTTGCTTTGCAGAAGACTTGAAAGTTTGGAGTAATCAGCGAGCCCCATGACCTGCTTCATCGTGAACTTGACCGCCTCCCAATGTGTCCAACAGAGGTTAACATTCAAGATAAAACGCTATCAAGTTGCTATTCACGAGACTAGAGAAGTATGAACACTGTCGAACATACATCGTTGCCGGTCAACCGTTGAATCCTCTGGTTTAATTGAATGACCTCGGTGTACCCCAGCGCTGCGAGTTAAAATCCTTGAAAAACACGAATAGGTTTTATGAAAACCGACTGTGTATGCTTTGGATGCTCATGTACATCTTCAGCATTTGTTCCTATGAGATTGCCACTCACCACTTGGTCCTAATCATCCGGTCAATGCTAAAGTACGGCTCACCTGTCTAATGTCCCATAACTCGGAGCGAGGTAAAAAGGATCAAGGGGATACGGAATGTGGGCATCGGGCTCATCCCAACTTTATGAGGTGTAACGTACGAAGACCGGTGCAAGATACTAAGTCTTTACACCATATATTGTCGTCCGTTCACGTCGATCTCATAACACCGTACCGGATATAACATTTTATTGAATACCCCATGCTGAGGACGCTGCTTCATTTGCGCACACCAAGCAGCACACGAGGGCACCGATATAATCTTGTAGCACCGGTTTAGTAACAAATCGCTTATCATATTTACGTTTAATGTAGCGTGATGCATTTATGGTAGAGCTTGCCACCCTTTTTAGCCGAGACAAAGTTGGTATCGAAAATCAAAATTACTTGAGAGACACTTTGCCAATATGATACGTCATGAATGATCGCCAATACGTTTAGTCCCAATACTAGAGATTTCAGATGCTACTGCACAGAGAAATCGATTCTCATTACTTCCATAGATTAATCCGTGGCAGTACTCAACCACGTGGTTAGTATTGGTCTTGTAAGCCTAAGCCGTCTATCATCCCTTCGGTGACCACAAGCCGCAGCATTGTATCCCGACATTGTATTATTAGAACACCATACGCTATTATGAAGAGGCGGTGATTAAGACTGATAGCTGCCACTCCCTTGTGGGTATTTAATAATAAAACATGCTACGAGCGGCAAAAATCCAACATATAGACTCTGTACCGGATGTGTTTGAGCACCACCACCCAGCCTACTTACACCCCTTGATTTAGATCCCATTTTAGAAGGTATTCCCGTTATTCTTTTCGTCACCGTCTGGTATCCCTTATTCCATCCTTGCATTTTAGCTGCACAAAATAGTGGTTAGCGTTGGCTTCGTTAACTATTGGTTATGGCGCCATGTTTGGATAGATAATACCTAGCGTTCCCTGCGCCAGTATATGGTTTTGTGCTCATTATAAATGAGTAGAGCCAAAGAATATACTGAAGCGCTAAACACGTTTCCATATAGACTGTGGGCATTAACCAAATTTAACTTATTTGGAGGTACATCATTTCGATCTCAGTTGTGTTTTAAAAGGAGATTCCAATAGTTACAAGTGTAGAGAATTTCGTTAAATCACATAAAATCCTCCAAATATTACTACCTTTGAGAGTCGAAACGTGGTCAGCATGTCATTGTCCACGGTATGGCAAAGACAAATTTATTGTCGTTTTCAATTTCGTACATCGGGAAGAATTGGACGAGAAATTATTGCACATACTCACTAATATCGCTATAAAATCCGTTTACATTATATAGTTACCAAGCTGCCAACGAATAGAATATATTGCTCATATCCCTGTTTGTCATTATCCTAATCTACAGTGAATGATTGAAATGAGTTGTTATTAGTAACAACATAAATAGGCTAATATTAAATGGCGAGAAACTAATTGGGCTTTGCTTTTGTATAGTTGTGATCGCTCATTTTCAATTTATGGCCTTACACAGCGAATTTAAATTGAAGTCAATATTCCTAGGTGCTGGCCATCTAACTACAAGTGACTCATTTATCTACTGTCAGATTCTCTGATTACATTATTTCATGACTTTTCAGGCCACCGGAATGCAACTCCTTAAGTAGAATAGCTGGCGGGATTCAGGTAATTTCTGTAACGCTGCTATGACCCGATTTCACTGGTGAGATCCATCCATTTGGAGAAAACTTTTTATGACAGTAAGTATATAAAGCTTGAGCCATTCAAGAATTATCTAGTCTCGGAATTTGCACCGATCTCCTTAATAGTTTAAGATGCTTACAGTTATCTGTGCTTGAGATCCTTTGCATTACCGGTATAATGTTTATTGAATGCCGCAAAAATAGGCGTATCCGAAATGAAGAACCCTGCAACGTCTTTACTCCCTAATGTTACCGGCATGAAACCTAGTTGCAACCTAGCATGCTTTTTCTACTGGGGGAATGAGAATCATTCCACTTGTGGTCTAGTGATCGTTTGTTCTTTTGGAAATTATTTGTTGTTGCACATTCAATTCAGTATCCCGCTATTTTCGCTCAAGTAATGCACACCAATTTTATGTTGCATCACACTTTAAGACAAGTTTACACGTTTCAGTTACAAAAATGTCATATTAACCTTTCATACTTGTTGTGTTTGATAGTGATAAGCTCTTTATTTTGTCGGTCATCTAAAGTGGATGCTGTGATGCACACCATCTGCAAAATCGATGATCGGTCAAGAGCAGTCGCGCGGTAAACAGAGAAAGTACTGACCTCAGCAATCAATAAGAGCAAGTCTGAACATGTTCCGTTTAGTATTTTCTGTTGTGGATTTGTCAACAACGGTTAATATTCAACATAGCATTTTGCTTACCGTCCAACTTCATCTATTTACCGGTAAACAACATCAAACACATAGTCAACTGAGATCAATATATCAACTAGTCTCCATCAGATGGGTACCGTACATCCCATTAAATAATTGACATGTATCTAATCAGGGAATCTTAATAGAGCTTGGACCCGTGAAGATATATAATATACGCAAGTTTGAGGGTTTACGGCGGGTGAAAAGATCACCTAATACATTCTTTGAAGAAAGCAAGATACAATGATATCTACCAAAACTTTGGTACTTGCACTATCATTCATGTGGAATCGAGGTATCACGATAAATTGGCGTTGCACTGCAGTTGTAGGAGCGATCGTGTTGTTGCTTGATTCTAACATTCAATGCTTAAGTGAACAAACTCGTGAACAAAGACATTGCTACTAAAATAGAAGCTTTTAATCTGTAGTGATTTGTTGTATTGATGACAACATTATCAAAAAAATACTTATCTGCTCTCTTTTGAGGATACTTCATGTAGTCTAAATGCAAGAGCAATTCGCAGGATCTTCAAATTATGCCGTTACTGTTATCGTTGGATTATTTTACACCACAGACTACGCATTGTATAGTTTATTATTAACTTTGAAGCAATTTGTATGTTCTGATGTCTGAAAGTCAATATTGTTCTTCAGCCAGCTAAATAGGTTACGTGTTGTTGCCTTAAATCCGTGCTTTATTGAATACCGCCATAGTCAAGAACATTTTGAAACGTACTACGAATAAATGTCTTGGAAAGAAGCGCAAGCATCGTTCTGGCTGGCAATCTGGCCTCAGTCGTTGTTCTGTCGACAAAGCGCAAGTCCCACAGATATCTTACAGTAATGTTCGCTCGCTTCTTGGTACTATCAGTGATCTTAATACCATTATGCAGCGAAATGCGTATATTAAAACAAGAATCATTCTTTTGCAAAAAGCTGCTTGAATGTTGTTGTAGAACATGGAGTAACGAAACTCGTTGGTTATTTACCCATCATGCCCGACCGCCCCAGGAAGCTCCAGTTTCGTGGCGGCGGAGTTATAATTTCCGTTATTCAAAGTTGGTGCAACCCAGCAATCGTAACATTTAAGCACTCAGTGATTTCTATAAGCTGCCATTTAGTTGAATTTAAACTGAAGTTTCTAAGTGGTTTTTGATCAGTCATCTATGGAGAAGTATTCATTGCTCTTGACATAACTGCATCGGAGTTAAAGCCATTTAAGGACCAAATTTCTTCAATCATACTGCTTAAATTAGATTGTACTATATGTATTGTTGCTGATGACTTCAACAGAAACCACATAACATTCTTGAAGACACTTGGCTTGGTAGACCTACTGACTATTTCGACCAGACAAGAATACCAGTTGGACTCTGTGTTCACAAATAAAGGACAGTTGTTTGCCATAAAAAGCGGCTCCTTTAAGCAGTTCAGACAATTGTATTTTAAACCTGTGTCCAGTCATATACAGCACGTCTAATTTGTTAACGCTGACTAGACGTCCTTACAAGGTTATCACACGTGGAAATTGCACCTTGGAAAATATCATAAGACTCCACATGATGTTTACTTTAATTGATTTTTCGGTCTTCAATAACAAAGACCTGTCGCTTGCATGTGACCATCTTACGAACAACATCAATTATTGTTTGACATGCGTTGCGCTGATGACACCATCGATCTTCAAGCATATAGGTTTTCAGCAACATTATTAAGGCGATTTCAAAGGAGAAAAGAATGTGCCCACAAGTACAAGAACGCTACCCGTGTCAAAATCTCAACCACGACAATGAAATCTGAGAAAAAATAGATCAAACCAATTACACGTCCAAGCAGTTCTAGACAAACATAACTGTCGCGATCTATGGAGGCTCTTGAGGCAGCTCTGTGATAAGAGCGTTTTCAGCCAGAGCGGTGAAGTGGATGTGGATAAAATGAATTAGGTGTTTAGTTCCGCTTCATTAAGTTAAAATTACTTGCCCTCCTTCATCAGAATAGTCCAGTCGAGCACCTCGACCACCGTAACGTTTACTTACGTTCTATCGATGGCGCCAACAGACGTAAGACCCTTACTTCATAAATGTACGTAATCTGGTATTCGGTTCCGTTAATGAGGTCCTGATGAATGCCTTTTAATCAAGGCATGTCCCAGGAGCATAGATACTAGTTGCAGAGTCTTCAAAAATAAAAATTAAGGCGGTGCCATTTCACAATGGAAAACATCGTCCATCTATCCTAGCGGCGCATTTTGTCCACATACAATAGACGTATGATAGCTTAAAGCATCTGTTTATTCCACTGTGAATGCCATGCAGTTCACATCCGTGGTGGTGTTTTGAAAATAATTACATTTTTAATAGGAATACACCTGTGAACTACAGGGGATTGCTTTTTTCCTGTGCTAGTGGGATTGCCGAACAATGGATACGCATCAGTTGCAGATGAAAATGACAAACTTTGTAGTTGAAGAGAAGAATAGTCGCTATCAGGCATTGTATGGAACTGACAAAATCCTGCCAACACCTTTATATAGAAAAACAGGTTTGATGCAACATTTAGTGAAAGCCATGGAATTGGATTCAACAGTGTCCCAATAAATGCTTGAGAAATACCATAATCTCCGTGAAGCAAATGGTATAGAGGAACCTTTTTGGTATACAGATTCCACAGCTGTTCAAAGATAAGAACGTTAACAACTTGTTGCTGGGTGTTGAGAAAAGCATGGAATGATTTTACTTATTTTCTACTAAAGATTACAGATATGTTACGCACAAAACTATAAGTGAATTATTGGAAGTCATGACAAGGGTTTATCAGAAGAGCGGAACCAATAGTTTCCTAAAGCTTGACTTACTTTATTGTCATATATAATTATTCGCTAACAACTGCGGTATGGTTATTGTTGGAAATGCTGACATTTTCATTAAGATAACGCGAATGTGGTACATAGCCACCATGGAAAATAATCCACTGTTTTGATTGCTGGTTATTGGTGGACAATCGCTAGTGGTTTATGAAAACATCCTTACAAAAACAGGCAAAGAAATATAGAAAATATTTTCCTGGTACCTAACTTAGCATATAAATGCTATCACAAATTTTCGATGATGTAGACCATTATTACGGTCTACAAAGGCTATATTATATTTTGCATTTTGCTTGTTACTTATGTGTATAGGAATCAAAACCTTTTGAACTGACTTTTATTATTTCAATAATTGACTTATAAATATGTGTCGCCATGTGTTAGGAGCCCGAGGTATATGCTATCGGTAGTAGTAGTGTAATAGTTAACAGGTAAGAATATTTCCAGTGTTATTCGTAAGGTAGAGCTCAGTTATTATCAGGTGTTTTATAGAGGCTATTGCAAATCGGCAGCTAAAACGAAAAAAACAATCCGTCATATCTTTAAAGCACTAAGGAAATACAAATTTTCCGTTGCCCATCCACTTACATAAATTCGCGTACATAACTTTGCAATCTCCGGGGGATAGAAATTTTGCAGTCATGTTGAATAGGGCGGCTAGTCTTATCCAGTTTGTCGATCATTATCAAGGTACCCACAGAATATATGGCAACTTGCACTGGGCAGATTCTGCAAGCTAATCAGGTATGCGAGCCTTATCTTGAAGTAAACTTGGGTTTTTTGCTGACTGACAGGCAGTCAACAAGAAACTGTGAATATAGACAGGCTTGGCTATTATCCGTTATGCCTCCCCAATGGGAAGTCCCGCCACGCCAATCAGTAAATGTATTGTAGCAAGCCGCAGCTAAGGTCCATAAGTTGCTGATTAGCGGTGTAAACGGCTAGTGATCATGGGTTTGGATGTTGCTGCATATACACAGGGAAGACATGGCAGACTGGCTAGACAGGAAATGACGTAGTTAGCCAGGGCCAGTTCATCTAGTCTCTGCAGTTATCTTGCGATACCTCATAGGCTGTACTTTGAGAGGATTAGAGAGCAAACTCGGTTATCTCGCCTAACTATAGAGCAGTATTGTTTACTTTCAAAATATGGACAGGGAAATTCGTTTATAGGATTCGCGTGAATTGTGCACACGCTTAGGTTGCGAAACCAGACTTTTTGTTCCTCCTGAACAAACCCAGCCCCATGCATAGATTTCCTTTGTGTAGTTTCTTCTCAATTTGGCACTAGGCCATGAAATATGACAAACCCCCTTCTATTCCTTCGATACTTCTGTTATATTTTGTTTTCTTCATGAATTAGATAAAACGGGTGCTGTTAGTATGGGATATGTGGACATCAAATCTTTGAACAAATGGGTATTTCCGCTGTTTCGGTTCAACTTCAACTCTTTGGAGAATATATTTTATTCCCAGCCAAACGATCCGCGTAAGAGGCAGTGTCAACAGGACTATCTGGTAGATGCAGTCAAAGTTAACTTAAACTTGAAGGAGTGGCCTATAAAGCAAGCTAAATTTGAATTAATTGCAAAGTAATTCGATGCAAAAGGTAAATCTGTAGATTTAAATTGCGTATGAAAGCTTTCAAGCGACTAGCCCGAATGGAATCATGTTCATAAAAGACGGCTTCACCGAGAGCCGTACTACGTCATTTGAACATTTTTTCTATAGCCACTTCCATCCAACTTGCTACTACTCGTCACCAAACATATTCCCCGAAATACCATAATGGATCTGCTTTGCATAATTTAAAATATTGCCACCTTGTAATTTTATTGTACCGAACGATTGGGCCGTGTAATTAAGCTGTGCCTAACAAAATGCGAAATATAAATCTTAATATTTTTCATATTATACATAAATCTGCTTGTGTGACTCGGTTATTTTACATGCAGAGGTAAGTGTAACAATAGACGATACCCTTTTGTTGAACGAGCTATCGATCAGTTCTAAATTATGATGGAACTAACAAAATAATTGGCCTAAATTGCTGAATGTCTGTCAGAAATTGCACCCCATTTTAACATTACTACACACCACAAAGCACAATTCATTTCTTTTACTTAAGACTTATCCTCTATGCGTGCAAACTGCGGAGATGCGGCAGCAAAGGGAACGAATTTGCATTCTTACTGATACATAAACAGCTTACAAATTGCCAAATTAAAACATTTTAGTGTATTCATTCGACTGTAGTAATCTTTATGTACTTTATCACCACTGAATTTTAATGGTATTAAGAAAACAGCAAAATGCTTTCAAAGCGTTTGTTAAGGGTACACTGAAATTTCGTATCCTAGTGACAGAAACACTTGAAATGTATCACAAGCTTGAAATTAAAAGGTCTAGCCTACACCAATCGGTCACTCAAGAAATCATTAATCGGGGAGCCGATTGTATATTTAACAAGCAGCTTTTGGAATGGTTCACGCTCCAGAAAATTTGTCGGTTATACATGAAAAGACATCAGCCTCCTAAACATTGCACCTATAATAAGTTAACTTAAACAGGACCACTAAACATCTAAGGGGTTTTAAGCATAATGCACACCAAATCTGCCTTATACATAAAGCAAGCCACAGTTTGATTAATGACACTGGTCTGTACTAGTGGATGCATCGCATTTAAAATCAAAGTCGCATAATATCAAGTACGAGTTATACACCAAAATGTAACAATCAACTTCTAGTTTAGAAGCTAATAAGATCTTTTTATCGTTCACACGATTTAGGATCTGACGGCAAATCATTATTACGATCCCTTAGCGATGCTGATTTGGGCAATTCGCGGAAGTCTAGATTGCAGTAAACTTTACTGATATCACCAGTTTGTAAAACAGTTATAACGGTTAGTTCAACCAAAATATAGTTAATGAGCAAATAGTTTCACTGGAATGAATGACATTATCACATATGCCATCAACAAGCTGTTTGAACTAGGAACTTACATTCTCGATAAGTTTTGACCAGACGGCTGATTATATATATGAATAAAAGAGTTGTATGTCATATAAAATCGCTACATATTAACAAGTCTCCCGACAGTAGTTAGGATTCCGCTCCTACTTTTACAAAATTTCATTTTCTAATGGTGCAATTTAGCTAACAATTGTCCATGTTCTTTAGAAAAGTTTCTAACAAACATTGAACGATATTCCAGCTTGTTTAAAATAAAGTATTTCGTAACTTACCAAAGCTGCTGGCAGGCACGATTGGATCAACTGAATTTTGGTGGTTGTAAGGAGTTGTCTTTAATGGCTGTGCCATCACTTTGACATATTCAGAAATTATGCTCTGCTTGTGTGTGAAGTGTTATATGTCCAGCTAGCAATAGATCGATGAAAACGAAGCGGTCAATTCCGGAGAATGATCAGCAATATTTGTGAAACGATCAAGTTTTCGCTTTCCACAGTGCAATTGTGAATGTCACCAAACAAAACGCTTGGCACTCACGTGCAGGCTTGTGCCCAAGTGTGGTTGGCTGTCATATTGTGTGCAAAACCATTGGTTCATACCCGGGACGGATGCGTTTCTATTGGCTTCTCTAATATGCAATTTGTGCCTTGGATTTGCGAAGAATCAACGAAGATTGGTGATTCATTCGATAAACTCTCATCGTCTGAAGACGGTTTGTATGTGAAAATTATAAACCGTGTAGACTGCGGTTTGACATACACTACTTTCTACTACCTTGCCGCAGCATATTTCCCGTGCGAGAACATCAAATTCAGGTTACATTAAAAACAAAATAATGCAAAATTGCACTCAACAACAGCTTTGGACACTTACTAACTAGTAGATAAAACGATGCGCGCAACTTAAAATGCTGAATATTGTTTCCTTGAAGTTTTCATGCTTTGCTGTGTTTGCAGATGGTGTGAACAGGAGCAAAATGCAACATATCTTGCAATTTTTCAGGCGCAATCCTTACAGTTCATCGGAAAATTTCATACTGTTAAGCGGTCAAAAGCTGGCTGCAGCGTTGCTTAATCAGATTTTTCCTATACGTTTACCTATACAATTACATTACATTATAGACAGCAAAGCCTACAGCATTCCCTCAATCGGTTCGCTAATGTCATTAACAAGATCCTGGCAATCCAGCTTGGTACATCTAACTTCCATGTCATTAAAACGCACAGTGTACCGGACTCGTATAACAACGCTCTAGAGGATTTGATAACTAAGATATCCGAAAGGCGGTTAATTTGATATGCACGAAGCTCTTCATCTGGTACTATTTCATGTGATAGAGAAAGAAGCCCTTCTACATCGCGTATTTTAAGTATTTGTTGGTAACATAGTGTCGCCAGCTGACTTGCCGAAGCATACAACTCCCCGTCCTCAGTCCTAGATATATTCTCCAGTCATTGTAAACGTATAACGTTGGGAAGATTAAAAATCAATTTCTCAGGTTAAGTCTCCGTCCTACTAGTTCGCAATCCATCTGAAATCTTTAAAACAGAGGATGCTTTAAAACTTTCGCGATTGCACCTGGGAGCAGAGGGGCACCAGATCGTCGATGCCCCAGTCTTCGAGGTAAGCCTACCATAATAGGCGCCTTAACAATGTAGGATAAGTTTTGCAGGGTTTGTGTTAACACATACACGTCACGCTACAAGTTTTAACAGTGAGATCAGGCACCTGTGAAATCTTGGATAATTTAATCTCTCGCCTCGTATGTTCTGTTCGGAATGTGAGCATGACCATTTTCCAAAGAAGAGTTTGAAGAAACAGGCTGATACAAATATTGATCTCTGGACTAACGGTTTCTCGAATCAGGGAGAATCTATAATATAGGATGCAAATAACTTCTCTTGGGACGGAACTTGCGATGTCGCTCACACAAATGTTGTAGCAACTTAACCGGAAAGGATCGACTGAATTCCCCCATTTCTCTTGCACGATGCTGAGATTGAAATAAATGGTGCTATTATGGAAATAATGAACACTGCGCAGGCATAGATTTTGCTCTGCAATGAACGTGATTTGCCGGAATTATGTTGACTTGAGTTATTTTGTCCGAGCTTATTACTCTCGTACTATTTCGTATGATGATCCTTCCACAACGGAAAATTCGAAATTTTGCAATAAAGTCTGGGCACTGCCCTTTCGTCAAATTATTTTCATTATACTTATCCGATAACTTTTCCTTACTTGAACAGAATTTCTACTTTTAGACAGTAAAAGTCAAATATACCGAAAATGTTGCTTTTAACTATCTATATTGGAAAGGGTGCCAAACAAAACTTACTGTGTGGAATCAACCGAACTTATTCATAAGCAAGCCTCGTTATATCAGCTTTCAAATTACATAACAATGCTGCTTAAATGTGAGGTTGGCTGTAAAAATATGCAATCAAATATTTTGTTGAGAATTGACGAAAGTACTTACGAAACAATCAGATATATATAGTGTTGGCGACAGTAAACAATCAATTCTGTTACTTGCTCACGGACCGAACCTACCCTCATCCGACATGCGTTTTTTGTAGTCTAAGCTAAACCATTCGTCTAAATATGGAGCTTGATTCAGTGTCACTAGTTACGTTTGTGCCATATGATTCTACAGGCAGCATTTTTCTCATTTGATCGTACAAGCTTCTGGTTGCACATTTACCAGCTCTTGCAATGGAGATGTTCAGACAGTCAGTTATTTACAGTTTCAATTTAACTTCAAAACAATAGTCAATCAGCAGTGGAGGTACACGTACCTATAGCTGACAGTGAGCTTTTATTGGGATGTAAAGGTATGGTGTTATTGAATGTAGCCTCTTCCGTCACCGAATGACCATTTCTACAGTTGACCTTAAAACCATAATGTCCAATTACCATAGTCCTTTTCTTGGAGATATTGGCAAGATTTCAGTGCATAACACCGCGTTCCCTTGATGGCGGATCACAGGTGTAGCTCTATTTCGTGATGTAGTCCTGTTCCTCTAGCAAAACAGGATACCCTGTCCAGAGACTTGAAATATATGTCCAGCGAAGTTTCCATGAAGCCGACACAATGACCCAAAGTGCTCTATCTATTTGGTGCCATTCAAAAGTAGGATGGATTTATTCGCGTATGTAGCGTTGTGGCGTATTACTTTACTTGAAATTTCCGTGAAATATACCTTTATTATTCTTCCTAGTTTCTTTATACCTCTACTTTTTCCAAAATGCTAATCACTTCAAAAAACCCATAATGGAACCATTGATCAATATACGAATAATTGACTGTATTATGCGATCACGTGGTACATGTTGATAAGATCACCCAATTGTTCTGTGCCTCATACTGCTGAGGAATAAAACGTTTATGTATCTATTTAAGAAGCATATAATTGTCTACACACTTCCATTCTCTTCTACTGACAAGTAAATGGTCAGACTCCCAAAGGTTAAGCTCTCTTCAAAATCTGATATTTGTGGTGCAAATTTTCACATGCATCTGACTTCAGACTGCCCTACACTTGATAGCTATTCGGATGCAAGATAGCTAATATCGGTATAAGCTGTTGCGCCATGGGCTTTAATGATGCACCAGCTGCTTGGAAGACGTGCTGTGTATATGGGCAACATTTGTGCCTTTGGTAGTAGTACCGTCAAAGATGAAAAACCTTAACAACGTATTATAAAGGCTGAGTGATCTAAACCTTAGCCTGAATACCAGAAAGTGACAGTTCACCTTCACTGAGGTACAGATTGTCGGGCATACCAATTCCAATTCTGTTATAAGGCACAATGGGCAAAACATGAGAGCTATTCATGACTTATGGGAACCGTCCAATTACCCAGAAGTGCAATTTTGTTTGTCTCTGTTTCTATTACCTCAGAATTTATAGAAACTTTGACTATTGCTTAGCCGCTTCGGAGGCTGCCGGGCCAAATTGAGTAGCTCCGGTGAGCCCCTGAACAAAGAACTATTATCCAACCGTAAAGGCTATGGTTGTGCCCTTCCCCTCTGTTCTGATCTTTAGTGTGCAATGTCCAACTATTGTTTCAACGATGTTTTGGAAGTCCGATTAGGCGCAGTTCTGTTCAAGTTGCACGGTGATGAGGAGAAAGTAATAATATGTTCCTCAGGTACCCCGTCGGTCACCGAAAGAGAATATTCCACTGGCGAAAAAAGGCGCTTGTTTGCTTATGGGTATGTAAGAAATGGCGTTTCAACTTAATCGGGTGTCGACCTGCCCTGATCATCCTGCACTTGCAATTCTATCTAAACGTGGTACCAACTTTAAACACCGGCGTGGCCAAGCCGTGGTTATTAACGTCTACTTAACTACAAATAAGAAATTAAAACGTTCAATGCTGCTCCAACCAAGTTGCAGACGACCTTTCGAGGCTTCCGCTATCTAAGGAGGGGGAAACTGAAGACGCACAGAGGGTAAGGATCTTATTTCAGCTTACAAGTTTAGTTCCTTTGGCTATAACACTTGACCGGATAAGAGATAACACTGATGATGTTCAAGTGTTGTTAAAACTTCCACATTAATTATCTATTTCATTGACAAGCCGAGCGGAAATTCAACCGGAGTTGCTCATTTTGCACATACTTTGGCATGAGTAATCCATTGTAAGAGGTAAACAGGTTTTCATACCTAAAACACTTATTACAACGGTGCTTGAATGCGCACCTGGTGGCCATCCGCGCACTATGCGAACAAAATTCCGCATACGCCAATGATACTGGTGTCTGAGGTTGGATGGCAACGTCAAGGCCATGGTTCGGGAATGCTACGCCTGCCAGCACACAGATAAACATGCAAGGCGTTGAACGCTGCAATCCAGCCTATCAAATAACCAATGAAACCATAATGAAAAATGCCATTGAAACCACAGGTCCATTCACAAATGCCTCCCCATCGAAACGAAGCGTGTTCGTTGTTTCTTGTTTTTTTAGTAAATGGCCGGGGGCTATTTTTATGGGAATGTCACTACAGATGTCAGTAATAAATGGCTCCACTGCTTGTTTTCAATGGTTCTGTTTGCCAGAATAAATCGTTTCTAATAATGGGGCTCAGCTTGGAAGTAATGAGTACGCCGATTTCTTGAGACGTAATGCTATCAGACTCTCAAGAACGGTATCTTGCTATCATGCCTATAATGGTCTAGCTGAACATCTCATCCTTACTTTAAAACATAAGTTACAACTTCTTTCGCTTTTGGGTGCACATTGCGATGATGCGTTTTTGTCTGCTTTAGTGGTGTATCCATCCACATCCAACACTGCAGTGCAGAGATCCTGTCCGAATTTATGCTAGGGCGAACATAGCATACTCGGTTAAACGCAGCCATCACTCCTGAAGATAGCATCGACCAAGCAGAATAACGAAGGCCAACTGAATCCCAAGGTAAACACCGACGAACTGGAAACACTTACCCCAGCGGGACATTCGTTTAGGTGGGGTCACACTTTCCTCAGAAGGGAGACGCGACAGTCAGATCACCGACCCGTACATTATCAGATCCTACACCAGGGCTCTACAAACTGACAGATGAAACAACAGTGATTTCAAGGCGGTTGCAGTGCACTTCACTGCTCTGAATGTAATGGGTGGATACCCATTGCATGCTGCGGCATCTATATTGATCAAGATGTGCTCTTGCAGATTTTCACCTGCCTAGCCATTAATTTCTTTGCGACACCTGTCGAAATTCACTGAATTGTAGGCATCTTGTCGTCGGACTATCTGCGTTAATTCATGATTCATTTTCTCCGACAAAGCTTCGCTGTTCGCTGCTCAACTGTACTACCGTACTTTTCATTCTCATTTACCTCCAGTTCGGTCATCCACATGGGTAAACGAAATCGAAATCCTTTATTACTTATTCCGATAAATGGAAACAAATCCTGACCATTTATCTCATTACAAGATAATATGCGTCGGTTGTGAGAGAAAACGCGTTCTCTGTCACAACTGACAAAAGCCGAGATATAAGTGGTTCCGAAAATAGGCCTAGTACTGGTGGGAAATCTAAACCAAAGTGATCATCTCCTTAGATGAATCTAGTTCTCGACAAACTTTCCGATCTCACGAACTTAATCAAGCGAACTCCATCCCTTAGCAAGCCACAAATGCTTGAGCGCACCCAACCATCTGGCGACCGTTTTCTCATCATCATCAGCGCGGCCGAATTGCGGAAAGCCACACCCGCGAAAAGGGTACCAAATGATCAAACACTATTTAATCAGTTGATCATTTTACCATCTGATGAAGACGAACACGGGATTAACATTTTATATATCTTTCGTCTCAGTAGAAAACAGGATGATATCTTGAACTTTCTTTCTCATAAATACGTTTAGCTAGATAAGGTGGAATGCAGAAACATTAGGCGACGGCCCAGGCGCCTCAAAGTGAAGCATTTTTGCGCTTCGGAACCTCTCTTCGTATGATCACATTAAAATAAAACACCTATGGGTGAGCTACAACTCAGACGCAAAAGTTGTGAAACCTATTTCATTACCGTGGAATTTCGAGTAGTTCGGAAAATACCGGAAGCCTGTTGGAGGCCACTTCTCGTCATCCATTGACATTAAATCATCAGGACGTCTGCGCATATTATCCGCCAAGATGTGCAGTCTAAGCAACAACCTGAACGAGATAAAGGTGCTTAACTCAGAGACTAGTCCAGATATGAATTGTCGTTTTGGGTGCTGCCTTTAAATCGGCTGTTGCCATAGTCCCTCGTAACGTCATTTAATGCGCACTATCTAAGTGGACATGTAGCTTGTTCGTTAAATTTACTGGTTCTTATTAAATGAACGAAGTTCCAATTATCAATATTGAAATACTATGCCAAAGATTTGAAATAATTTCGCATTGCGGCAGATAAGCGCCTTTGTCGGTTAAGGTGATAAAGACGGAAACGCATTTAAACGGATTTAATAAGCACGAAGGGAAGACAAAGGTTGGTAGATGCATGAATTTCGTATTGTCTCCTCAGTACCATTATCATCAACCCATATGCATAGATATAGCTAACAGTGGGTGCAACCAGACAAGCTTAAAGTGCAAAGCGAATGACGGAAGTTCATACCTACGTCCAAGGCAGCATTAGGCTGACAAATAATTCGGAGAAAGTAGAAGTCACGATTAAAATTCACACACAATAATGTGCCGCGACGGGGAATCGAACCCCGGTCCAACGAATTTCCGGTCCGCTGCTCTACCACTGAGCTACGGAGGGCTGACGATTAGGTGCGCAATTTTTAATACAGGACTTCTGCTTGGTGCGCGACGTATTGCCAACGAGCTCACAGTAACTGCCCTGGTGTTGCAGACTGGCTCACTCAATTAACCTGCCAACACCAGGACAGATACTGTGAGCTCATTGGCAATACGTCGCGCACAAAGCAGAAGTCATGCATTAAAAGTTGCACACCCAATAGTCAGCCCTCGGTAGCTCAGTGGTAGAGCAGCATACGGGAAATTCGTTGGACTGGGGCTCGATTCCCCGTCAAGGCGCATTATTGTGTGTGAATTTTAATAGTGACTTCTACTTTCTACGAACTTCACACTACTCACAATCAACCAGAATTAATCTACCATCACCCTTTGGCCATCTGAAAGACAGATACCTCGGTCCATTGAGAAGTGACGGGTAAGTGAGCCAATCTGCAACACCAGGACAGTTACTGTGAGCTCCTTGGCAATACGTCGCGCACCAAGCAGCATTTATGTATTAAAAATTGTGCAACTAATCGTCAACCCTCGGTAGCTCAGTGGCAGAGCAGCGTACGGGAAATTCGTTGGACCCGGGTTCGATTCCCCGTTGAGGCACAATATTGCGTATGAATTATAATCGTGACTTCTAATTTCTACGAACTCTACACTACTCGCAACATCCACACTGAAAAATAATTGTTTCTGAACGCACAAGGCTGGCTTAATCCGGCTTACAGCGGCAGCCTCAGCAAACCGAAGGAAGCGGGGATTAGTGTGACGTAACACAACTTGAAACGCTGAGCCCAGCTCTATCTGGTGACTCAAGTCTAATAGGTATTTGCCTATCGAGGAAGCCGGCGGTCTGCACGAATATGCAACCTGACGAAGGTAGGCAATCTCAGCAATTTCATGTCGAACCCATCTTGCTACATGTTCCTTTATTCGGGAAGTCAGCGTTCTATTAGTTCTGCCTATGTAACTTTTTCCACAGTCACATACTAATTGGTATACACAGTGTGCGTTGGCCCCGATAGGCTGAGCTTCCTTCGTCGGAGGTATGGGGAAATTTCGAGTTCGGTTGATGACGATAACTTGTGCAGCATAGTAACTTCCTTGTGTAGCCGAAATTATACGCTTAGTTGTCTTCAGCGTGGCTAAGTCACGTTTGAAAGGTAACTTGGTATACACTTTCTTCCTGGCTGCTAGGTGCAGCAAGTCCTTTGGCCCTCATGGTTGGCAGTGTTTCTCGATAAATATTTGAGGGTAGCCGTTCGCCACCATTGTTGCTGTAATTAACACTAGCTCATCGTCCAGAGGGTCGGCCGAACAAATTCATCTGGCACGACTGACTAGAGTCTTCACAAGTGTCCGTTTGTACCGCACTGGTGTGAAGCTGGTGAAGTGCAGGTACTGACCGTACCAAGTTGAATTTCAGTAAACGAACCATATAATCATCCATTATCACTGCTACTTATGAGTATGTCCAAGTATGGCAGACAATTGTTCTGTTCTATTTCGCATGTAAGCCGTAAGTTAGCATCAGCACCATTGAGCCGTTCTACCAAATGTGTGAGCTGCTGCTCCGACGAGCAGAAAGCCAAGATATCATCGGCATACCGTTTGTAGTACCATCAGCATGTAGAAATCAGCGAGCACAGGACAAAACGGGCTATCCATTGCTAGGACGTCAATCTGACGGTACGGTGTATTCCGGAATTGAAAATCCACATTCTCCGTTCACAATAGTAGACATACTCTTAGCAATTCAGTCGGAATTGCTAGCTAAATGCCACCGTTTTCAGCTAATTCGCACATGTACTCAACCGTCTGATGTAGCGGCACGTTGGCAAATAAGGATTCTACATCCAAGGAACATATGACTTTGTCTGACAGGTTTAGTTCATCCAGGTCATTGATGAGTTGAAAAGAGTCTTTAAGACTGTACGGACTGAACTTTTGTTTCAGCGGAGCTAGCAACTTCATACCCAAAGAGCGAGTTTATGCTGGGGCGCGTTCATCATTGAAAGGATTGGCCTGAGTGGCACTTCAATCTTACGTGTCTTTGGGGACCCATACAACTGTGGAATAGTGCTACCACTTGGCTTCAAATTATAATGTGTATCAACGTCTATCACGCAGTGGAGGAGAAGCAATTCCAGGTGACGAAATATGCGCGTTTCGACACTGGTTATATCCCACACTGTCGTGTTAATTACAGCAACAATGGTGGCGAACGGCTACCCTCAAATATTTATCGAGAAACACTGCCAACCATGAGGGCCAAAGGACTTGCTGCACCTAGCAGCCAGGAAGAAAGTGTATACCAAGTTACCTTTCAAACGTGACTTAGCCACGCTGAAGACAACTAAGCGTATAATTTCGGCTACACAAGGAAGTTACTATGCTGCACAAGTTATCGTCATCAACCGAACTCGAAATTTCCCCATACCTCTGACGAAGGAAGCTCAGCCTATCGGGGCCAACGCACACTGTGTGTGCCAATTTGTATGTGACTGTGGAAAAAGTTACATAGGCAGAACTAATAGAACGCTGACTTCCCGAATAAAGGAACATGTAGCAAGATGGGTTCGACATGAAATTGCTGAGATTGCCTACCCTCGTCAGATTGCATGTTTTGCAGACCGCCGGCTTCCTCGATAGACAAACACCTATTAGGCACGAGTCACCAGATAGAGCTGGGCTCAGCGTTTCAAGTTGTGTTACGTCACACTAATCCCCGCTTCCTTCGGTTTGCTGAGGCTGCCGCTGTAAGCCGGATTAAGCCAGCCTTGTGCGTTCAGAAACAATTATTTTTCAGTGTGGATGTTGCGAGTAGTGTAGAGTTCGTAGAAATTAGAAGTCACGATTATAATTCATACGCAATATTGTGCCTCAAAGGGGAATCGAACCCGGGTCCAACGAATTTCCCGTACGCTGCTCTGCCACTGAGCTACCGAGGGTTGACGATTAGTTGCACAATTTTTAATACATAAATGCTGCTTGTTGCGCGACGTATTGCCAAGGAGCTCACAGTAACTGTCCTGGTGTTGCAGATTGGCTCACTTACCCGTCACTTCTCAATGGACCGAGGTATCTCTCTTTCAGATGACCAAAGGGCGATGGTAGATTAATTCTGGTTGATTGTGAGTAGTGTGAAGTTCGTAGAAAGTAGAAGTCACTATTAAAATTCACACACAATAATGCGCCTCGACGGGGAATCGAACCCCTCTTTTCAAATCACATGTGAACGCGGAGCGTCATTCCTGCCCTGTCAACTGGCCCATATCCAAGCAAGCGGCCCATTCCACTTCATCGGTTTCCATTGGCATGCCTCAATGTTCGCACATTGCTTCAGATCGGTCAGCAGGCAGCACTTGCTCGAACAGTAGAAACTCTATTGATCGAAATCTGCTGCTTATCGGAGACCCGCCTGCAGGACTCGCGCTCTGTGATCACTTTGCCATCCCCTTCATATGACACTAGCAACACTTTCTCATGACGCCTATCTGGTGACGATGCAGCTTCGAGCACCGGTCAAGCCGGTTTTGTTATTGCCCTGAGTCCCCGGGCTGAAGCTACTCTGGTTGATTGGATTCCAATCAGTAGCCGGATGTGTGCGGTCCGATTGGCTGGCTCGTTCAAAACTTGGAAGTCACGTGGGACTAACAGGTGTCCATTCGTTATCGCCGTCTATGCACCGACAAACTGTAACGATGACTCGGTAAAAGACACCTTCTATCGTCAATTGAACGAGCTCCTTAGCCACAGAAGAAGCTCGGACACCGTTGTGCTGGCCAGGGATCTGAACGCTCAAGTTGGAAAATTATCCACAGATGAGCTGCATCTGGGCGGTCAACATGGTATAGGCTCCCGCAATGATAATGGTGAGCGGTTACTTCATTTGTGTGAGGATGTTCGCTTATTTCTTGCGAGCACTAATTTCCGACACAGCACCAGCCGAAGGGTGACTTGGCGCCCACCAGCCTCGAACCAGCTATGGACACAAATCGAACACATTGCGATAAGTTACCGATGGAGAGGTTGTATCCAGAACTGTCACTCGATTTAGAGCACAGGGGTGGACACCGATCATGCACTTGTATGTGCGCACCTGCGGATACGTTTCGGCGGACGTCCGCGACGATGTTGTGAGCGCATTGACACCATCCAACTTTCGAAGCTAGCTGTTCTGAATGCGTATCAAAGTACGCTGTCGTGCGAGTTGGATAAACGCTCACTGCATGAAATTGAAGCTCACTGGTTTCATTTCCACAAGATCTTACTAGCAGTAGGAAAATCTTCATGTGGTGTGTCTAATCACCAACATGGACATTGGGTCTCTCTACAGTTTCTTGAACTTATCGATGCTGGCCGGCATATTCCGCCTGGAAGCGAAAACAATGAAACTCGCAAAACGCTCCGGGCAAAACTCCTTGCTAGCCTGAAGAGAGACAGCGAATCCTGGTGGTCTAATCGTGCAACAGAGATGGAAATGGCCGCTGCACTTGGTACACATCGTAAGTTATTCCGTCTGATACGGGAAACGCGCAGCAGGAGACCTGCTGTTAGTGAAACTATACGTGACGAGAGTGGACAGCCTATCCACAACTTATCAAAACGCTTAGAGAGTTGGGCTGAGTACTTTGAAAGGCAATGTAATCGGTCGGAATTGTTAGATTTCTCTCCGACCAGTGATCGCCCTGCTCCGTGGGCTATTCCTTTGGATCCACCCTCTCGCTCAGGAGTCGAAAATGAGATCAAACTGTTGAAGTTAGATAAAGCAGCATGACCTGATATCCTTCCTCCAGCCCTCTTCAAATTCGAGGGAGCTCCTCTTATGGATGAATTACACGAGTTCTTAGTCAAACTGTGGGAGCATAAAACTGTCCAAACCGATTGGAGCCGCTCCGTCATAGTCCCAATTTTCAAAGGTGGCTCACCATCGGAATGCGGCAGCCATAGAGGAATCAGTCTGATCTCCATCGCCTCCAAATTGCTTGCCTCTGTCGTCCTTCACAGACTGACTGGCACTCTTGAAAGCCAGATTCGTGAAGAGCAAGCTGGATTTTGTCGAGGTCGTGGCTGAATTGACCACATCTTCACTTTGCGTCAGTTGTCGGAGCATCGTCACATATATTGGTGGCCCACCATTGTCGTGTTCCTCGATATCAAAGGTGCATTCGATTCGGTGGATAGACATGCACTTTGGGACTGTCTACTCAGGAAAGGTGTACCTGAGAAATATGTGAATATTATCCGAGCATTATATGCTCGTAGCTCGGGCAGAGTGAGGGCTTACAGCAAGTTGTAGTCTCCCTTTAATATCTCCAGCGGTTTGAGACAAGGATGCCAGCTGTCACCTTCCCTCTTTAACTTCGCTGTTGACAAAGTTATGGAAATCGCGTTCACAGGACACGACTTAGAAGGTGTGGAGCTACTTCCAGGAGAACGACTTGTTGAGTTAGAGTATGCTGATGATATTGCTCTAATCTGTGACAGGTCACAAAAGTGCCAAGCGGCACTGGACAGATTAGCAATAGCTGTCCGTCACTTCGGGCTTTGCTTCGCACCCTCGAAGTGCAAAGCGTTTCTCCAAGATTGGTCTGGACCGCTTCCTACGCTGACCCTTGGTCGGGATCAGCTAGAAGTCGTTCAAAAATTCAACTACATGGGAAGTTGTATCAGAGCCCAAGGGATTGAGGATGAGATCACGAACCGTATAGCAAAAGCTCGAGGCGCTTTCCGGTAACGTTCGCCACTTATGGCGCCGGCGCGACATAACTCTTGCCCTGAAGGGTAGAGTGTACAATGCAGCAGTACGTTCAACCCTACTGTACAAAAGTGAAACCTGGCCGCTTAAAGCAGCGGATCTGAAGAGGCTAGTTACGTTCGACCACCGGTGCCTTCGTAATTTAGCTCACATCTGGTGAAAACACCACGTGGGCAACGAGCGTGCACGACGCCTTGTTTATGGCACAGGAAAAGGAACTGAACGGCTCAACACCGTTATTTCACACACCAGGCTCCGATGGCTCGGCCACGTGTTACGCATGCCAGCCCACCGACTCCCGCGACGTGCGTTGTTTGCGGGCCGAAAGTGTGGACGGAAGGAGTGGAGGGGTGGCCAAGCGATGATTTGGTCGAGAGGAATGAAGACCCTCACTTCTGAGCTGGCCTCGGTTGGAGAGTCTCGGCTCTGTGGTTTGGGTCCGAAAGACGATGAACACGTTTGGTTGGACACACTTGCTGGTAAAGGTAGGAACCGACCTCAGTGGCGTTCGTGCTGTGGGTTTCTTTCTTTGTTCCAACCCATCCCTCTTAGCCTCCCCTCCAACCACGATCACATTATTTAACCTTATATAATTATGCATAGTAATCTTTTTTGATGCATAGCAGACGGCTGGTAGCTTAACGGAACGATGCCCATCCGTTACTCGTAGCTCAGCCGGCTTGCCCCAGTTGAATAATTTGTCATCTCTACTTTTTTCTGTGTATTGCAGCACAGCAGCTGAGGTGTTCCCCAACTCTAGCTAACGGGTATGATGATGATGATAATTAGTTCAAAAGCTTTCATTCCTAACGCAAAGGCTATCATCCGATAATCATCCACGTAGCATCAACGCAGCAATGCGTAGGCAGAGGATACCAGACAAAAGAATTCGGTATAGCGTAGCGACCGAAAATATTTACGCGCAGAATACTCACGCTTTCGGAGCTGGGTAGGAAAACTGGGAGACTTGCGTGAGAATAGCTTGGTCCAACTCAAATGAACGACAATTGAGACATCACTAAACGGATCTCAGCCGGTGCACAGTGCACCGCGCAACCTCACTATACAATAGTGGTGCCTGAGACATCCATCGGTGCGCGCACAGTCCCTGAGGGAAGGGAAACGCGTGCACTCATAACATCGGGTATAGGCCTGAAGTGGAGTCAAGCCTCTTTTGTGAGTGAGCAAGGCAGACGTCACAGGCTAGGGCGCAAATGATGCACACAGGACAAGAGTGAAAAACGTTGGCTTGGTACTAAAACGATGCTCTAAATAACAGGCGCAGATAGGTTGTCTCGTTTTGGTGAGTATACAGGCTAGTTCGGTAGGATAGTTAAATACGCAGTAGAGGCTAACGTTTGATCTCGAAGTCAAGTTGTCCGTGACACAAGGAGCAGAATGCATACCAATCACTACACCTAACTCCTTTATTTATGCGATGATATAACATTTTTGTAACGGATCCACAGGACTAAGTTGAATGTGGGGTAGAAGGTAATCATAGTCCAAACAATTCACCCCCATACGAAGCACACAAGTCAAATCTGATCGAGGTACACAGGACAGCTCCCGGGTGGAATGATATAATCAACAATGGAACGATGAAGGAGGCATGTGTTATATGTTTGATTACAGCCTTGCAATTCCCTTTCAAAGGATATGTCGAATACGCAGTAGAAGCTACCGTTTGACATCGAAGAAAAGTTGCCCGTAATATTAGGAGTACAGCAATTAGACATTCATTTATTGTGAACGAGCTTGATAGCTATTCTTTGCTCTTCCTATTTGCTATTTCTTGACTGTTGTTTAAACGCTCTACTGGGTTAGCCCGATTGACTCACAGTCTGTGTGT